>CAWUFW010007894.1:0-600000 GCA_963921515.1 Calotriton arnoldi | reverse complement strand
CTTATTATCTATGCAAGAATTATGTCTAAAAACCCTTGATTTTGGGGTGAGCCAGAAGGGATGCTGTCCCATTCTTTTCTGTTTTTGCTGCCCATTGAGGCTTAAAATATTTTCTGATTTTCATAACTCTGCAATTGAGAGCCTTCCTGGCATTGACTCTGTTCCACCTATATTTGAATTTTGTTAGAAAACCCTTTGACTTTTCGTTGATCTAGAACCTAATTATTTGTGGCCCCAAATTAATTAACAAATAGTATTTTGATTGATTTGGATGTTTTAGGCAGTGCCTTAATGCGGGGAAACATAGCCTCTTGAAACTGAGGTTAACACGTCTCCAATCTGGTAAAGCGTGGCAAGACTAATTGAAATAAAATCTTTGGTGTCTCATTTTTGGGGTGCCCTTTTTCTCCCACATTAGCAGACTGCAGATAATATTGATGCTCTTCTCTCATTCTGCCTTTCTCACAATACTGTCCTTCTGTAAATTTGACTTGTCCCCTTGTGGCTACTGAGGCCCATCAGCCATATGATGAGATGATATCTTGGCATCCTTCCTGGTTGCCAGCTATCTGCAAACTTCATTAATCTAAGACAAAACATTAGTCCTTTTATTTTCCTGGTATGGTTCTATTCATCTGTAGTAGTTTATCAAGCCACTTAAGCAATCAACTAATTTTGGTATCAGGAAAAATGAAACGCTTTTTAGGATTTATCTTAAATTAGTCTTTGAAGGTGATCCGTGTATTGAATGGTTTTCAATTCTGTCTTTTTTAGTTTGCCACACTGCGTATTTTTGGTTGTCCACCGTAACTTTAATTCTATTTCAAACTGGCTGACAGAGCTCTGTTAAAGTAGAGCGATCGATATTCATGTTGCTAATTAATATTGTGTACTGAAAAGGTTAGTTTTTGTAGGCACAACATTCTAAATATGAGAATGTTCTATGCCATAATATATAAATTACTCTACGACAACAAGAGTCAGTGCACCTGAATAACCAAAATAGAAAATTTCACCTACAACTTTGCTTCTGTGGCTAGTGAAAGTGCAATATCCACAAGTGATTAATGTGTATTGGAAGGACAGATACCCATGTGTTTAAGAAAGTGCTTGATATTTTACCCAAAATAGAATAAAATGCGATTACCCTTGCGTTTTCAATTGAATATTGAATTATTGCTAATTTTCCAGCCTTCTGCTAGATCCCCAATTGTCTGGTTACTGTAATCTGGTGAAGAGCGACCTATGTTCCTCGCTGTTGGGATAGTTGCTGCGTCCTTTTTTATGTGTACTTAAGAATGCAAAACAGATGCTTTGCTACACGCAATCTGTGCCACAAGGTGAAAACACAGATGGGAACTGGTACACTGACCGGTGGAACAAAATGTAGGCCGCTCTTTAATGCGGCATGATAAGCTGATCTTGGCGATAGGTGTGCGTTTATGCTTGTATTGCTGCAAGAAATTGTCTAAAATCCGTTTAAAAGGATGGACTCGGTGGCCACAGTGCTTCATGGCACTGTGCAAGTATCAACTGAATCAAAGCAGCATGGTCTATTACAAGCGGTGGGGGCAGGGCACAAAAAGACAACACTAAGGGCTATGCAGTTTCTTCTTTTATTCGCTTTGTACAGCTCTTGGTCTCTCTCTTCAGTGCACCTTGGGGCATGAAGAACATTTGTAAATGGGAATAATTACATTTGGCACTTGGCACACACAGTATGTGTAGAATGAGAACACAGTTCGGAGGAGGAGTGAATGTGGCGCTGATAGTTCATGTTTTGACTCAGATGACTGAAGTTATTGTAATTTGCATGGATCCCAGATACTGAGCCCACTTCCATCCACAGGTTGTCGAAGGTTTTCTGAGTAACAGGCAATTTAGCTGTGGCTCTCAGGGGTGCAGGGCCTTAGTGGCCGTAGCAGGCACCAGTCGTTTTCCCGGTGGGCCGGAAGGGTGGGGGCCGTTTTTGGACTGGTGGGGCTGTTTTTGTTACTGGGGGCCAGTTTTGCAGCAGTGCTGCAATATCGGCCCCCTTTAATAAAAGCAGCAGCAGTGCAGCAGCAGCGGTGTTTCCATCAGCACTTCCCCACCACCCCCTAGGGGCCTGTCCGAGTTAATTGCCAGGGCTGGTTAGCATTCCCAGTCCGGCCATGCAGGGGTGAGGCCTTGTCTTGGATGTTTGATTCACTTTACTAGTGTTTGGCAGATGCACGTTGAAGAGTCTTGAAAGTTAGCAATGACGGAATCCTTTTGGCTCCTGATGGAGTCCGTAGAGCTGTGACGTAAGTGTTAGATTGGAATGCAATGAAGGCTGGTTTAGAATGTTGAGTTCGCAGTTACAACCAGACAAATAAAAACGTGGACTAAGCTCCGTGTCTGGCGTAGTCATTGGCAGGCACCCAGGGTGGGGAGGACGTTACAACTGGCAATGAGATAGTGGATAAGTAACCCAAAGATCGACAGTGCTCTCCCAGAGTTTGCTGTGGTCCAAGCAAACTGCTCGTGCGTGCCACGTGTGCCGTCGTCAAAGTACATAATCAACGCTTAATGCATGTGGAGTCAAAGCACAGCTCCAGCCTCTGTGAAGTAGGTGATGATAACAAAAGCAATGCAGAGAATCTGCACGTCATTGGCCATATATTAAGGTACCACGCTGCCACACTAGATCAAGTTATATGTTATACGAAGCATTAACGCTGAAGTCAGATGCAACCAGGTTTTCAAAGAGCAGCCATTGATAATCAACAATTGCAAAATAATACTGTGAATAGATGTGCTGCAAGGCAGAGATCAACAAGGTGTCAGAAAATGCAAATTGACGTTTAGAAAAGAAGAAATAATTGACTTACCGAACACATTAAAGAGAGTCATCGTACCACTGCACTTGAAGAAGCGTCTCAAGAAGAAGTGCCCAGGGTGGTGCTTACAGAGCCATAGAAATCCAAAGCGCCGTGCCACCGAAGCTGTTGAGTGGGGTTCAGAATGACGCTGTAAGCCATAGAAGAGTGAGAGCCAAGCAAGGTGGTCGGAATAGTGAAAGCTTGTTTTTCTGATAGAGACCAAGAAGAAAGTCACTTTCAAGTTATCATTAAACATGATCCAGAGGACAGCATGTTGTAAGCCCTCACAGATGGTTTGCATACATCAATTCACAGTGATTCACAAGCAGTGTCATTAAGTTCCACACTGGTCTTCAATGCTGCTGCATTCTTGAAACCACCTTTCGATGCTGCCAAAAAGTTAAATATTGGTAATAGATGTACTGTTTGGATAGAGACCTTTGAGGATTTCATTGATGCACTTGAAGAGACTGATAACAAAAAGATTATCAAGTATCTCAAAAATATTGCTGGTGATGGTGTAAGAGAAGTCATAAAGAAAATGCTCCGAACTGATGAAGAAATCACATACCATCAGATTAAAGAAGCATTGAATCTCAAGTTTAATCCAATGCCCAATGTTGATTACAAAAGATACACTTTCAGTAAAAAAAAACAGAAAGTTGCTGAAATTATCTATGAATTTGTGGAGATACTGGATACACTCATCAAACACTGTAAGTTAAATTGAATTAATGATGAAGAAGCTAGGCGTCTTAGAGTTATTGATGGACGCTTGTCAGAATCATTCAGATGACATATGCTGAGAGAAAACCTCCTAGTCTGGAGTGAGTGTTAATGGCTGCCAGAGCTGAAGAGCTTTCTGATAGACAAGCTGCTGACATGGAGGCCGGAGGTGCCCAGAATTAAACAGTCATGAGTGTGAAAAGTAAGCCAAAGCAAAAGACTGAAGGACACAAAGTGATGTCTACCCATCAAAAGAAGTTGTGTTTTAGATGTGGATTTTCGTTTCCAAACGAAGGTAAATATCCTGACATTGGACAGATAGGTAAAGGCTGTGGGATAGCGAACCATTTTCTGACAGTTTGCAAAGCGAAGGAAAAAGCAAGTGCATCACAGTGCGCAGACAAAATGGCAACCAAAATGTTCCAGAAGCAACATTCTACGCACACCCACGAGGCCAATCGACCTTAGCATCGGTTAAGACAAATCGACACTGAACGAAGTAGATTGTCATCTGAATCATCATCAAACAGTTCTTCTGTATCAGTATCAAGTGAAAGTGAAGAAGATGGTTGTGCCATGTTGATGTTTACCTCTGAGAAACATGCTCATGTTGCACTGGCCACATGTAAAGAAAAATGTCAGTCAAAGAAAAGTCGACATGCCAAAGCACCGAAGCCATTCAAACATTGTCCGAAGATTGCACTAAAAGTAAATGGTTGTTCGATACCTTTCATTATTGACAGTGGTGCTTCAATAAACATTATGCCTGAGAAGAAGTATAATTAATTGTCTCCATTACCGCAACTTACGCTATCTAAAACCAAAGTGTATATGTGGGCTGCATTGGCGCCCTTAAAAAGTTAAGGTTTATTTGTAGCGATGAGGAAACACAAGAAAACGAAGGCGCAAGCATCCATCCATGTGCTTAAAGATACAGCGCCAAGTGCCTGTCTACTCAGTTTCAGCACAGCTGCTGGTATGGGACTGATTTCTGTAAACTACAACGTGAATGCTCACCATAAAATAGTAAGTCAATTCCCTTCATTGTTTCATGGCTTAGGAAAGCATAAGGCTATGAACGTAAAGTTGCATTTTACTGAGGACGTCCGTCCTGTTGCTGAAAGACATGGATGAATTGCTTTTCATTTAAAAGAAGCTACTGAGAAAGAACTTGAATCATTACTTGAACATTATAATATTGAGCGTTCTACTGGACCAACGCCATGGGTTTCTCCCATGGTGGTAGTGCCCAAAAAGGACAGTGAAGGAACTGTATGCATATGTGGTTACATACATCAGGCAAACAAGGCAATTGAACGAGAAGGACATCCAGGTCCACACATTGCTATCATGATAACACAATTGAATGGTGGAAAGGTCTTGTCTCGCCTTGATTTGAATAAAGGTTATCATCAGTTGGAACGTGAAGAAAAATGTAGATACATTACAACCTTTTCTACACATGTTGGTCTGTTTTGATACAAAAGAATACGTTTTGATGTGTCATCTGCTCCAGAATTTTTTCAAGATGTTTTTTGACATATAATACAGCCTACACAAGGAGATGATGGATGGAGCACTGAAACTTTTCAGACACACCTCCAGTCACAGACCTGGGTTGAATCCATCATCATTCTTTAGCTCACTTCGTCACCCCAGTTCGGACACAGCTATATGCAAATCAGTCTTGACCCTGTCCCTCATGGGAACAGTCCAGCCCGAACTGCCATGCCATGTCTTCCCTGGACTGGAAACAAGCATCCTGGGACCGGCTTCGGGCTAACAGTCCTCATCAGCCAGGCTAGCTTGAATCCAGTGACAAAGTGAGCAAGGGACCCACGTCTGGGCATGCCCTACCAACTTAGGGCGAACAAAGCAAACACAAGGAGATGATGGATGGAGCACTGAAACTTTTCAGACACTCACCCCCAGTCACAGACCTGGGTTGAATCCATCATCGTTCTTTAGCTCACTTCGCCACCACAGTTCAGACACAGCTATATGCAAATCAGTCTTGACCCTGTCCCTCATGAGAACAGTCCAGCCCGAACTGCCAAGCCATGTCTTCCCTGGACCGAAAACAAGCATCCTGGGACTGGTGTCG
This sequence comes from Calotriton arnoldi, assembly GCA_963921515.1. NCBI lineage: Eukaryota > Metazoa > Chordata > Amphibia > Caudata > Salamandridae > Calotriton > Calotriton arnoldi. Next base: position 594,327 of record CAWUFW010007894.1, on the reverse strand, counting down.
GGCTAACAGCCCTCATCAGCCAGGCTAGCTTGAATCCAGTGGCAAAGTGAGCAAGGGACCCATGCTTGGGCATACCCTGCCAACTTAGGGTGAACAAAGCAAACACAAGGAGATGATGGACGGAGCACTGAAACTTTTCAGACACTCACACCCAGTCACAGACCTGGGTTGAATCCATCATCGTTCTTTAGCTCACTTCGCCACCCCAGTTCAGACACAGCTATATGCAAATCAGTCTTGACCCTGTCCCTCATGGGAACAGTCCAGCCCGAACTGCCAAGCCATGTCTTCCCTGGACCGGAAACAAGCATCCTGGGACCGGTTTCGGGCTAACAGCCCTCATCAGCCAGGCTAGCTTGAATCCAGTGACAAAGTGAGCAAGGGACCCACGTCTGGGCATACCCTGCCAACTTAGGGCGAACAAAGCAAACACAAGGAGATGATAGATAGAGCACTGACACTTTTCAGACACTCAACCCCAGTCACAGACCTGAGTTGAATCCATCATCGTTCTTTAGCTCACTTCGCCACCCCAGTTCAGACACAGCTATATGCAAATCATTCTTGACCCTGTCCCTCAAGGGAACAGTCCAGCCCGAACTGCCAAGCCATGTCTTCCCTGGACCAGAAACAAGCATCCTGGGACCGGTTTCGGGCTAACATCCCTCATCAGCCAGGCTAGCTTGAATCCAGTGGCAAAGTGAGCAAGGGACCCACGTCTGCGCATACCCTGCCAACTTAGGGCGAACAAAGCAAACACAAGGAGATGATGGATGGAGCACTGAAACTTTTTAGACACTCACCCCCAGTCACAGACCTCTGTACTGGGGTGAATGTATGACATTGTTCTGCATTCTGTCCATCAATCGTTCCTTTTGCATTTGTCACCCCGAGTGGGACGGGTATGCCCAGACGTGGGTCCCGTGCTCTCCATGCCACTGGAGTCAAGCTATCCTGGCTGATGAGGGGTGAAACCCGGAAACCGGTCCTAGGATGCTTGTTTCCAGTCCAGGGACGACCTGGCCTGGCAGTTAGGGCTGGACTGTTCCCATTGGGCGCAGGGTCAAGACTGATTTGCATATGGCTGGGTCCAAACTGGAATGGCATGGTGAGCAAAAAAACGATGGATTTAGGCCCAGATCTCTGTACTGGGGTGAATGTATGACATTGTTCTGCATTCTGTCCATCAATCATTCTTTTTGCATTTGTCACCCCGAGTGGGACGGGTATGCCCAGACTGAGGTCCCGTGCTCTCCATGCCACTGGAGTCAAGCTATCCTGGCTGATGAGGGGTGAAACCCCGAAACCGGTCCTAGGATGCTTGTTTCCAGTCCAGGGAGGACCTGGCCTGGCAGTTCGGGCTGGACTGTTCCCATTGGACGCAGGGTCAAGACTGATTTGCATATGGCTGGGTCCAAACTGGAATGACATGGTGAGCAAAAAAACAATGGATTTAGGCCCAGATCTCTGTACTGGGGTGATTGTATGACATTGTTCTGCATTCTGTCCATCAATCATTCTTTTTGCATATAATACAGCCTGTCATGAATTCATTCAATTATAGCAATGACATATTGGTTTTCGGAGCGACACAAAAATAGCACAATAAAGCTCTCACACAAGTATGTTGTTTACTTGCTGATGCAGGTTTGACTGTGAATGCAGATAAGTGTGAGTTCCATAAGACAAAGCTAAAATTCTTTGGCCATATCTTTTCTGATGGGGATATGACAATCGATCCTGCTAAAGAACAAGCATTATTTATAACAACAAAAGAGTGTGCCTTATCTTTAGAGAAAAGCAAGCATGAAGAATCAAACTCGATTCATTGAAAAGTAAAAAGAGTCACACTGGATTCTTTTAAGCTCTCACTCACCAACCTAGTTGGTGACATGCTTCATCATCGGGCCCCACCAGGAGGACCGAATGCCCCCTGGTGTGCTTCAACACCAGAAATACTGCGGAGCAGGTTTTAGTGTAGATTAGTGTGAAAGTGCTAAGTGTGGTGAATTAAAATTGTCTAGATTGTGTCCAAAGAAGATTACTTTTATTAAGTGGCCAATCTGACAAAAACACAAAATGAAGGATGTGTATGCTGAATAAATTAATCAGCTACATCCCCTGGTGCATGGTCAACATGTTTCTAACTATATGGTATCAATTGCCAGGCATTCTTCAGGACCAAAAAATGTGAACCTCGCCGGTATGGGCGCGCTAAGGCCCACCCTAACCAGAGGTTAAAGTGTGAAAAAGAATTAAAATTGGTACAGTGACTCACTGTTACCCGTCAAGTCCTCCTATTTGTGAAGAACCCGAACTAAATCTGAAAAAGAACAGACAAAGACAGACACACAAGGACAATACGTATTCAAAGTCAATAAAAATGTCGATAATCGTGCGTTTGCCATTATATTTATCTCATGCACTCGTGCTCTTCTCAAAGTGCACTGTTACCGTACCTCGGGGAACAAAAGTGCACTATGGTGAAAAAACGTGCACGTGTCTTCACAAAACTCAGTAGCTGTAACTATTTAGCAGACTAGCAATGTGAAAATACTATGTTCAAGCATGCACTATATCACCTGCACGCCAACTCGGGTATTAGCAGTACCAGTGGATCAAAGGGGAAACTTTTCCTATACTACAAAGGTCAACCGGAGTATCTCGGCAAGTAAATTTAAAAGGAAGATTCTTACATGTGGTGTAACAACTAATCACACCATGGGTCTCGGGAAGGGGTGGTGGCAAGTAGGCACACCCTAAAGAAAACAAAAAGAAGGTTAAGGTAGTTGCTCAATTTAACCTCCAACCGGGACATAATACACTTATCTCATGTTGCGGTGGGCTCTCACTCACGCCATCAATGCCAGGCACCCACTCGGCACCTGCTGCAATCCTTCAAAGCCGGACCCCGTCGATGGATTGTACGGAGACCTGTTATGTATTTAAAGGAAAGGAAAGACGGAACACGCAGCTCTAGAGGGGGCATGGCTGTCCACGTCATCGCGTGATAGTCACGAACGCCTACTCTGATCGGCCAATCCCATGCTATGTTCCTCCTGTCAAGGGACATCAGCCAATCATGGCTCCTGTTTAGCAAGCACCCTACTTATGGCTGCTATTGTTCAGCTATACCGCTGACCTTGCTGTTCTGTGCTTTCAGAAACAACTTTATTAGTATCGGCAAACGCATGATGCCAATACTACCGGGGTCATTATTCGAGGTTATACTATGTTTAGCCAGACTCACTGCCAACTCTTACTATACATACCAAGGGAAACTACATGTGATTTTTAAAACATTATAAAAATCTTCAAAAGAAGCCATGAGTAAGAGAAAATGTCAGAACTCACGGAGCAAATGTATCTGATATTTGTAGATAGTCACTTAAGTGTCAGGGGAACGAATGGGGTGTGTAAAGAGACCAATACACATAATAAAATATATATACATAATAAAATATATAGAACCCAGTTGATTAACCATAGGGATCGGAGGGTGTTATTCAACATAGGAAATCAGCTCAATTAGATGTATCCAGATAAGCATTCATGATAAAAAGGGAAGGGGGGATGGGGGGGGGGCTCATCAAAAATTCTAACGTTGCAGTACTGTGCCCCAAGGAATATTGTCATTAAGACCTTGTATGTGTGTGCCCAGACGGTACACCCACCTTTGTTCTTTCTCGAACAGGATCTGTTGGGTGTATTTCTTTATTCTGACCTGACACCAGGGGGGCATTCGGTCCTCCTGGTGGGGCCCGATGATGAAGCATGTCACCAACTAGGTTGGTGATTGAGGGCTTTTAAAAGAATCCAGTGTGATTCTTTTTACTTTTCAATGAATCGAGTTTGATTCTTCATGCTTGCTTTTCTCTAAAGATAAGGCACACTCTTTGTTGTTATAAATATATGAGCCAGGGGACTAAGAGTGCTCCTAGAAATTCCCTTTCTCTCTTGTTGTTAATTAAAGAACAAGCAATGCCAAATGGTGATCCCCCACAAAATGTTTTTATGGTATATTTATTTCTTGGCATGGCCAGTTACTGTTCCAGATATATACAAGACTTTTCCACTGTAAGTGCTCCATTGAGAGAATTGATGGAAAAGAATGTTTCATTTCATTGGTTACATGAATGTGAGAAAAGTTTGAAGAAAATCAAACAAGCCATTGAGAATGCTACTGAGACGGCATATTTCAATCGGACGCTTCATACAGAGCTTGTTGTTGATGCTAGCTTAGTTGGGTTAGACGGTCTCCTTGCACAGCGGACACCCAAATGTTCGAAGCTACATTGTGGCATATGCAAGTAGGAGTTTGTCCCAAACAAAACATGCTTCTTCACAACCTGAAAACAAAAGTTTAGCCATAGTGTGGGCTTGTGAACATTTCCATGTTTTCCTGTACGTAAAGTCTTTTTTATGCTGGTAAATGATCATCAAGCTTTGCCTGCTGGCAATCCAAAAGCCAAGATGTCTCCTCACATTGAACAATGAGGACTACGATTACAAGAGTTCAATTATACCATTGTGCATCATCCAGGGAAGGATCAGAACCCTGCTGACTACTTTTCCAGAGTGCCTATACAAGGTCACAGTACTCCATCCAAGACGACTGAAGCCTATATCAATTTAATTGTAAAATCAAACACACTAGCTGCCATTTCGTTAGCCCAGATTATCACTGCCACAAGCCATGATAGTGACATGCTAAAGGTGAAATATTTAATGACACATCAGTCATGGAACCAGAACCCTTGACCTCTCACCAGTGATGGTGAATATCAAATATACAGAAATGTCACAGATTCTATTACTCCTGTACTACTCTATCTAGAATGGGTAGGGCCATAGACGCACACTGTCGTAGACACTGTGGGCAGGTGACCACATTTTTTAACATCATATGGAGTTGCCCCATATTACAGACGTATTGGATAGCTGTGGTAGAGTGTATGAATAATGTATGTGGATGTGCCCTGGAGCCAACTGCCAAATTGTGTCTCCTTAATATATGGGACTAGTTGGATCTAACCCGCATGGACCAAATCTGGATAAATCTAGGACTGATGGTGGCCAAATGAATATCACACGCCTATGGGGGGCAGAGCAGCCACCAGAATTGAAAGATTGGAAAAATTATATGGACAGGTGCATGACCGCAGGAAAAGTCATATATGAGGGGAGGAGTTGCCCCAAGAAATGGATGAAAATATGGGGACAAGGGAACAAGAGGCAACCCCTGTACATCTATTGCTGTGACAGAAGCCTATTCTATGTTTGCTGGTCAACCTATTTCACCTGCGAATGCTGTATAGGCAGCAGGGTTTGGGGGGTGGGCTCTTGATTGAGAGAGGAATGATGGCCTATTGTCCTTATTGAATGGAATTATTGTGTGGCAGTGTCTTGTTTACTTTATTTATTTTTATTTTGTAATTTCTATGTTTATAACAATAAACCGAGTTGCTAAAAACAAAATACAAAAATGTCAAAGATGAACTGTCCATACCTCAGGAAGGAGTTATACTGCGAGGGTCAAGAATCCAGATTTCGGAGAGTGGTCCACGAAGGGCATTGTGGAATTGTTGCCACAAAAAGAGCTCTCCAAGACTGAGTCTGGTTTCCTTATCTTGATGCGAGCGAGAGGGTTGAAAAAGAATTAAAGGCCTTTCATCTATGCAACTGCCTTTCTACAAACGTTACTCAACACACCTTAAACAACTCCCAAAGCATGCATGGGAGAGAGTAGCCATTGACTTCTTCGGTTCTCTTGACAATTGACATCACCTGATGGTGATTGTGGACGAATGCTCGCGATTCCCCTTAATTGAAGATCTCTAATCTACCACTCAAGACCAAGTCATTGAGGGATTAGATGGCATCTTTGTGACATGGGGTGTTCCAGCCACATTGAAATCTGACAATGGCCCACCTTTCAACAGTTGAGAGTTCAAAGATTTCTTAGAACATCTGAAGAGAAAGCATCAGAACAGCACACCTCTTTGACCGCAGGCCAACTGACTTGTTGAGCGCTTTATGAGTGGAGTACGTTAAAGAAAGCAATGCAGCATGCTACTCTTGAGAAGCTCAACTTAAAAACTATGTTAAACTCTACCCTGAGAGCTTATCATTCAACACCTCACTTGACCACAGGTGAAAGTCCTGTGACATTGAAATTCAGGAGAGCAATGACAACCAGATTACCTCAATGGACCAATCAGAGAGAGAAAAACAAGAATGCCACTTGTGAGAAGGACTTAATTCATAGACAAAAGATGAAAGCGTATGCTGACAAAATACGACATGCGAAGAACATCGTCTTTGCGAAAGGAGATCGAGTGCTCGCATGCCAAATGTGGAAAAGAAAATCTGATGCTCCATTTGATGCAGATCATTTTCAAGTGTTGTCTACCAAGGAACACATGGTGACTGCCCAGCACCCTGGGAAGTCTATTACCAGAGACTCTTCTCATTTTCGGCATTTAACTCATCGTTCATCAGATCTACATGTTGAAAGAGAAACTGGTTCTGAAGCATCTGTAGCTGCTGTTGTCTCTACACCGTCGAAGCAGATCCTGAACATTAATGGTGACAGTTCCCAGTTTCCAATGACAAGATCAGGTTGAACAATTAAAGCACCTAAAAGACTGATTAAAGAGATTTAATTGTACATATATATGTTTTATAAAAAAAATTATTTTTATATTTAACAGAGGGGGAGAGATGTAGTGTATTTCGAATTAGCAATGACGGAACTCTTTTGGCTCCTGATTAACTGCGTAGATCTGTGATGTAAGTGTTAAAGCGGAATGCAATGAACTCTGGTTTAGATTGTTGAGTTTGCAGTTACACACAGATGAATAAAGACGTGTAAGACTAAGCTCTGTGTGTGGCATAGTCATTGGTGGGTACCCAGGCTGGGGAGGACAGTACACAATTGCGGCTGGGGAGAAAAGTACACATGTGTGTTACCAAACCTAGCTTTTGTTGTGTAGAAGTCTGAGGGACTAATTCCCATTGGATATCTATATTTTATTACAAGACCAGAGGCTCATATTATACATTCTTCTCTTGCTTTATTTCCACAGCAGCCAAGATAAAAGAAGAACCTACACTTCCCAAGAATCCTTAAGAAGGAACTACAACATGAAGCCATAATAGCATCCATCCAATAGGCACTCACTTAAAATAAAAACTATCCTGCCTGGGAGCAAAACGTCCCCTTTTCTTCCTACTATCAGTCAAGATAAACAATTCAATTTTTATTTGTTTTCTGATGTCAATGATTAATTCAATATTTATCACTATTTGTTAATCACTTTTGTCTTACTTGAATGCTGCGTGCACAAGGCTTTTTTCTTACCAATATCTCCTGCTTTATGCTTGCGCAGTGTCATCATAAGGGTTTTCAGGTCCCCACATAAGACATATTTTAAAAGCCAATGTGTGGAACAACTTTGGGGCCTATTACAATGTTGGTCGGAGTTTCCTCCGACCGACACCGTGGAGGAAACGGGACCGACTGACCTCCGGTCGGCAGTTCCGACCACCTGATTACGATGTGACCCAATGCAGTTCGGTCGCATACTTCCATTTCTCTATGGGAGCTTGTGCTATGGCCATAAACTGGCCGTAATACAGGATCACATAAAGAAATAGGGGGGTGTCGGAAAGGCCGGCATGGAAAGGCTGTCGGAGACCGACATCGTAATCCCGACGGCAGAAATGCCGTCCACCGGGGATTATGGTGTGGTTCCGGCCGGAAGACTCCGAGAGCCAGTCGGAACAGCGTTGGAATGACCAGCCAGTTTATGCTCTGACCGCTGACATCGTAATTCGGCGGTCGTACCGCAACTGACAGTTGGAAAGCCTCCGACCGCGTTCAGAAAGCTTCCGACTAGCAGTCAGAGGCTTTATGACCGTCATCGTAATCGGCCCCTTTGTATTTTATTACCCATTTTCTGATAATTCAAGCCCCATAATGCCAAACTATATTGAATAATAACAGGTTAAAGGCTGAAATGGAGAAACTAACATTTGCGAGATAGAAAGTTCACTTGGCCTTGGGGAATGTGGGGGCCCTGGGCAATTGCCCACTTTGGCCAAGCCTTAAAACGTCTATGTGCATGTGCTTGGCAGCCGGTGTCTGTCATCAGTTTCATTATATTCCTCACAGGTTTTGTTCATAACCATTGCTGTAGGACTTCATTTGCCTTCAGAATGTGCTGAGCCCCATCGCAACAGTGATTAACTCCTCTCAGCAGGATGCAGAGACATTGTTTCCTCTCCTCCCACTTCTACACTGTGGACGAAGGAGACACGCCTACCGCCCACTGAAGACTTGTATGGTTGCCATCCACATTTGGCAAGAGGGCAATTTTTATACTCAACCTGCTAAACTTGTACCACCAAATTGCCTCAGTAACTGCTTTATTAACTGTTGTAGGTTTCTAGTCTCCTGCTCCACAATTCCAAAAAGATTTTTATATTAGTAATGCTTTCTTTTGAAGGAGGTAGAGGTAAATACATACATTTGTTGCCCTTTGGACAATTTCTCTAACTAGCCCTGCATATATTGCTTCAAATTTAATTGTCTGTTGAATATATATATATATATATTACCTACTGGCGGTCGCCAGTAGGTAGTTATAGTTAGGACCTAGTTTCCATAGGAAAAGCGTTTTTTGTTTTCCAAATGATATATATATATATATATATATATATATATATATAATGCATAACAATACTGACATGCTGGAGCAGAATAAAGAAGCAGAAGTTATTTAAAGACAATTTAAATTCTTGCATTAAAGATTCTGTCCAACAGGCGGTGGAACATTCTATGTCTGGCATTGCAAAAAATATAGAGGCATCAGTACAAAAATATTTTTCAAAGAATCATTTCAATTTGAAAAGTCCAATAAAGAATAAATATCGCCCATACAACTTGGATAATTAAAAAATGGTCTCTCTAATTGTTGGGTCTTTTTTCCGAGAGACTGAAAATCCTGTGCAAAATTTTCAAAACCCAATCCAAGTCACACATTTTTAAGATACAGATGATAATTTGGGCCACTATGATACACATTCATTTGACAACACGGATGACATGGATCTAGATGTTGACATTTGGCTTGAGCCTCAGGATAAGAGGCACAAAACGTCTCCTAAAGAAGTGGGGGTGTTCTCTTAAAACAAGACTGTTTTAGAATCTACTATGGATCCTTTGTTCAATCCCTCTTTATTGCAGGATCCGAATTTATCAGAATGGGGTACAGCTGAACATATGGCTCAGTATGTTTCTGCAAGATTAAAACATCTTTTGGATAAGTTGACATTGAACAGCTTACATTAATTAATGTCCAGAACCTACTTTACCTAACAATATCACAGTAACTACTGCGCAATAAATCCCAACTTGTTACTATTTTTCGCAAAGTTTGGTAAAGATCCAAAAAAGGGTGTAGGTCATGTTGTCAGAACAGACTTTCTGATTTGACTTGCCCTCTGACGAGAATATTAGATTTAGCAGAAGAGGTTAATCTGGAAGGCACTCAAGTTGATCTCTCTATTTTATGTAATTGGGCACAACAGTTTGCTTACTTGGTCATTCTAATTTGGTTGTGGCTGAGGAAAAACTGAAGTTTATTTTGAGGATTGACCCAAAGTTAGGAAATTGAGCATCTAAGGAGGAAGGTCAGCAAGCTAACAGATTCCTTTTCGGTGACTCATTTATTAAGGAAATGAGCAAATATGTCTTCATTCTTGCTTTAATTGGCAGAGCTGAGTTTTTAATGAGAAAAGTCTTTGAATCACATGGTTTTGGCAGGGCCGGCAAAGGCAGGAGCCGCTGATTTTCCTCAAGGGGAAACAGTTATTCCAAGGTCTCCTACAACCAACAGCAAGTCTACATACCACAATTCTTTCCACACAGAAACAGAGGCTTTAGACAACATGGATATTGAAAATGAGGAGTCTTCCAATTTCTAGTCATCCTCTAGTTCAAGGGTAATGTATAGACCTTTACAATCAGTAGTTTCAGCCTTTTTTGCCTCGTTCTCTACAGTTTCCCAAGGACCAAGAACAGTTAGGGCCTGATTATGAGTTTGGCGGTCCATGTGACCGCCGAACCAGTGGTGGTAGTCCACCAGCCGTATTACAAGTATGGCACTTGGACTGCCACTGGACCGTGCATGGGGTGCATGCAGGGGTCACATGATATTCCTCCCTGTATTTTTGCACCCTTTGTTCCTGCATGGAAAGAAATGCGCAAGACTTAATTTCTTTCCATGCAGGAACGGGCTGCGGCACCCCTACGGTTGTGCCTTTCTAAGGCTCTCCTATGAGCCTCAGAAAGACACCGCCGTGGGACTGCTGCCGCAGGACAGTCCGCCAGGATTATACTCGCAATCCGGCGGGCGGTCATACTATGGGTTTGCCGATTTCGCAGCGGGCGCTGGCGTGGCGTCCCGCTGCAAGACCACCAAACTCTTAATAAGGTTCTTTGTCTTTCAAGAAGTAAAATGACTTCTGGACGAAGGAGGTTTAGAAAACATCTCTTTCAATCCTTCCAATTTCTTAAGCACAATCTTTTTGGTTCAAAAGAAAAACAGGATGTTTCACCCAGTAACCAACATAAAGTTGTTCAACAACTTTGCAGCATCCCATCACTTAAAGATGGAAGCAATTTCCTATCTAAAGGGCACTTTAATACAGGGCAGCTATATGTCCGATTGGACCTTCAAGATGCATTAATTACAATTCCCGTTCACAAATCATACAGGAAATTCCTCCAATTTCAATGGAAGGACAGATTTTACTGGTTCAACCCTCTTCCCTCCAGCCTCTCATCAGCATCATGGTGCTTCACATACGTTTTGAAATCTGTCATAGTTTATTTATGAGTGTGGGGAATGAGACTAATAGTGTACTTGGATTATTTCCTATTTCTAGCTAGGGTCAAGGATGTTCTTCAAGAACAGCTATGTGATCCCATATATCTTTTACAAGTCTAGGGGCCTTATTGCCACTACGGCGGTCCACCGGTCCGACCACCGCCACACTGCAGGGCTGCTCTCACTATAATAAGTGAGGCGGTCTGACTGCCACTGAAGCGCTGCTACCTATGCAGATAGCATATTTTGAGTTGCCTCACCACCACCCTTTTCATGGCAGTTGCACCACCATGAAAAGGGTGTCGGTGAGGCAACAAAGCTTATGTCTCTGTGCACGGGGTGCATGAAGGGGGGCACATGTTGTGCACCCCTGTAGTTTTGCACCCCCAGTTCCTGCATGGGAAGGAATGCACGACATGGTGCATTCCTTCCTGTGCAGGAACGGGCACTGGTGGTCATGCAGTGGTGCTGTTTAAGGCTCACAATGAGCCTTTAAACAGCACCGCCTTAGGTCTGCCACGCTGGCCGCCTGCCAGACCACAAGATTACTTGTAATCTGGCGGGCGGGTGGTGGTGAGTTTTGGTGGTCCTGGTAGTGAAAACTCGTAATAAGGCCTCAGGTGTTTTGATAAATCAAGAAAAATCTTCTTTGACCCCAGCCAAATAAACATAGTTTCTAGGGTTCTTGATTGATATCAGACAAAGTTGTTCTACAGTTACCTCTGGACAAAGTGGTAATATAATAAATGAAATATATCAAGTCTTATGGACATCTGCTTTATCTCTCGGAATACTACCTCTGTTAATTGGTCTGATGCATCCTCAATTAAGGCTATGCTTTTTAGGACCACTACATTATCCAACTCCTCAAAGACTAAACATTTTACATCTTTGTCAAGGTTTAACCAATTCCAGTACAATAGATTTGGATCAAGAATCTCATTCAGAGCGTTAATGGTGGCTAGATCACTTGGGTGCCTGAAACGAAAAAGGGATTTTTTTCTATGGCTGCAGATCTTGGCTTAGATTCTGATGCAAGTTAGACGAGTTGGGGCACAAGGTGTGATCATTACCCAAATGGCAGTAGACGGTCAAAGCAGAAGTCATCTCTGGACATAAATTGTTTAGACATGCTTGCAGGCTCTTTAGCAATCCAGAGTTTTGCAAAGGACAGCTCAAGTTGTGCCATTCTGTTAAGGATGGACAATCTGTCGGCTGTTCGTCACATCAACCATCTAGGAGGGACAAAATCTAAACTGCTTGCGGAATTGGGAAAGAGTTTTTGGGAATTTTGACTTCTAAGGAAACTTTCTGTGCAGGCACAATATTTTATAGGAACTATAAATATGATAGCTGATTAGTGTTTTAGACACTGCCAGCGCTCCAGGGACTTCACTTTTAGAGAAACTGAAGTCCAAATGGAGTCCTATCTTGGTATATCTTTTTGCCTTCTGCTTGAACACTCATCTTTCTAGATTTTGAAGCTGGAGACCAGATCCTTGAGTTTTGGAGAAAGATGCTTTTCTTCCGTATTAGTCTCGCCATCATATGAATTATGCCTGTCCTCCATTCATTATGATTCATGAGTCTTAGATCACGTTCTAAGACAAAAACATCAGTGTTATTGATATCTCTGTTCTGCCAAGCTGCCTGACACTCTGTAATTGTCCATAGAATGTCCAATCCTGATTCCTTCTTTTCCTGAGCTACTGATAAATCCTAAAGGGCAGTTTCACAAAATGATCCTCAATCGGTCCATAGTTTTAATGGCACAGAATGTTTCGTGTCTGCCTGGAGAACCACAGGTATTTTGTCAGATGCTGCTCAACTCATATGAGAAGCCTAGGCTCCCGGAACAACTAAAGCTTACCAATTGACTTGGTTTGTGTAGAATAGCTGATGTATGGGCAGGCAGTCAGATTCCTTTTCAGCATATGCTGTTTTTAGTGATAAACGTTTTGGCTCATTTAGCCTCATAAAATAAGGCTTATAGGACCATTAATACCTACAGGTCTGTAATCTCTGAGGAACATGTCAAAGTGGATGGTAGACAGGCAGTAGAACACCTGTTGGTATGCTGTCTATTAAAGGGAGTAACATTTTCTAATCTTCCTGTATCTAAATACAATCAAATGTGGGATGTTAATTTGATTTTTTAATCTGTTCATTATTAAGCCAGATAATGATGTTTTGTCATTCATTGACGGTGAAAAACTAACTATCACTACACAGTGGCAAGCGCCACTGAGTAATATATGTATTTTATATATATGTGAATCTTTTCGTTGGCTCGTGGGAGAAGCACGTGGCCTGGGCGGAGGTCAATGAATTCTGGGTGGATAAGATAGCCCTGTGGACCAAGTATATAGATGACCTGTTGATCGTTTGGAGGGGGACGTGCACGGAGGCAGAGGAATACATTAAAATCCTGAATGAAAATGTATTAAATCTGAAGTTCACAAGTAACATCAGTGACACAGAAGTCCCCTTCCTAGACCTTTTAGTCTTTGTGGCAGATAATAAGCTCTGCACAAAGCTTTACCGCAAGCCAACAGCAGGAAATACAGTCCTACACTTATGGAGTCAACATCCACGCAACTTAATCAATAGTATACCCTATGGGGAACTATTAAGATTAAAATGGAATTGCTCTCGCCCTGAAGATTATCAGTAGGCGGAGAGAGAGTCCCTGGTAAGATTTTCTAAAAGTGGCTACGGCAATACTGTCCTACGAGCGGGGGTGAACAAGGTCAGGTTGAAGGAAAGGTAGGATCTACTAACAGGCAGATCCTCTGTGGACGCACCTACAGAGGAGGAGCAGTCGAAGGTGAGGTTGATCCTGACTTTCTCTGCAGAGTCCCAAAGGATTAGGGATCTGGTACAGAAAAATTGGAATATTCTTAAGACAGATGGAATAATTGGCCAATTGATTTCAGATAGGCCAGAAGTTACATTTAGGAGGAGTGCCTCTCTGAAGGATATTCTCGTTCAGAGTAATTTTGATGACAAACCTCTAAGCAGGCCAGCCATCAAAGGTTTTTCCCGTGCACTGCGTGCAAAGCTTGCAAGAATTGCAGGAAAGTGAAGGATTATGCAGTACCTGGGAAGAAAGAGAATAGGCCCATCAATAAGTTGCTCAACTGCAATTCAAGTTTCGTGGTGTACTATCTACTATGTCCGTGTGGACTTCAGTATATCGGTAGTACGATACACCCGGCGAAAAAACGTATTCTTGAGCACAAAAGGGCAATAACCAACCAGGATAGATCTTATCCGGTGGCGAGGCATTTCTCCACGGCACATGAGGCCAAGAGCGACAAACTGCTCTACTTTTGTATTGATCAAATTCCCATAACAGAGAGAGGAGGTGACAGGGTGAGACTCTTGAGGCAGTTGGAGGCTAAATATATAGTGGATTTACGCACACGAGCTCCATGGGGGCTGAACAGCGAAGAAGAGCTGTGGTCATTCATCGGCTAGACTGATGAGGTCTGTAAATCAATCAAATTGAACTATGAACACAATATCAATTTAATAAGTTATCCCCCTATAGAGGCGATATTGACCAAGTGAGGTAGACATGACTAGATTAAATAGGATTAACTAGGCTCATACAGAGCTAGATAGGAGACCATCATATCTGGTGGGATGATCTGTAGATGGTCATGATGAATTTGTTTAATGTTGCCCGGGCATTTGCCCTTAATTGTTTGAAATGATCTAGTATTTGTGGCAACTTTTACACAGCTCATTCAAAGCAAGACTGTATTTATGAATTACATTCAGTTTTTGTGTAAATTGATTTGTATTACTGCTGCTTTTCAATCATGTCTACATCTGTCATTATGTATTTAGAAATGCCACGATGTGTGAGGGGACCACTGTTCAACATCAATTCAGTGCATTATCCATTGACAATGTTAAGATGGCCGACACTTTTCCACACCCTGAGTGCGGTCGTAACTAATAGTCCCTCTTTGATGTTTCTTATCAGCTGCTACACCAATGAAATGAATTGTTGTTATAAGGCAGCCTTTTTTGTAAAAACATTGACATTGACGAAGGCCATGAGGCTGAAACGCGTTTGTCAGGTTGCCCAGTGTTGCATTAATTGAATAAATAATCTTTGGAAATTACGGCTGGAGTGCGCAGCGTCCTTTGGAACTGTTTTTGTATATATACTATATATATATATATATATATATATATATATATATATATATATATCTTACCTACTGGCGGTCGCCAGTAGGTAGTTATAGTTAGGACCTCGTTTCTATTCAAAAAGCGTTTATTCTTTTGCCAATATCTTTGGCGCCGTTTGACGAAATTTTCAAAACTAATGGTTCACTTAGGTCAGCTCCTGTCTTGAAAGTTTCGGGGTGATTCATCAAGCGAGGGCCGAGAAAAAAGGGGGGTCCCAAAATGCATTTTCCCCATGTTAATTTCCATAGGAAACTTTAGACAAAGCTACAGCCCGAACTGCTGAACGGAATTACACAAAATTTGGCAAAAAGGTAGGTCTTGGTTCAGAAAGCGTGCTTTTTATTAAATGGTGTAAATCCGTTCAGTAGTTCCTGAGAAATTAAAAAGAAATATATCAATATCTGGTGGCCGAGGAGGATTCGCGAACCCTCCCGAGCACGAGTTTCATTTTGATTGGCTGTCAACACTCCAAACCAAGAAGTGTTGGCAGCCATCTTGTGACTCGGTAAAACCGAGTCACAAGAAAACAGTAAAAAAAAGATAAAAAAACAAGAAAAGGGGGCAGGGTAGAAACAGCCTGACCCCCTAGGTCTGCTCAGAGGGTCCCACAGGGACACCCAGACCCAAAAAAAGCATTTAAAAAAATTAAAAAAATTGGCAAATTCGCGCTGGGTGCCCAAATCCCACAGAAATGTTTTAAAAAACGAAGCGCTGTTTCCCGCGCTTATTTTTAATCAGCCCCTGGGTGGGCCAGGTCCTGGGGGCAATGTGACATATATATATGCGGGGGCCGCTCGGGCCCCCACAGCCCCTGGGACCGCCACCTCCCCAGGGCTTTTTTCATTAATGGGTGGGGGGGCCTGGCAGGCCCCCCCAAGCCCCGGGGACTGCCACCTCCCCAGGGCTTTATTTAATTATGGGGGGGCTCGTGGGCCCCCCAAGCCCCGGGGACCACCACCTCCCTGGGGCTATTCTAAAAAGTAAGTGTCGGGGGCTCGAGTGCCCCCACACTGCCCCGGGGACCACCACCTCCCCGGGGCACTAATTATTGAAGTGCGAGGGTCCGTTGCGGTCCCACGGCCCCAGGGACCACCACCTCCCCGGGGCTATTTACATGTTGGGAGGGGGGCCACACGGCCCCCCTCCTGGAGCCCTTCATGGCCCTGGGGACCGCCATCCCCCAGGGCCGGCTCCAGCAATGTCCCGGGGTGCCCACCCCCGGGACATTGCAGTTTGCAATGACAGGGCGAGTGCACGGCTCCCGCCCTGTCATTGCAAACTCTGCGTTGCTTCATGGAAGCGAGAGCAGGAAACCTGCTCTTGCTTCCATGAAGCGAAGCAGAATCGCTTTTGGACAAGGGGAGCTGCATGTCAGCAGCTCCCCTTGTCCAAAAGCAATGCCGGCTCCTGCAGGAGGCGGGGAGCCGGCTGGGTCCGTGGGGGCATTGGTGCTCTCCCCGCGGTCCCCAACGTGAGAGCCGGCCCCGGGGAGATGGGGACCACGGGCCAGAAGTGGCCTAGGGAAGGGGGGCCGCGTGGCCCTCCTCCCCTAATTAAAAATGTGTTTTTTTTAAAAAGAGGCCAGGCTCCGGGGGATGGGGTCCACGGGGCCAGTAGTGGCCCAGGGAAGGGGGGACCACATGGCACCCCTCTCATAAGTAATAAAAAAAACTAGGCCAGGCCCCGGGGCATGGGGTCCCCGGGGCCAGAAGTGGCCCAGGGAAGGGGGGCCACGCTGCCCCCTCTCGTAATTAAATAAATAATAAAAAATAAAATAAAGAGGCAAAGCCCCAGGGGATGGGGTCCCCGGGGCCAAAAATGGCCTCAGGAGGGGGGCCGCGTGACCCCCCTCCTGTAAAAGTAAAAAAATAAATAAATAAGTGGCATTGCCCCGGGGGATAAGGTCCCCGGGGCCGAAATCGGCCTCGGGAGGGGTGCCACGCGGCCTCTTCCCGGTTTTTTTTTAAGTAAAAAAAATGGCTCAGGCCCTGGGGGATGGGGTCACAAGGGCCCAAAAAATAGTAAGAGAAGGGGGGCCACACAGCCCCCCTTCTAAAAATATCAAAAGAAAAGAAAAACCAGCATCTCGCCGGAGGCCCCGCCCCCTCCCTGCACCACTCTGCAAACGCGCCTCCTGGTGCGTTCTGGGTTGGGGGATTAAGTCCCCTAGAATGTTAAGGGTCCTTAGGTGCAACTAGTCCACCAGGTACCTCCGGTAAGCCCCACACAGTGGGATTGCTGAGAAGTGGTCAGAGGCCACGCCCCTTTTTACACCACTTTGCAAACGCGCCTCTTGGCGCACTGCTGGTGGGGAGATGAGGTCCTCTTGTGTCCTGAGGACCTCAGGACTAAAGTGAACTTCATCCCCCGAGCAGCAGTGCACCAGGAGGCGTGTTTGCAGAAGGGTGTAAAAAGGGGGCGTGGCCTCGGAACACTCTCAGCAATCCAGCTGTGTGGGGCTTACTAGAAATAACAGGAGGGCTAGTTGACCCCTAGGGACCCTCAGGGGGCAAGGGGACTTCATCACCCAACCAAGAGCGTGCCAGGAGGCTCGTTTGCAGAGTGGTGCAGAAAGAGCACGTGGCCTGTGTCCACCTCTCAGCAATCCCACTGTGTGCGGCTTACTGGAGGTGTCAGGTAGGCTAGTTGGCCCCTAAGGACCCCCAGCATCGAAGGGGACTTTAATCCCCATCCAAGAGCGCACCAGGGATTGCGTTTGCAGAGTGGTGGGCAAAGGGGACGTGGCCTGCTATGAGAACTTACCAATGCTGTTGTGTGGGACTTACTGGAGCTAATAGGAGGGGTAGTTGGGTTACAAGGACGTCCTTGGGGGCCAACTACCCCTCCTGTTACCTCCAGTAAGTCCCACACAGTGGTATTGCTAAGAGGTCTTTGGAGGTCACGCCCCCCTTTCTCTACCACTCTGCAAATGCGCCTCCTGGCACACTACTGGTTGGGGGATGAAGTCCACTTTACTCCTGAGGGACTTTGGGGGCCAAGAAGCCCTCCTGGTACCTCCTGTAAGTCCTATGCAGCGGAATTTCTGAGCGCTGGTCGGAGGCCCAGCCCCCTTTCTCCACCACTCTGCAAATGCAACTACTAGTTAAAGAAGCATTTGGAATGTAACAGATCTCGAATTTGCAAAAGTTACGTCTATTGGCGTTGTAAATGTAAAAGTTTTTTACTAATGTTTTTGGGAGTGGAGTGGATGTACGTTGTGTGTAGTGGAATTATGTGGTATGTTGTGCAGTGAAATTATGTGGAAGAAAGTATGTGGTATTTAGTGTATAGGAATTATGTAGAGTGGAATTATGTTTTATGGAGAGTAATTATGTGGTATGGTAGTCTGTGTTGTGGAGTGGTAACCTCAAGTTTAGTCTTCCTCGTTTCCATAGAAGCTAAACTATGAACTCAATGAGACAAAAAAAGAAGGAATCACTTAGGAGCACTTCTGGACCTAGTCGGAGGTATGAGCACGGCCACTGGAATTATGTGACTGTTTGGCTGCACCGCCTTTCGCACAATTATACATTTTCCGAATTAGCCACATATTCCATCATCTGCTGCCTAATCTGCAGATTTGAACAAAAAAAGCCTTATTTCTAGCTCAAACGGCTCAAACATTACCAAAAATGCAGCGACAAGTGTTACAGCGTGGTGGAAGGTCCTTTGCAAACCTAGAATGGACACCTGTTACTTATTGCTAAATGTGGGTGTTAAATTGGTACTAATGGTGTGCAAGCCACTCTTGCTTCTTTCTGCACCTCTCTTGCCTCTTTCTGCATTTCTGTTGCTTCTTTTTGCACCTTTCTTTCTTTTTCTACACTTCTTTTGCCTCTTTCTCCACATCTCTTCTACTTTCTGCACCTCTTTTGCCTCTTTCTGCACCTCACTTGCTTCTTTGTGCACCCCTCTGGCCTCTTTCTGCACCTCTCTTCCCTCTTTCTGCACCCCTCTTCCCTCTTTCTGCATTCCTCTTGCCTCTTTCTGCACATCTCCTCTACTTTCTGCACCTCTTTTGCCTCTTTCTGCGCCTCTGTTGCCTCTTTCTGCACCTCACTTGCTTCTTTGTGCATCCCTCTTGCCTCTGTCTGCACTTCTCTTGCCTCTTTCTGCACCCCTCTTCCCTCTTTCTGCACCCCTCCTGCCTTTTTCTGCACCCCTCCTGCCTCTTTCTGCATCTCTGTCCCTTCTTTCTGCACTTCTTTTGTTTCTTTCTGCACCTCTCTTGCTTCTTTCTGCACCCCTCTTGCCTCTTTCTCCACCCCTCGTCCCCCTTTCTGTACGTCTGTTGCTTCTTTCTGCAGTTCTCTTGCCTCTTTCTCCACCCCTCTTTCTGCATCTCTGTTGCTTCTTTCTGCACTTATCTTGTGTCTTCTTCACCTCTCTTGCTTCTTTCTGCAGCACTTGTGCCTCTTAATGCACCCTTCTTCTCTTTCTGCACTCCTCTTGCCTCTTTCTGCACCTCTGTTCCTTCTTTCTGCACTTCTTTTGTTTCTTTCTGCACCTCTCTTGCCTCTTTCTCCACCCCTTGTCACCCTTTCTGCATCACTGTTGCTTCTTTCTGCACTTCTCTTGTCTCTTTCTCCACCCCTCTTCCCTATTTCTGTACCCCTGTTGCTTCTTTCTGTACCTCTCTTGCTTCTTTCTGCACCCCTCGTGCCCCTTTCACAACCTTCTTCTCTTTCTGCACTACTCTTGCCTCTTTCTGCACCTCTGTTTGTTCTTTCTGCACTTCTTTTGTTTCTTTCTCCACCCCTCTTGCCTCTTTCTCCACCCCTTTTCACCCTTTCTGCATCTCTGTTGCTTATTTCTGCATTTCTCTTGTCTCTTTCTCCACCCCTCTTCCCTCTTTCTGTACCCCTGTTGCTTCTTTCTGCACCTCTCTTGCTTCTTTCTGCACCCCTCGTGCCTCTTTCACACCCATATTCCCGCACCCCTCTTGCCTCTTTCTGCACCTGTGTTCCTTCTTTCTGCACTTCTTTTGTTTCTTTATGTACCTCTCACTTCTTTCTGCAACCCTTTTGCCTCTTTCTCCACCCCTCTTCCCTCTTTCTGCACCCCTCTTGCCTATTTCTGCACCTCTGTTCCTTCTTTCTGCACTTCTTCTGTTTCTTTCTGCACCCCCTTGCCTCTTTCTCCACCCAATCAATCAATCAATCAATCATGTCACTTATAAAGCGCACTACATACCCGCGAGGGTCTCAAGGCGCTGGGGGAAGAGGGGGGTGGTGCTGCTACTGATCGAAGAGCCAGGTCTTGAGGAGTCTTCTGAAGGCCAGTAGGTCTTGGGTCTGTCGGAGGTTGGTGGGGAGGGTGTTCCAGGTGTTGGCGGCGAGGTGGGAGAAGGATCTGCCGCCGGCAGTCGTTTTCCGGATGCGGGGGACTGTGGCGAGGGCGAGGCTGGTCGAGCGGAGCTGGCGGGTGGGGGTGTAGAAGCTGAGTTGTCTGTTGAGGTAGGCTGGTCCGGAGTTGTGGAGTGCTTTGTGTGCGTGGGTGAGGAGCTTGAAGGTTATCCTCTTGTTGACAGGGAACCAGTGCAGGTCTCTCAGGTGGGGTGTGATGTGGCTGCGTCGGGGGATGTCGAGGATAAGACGTGCAGAGGCGTTCTGGATGAGTTGCAGCCGTCTCAGGAGCTTAGCCGTCGTTCCTGCGTAGAGGGCGTTTCCGTAGTCCAGCCTGCTGGTGACGAGGGCCTGGGTGACTGTTTTTCTTGTTTCGGTGGGGATCAACTTGAAGATCCTGCGGAGCATTCGGAGGATGTTGAAGCAGGATGAGGAAACGGCGTTGACCTGCTTAGTCATGGAGAGGGTGGGGTCGAGGATGACCCCTAGGTTGCGTACGTGATCGGTGGGTGGCGGGGCTGTTCCCAGTGATGTTGGCCACCAGGAGTCGTCCCAGGCTGAAGGGTTGGAACCAAGGATGAGGACCTCCGTGTTGTCCGAGTTCAGCTTCAGGCGGCTGGTCCTCATCCATTCGGCGACGGCCTTCATTCCTTCGTGGAGGTGGGCTTTGGCGGTGTGAGGGTCTTTGGTGAGGGAGAGGATCAGCTGGGTGTCGTCGGCGTAGGAGATGATGTTGAGGTTGTGCTGTCGGGCGACGTGGGCGAGGGGTGCCATGTAGATGTTGAACAGCGTTGGGCTGAGGGAGGAGCCTTGGGGTACGCCGCAGATGATCTTGGTGGCCTTGGATCGGAAGGGGCGAGGCGGACGCTTTGTGTTCTGCCGGAAAGGAAGGATGTGGTCCAGTCCAGGGCCTTCTCTTGGATCCCGGCGTCGTGAAGGCGTGTTCGTAGTGTGTGGTGGCAGACCGTGTCGAAGGCGGCTGATAGGTCCAGGAGGATGAGGGCTGCTGTTTCTCCGTTGTCTAGCAGGGTCCTGATGTCATCGGTGGCGGCGATGAGGGCGGTTTCGGTGCTGTGGTTGCTGCGGAAGCCGGACTGGGAAGGGTCCAGGATGTTGTTCTCCTCGAGGTAGCGGGTCAGTTGTTTGTTGACGATTTTCTCGGTGACCTTCGCGGGGAACGGGAGCAGAGAGATGGGTCGGACGTTCTTGAGGTCCTTGGGGTCTGCCCTCTTTCTGCTGCCCTGTTGCCTCTTTCTGCACCTCTGTTCTTTCTTTCTGCACTTCTTTTGTTTCTTTATGCACATCTTTTGCTTCTTTCTGTACCTCACGTGCCTCTTTCTGCACCCCTCTTCCTTCTCTTTGCTCCCCTCTTGCCTCTTTCTGCACCTCTGTTGCTTCTTTCTGCACTCCTCTTGCTTCTTTCTGCACTCCTTGTGCCTCTTTCACACCCCTCTTCCCTCTTTGTGCACCCCTCTTGCCTCTTTCTGCACCTCTATTCCTTCTCTCTGCAGTTCTTTTGTGTCTTTCTGTACCTCTCGCTTCTTTCTCCACCCCTTTTGCCTCTTTCTGCACCCCTCTTGCCTCTTCCTGCACCTCTGTTCCTTCTCTCTGCACTTCTTTTGTTTCTTTCTGCAGCTCTCATGCTTCTTTCTGCACCCCCTTGCCTCTTTCTTCACCACGCTTCCCTCTTTCTGCACCCCTGTTGCCCCTTTCTGCACCTCTTTTCCTTCTTTATGCACTTCTTTTTTCTTTCTGCACATCTCTTGCTTATTTCTGCACCCCTCGTGCCTCTTTCTGCATCCCCCTTCCCTCTTTTTGCACCCCTCTTGCGTCTTTCTGCACCTGTTGCTTCTTTCTGCAATACTCTTGCCTCTTTCTGCACCTCTTTGCTTCTTTCTACACCACTCGTACTTCTTTCTGCACCCCTCTTCCCTCTTTCTGCACTCCTCTTGCCTCTTTCTGCACCTCTGTTCCTTCTTTCTGCTCTTCTTTTGTTTCCTTCTGCACCTCTCTTGCTTCTTTCTACACCCCTCTTGCCACTTTCTCCATCCTTGTTCCCCCTTTTTGCATCTCTGTTGCTTCTTTCTGCACTTCTCTTGCCTCTTTCTCCACCCCTCATCCCTCTTTCTGCACCTCTGTTGCTTCTTTCTGCACTTCTCTTGCTTCTTTCCCTTCTTTCTGTCCCTTCTTTCTGTCCCTTCTTTCTGCAACCCTTGTGCCCGTTTCTGCACCTCTTTTCCTTCTTTCTGCACTTCTTTTTTCTTTCTGCACATCTCTTGCTTATTTCTGCACCCCTCGTGCCTCTTTCTGCACCCCCCTTCCCTCTTTTTGCACCCCTCTTGCGTCTTTCTGCACCTGTTGCTTCTTTCTGCAATACTCTTGCCTCTTTCTGCACCTCTTTGCTTCTTTCTGCACCACTCGTACTTCTTTCTGCACCCCTCTTCCCTCTTTCTGCACTCCTCTTGCCTCTTTCTGCACCTCTGTTCCTTCTTTCTGCTCTTCTTTTGTTTCCTTCTGCACCTCTCTTCCTTCTTTCTACACCCCTCTTGCCACTTTCTCCATCCTTGTTCCCCCTTTTTGCATCTCTGTTGCTTCTTTCTGCACTTCTCTTGCCTCTTTCTCCACCCCCCTTCCCTCTTTTTGCACCCCTCTTGCGTCTTTCTGCACCTGTTGCTTCTTTCTGCAATACTCTTGCCTCTTTCTGCACCTCTTTGCTTCTTTCTGCACCACTCGTACTTCTTTCTGCACCCCTCTTCCCTCTTTCTGCATTTCTCTTGCCTCTTTCTCCACCCCTCTTCCCTCTTTCTGCATTTCTGTTGCTTCTTTCTGCAATTATCTTGCGTCTTTCTGCACCTCTCTTGCTTCTTTCTGCACCACTTGTGCTTCTTTCTACACCCTTCTTCTCTTTCTGCACTCCTCTTGCCTCTTTCTGCACCTCTGTTCCTTCTTTCTGCACTTCTTTTGTTTGTTTCTGCACTCCTCTTGCCTCTTTCTCCACCCCTCTTCCCCCTTTCTGCATCTCTGTTGCTTCTTTCTGCACTTCTCTTGCCTCTTTCTCCACCCCTCATCCCTCTTTCTGCACCTCTTTTGCTTCTTTCTGCACTTCTCTTGCTTCTTTCTGCACCTCTGTTCCTTCTTTCTGCAACCTTTGTGCCTCTTTCTGTACCCCTCTTCCCTCTTTCTGCACCCCTCTTGCCTCTTTCTGCACCTCTGTTCCTTCTTTCTGTACTTCTTTTGTTTATTTCTGCAGGTCTCTTGCTTCTTTCTGCACCCCTCGTGCCTCTTTTTGCACCCCTCTTCCCTCTTTTTGCACCCATCTTCCCTCTTTTTGCAACCCTCTTGCCTCTTTCTGCACCTCTGTTCCTTCTTTCTGTTCTTCTTTTGTTTCATTCTGCACCTCTCTTGCTTCTCTCTGCACCTCTTTTGTTTCTTTCTGCAGCTCTCATGCTTCTTTCTGCACCTCTGTTCCTTCTTTCTCTACTGCCTTTGTTTCTTTCTGCAGGTCTCTTGCTTCTTTCTGCACCCCTCGTGCCTCTTTTTGCACCCCTCTTCCCTCTTTTTGCACCCCTCTTGCCTCTTTCTGCACCTCTGTTGCTTCTTTCTACACTCCACTTGCTTCTTTCTATACCTCTCTTGCTTCTTTCTGCACCACTCGTGCTTCTTTCTGCACCCCTCTTCCCTCTTTCTGCACTCCTCTTGCCTCTTTCTGCACCTCTGTTCCTTCTTTCTGTTCTTCTTTTGTTTCTTTCTGCACCTCTCTTGTTTCTCTCTGCACTTCTTTTGTTTCTTTCTGCAACTCTCCTGCTTCTTTCTACACCCCTCTTGCTTCTTTCTCCACCCCACTTCCCCCTTTCTGCATCTCTGTTGCTTCTTTCTGCATTTCTCTTGCCTCTTTCTCCATCCCTCTTCCCTCTTTCTGCATCTCTGTTGCTTCTTTCTGCACTTATCTTGTGTCTTTCTGCACCTCTCTTGCTTCTTTCTGCACCACTTGTGCTTCTTTCTATACCCTTCTTCTTTTTCTGCACTCCTCTTGCCTCTTTCTGCACCTCTGTTCCTTCTTTCTGCACTTTTGTTTCTTTCTGCACTCCTCTTGCTTCTTTCTCCACCCCTCTTCCCCCTTTCTGCATCTCTGTTGCTTCTTTCTGCACTTCTCTTGCCTCTTTATCCACCCCTCATCCCTCTTTCTGCACCTCTTTTGCTTCTTTCTGCACTTCTTTTGCTTCCTGCTTCTTTCTGCAGCTCTGTACCTTCTTTCTGCAACCCTTGTGCCTCTTTCTGTACCCCTCTTCCCTCTTTCTGCACCCCTCTTGCCTCTTTCTGCACCTTTGTTCCTTCTTTCTGTACTTCTTTTGTTTCTTTCTGCAGGTCTCTTGCTTCTTTCTGCACCCCTCGTGCCTCTTTTTGTACCCCTCTTCCCTCTTTTTGCACCCCTCTTGCCTCTTTTTGCACCTCTGTTGCTTCTTTCTGCACTCCTCTTGCTTCTTTCTATACCTCTCTTGCTTCTTTCTGCACCACTTGTGCTTCTTTCTGCAAAACTCTTCCCTCTTTCTGAACTCCTCTTGCCTCTTTCAGCACCTCTGTTCCTTCTTTATGTTCTTCTTTTGTTTCTTTCTGCACCTCTCTTGCTTCTCTCTGCACTTCTTTTGTTTCTTTCTGCAGCTCTCATTCTTCTTTCTGCACCCCCTTGCCTCTTTCTTCACCCCTCTTCCCTCTTTCTGCACCCCTGTTGCCCCTTTCTGCACCTCTGTTCCTTCTTTCTGCACTTCTTTTGTTTCTTTCTGCACATCTCTTGCTTCTTTCTGCACCCCTTGTGCCTCTTTCTGCATACCTCTTCCCTCTTTTTGCACCCCTCTTGCCTCTTTCTCCACCTCTGTTGCTTCTGTCTGCAATACTCTTGCCTCTTTCTGCACCTCTTTGCTTCTTTCTGCACCACTCGTGCTTCTTTCTGTACCCCTTTTGCCACTTTCTGCACTCCTCTTGCCTCTTTCTGCACCTCTGTTCCTTCTTTCTGCTCTACTTTTGTTTCCTTCTGCACCTCTCTTGCTTCTTTCTACACCCCTCTTGCCACTTTCTCCATCGCTGTTCCCCCTTTTTGCATCTCTGTTGCTTCTTTCTGCACTTCTCTTGCCTCTTTCTTCACCCCTCATCCCTCTTTCTGCACCTCTGTTGATTCTTTCTGCACTTCTCTTGCTTCTTTCTGCACCTCTGTCCCTTCTTTCTGCAACCCTTGTGCCTCTTTCTTCACCCCTCTTCCCTCTTTCTGCACCCCTCTTGCCTCTTTCTGCAATTCTGTTCCTTCTTTCTGCACCTCTTTTGTTTCTTTCTGCAACTCTCCTGCTTCTTTCTGCACCCCTCTTGCTTCTTTCTCCACCCCACTTCCCCCTTTCTGCATCTCTGTTGCTTCTTTCTGCATTTCTCTTGCCTCTTTCTCCACCCCTCTTCCCTCTTTCTGCATCTCTGTTGCTTCTTTCTGCACTTATCTTGCGTCTTTCTGCACCTCTCTTTCTTCTTTCTGCACCACTTGTGCTTCTTTCTGCACCCTTCTTCCCCCTGTCTGCATCTCTGTTGCTTCTTCCTGCACTTCTCTTGCCTCTTTCTCCACCCCTCATCCCTCTTTCTGCACCTCTATTGCTTCTTTCTGCACTTCTCTTGCTTCTTTCTGCACCTCTGTCCCTTCTTTCTGCAACCCTTGTGCCTCTTTCTGTACCCCTCTTTCTGCACCCCTCTTGCCTCTTTCTGCACCTCTGTTCCTTCTTTCTGTACTTCTTTTGTTTCTTTTTGCACCCCTCTTCCCTCTTTTTGCACCCCTCTTGCCTCTTTCTGCACCTCTGTTGCTTCTTTCTGCACTCCTCTTGCTTCT
The DNA here is from genome assembly GCA_963921515.1 of Calotriton arnoldi. Classification (NCBI taxonomy): domain Eukaryota; kingdom Metazoa; phylum Chordata; class Amphibia; order Caudata; family Salamandridae; genus Calotriton; species Calotriton arnoldi. The sequence goes on along the minus strand of CAWUFW010007894.1, from coordinate 568,021 downwards.
TTCTACACCTCTCTTGCTTCTTTCTGCACCACTACTGCTTCTTTCTGCACCCCTCTTCCCTCTTTCTGCACTCCTCTTGCCTCTTTCTGCACCTCTGTTCCTTCTTTCTGTTCTTCTTTTGTTTCTTTCTGCACCTCTCTTGCTTCTCTCTGCACTTCTTTTGTTTCTTTCTGCAGCGCTCATGCTTTTTTCTGCACCCCCTTGCCTCTTTCTTCACCCCTCTTCCCTCTTTCTGCACCCCTGTTGCCCCTTTCTGCACCTCTGTTCCTTCTTTCTGCACTTCTTTTGTTTCTTTCTGCACATCTCTTGCTTTTTCTGCACCCCTCTTGCCTCTTTCTGCACCTCTGTTGCTTCTTTCTGCAATACTCTTGCCTCTTTCTGCACCTCTTTGCTTAGTTCTGCACCACTCGTGCTTCTTTCCGCACCCCTCTTCCCTCTTTCTGCACTCCTCTTGCCTCTTTCTGCCCCTCTGTTCCTTCTTTCTGCTCTTCTTTTGTTTCCTTCTGCAACTCTCTTGCTTCTTTCTACACCCCTCTTGCCACTTTCTCCATCGCTGTTCCCCCTTTCTGCACCTCTGTCCCTTCTTTCTGCAACCCTTGTGCCTCTTTCTGCACCCCTCTTCCCTCTTTCTGCACCCCTCTCGCCTCTTTCTGCACCTCTGTTCCTTCTTTCTGCACCCCTCTTGCTTCTTTCTCCACCCACTTCCCCCTTTCTGCATCTCTGTTGCTTCTTTCTGCATTTCTCTTGCCTCTTTCTCCACCCCTCTTCCCTCTTTCTGCATCTCTGTTGCTTCTTTCTGCACTTATCTTGCGTCTTTCAGCACCTCTCTTTCTTCTTTCTGCACCACTTGTGCTTCTTTCTGCATCCTTCTCTTTCTGCACTCCTCTTGCCTCTTTCTGCACCTCTGTTCCTTCTTTCTGCACTTCTTTTGTTTCTTTCTATACCTCTCTTGCTTCTTTCTGCACTCCTCTTGCCTCTTTCTCCACCCCTCTTCCCCCTTTCTGCATTTCTGTTGCTTCTTTCTGCACTTCTCTTGCCTCTTTCTCCACCCCTCATGCCTCTTTCTGCAACTCTATTGCTTCTTTCTGCACTTCTCTTGCTTCTTTCTGCACCTCTGTCCCTTCTTTCTGCAACCCTTGTGCCTCTTTCTGTACCCCTCTTCTCTCTTTCTGCACCCCTCTTGCCTCTTTCTGCACCTCTGTTCCTTCTTTCTGTACTTCTTTTGTTTATTTCTGCAGGTCTCTTGCTTCTTTCTGCACCCTCGTGCCTCTTTTTGCACCCCTCTTCCCTCTTTGCACCCCTCTTGCCTCTTTCTGCAGCTCTGTTGCTTCTTTCTGCACTCCTCTTGCTTCTTTCTACACCTCTCTTGCTTCTTTCTGCACCACTCCTGCTTCTTTCTGCACCCCTCTTCCCTCTTTCTGCACTCCTCTTGCCTCTTTCTGCACCTCTGTTCCTTCTTTCTGTTCTTCTTTCTGCACCTCTCTTGCTTCTCTCTGCACTTCATTTGTTTCTTTCTGCAGCTCTCATGTCTCTTTCTGCACCCCCTTGCCTCTTTCTTCACCCCTCTTCCCTCTTTCTGCACCCCTGTTGCCCCTTTTTGCACCTCTGTACCTTCTTTCTGCACTTCTTTAGTTTCTTTCTGCACATCTTTTGCTTCTTTCTGCACCCCTCGTGCCTCTTTCTGCACCCCTCTTCCCTCTTTTTGCACCCCTCTTGCCTCTTTCTGCACCTCTGTTGCTTCTTTCTGCAATACTCTTGCCTTTCTGCACCTCTTTGCTTCTTTCTGCACCATTCATGCTTCTTTCTGCACCCCTCTTCCCTCTTTCTGCACTCCTCTTGCCTCTTTCAGCACCTCTGTTCCTTCTTTCCGCTCTTCTTTTGTTTCCTTCTGCACCTCTCTTGCTTCTTTCTACACCCCTCTTGCCACTTTCTCCATTGCTGTTCCCCCTTTTTGCATCTCTGTTGCTTCTTTCTGCACTTCTCTTGCCTCTTTCTTCACCCCTCATCCTTCTTTCTGCACCTCAGTTGCTTCTTTCTGCACTTCTCTTGCTACTTTCTGCACCTCTGTCCCTTCTTTCTGCAACCCTTGTGCCTCTTTCTGCACCCCTCTTGCTCTTTCTGCACCTCTGTTCCTTCTTTCTGCACCTCTTTTGTTTCTTTCTGCAACTCTCCTGCTTCTTTCTGCACCCCTCTTGCTTCTTTCTCCACCCCACTTCCCCCTTTCTGCATCTCTGTTGCTTCTTTCTGTGTTTCTCTTGCCTCTTTCTCCACCCCTCTTCCTGCATCTCTGTTGCTTCTTTCTGCACTTATCTTGTGTCTTTCTGCACCTCTCTTGCTTCTTTCTGCACCACTTGTGCTTCTTCTGTACCCTTCCTCTCTTTCTGCACTCCTCTTGCCTCTTTCTGCACCTCTGTTCCTTCTTTCTGCTCTTCTTTTGTTTCTTTCTGTACCTCTCTTGCTTCTCTCTGCACTCCTCTTGCCTCTTTCTCCACCCCTCTTCCCCCTTTCTGCATCTCTGTTGCTTCTTTCTGCACTTCTCTTGCCTCTTTCTCCACCCCTCATCCCTCTTTCTGCGCCTCTTTTGCTTCTTTCAGCACTTCTCTTGCTTCTTTCTGCACCTCTGTCCCTTCTTTCTGCAACCCTTGTGCCTCTTTCTGTACCCCTCGTCCCTCTTTCTGCACCCCTCTTGCCTCTTTCTGTACCTCTGTTCCTTCTTTCTGTACTTCTTTTGTTTCTTTCTGTAGGTCTCTTGCTTCTTTCTGCACCCCTTGTGCCTCTTATGCACCCCTCTTCCCTCTTTCTGCACCCCTCTTGCCTTTTTCTGCATCTCTGTTGCTTCTTCCTGCACTTCTCTTGCCTCTTTCTCCACCCCTCATCCCTCTTTCTGCACCTCTATTGCTTCTTTCTGCACTTCTCTTGCTTCTTTCTGCACCTCTGTCCCTTCTTTCTGCAACCCTTGTGCCTCTTTCTGTACCCCTCTTTCTGCACTCCTCTTGCCTCTTTCTGCACCTCTGTTCCTTCTTTCTGTTCTTCTTTTGTTTCTTTCTGCACCTCTCTTGCTTCTCTCTGCACTTCTTTTGTTTCTTTCTGCAGCTCTCATGCTTTTTTCTGCACCCCCTTGCCTCTTTCTTCACCCCTCTTCCCTCTTTCTGCACCCCTGTTGCCCCTTTCTGCACCTCTGTTCCTTCTTTCTGCACTTCTTTTGTTTCTTTCTGCACATCTCTTGCTTCTTCGGGCACCCCTCTTGCCTCTTTCTGCACCTCTGTTGCTTCTTCCTGCAATACTCTTGCCTCTTTCTGTACCTCTTTGCTTAGTTCTGCACCACTCGTGCTTCTTTCCGCACCCCTCTTCCCTCTTTCTGCACTCCTCTTGCCTCTTTCTGCCCCTCTGTTCCTTCTTTCTGCTCTTCTTTTGTTTCCTTCTGCAACTCTCTTGCTTCTTTCTACACCCCTCTTGCCACTTTCTCCATCGCTGTTCCCCCTTTTTGCATCTCAGTTGCTTCTTTCTGCACTTCTCTTGCCTCTTTCTGCACCTCTGTCCCTTCTTTCTGCAACCTTTGTGCCTCTTTCTGCCCCCCTCTTCCCTCTTTCTGCACCCTCTCGCCTCTTTCTGCACCTCTGTTCCTTCTTTCTGCACCCCTCTTGCTTCTTTCTCCACCCCACTTCCCCCTTTCTGCATCTCTGTTGCTTCTTTCTGCATTTCTCTTGCCTCTTTCTCCACCCCTCTTCCCTCTTTCTGCATCTCTGTTGCTTCTTTCTGCACTTATCTTGCGTCTTTCAGCACCTCTCTTTCTTCTTTCTGCACCACTGGTGATTCTTTCCGCATCCTTCTCTTTCTGCACTCCTCTTGCCTCTTTCTGCACCTCTGTTCCTTCTTTCTGCACTTCTTTTGTTTCTTTCTGTACCTCTCTTGCTTCTTTCTGCACTCCTCTTGCCTCTTTCTCCACCCCTCTTCCCCCTTTCTGCATTTCTGTTGCTTCTTTCTGCACTTCTCTTGCCTCTTTCTCCTCCCCTCATCCCTCTTTCTGCAACTCTATTGCTTCTTTCTGCACTTCTCTGCTTCTTTCTGCACCTCTGTCCCTTCTTTCTGCAACCCTTGTGCCTCTTTCTGTACCCCTCTTCTCTCTTTCTGTACCCCTCTTCTCTCTTTCTGCACCCCTCTTGCCTCTTTCTGTACTTCTTTTGTTTATTTCTGCAGGTCTCTTGCTTCTTTCTGCACCCCTCGTGCCTCTTTTTGCACCCCTCTTCCCTCTTTTTGCACCCCTCTTGCCTCTTTCTGCACCTCTGTTGCTTCTTTCTGCACTCCTCTTGCTTCTTTCTACACCTCTCTTGCTTCTTTCTGCACCACTCCTGCTTCTTTCTGCACCCCTCTTCCCTCTTTCTGCACTCCTCTTGCCTCTTTCTGCACCTCTGTTCCTTCTTTCTGTTCTTCTTTCTGCACCTCTCTTGCTTCTCTCTGCACTTCATTTGTTTCTTTCTGCAGCTCTCATGCCTCTTTCTGCACCCCTTGCCTCTTTCTTCACCCCTCTTCCCTCTTTCTGCACCCCTGTTGCCCCTTTTTGCACCTCTGTTCCTTCTTTCTGCACTTCTTTAGTTTCTTTCTGCACATCTTTTGCTTCTTTCTGCACCCCTCGTGCCTCTTTCTGCACCCCTCTTCCCTCTTTTTGCACCCCTCTTGCCTCTTTCTGCACCTCTGTTGCTTCTTTCTGCAATACTCTTGCCTTTCTGCACCTCTTTGCTTCTTTCTGCACCATTCATGCTTCTTTCTGCACCCCTCTTCCCTCTTTCTGCACTCCTCTTGCCTCTTTCAGCACCTCTGTTCCTTCTTTCCGCTCTTCTTTCCTTCTGCACCTCTCTTGCTTCTTTCTACACCCCTCTTGCCACTTTCTCCATTGCTGTTCCCCCTTTTTGCATCTCTGTTGCTTCTTTCTGCACTTCTCTTGCCTCTTTCTTCACCCCTCATCCTTCTTTCTGCACCTCTGTTGCTTCTTTCTGCACTTCTCTTGCTACTTTCTGCACCTCTGTCCCTTCTTTCTGTAACCCTTGTGCCTCTTTCTGCACCCCTCTTGCTCTTTCTGCACCTCTGTACCTTCTTTCTGCATCTCTTTTGTTTCTTTCTGCAACTCTCCTGCTTCTTTCTGCACCCCTCTTGCTTCTTTCTCCACCCCACTTCCCCCTTTCTGCATCTCTGTTGCTTCTTTCTGTGTTTCTCTTGCCTCTTTCTCCACCCCTCTTCCTGCATCTCTGTTGCTTCTTTCTGCACTTATCTTGCGTCTTTCTGCACCTCTCTTGCTTCTTTCTGCACCACTTGTGCTTCTTCTGTACCCTTCCTCTCTTTCTGCACTCCTCTTGCCTCTTTCTGCACCTCTGTTCCTTCTTTCTGCTCTTCTTTTGTTTCTTTCTGTACCTCTCTTGCTTCTCTCTGCACTCCTCTTGCCTCTTTCTCCACCCCTCTTCCCCCTTTCTGCATCTCTGTTGCTTCTTTCTGCACTTCTCTTGCCTCTTTCTCCACCCCTCATCCCTCTTTCTGCGCCTCTTTTGCTTCTTTCAACACTTCTCTTGCTTCTTTCTGCACCTCTGTCCCTTCTTTCTGCAACCCTTGTGCCTCTTTCTGTACCCCTCGTCCCTCTTTCTGCACCCCTCTTGCCTCTTTCTGTACCTCTGTTCCTTCTTTCTGTACTTCTTTTGTTTCTTTCTGCAGGTCTCTTGCTTCTTTCTGCACCCCTTGTGCCTCTTATGCACCCCTCTTCCCTCTTTCTGCACCCCTCTTGCCTTTTTCTGCATCTCTGTTGCTTCTTCCTGCACTTCTCTTGCCTCTTTCTCCACCCCTCATCCCTCTTTCTGCACCTCTATTGCTTCTTTCTGCACTTCTCTTGCTTCTTTCTGCACCTCTGTCCCTTCTTTCTGCAACCCTTGTGCCTCTTTCTGTACCCTCTTTCTGCACCCCTCTTGCCTCTTTCTGCACCTCTGTTCCTTCTTTCTGTACTTCTTTTGTTTCTTTTTGCACCCCTCTTCCCTCTTTTTACACCCCTCTTCCCTCTTTCTGCACTCCTCTTGCCTCTTTCTGCACCTCTGTTCCTTCTTTCTGTTCTTCTTTTGTTTCTTTCTGCACCTCTCTTGCTTCTCTCTGCACTTCTTTTGTTTCTTTCTGCAGCTCTCATGCTTTTTTCTGCACCCCCTTGCCTCTTTCTTCACCCCTCTTCCCTCTTTCTGCACCCCTGTTGCCCCTTTCTGCACCTCTGTTCCTTCTTTCTGCACTTCTTTTGTTTCTTTCTGCACATCTCTTGCTTCTTCCGGCACCCCTCTTGCCTCTTTCTGCACCTCTGTTGCTTCTTCCTGCAATACTCTTGCCTCTTTCTGCACCTCTTTGCTTAGTTCTGCACCACTCGTGCTTCTTTCCGCACCCCTCTTCCCTCTTTCTGCACTCCTCTTGCCTCTTTCTGCCCCTCTGTTCCTTCTTTCTGCTCTTCTTTTGTTTCCTTCTGCAACTCTCTTGCTTCTTTCTACACCCCTCTTGCCACTTTCTCCATCGCTGTTCCCCCTTTTTGCATCTCAGTTGCTTCTTTCTGCACTTCTCTTGCCTCTTTCTGCACCTCTGTCCCTTCTTTCTGCAACCCTTGTGCCTCTTTCTGCACCCCTCTTCCCTCTTTCTGCACCCTCTCGCCTCTTTCTGCACCTCTGTTCCTTCTTTCTGCACCCCTCTTGCTTCTTTCTCCACCCCACTTCCCCCTTTCTGCATCTCTGTTGCTTCTTTCTGCATTTCTCTTGCCTCTTTCTCCACCCCTCTTCCCTCTTTCTGCATCTCTGTTGCTTCTTTCTGCACTTATCTTGCGTCTTTCAGCACCTCTCTTTCTTCTTTCTGCACCACTGGTGCTTCTTTCCGCATCCTTCTCTTTCTGCACTCCTCTTGCCTCTTTCTGCACCTCTGTTCCTTCTTTCTGCACTTCTTTTGTTTCTTTCTGTACCTCTCTTGCTTCTTTCTGCACTCCTCTTGCCTCTTTCTCCACCCCTCTTCCCCCTTTCTGCATTTCTGTTGCTTCTTTCTGCACTTCTCTTGCCTCTTTCTGCACCCACCATGCCTCTTTCTGCACCTCTGTTGCTTTTTTCTGCACTTCTCTTGCTTCTTTCTGCACCTCTGTCCCTTCTTTCTGCAACCCTTGTGCCTCTTTCTGTACCCCTCTTCTCTCTTTCTGTACCCCTCTTCTCTCTTTCTGCACCCCTCTTGCCTCTTTCTGTACTTCTTTTGTTTATTTCTGCAGGTCTCTTGCTTCTTTCTGCACCCCTCGTGCCTCTTTTTGCACCCCTCTTCCCTCTTTTTGCACCCCTCTTGCCTCTTTCTGCACCTCTGTTGCTTCTTTCTGCACTCCTCTTGCTTCTTTCTACACCTCTCTTGCTTCTTTCTGCACCACTCCTGCTTCTTTCTGCACCCCTCTTCCCTCTTTCTGCACTCCTCTTGCCTCTTTCTGCACCTCTGTTCCTTCTTTCTGTTCTTCTTTCTGCACCTCTCTTGCTTCTCTCTGCACTTCATTTGTTTCTTTCTGCAGCTCTCATGCCTCTTTCTGCACCCCCTTGCCTCTTTCTTCACCCCTCTTCCCTCTTTCTGCACCCCTGTTGCCCCTTTTTGCACCTCTGTTCCTTCTTTCTGCACTTCTTTAGTTTCTTTCTGCACATCTTTTGCTTCTTTCTGCACCCCTTGTGCCTCTTTCTGCACCCCTCTTCCCTCTTTTTGCACCCCTCTTGCCTCTTTCTGCACCTCTGTTGCTTCTTTCTGCAATACTCTTGCCTTTCTGCACCTCTTTGCTTCTTTCTGCACCATTCATGCTTCTTTCTGCACCCCTCTTCCCTCTTTCTGCACTCCTCTTGCCTCTTTCAGCACCTCTGTTCCTTCTTTCCGCTCTTCTTTTGTTTCCTTCTGCACCTCTCTTGCTTCTTTCTACACCCCTCTTGCCACTTTCTCCATTGCTGTTCCCCCTTTTTGCATCTCTGTTGCTTCTTTCTGCACTTCTCTTGCCTCTTTCTTCACCCCTCATCCTTCTTTCTGCACCTCTGTTGCTTCTTTCTACACTTCTCTTGATTCTTTATGCACCTCGGTCCCTTCTTTCTTCAACCCTTGTGCCTCTTTCTGCACCCCTCTTGCTCTTTCTGCACCTCTGTTCCTTCTTTCTGCACCTCTTTTGTTTCTTTCTGCAACTCTCCTGCTTCTTTCTGCACCCCTCTTGCTTCTTTCTCCACCCCACTTCCCCTTTCTGCATCTCTGTTGCTTCTTTCTGTGTTTCTCTTGCCTCTTTCTCCACCCCTCTTCCTGCATCTCTGTTGCTTCTTTCTGCACTTATCTTGCGTCTTTCTGCACCTCTCTTGCTTCTTTCTGCACCACATGTGCTTCTTCAGTACCCTTCCTCTCTTTCTGCACTCCTCTTGCCTCTTTCTGCACCTCTGTTCCTTCTTTCTGCTCTTCTTTTGTTTCTTTCTGTACCTCTCTTGCTTCTCTCTGCACTCCTCTTGCCTCTTTCTCCACCCCTCTTCCCCCTTTCTGCATCTCTGTTGCTTCTTTCTGCACTTCTCTTGCCTCTTTCTCCACCCCTCATCCCTCTTTCTGCACCTCTATTGCTTCTTTCAGCACTTCTCTTGCTTCTTTCTGCACCTCTGTCCCTTCTTTCTGCAACCCTTGTGCCTCTTTCTGTACCCCTCGTCCCTCTTTCTGCACCCCTCTTGCCTCTTTCTGCACCTCTGTTCCTTCTTTCTGTACTTCTTTTGTTTCTTTCTGCAGGTCTCTTGCTTCTTTCTGCACCCCTTGTGCCTCTTATGCACCCCTCTTCCCTCTTTCTGCACCCCTCTTGCCTTTTTCTGTACCTCTCTTGCTTCTTTCTGCACTCCTCTTGCTTCTTTCTATACGTCTCTTGCTTCTTTCTCCACCCCTCTTGCCTCTTTCTGCACCTCTGTTCCTTCTTTCTGCACTTCTTTTGTTTCTTTCTGCACCTCTCTTGCTTCTTTTTGCACTCCTCTTGCCTCTTTAGTCACCTCTGTTCCTTCTTTCTGCACTTCTTTTGTTTCTTTCTGCACCTCTCTTGCTTCTTTCGGCACCCCTCGTGCCTCTTTCTGCACCCCTCTTCCCTCTTTCTGCACCTCTCTTGCCTCTTTCTGCACCTCTGTTCCTTCTTTCTGTTCTTCTTTTGTTTCTTTCTCCACCTCTCTTACTTCTTTCTGCACCCCTTTTACCTCTTTCTGCACCCCTCTTGCCTCTTTCTGTACCTTTGTTCCTTTTTCCTGCTCTTCTTTTGTTTCATTCTGCAGCTCTCTTGCTTCTTTCTGCAGCCCCTTGCCTCTTTCTCCACCCCTCTTCCCTCTTTCTGCACCCCTGTTGCTTCTTTCTGCACCTCTGTTCCTTCTTTCTGCACTTCTTTTGTATCTTTCTGCACATCTCTTGCTTCTTTCTGTACTTCTCTCGCCTCTTCCTGTACTCAAACGGGAAATGCAAGCTGTCAAGTTTAAAGGTCTGCGTTAACCCTGGGTATAGTTTGCGTAGTAGCACTACACGTAGCTACGCGAAGTACATTTTGAACTACACGTAGCTATGCAAATTGCGTAGAGTGTAGCTGTGTGCTTGACTGCACTGTACAATAATTGCCAAAGGCATCTTGCACAGTGCAAGTTAAGATAAAATAAGTATCTCTGTCTTTATATGCTAAAATGCATATAGTCATTTCACAAAAGTGAAAACGATAAATTAACAAGCAGTGAGAGGTGATGATTTTGGGATCCTCCCTAACCTAGGGAGAGAACCAAGCAGATGCCTTGAAAACAAAAAGCACATCTTTTGAACGATTCGGTGGTGGTCCCATCCTCTTAGGACCACCCCAAGCACAGTTATTGGCAAAAATACAATCCCAACCAAAGGCCCTGCAAAGCATTATGGGACGAGATTAGCAGTGGGCAGTGAATATTATAGTATCCAATATCAAAATAATTCTACAAAGAGCTGCAGTTCCACTAGTCGTTACTAGATGTCCCTCACGAGTCAAATGCAAAAGCTTCATGAAAGGGTTTCAATGCTTTTGCATTTGACTCATGAGGGACATCTAGTAACGACTAGTGGAACTGCAGCTTGATGTATTAATAATTTCAATGCTTTTGCATTTGACTCGTGAGGGACATCTAGTAACGACTAGTTGAACTGCAGCTCTTTGTAGAATTATTTTGATATTGGACACTATAATATTCACTGCCCACTGCTAATCTCGTCCCATAATGCTTTGCAGGGCCTTTGGTTGGGATTGTATTTTTGCCCATAACTGTGCTTGGGGTGGTCCTAGGAGGAACGGACCACCACTGAATCGTTCAAAAGATGTGCTTTTGTGTTCAAGGCATCTGCTTGGTCCTCCCCTAGGTTAGGGGACCCCAAAATCATCACCTCTCATTGCTTGGTATTTTCATTGTCAAAGTTCACTTTTGTGAATTGGTTATATGCTTTTTAGCATAGAAAATTGCTTTATCAAAGCATTTGTAGGTGTTTATTATACTGCTGCTATGCTACGTTAATTAGCACAGTTTTTCACTCTGCTACGTGCAATTTGCTTAGTGCGTAGTAGCATAAACTTTGCATGCTCCGTGAGCGTAGCAAAGTATTACGCCCAGGGTTAGTCTGCGTACTCTTGTGACTGAGGTATATGTCTACTTGTATATGTATTCTCACATGTGTTATGCATCTGAAGATGGTAGTTTAAAAAGTGGGTAGCTTCTTCTATAGGTGGGGAAATGTTCTCAGTTCTGCTCTGTCATTCAGTAGCACATGCAGACATGTCTTATGTATATAGGTATTATAGAGCCCCTCAAATATACTATTGAATACCCATCTGCCCTGTATTATGAGCAGAAAGAAATACATACACCTTTTTGTACACATATTTACAGAGTATGCTGTTTAAAACACAGGTATTCAAGTGTTTCTATGTTTATTTTTATGTAACATGTCACTCGGTAAAAGCAGAGACACGTATGCATACCTTCACAAACTTGGTCAGACTTACAACAGTGATATGCTTGGGATTGCTGTTTTATATTTGGTAGGTAGGCCTAACATTCTGAGGAGTCGATTATTAGTGAACCTTCAAACCTTCAAGAAAAAAGTGAGGCATCTTGGGAGATGGATTAGTGATTAGGCTACTTTGTATGAGTCTGTTGTAAGGTGCAGTCAAAGTAGGCCTCTTTCTGCACCTCTGTTGGTTCTTTCTGCACTTCTCTTGCTTCTTTCTGCACCTTTCTTCCTCTTTCTGGACTTCTGTTGCCTCTTTCTGCACTTCTCTTGCTTCTTTCTGCGCCTTTCTTCATCTTTCTGCACATGTCCTATCTATGTAGGCATATTTAAAAATTAGCATTTAAAAGACCTTAGAAATTCACTGGAAAAAACAGAGGTTTCAGGGACATTATAGTTAGGAATTAGCATTTAAGAAACCTTTGAAATTCACTGAAAAAACCACAGGTTTCAGGGATGTTATAGTTAGAAATTAGCATTTAAAAAACCTTAAAAATTCACTGAAAAAACCACAGGTTTCAGGGACGTTATAGTTAGTTGGACATTTCACTCGTACAAAACCAGAGAAATTCGGCTGTTATAGTTAGTTAAGCTAACTATAACTCGTGCCCCAGCAATGCACTGCTGATGACGTCACATATTACATCACTCATGACATGGTCAGTGACATCTCAAATGACATCACTGATGACATCTCAAATGACATCACTGATGACATCATCCACGTGATCATTTGATGCACTTCCTTACACCCTAATATAACCTTTGATACACCCCTTCTAAAATACAGACTACCATTCTCGAAACCATAGACACACCAATACCAGTTAGTGCATACCCACTCACTGATTCATAGGTCTACACACACATCCACTCACCCATACAGTCACTCATACACGCAGTCACTCATCAATATAGCCACTGATATATGCACTGATACACCTATACAGATACTCACACACCGCCACTCACCCATAGAGTTATTCACACACCTAGTCAGTCATGCAAAGAATCAATCACACTCCCATTTACTCACCTATACAGTTATACACACACCACCTCACTTATTCATACAGATACTAGCACATACTTACTCTCTTATACAATCACTGACACAAGCACACACTCATCCATACACCACTCTCACAATGACTCACTCTCACATATAGTCATTTATATAGTCCAACACTCACATATACTGCCTTTCACATATGTAGTTACTCACACATGTACCACTGAGACATCCATTCACTCACCAACACACCCATACACACACTCACCCACCCATACAGCCCTTCACAGATGCACTCTTGAACCCATACACCCAGTGAATCACCCACTCACACATCTATGCACAGAGTCACACACTCCTCACCCACCCACATAGACACTAAGGCACCCATACAGATACTCAGACAACCAATCAATAACCCATATAGACACTTATGTAGCTACTCACCAACCCATGCAGCTGCTTACACACCAACTGACAGACTGATACAGACATTCACACAGTTTAGTCACTAACCCATGCATTCAGTAAGACACTTTTAATCACTCACTTATACAGTCAGTCACGCACCTACTAAATCATCCATTCAGACACTCATACACCCACTCATTATTCAATACACCTTGGCATATATATATATATATATATAAAACATATTTAAACTTTACAGAAACACACAGTAACTGGATGATGACATCAGTGGTGTCATTTGAGATGTTATCAGTGATGTCACTGACCATGTCATGAGTGATGTAATATGTGACGTCATCAGCAGTGCATTGCGGGGGCGCGAGTTATAGTAAGCTCAACAAACTATAACGGCCAAATTTCTCTGGTTTTGTAGGAGTGACATGTCCAACTAACTATAATGTCCCTGAAACTGTGGTTTTTTCAGTGAATTTAAAAGGTTCTTTAAATGCTAATTTCTAACTATAACGTCCCTGAAACCTGCGGTTTTTTCAGTGAATTTCAAAGTTTTTTTAAATGCTAATTCCTAACTATAACGTCTCTGAAACCTCTGTTTTTTTCAGTGAATATATATATATATATATATGTATATATATATATATATATATATATATATATATATATATATATATATATATATATATATATATAAATTACAAAAAGAGTTGCCTCTAGGTGGGATGCACTCCCAGGTGGAAATTACACCAAAGCAAGGGCACACACCATGAACAAAGTCCTTTTCTGGTTTCCTGCCAGACGCGTTTCGGGCCAACGCCCTCTTCAGTGGCAGACCATGTGACGTGACGGCGTGCGGCAACCACCAGTAAATCCCCGTAATAATTATGCTCAGGTGAACCACCTGAAGCAATGCTTCCTGGGACTGGTGGTTCAGTAAAACCCAAGTGGGTCGCCGCCGGCACTCACATTCAAAAATGTCTTTAAAAGGATTGCTGATGTTCGCGCCGGCACCCCTGCATATAACAGGCACCTCCTGTTCCACAGTTAGCTGCCCCAATAAAGCAGCCGTGGACCCGCAAGTGTTTCGCGGTGGTGCATCCCGCGACCAGGCAGGCCGCTATACAAAATACAAAAAGAGTTGCCCCTAGGTGGGATGCACTCCCAGGTGGAAATTACGCCAAAGCAAGGGCACACGCCATTAACAAAGTCCTTTTCTGGTTTGCTGCCAGACGCGTTTCGGGCCAACGCCCTCTTCAGTGGCAGACCATGTGACGTTCCGGCGTGCGGCAACCACCAGTAAATCCCCGTAATAATTATGCTCAGGTGAACCACCTGAAGCAATGCTTCCTGGGACTGGTGGTTCAGTAAAACCCAAGTGGGTCGCCACCGACACTCACATAAAAAAATGTCTTTAAAAGGATTGCCGATGTTCACGCCGGCACCCCTGCATATAACAGGCACCTCCTGTTCCACAGTTAGCTGCCCCAATAAAGCAGCCGGGGACCCGCAAGTGTTTCGCGGTGGTGCAATCCCGCGACCAGGCAGGCCGATGTACAAAATACAAAAAGAGTTGCCTCTAGGTGGGATGCAATCCCAGGTGGAAATTACGCCAAAGCAAGGGCACACTCTTTTTGTATTTTGTACAGCGGCCTGCCTGGTCTTTTTGTATTATATATATATAAATACATATATTTCTCGGTGGCGCTTGCCACTGCATAGTGCTAGTTAGCTTTCAACCATCAATGAATGACAAAACATCATTTTATATATATACAATATATATACAATTGATAATATGTATTTATTCATGTCACTTTGAAAAATAGAGAAAGAATGTAAAGTAACATAAAGCTATTTTGTTTATGTCTAAACTATACATGATTCCAATTTTGAACGTGGCTCCTTTAAGAAATTGACCTTGTTTTTTAATTGGTGGTGGGGGAAATGAACTATGCTTCCCCTTTAAATGGACACGTTGTTAGCACACTTTGGACCCAGTAGAAGGCGCAAGCCGAAACGCGTAGGTCATCGTTTTGTATGCACCCCTGCACTTAGCTTGTGAAGGCTTCGTATGAAGAGGCTCTTTGTCATATTTTATTAAAGCCCTTTTGAAGTCAGTTCCTGTAAAGTGCTGTGCTTCATTTTGCCCTGGTAAACGTGTGGAAAGCTGAGCCCGAGTGGAGGGCAACCATTTGGAGCAAATGTGCAATTGGATACGTAGAGTCGGTCTACGAGTGACGAGCATCCGGAAGTGTAGCGGCTCTGAATCACCGACAGTGAGTGGCGTGGCAGCAAGAATCGGAGCGCGCTCCAACCTGTGAGCCTCGGTGGATGGCGGAGGTACAGAAGGAAACTCGCATCGAGACTTATTGTGAAGGTGAGATGAGAAACTTGAAAGCGGGAGGTAACTGGAACGCCTGCGTAGGCTGGTGAGGTCTTTGCGGACGCCCGGCACCCGACGCTTCCTTTGTTGATCTCTCCCTTCGCTGATCTCGTAACATTGTATCCTTGGTGAATCCGAGGCTCAGGATTGTTTTCCGGCGGACTAAGCAGACGGTACGAAACCGAAAGGGAATTCTGCTTGTGTTTTTTCAGTAACTGACATTTCACGAAGGGCATATCGTAAACTGCAGTAATTTTATAGGGGTGCATACATTGAAATGCAAGGTCAGCGTGGGAGACGAACAACATTTTTCAAAATTTAAGTGACTTAATTCTTATCTCCTTGTGATTTAAACCGAGGTACCGGTAATCCAGTCTTTAATAACATGGCAGATAGATGGAGCAAACGCGAATCTGCACTCAAGGATTTGTTTAATGACAGTGGGGATCTAACAGAAGGACTAAGATCTAGTCAAACACCAAGCATATCAAATACACCACGAGTACAAATGAAAGAGTTGGAACAAGCCAGGGTGATGGAAGTCAATAAATGGTGGGAAAGCGTGACACTTAAGAAATATATTGATTGCAAACGTATTCCAAGGGGTTTGAGAATTTTTGTGCTACCCACCTTAAGTGATCTTGATACTGACCTCTTACTTAAATGGCAGAATGATACCACAGACTGTTCCATGAAACTATTGGAGACTTTAATAATACATGCTGAAAGGAGACTTAAAGAGGCAATGGAGAAAATTGCCGCACTAGAGAAATCCCTTGAGAAGTTTTGGGAAACAGCGGAGGGTAAAAAATCTCTGGAAGAACTGGAAAAAAGACTTGAGAAGCATGAGAATGAAATACAGCTAAAAAAAGTAAAGAAGTTTAACAGAGACAGGATTGATTATGCCTCAGGTAGAGTCTACACCTTCGCACGTCGCTTTGACTCCAATTACAAAAAACAATCCATGGAGCAAATTCAGCAGCAAGACCAAACAAGAATGTCCAGTGCGGAAAGCTCTGAAGTGAGCTCGGGGGACGAAGGAGCAGCACTTGGAAGATCAAGGATGGGTTTTCCCGGGGAGATGCGACTGTTGCGCATGACGACAAGGGGAAGAGGAGCTCCATCACCCCCAACCGCACTGGAAGAACGAACAGAACAAGGCGCAGCAGGAAGAGGCAGGGGAAGAGGAAAAGGAAAGAAGGGGAAATAACAAATAAAGAATCGGCAATGGAAGACAACCTTGTGATCAATCTTTCCAGCAAAAAACTGAACATCAAACACATGAACCTACTTAATAAAGGATTAACGTTTTGTCCTAACTCTGGCATGGATTTGGCATCCACGCGTGTAGATCTTTATAAATTTTGTAGAAAATTAAAATTAAAAAAATACTTTATGAACAGATCTACCCGTCTCTCAAAAACAGAGCTTGGAACATCACTCACGAATCTTACAAGTGAAGACATTGAGTCCCTGAGAACCATACAGGATCTGATGAATGAGGAAACTCAGCAAGAATCTATGTCAGATAATGCAACAGCAACTGATGTATGTGTGGCTCTAGGCATTGAGACGAACATGTCCGTCAGGAGTGGATGTAAAGGAAAATCAAAGTTTTGCCCACAGTTACCACCAGGGAACAGGGTAGATGTCTTTCAGGAACTTGTGGCAGAAGACCTGAGGGACATCTATGTTAAAGAAAAAGAGCATTATAATCCGACAAATACCAACATGTCAAGGGATGACTGGTGGGCACTGTCAGATCTCCGACAAGATATAAGTATAATCATCAAACAATCCGACAAGGGTGGCAATGTCGTTGTGATGGACCGGAATAAATATCTTCTAGAGGTCAGAAGACAGTTGGGAGATGCCACCAAGTATGAAAAGTTGAAATCTAATCCCACCAACGACATTAAAGTGATCTTCCATGAGAAATTAAAACAATGGCATGGAATAGGCGTAATTGATGATGATGAATTGCGTTATCTGAAGACAGAGCACCCAATCCTGCCGACTCTGTATGTACTGCCCAAAGTACACAAGAGCTTAGAAAATCCTCCTGGGCGACCAATTGTGAGTTCATGTGGCTCATTACTCGAAAACACCTCGAGGTTCATTGATATTTTCCTCTTCCCCTATGTTGCTGATCTTCCATCGTATTTACGAGACTCAATGGATTTCCTCAATAGAATTAATAACACCCATTGGAAACCTAATTACATCATGGCCACAATTGATGTGGTTTCATTATATACCTCCATCATTCACACAGACGGTCTTAAGGCATGTGAGTATTTTCTGAGATCGAGATCATTGAGTTTATTGAGCCATACCAACATGCTCCTCGAAATGATGTCCTTTTGTTTGAACAATAATATCTTTGTATTTGATGGAAAATTCTATAGGCAAAACCAAGGGACTGCCATGGGGACATCATTTGCGCCAACATATGCCAATCTCACTATGGGCTTCTGGGAGACAGAATGCTTGTGGTCAGAAAGTAATAACATCAACCTGGAGAGGGTGGTGCTCTGGGTCCGTTACATAGATGACCTGTTTCTCATTTGGGAAGGAGAGGAGGAAGAGTTAAAATGTTTTTTGTCATCTTTGAACGTCAACTCACTCAACCTTCAATTCACGTATACATACAGTAGAACCGTGGTGGATTATTTGGACATAAGGGTCTACATTGAGAATGAGAGAATGTGCACCACCCTCTTCCGAAAGACCACATCATGCAACAGCATTCTGCACGCTAACAGCGCACATCCAAAAGCCCTTAAGTGGAGTATCCCCTATGGAGAGTTCCTGCGGGCGCGTAGGAACTGCTCTGAGGAGGAGGAGTTTATTAAACAGATGTCTATAATGATGGTTCGTTTCCAAAGAAGAGGTTATCCTTTGATGGTCTTAGAGAATGCACGGGAAAGAGCAACCAATGCCATAAGAGAGAACTTATTGTTACCCAAGAACATGAAAATGTCGTCTGAGTTGAATGTGGAACCAGTGAGATTCATTACAGATTTTAACAGCTTGAATCAGAAGGTGAAACAGACGCTCAATAAACATTGGGGTGTCCTTAAGAAAGATCAGGAATTAAAACCCTTCATCAAACAACAGGCCAATGTCACCTACAGAAAAGTACCCTCATTAGGGGACTATTGACACAAAGCTACTTCTCCAACAAACCTGTATATCTACAAAAACAACTTGGTTATCACAGAAGGGCTTTGTGAAATGCGCAAGATGTAAAGCCTGTAACTATGGCCGCAATATGACAGAAGTTATGACCATTCAAGGTTTGAAAAAAACAATCAAGGAAAGGATCACGTGTGAAACCACCCACGTGGTTTACCTTTTGGAATGTAAATGCGGCCAAAGATATATTGGAAGTACAGTGAATAAACTAAAATTGCGCATCCTACAACATTTGCGAGCCATATTGAACAAGGACTTTGCGTATGTGATGGCCAAACATATCTGGAGAGAGCATGAAGGGATTTTAGATAAAAACACACTCTCGTACTCTGGTATTGAACATATAACAACGAATTTCAGAGGGGGAGACAGAGAGTTGTTATTGAGACGTGCAGAATCAAGATGGATTGTCAATTTGGGTACAGAGATGCCGTGGGGCCTGAATGCGGATGCGGAACTATACACCTTCTTGTAACAATGTTGATCATTTAACCTGCCTTAGACATGTCTTAAAACTTGGTATCTTTGGGTTTTAAGTGTACCGCAATTTTAATCAATGGGCCCAGTTATTGTGTTTTATCTCCCTCCTTCTGACAATCTCTCTTTTTATAACTTTTTATCACCTTATTGAGCACCGTATATGTGCAATTGTTGCATTAGGTATTATTTCTTGAAATGGCGAGCAAGTTGATCATTTAAGGGCTTATATTTTCAAGTGAATAATGATGAAGTATATCTGAACATAATTTTTTCCATTAACAGACATTAATGAAGGAGTTTCACTCCATTATATATCGATCAGCAATGTATACATCTGATAATGTGGATTTTAATGGTCCAGTGGGAAATTTGTTTGGAATAAAAAAAGTTGAGGTAATATTATATAGAGTAGAATACGGAAAAGTTTCTACGAATAAGCACTAAGCACTTTATATTTATGATGTAAATACATAGTACTGAAAGGCATAGTAAGTTAAGAGTGGGTTTTATAGAACCCATCTTTTTGAATATAATGCTTTTAGTGACCTCCTCGTTTTAGATCTTTTTAGATCTTTTTAGATTTTTTCACTTGTTGATAGAGGACATTTGCACTTTGTACTTGTACAAGCACAGGCACTTTAGACCATCCTGGCACTTCTCGCAGATTCTTCCCTGGAGCCCAGGAAATATGCACATTGCACCTTTCGGTAGTGTTTGTCATTTTTATTAGCATATAAATTTGAATCTAGAAGTAAGAACATATTAATAAACTTGAAGCAATGTAAGGGGTGTTATTAGAGATTGAATTAAAAGAGTAGCATGATGTTTTGGGAGAGATCGAACTATTATACATAATCGACATAATACTGGAAGTCTGGGGCTCTTTTGATTATTAATAAGAAAATGACATAAATGTGAAAGATTAGATGGTGTACTTCACAAATTGATAATATGTATTTATTCATGTCACTTTGAAAAATAGAGAAAGAATGTAAAGTAACATAAAGCTATTTTGTTTATGTCTAAACTATACATGATTCCAATTTTGAACGTGGCTCCTTTAAGAAATTGACCTTGTTTTTTAATTGGTGGTGGGGGAAATGAACTATGCTTCCCCTTTAAATGGACACGTTGTTAGCACACTTTGGACCCAGTAGAAGGCGCAAGCCGAAACGCGTAGGTCATCGTTCTGTATGCACCCCTGCACTTAGCTTGTGAAGGCTTCGTATGAAGAGGCTCTTTGTCATATTTTATTAAAGCCCTTTTGAAGTCAGTTCCTGTAAAGTGCTGTGCTTCATTTTGCCCTGGTAAACGTGTGGAAAGCTGAGCCCGAGTGGAGGGCAACCATTTGGAGCAAATGTGCATATATATATATATATATATATATATATATATATACATATATTAGTATATATATATAACAACAATAAATAAACAATTTATCAAATACAGTAAATAATAATATTGATATAGTAAGAGTAAATTTAATTTAAAATGTTCCAAATTCCAAAAGATTCACTCTTTTTAAATATAAATAAAGATGAAATTTAAAAATAACATTTACAACAAAAACATAAAACATATTTTATATATATATATATATATATATATATATATATATATATATATATATATATTATCAACTTATTTCCAGTTTCATCTTTCGAAGACCTTTCAATACAAAAGCAAATATAAAACATACTTAACTAAATTAAACAATTAATGAAATGAAAATAATAAAGAACCTATGTTAAAAAAAATATTTTATAAAAAATAACATGAAGGCTACAAAATAGAAGTAATTAAAAAATATATACATACAGTATTAAGTAACAATAAAAAATATTATAAATGCAGGTTAACAACCATCACATAATGTATTTAACTTACAAAGAAGTATTTAACTATTCCCACTCCCTCCTATAAAACAGTAAGGTTGGACTTCAGATGTGTTATATTTACAATTCCCACTCCAGTCTAAGCATCCGTAGGGAAAGTGTTGGACTCTGGAGGGCTAGAGGTACTATTCTCACTCAATTCTACCCTACAGTATGGAAGGTGTTGGACTTCAGAGGGGTTATACTTACTATTCCCACTCAAAGGTATGCAACCGTAGTTAATATTTTGGACTTCAAATGTGTTAGATTTCTATTCTCACTCCAGTCTAAGCAACACTAGGGAAAGTGTTGGGCTCCGGAGGAGTTAGATTTTCTATTCACACTCCAGTCTAAGCAACAGTATGGAAAGTATAGGACTCTGGAGTGGTTAAGTTTACTATTCCCACAACAATTTGCTACTGAAATACACATTACTAATAGAAACATAAACATTTAAATATACTGTAAAGTTTAAAGAAATTAATAGAACAATTACAAAATAAAACACTTTGCATGATTAATCATCGATTACATAATTATTTCACCATTAAAAATAATTACCATTAAAATAAAATTATTTGCAATTTAATTAGCTTCCCACTATATTCCCTTAAAAGACAGAAAGCCTGCCACTGAAATATTAAACAAACATGAAAAATAAAAATATTTAAATATATTGTAACATTTTAAAAATAAAAAATTAATCTAAGAATCAAAAACTAAAGCAATGTAAAGAATTAATAATTCCCTACATAATTAATAAACAATTAAAAATTAATTGCCTTTATTATATATTTGTTAGTATTTTAAAAGACTTTCCTCCCTATTTCCCAACAAAAGCAAACAATCCTCTACTACAATAAAAATAATTAAACACATTTTTTTAACCTGTAAACATCCATTAAAAATAACAAACTATAATTAAATACACAAAATAACTAGTAACCTATAAAACAATTTAAATAATTATTAATCAATTAAATAATTAATTGAAATACAAAATTAATTAACAATAAAATTTAATTAATCAACATTTTAATTACTTGCCACCCTATTCCCCTACAAACTGAATTATCCGCTGATATATAATAAATTAGTAACTTAATAAAAATAATGACATCATAAATTACAAACTAGTGTACAAAAAATGAATAATAATTATACTAACACCTAAAATTTATATTTTAACTAATATATATTAAATTAAACACAAATGATATTTGTTACAACGGTATTCAAGTAAACAATGTTAAATACAACAATATTATTTAAAACAATATAATGTATACCAAAAAACAATATTCTTGATGTTGATATTCTGTGACATGATATTTCTGTACTAACAATAATTTTGACGCAATATTTACGTTGACAAAAGCAAAAGCAAAAAATGATGGACAATGCAAGCATTTACCCCAGTCACAAAGATCTGGGTTTAATGCCTTGTTTTTTTGCTCACCACGCCACCCCAGTTTGGACCCAGCCATATGCAAATCAGTCTTGACCCTGCTCTTCATGAGAACAGTCCAGACCGAACTGCCAAGCCAGGTCCCCCCTGGACCGGAAACAAACATTGTGCGACTGGTTTCAGGGTAACACCCCTCATCAGCCAGGTTAGCTTGAATCCAGTGGCGCAGTGAGCACGGGACCCACGTCTGGGCATACCCTTCCCACTTAGACAAAAAAGACAGAGCACAGCACAGACAAGTATTAACTGACTAACACTAGTCAGTGATCAGTTTAATTCCAAACAAAACACCAATTG
Source organism: Calotriton arnoldi (assembly GCA_963921515.1). Taxonomy (NCBI): domain Eukaryota; kingdom Metazoa; phylum Chordata; class Amphibia; order Caudata; family Salamandridae; genus Calotriton; species Calotriton arnoldi. The sequence continues at coordinate 545,852 of CAWUFW010007894.1, read as the reverse complement.
TAATGATCAATATACATTCCTCTTGATCTCCAATGAAACTGACACGCAGGTATAGAAGAACAGCCGACACGTGCTTCGTCGTGGGACGACTTTCTCAAGGCTTCAGTCCATAAATTTGTATGTGCACACAATCAGCGAGAGCAACCCATTTCTTCTTGAATCTGAAGATGTCATGGGTGCAGGGCAATACCAATATATAATCATATGTCTCAATGAACGGTAAAACAATTTGTTATATGAACGGTGAGCCCGCAACTCGTTAAGGTAGACGAAGGGAGTCCACAGTCAAGCATCTCCCAGTACAAAAAGTATCTTTAGAGACATGATCTACAGTGTAGCAAAGTGTCAGCTTCTAGGTCACGTCCGCGACAAGCAAAGTGTCACACTTTGCTTGTCGCTTGTAAAGATACTTTTTGTACTGGGAGGTCTTGACTTGTGGACTCCCTTTTGTCTACCTTAACGAACTACGGGCTCACCGTTCATATAACAAATTGTTTTTACCGTTCATTGAGACATATGATTATATATTGGTATTGCCCTGCACCCATGACATCTTCAGATTCAAGAAGAATGGGTTGCTCTCGCTGATTGTGTGCATGTACAAATTTATGGACTGAAGCCTTGAGAAAGTCGTCCCACGACGAAACACGTGTTGGCTGTTCTTCTTCTATACCTACGTGTCAATTTCATTGGAGATCAAGAGGAATGTATATTGATCATTACAATTGGTGTTTTGTTTGGAATTAAACTGATCACTGACTAGTGTTAGTCAGTTAATACTTGTTTGTGCTGTGCTCTGTCTTTGTTGTTAAGGTTATTGTATTTGGAGAGTTTCTCTATGTACATAGTGACACTGTGATGGCACGGTGTTGACATTGAGCACGCCGAAGGACATTTTGCATTGTACATTTTGCAAACTAACAGAGGTGCTGGCTTTTCTCATAAAACCACTGCCATCTTCCTGTATATTACCCTTCCCACTTAGATCGACAAAAGCAAAAAGAACAAATGATAGACGGAATGCTGTACAATGCAACCATTCACCCTCAGTCACAAAGATCTGGGTTTAATGTACTGTTTTTTTGCTTACCACGCCACCCCAGTTTGGACTCAGCCACATGCAAATCAGTCTTGCCTCTGATCCTCATGGGAACAGTCCAGCCCAAACTGCCAAATCAGGTCCTCACTGGCCCGGAAACAAGCATCCTGGGACTGGATTCGGGGTATCACCCCTCATCAGCCAGGTAAGATTGAACCTAGTGGTGCAGTGAGCATGGGACCCATGTCTCGGCATACCCTTCCCACCTAGGGTGACAAAAGCAAATGACGGACGGAATGCTGAACAATGCAAGCATTCACCCCCATTCCCAAAGATCTGGGTATAATCCATTGTTTTTTTGCTCACCACGCCACCCCAGTTTGGACCCAGCCATATGCAAATCAGTCTTGACCCTGCTCCTCATAGTAACAGTCCAGCCTGAAGTGCCAAGCCAGGTTCTCCCTTGATTAGAAAAAAGCATCCTGGGACTGGTTTCAGGGTATCAGCCAGGTTAGCTTAAATCCAGTGGCGCAGTAAGCACAGGACCCATGTCTGGGCATACCCTTCCCACTTAAGGTGACAAATATTTATTTATCACAATATTTAAAACTCAATATTCTGTCCAGACATCAGCCTTGTGAAGCATAGGATAGTAACCCCTCATTTGCTCTACATTACATTGCATGCAAGATTTATTATGTATGGTTGAATGAAAAATGCTTAGTGTAAGATAATAGGTATTTCAGCATTGGCAAACAAAGTCCTTGTTAGGAGGTCACCTTATTGAGAGTCAAGGTATGTGAGTCTGGCTCAACCTTCTCCAATAAAGAAGGACAAGATGAATGGTCTTTCCAAAAGTGGTAGCGATGTGTTGCTCTGATGAAGGACTATAGTTGCACTTATCTTTAAAAAATGTAACTGTATTGTCTGTTTCTCTGAAATACTAATTTCAATACATTGGTGTATATTTCTAATAATTGCTCTAATCTTTCTAGGTAGCTACTTATAGTGTCTTGAGATTATCCGTGCTAGGACCTTTGTGGTTCTGGACGGACTCTAGGCAGGAATTACGTAATCTGCTGGGAAGTGTTAAGTTGTGGTTATGAGAGATATGAGTCAATGCGTGCAGTGTGTGGTTGTACGCTGAATAATAAAGCTGTTTGTTGCACAGCTCCGTATGCGGCTTGTTTCATTTGCATGCACACAGGCTGGGAACGACGCTACAACTAGAGACAAGTAGGGGATACGTGCCCCGAAGAAACAAGGCTGCTCTCCCTGAGAGTTTGCAACGGTACAGCAAACTGCTTGTGCATGCCACGTGTCTCCCGAATCAATGCAAAGCAGTCTACGGGTGGCTTATGTGGAGTCAAAGCCCCGCTCCAGCCCATATACGGCCATCAAAGAAATTGAAGGCCCTACAGAGGATCACATTCAAAAAGCACACCAGAACTTACAGGTAAGGCAGAAAGAAGAGAGAATGTGCCAACCCATAACACAGAACCATCATCCATACAAAGCAAACGCTAAAAGCAGTGACAACCAGGTACAAAACCAGAAACTTACTTACCGGCACAGGTGAGGGAAGTGCTATACGACCTTAAAATCAGCTCAAACAACAGGGGCGTTGTGTAGAGAGGTTGCTGGTCCTGTCGTGTGCAAAGAACGCTGCCTGAACAGCATGTGCTCTTCATGGCGACAGAAGGGAGCACAAGGTTGCTACATTCCTTAAGCCACCACCTGTGTTTGACAGGGAAAAGAAACAAAACATTGGTGTCAGGTCGACTGCATGGGTCGAAACGTTTGATGACTTCATATGCACACTAGAAGAAAAAGACAACAATAAAATCATCAAATATTTAAAAATCTTGCCTGTAATGGAGTAAAAGAAGTGTTAAAGAAAGTCTCACAAACTGATGCAACATCGTACCAAAAGATAAAAGAAGCGTTGGAAGCTAAGTTCAATCTGATGCCGAATGATGACTATGAAAGGTACATATTCAACCAAGCATGACAACAAACTGAATTACATTAAAGTTGAACGGTTGCCCCATACACCTTAATTATAGACAAGGGTGCATCGATTAATATCATGCCAGTAGAGAAGTTTAACAGCCTGTCTTCTGTGCCAAGCCTTACCCCGTCGAACACCAAGGTATACATGTGGGCTGCATCTAAACCGTTACAGAGTCAAGGGTCATTTACAGCAAACATGAGACATAAAATGATGTCAGTGCAAGCACCAATTCATGTTCTTCAAGAAACTTCATTGAGGGCTTGCCTACTTAGCTTTGCCACTGCTGCTGACATGGGACTGAAATCTCTTAAATACAACATCCGTGCTCAGTCTGAAATTGCGAGTCAGTTCCCGTCACTGTTTCATGGCCTAGGAAGACTCAAGACAATGAAAATGCAACTTCATAATATTGAGGACACTCACTCTATTGCTCAACGGCACCAGAGGGGCGCTTTCCACTTACAAGAAGCCTTTGAGAAAGAACTAGAAACATTATTGAAACATGACATCATTGAAAGCTCCTCTGGTCCAACACAGTTTTTCGCCAAATAAGGACAGGGGAGGTGCAGTGTGCATTTGTGTAGAAATGTGCCAGGCCAACAAAGAAATCGAGAGAGAAAGACTTCCTGCTCCCCACATCGCGGATATGATCATGCAGCTGAACAGAGCCAAAGTCTTCTCCCATCTTGACCTGAACAAAGGATACCATCAACTCGAGCTGTAAGAAAACTGTAGGTGCATTACTATATTTTCAGCTGCTGTTGGTTTGTTCAGAAACAAAATCCTGAGGGCCTGATTATGAGTTTGGTGGTCTGTGAACCACCTAACCCACAGTGGCGCAGCGGTGGTGGTGCGGCTTTTGCTGCACCGGAGGTCTGACCATCGTATTACGACTGGTGGTTGGACCCTGTATTATGACTGGCAGTCGAACCGCCATGGTACCATCGCAACCGCTGGGGATCCACGATTTCTGGCGGTGGCACGGTGGTCTGAGGCCACAATCTTCTTGATGGTGCCGATGTGGCACCGCCACGCATATGACGAGTTTCCTCACCACCAGCGCTCTCATGGCGGTGCTCATGCCATGAAAATGCTGGCAGTGAGGAAACTAAGGGGGGCCCTGTTCCCTCTGTGCCTGGTGATACATGAAGGGGGGCACATGGCATACACCCTCTTTCCTTTACGGCATGGAGTGCACAGTGCATGCCGTGCAGGAACGGGCTTTGTCGTGCCCATTGCTGTGCCTTTCTAATAGGCACAGCCATGGGCTTGCCAAAAGACTGCCTGCTAGACCATGAGGAAACTCGCAATCTGGCGGCAGTCGGGTTTGGCCGTGTGGGAGTGGGGCGCTGGTGTGGTGACCCACTCCCACACTCCCAAACTCGTTATCGGCCCCTGAGTTTTGCTGTATCTTTGGCTGCGGAGATATTTCAGGATGTTGTCCTCCGAGTAATTCAACCTGTCACCCATGCTTTGAATTACAGTGATGATATCCTGATATTTGGGACAACACAAAAGGAACATGACAAGGTCCTTATGCAAGTGTACTAATTACTTGCTGATGCAAGTTTCACTTTGAATGAGGCAATATGTGAGTTTCACAAAACTAAACTCAAATTATTTGGGAACACATTCTTGGATGGCGGAATGGCTCCTGATCTGGATAAAGTACAAGCATTGTCATCTACTTGCCCCCCACCGGATACCATGCTGCAATCCTTCTTAGGTATAGTCAGTTATTGCTCAAGATACATTTGTGACTTTGCTAAAGTGAGTGCCCCATTGAGAGATTTAACAAAGCGAAATGTCCCATTCCAGTGGTCTCCTGAATGGGACCAAAGTTTCAAAGACATAAAACATACAATTGAAAATGCAACTGAAATGGCCTACTTTGACCCCAAGTTACATATTGAGATCACAGTAGATGCAAGCCCGGTGGGACTGGGGGCAATCCTTGCTCAACATAATGGTCATCCGAATACCCAGAGACACATTGTAGCCAATGCCAGTAGAAGCTTGTCTTAAACAGAACAGGCCTACTCTCAACTGGAGAAGGAGAGTCTAGTTGTAATGTGGGCCTGTGAACATTTTCAAGTGTTTTAATATGGGAATCATTTCACTATCATAACAGACCACCAGACATTGCTCACAATCTTCGAAACCCGAAAACTAAGATGCCCCTTCGTATCAAGAGGTGAGGGTTGCGACTGCAAGAGAATGACTATGTGATTGTACACAAGCCAGAGAATGATTAAAACCCTGCAGACTACTTTTCACGAGTGTCACTACATCACCACAGTTCAACGTCCAAGGCAGCTGAAGTGTATCTCCACTTTATTGTGAGATCCAGCACACCAGCAACTTTATCCATTGAACAAATTATTGCTGCTATGAACATTGATAAGGACATGCTCATCCTTAAAGATATCATTACAACACAATATTGGAAGAAAAGTGTTAAACCCTTTGCTGATGATGTTGAATTTCAATACTTCAAAAATGTTCACGATGAGCTATCCGAGAAAGTTTCATACTGAGAGGCTCGAAATTGTCTGAGACAGCAAATCATTGAACTGGCCCATGAATGACATTGTGGCATTGTAGCCACCAAAAAAGACCTAAGAGACCGAGTGTGGATACCTCACCTTGATGAACAAGTCAAGAAAGAGTTGAAAGCGTGCCACCTTTATAACTGTCTATCCCGCAAGGTGACACAACATTCATTGGCAATGTCTGACCTTCCTACGCATGCCTGGGAGAGAGTTGCAATTAATTTATTTGGGCCTCTAGGAAATGGACATCCTCTAATGTTAGTCATTGATGAATATTCGCGTTTTCCTTTGGTGTAAGACTTGTCATCGACAATCCATGACAAAGTCATTGAGCAGCTTGATGACATCTTTCCAGCGTGGTGAATCCCTACTATTCTCAAATCTGACAATGGCCTGCCTTTTAATAGCAAAAAATGTAAGGAGTCTCTTGTTTGACTTAATGTCAAGCATCAAAAGAGCACAACTTTCTGGCCCAAGCCAATGATGTTGTTGAATGATTCATGGGTACCCTCAAAAGGGAATTCAGTGAGCATCAATAGAGGGAATCGATCTCTGCTGAGCCATGTGTCAAGTCCTTCGTGGCTATTGATCAACTCCTCAATCCCCAACTTAGGAGAGCAGTGCCACCTTACTATTTGGGAGAACCATCAGAACCAAACTGGACCTCAGACCAATTGATGAATACAGATGAAGTTCGTGACACAGACGCTTCTCGAAAGTCCAAGATGAAAACATATGCTGTTCAGTGCCAACGTGCCCATGAAATAGTCTTCAATGAAGGAGACTGGGTATTGGTCAAACAGAAAATGAAGTGGAAAACGGACACTCCATTTGATGTCGACGCTTTGAGGGTTGTAACGTGCAAAGGACACATGGTGACAGCGCATCGTCCCAGAAAGTCCATCACACAGGACTAGTCACACTTTAAATAATGTTTGTCAGCTCCTGATATCACAAGTGAGGCGACCCAGCCTACCTATCCAGTTCAATCATCTGAACCGATGTCATCGGTGCCTGATGAAGGTGTCCCTTAACTACCTCATACCACCTGATCTGGCCAACCAGTGCGAGCGTCTCGATGACTCATTGAGGAACTATGATGCTAATGCTGTCTGTACTTTTTATTTAACAAAGAGGGAGATGTAGTGTCTTGAGATTATGTATGCTCGGACCTTTACAGTTCTGGGCGGACTCTAAGCAGGAATTAAGTAGTCTGCTAGGAGGTGTTAAGGTGTGGTTATAAAAGTTATCATGCAATGCATGCAGTGTGTGGTTGTACGTTGAAGAATAAAGATGTATGTTGCAGAGCTCCGTGTGTTTTTCATTTCATTTGCATGCTCCCAGGCTGGGGAGGATGCTACAATATTGAATCGATGCAGTCTAGCTATTATTTATTTGTCATCATTGTTAAACTGTGATCACCTACCTTTGGTGTTATATTGATTTCTCTTTTGTATGGGGCAGTTTACAGGAGACTTTACCTATTTTTTTCTTTTTAAAAGACAAGGGTGGAAGTACTTCATTTATCACCTCCTTGAATGAATGGGGTATTGATGTAAAGCTCTAAGGTGCTGAAATCTCCTATTTAAAGACCTTTCAATCTGTAATCTCAATTGGGATACTAAGGAGCGGTTACCGCAACATTAAGGGGACGCACAAATTATTGCTATAAAAATTCAGGGGTTAGTGTACCCATGGGTTATGTCACAAACGCAAACTAACATTTTGTTAATCTCCTCCTTTTCTTAGCATACAGAATATAGAAGTGGTTTACGTAATACTGAGCTAGCTAACCTTGTTACTATGCATACTGAGTTTATGCCTGCAATCAGAGAAACCACACTTTTTCCGTATAAGAGGTTAAGCATTAGGAGCAGTGCCTTCATTCCTGCTGTTAAATAGCACTTTTGTAGAACCAAAAATGATGTTCAATAATCGTCGCCTTTTATATGTTTTGATAAAAGGCAAATAATATAGAAAGCATCATAACAGAATTGTAAAACAGAAGAAGTTCTGAGCAGGTAAAAACAGTCGCTGCACAAATATGCTCTCTGTTGATAGGTGCAAGATGCCGCCCATCAAAATTAATGCAAGTTATAAATATTTCATAGGGAACTATGGGCGGCAGGTGCATTTCAAAACAGTCCCATGGTGTTTCACAGCACATTCACAAATAGTACAATCATTAAGTATCACTACATACAAGTAAAGTTGTATAAGCCCTACCTACTCCCCGGTCAAGATTTTCCTCACACATACGAAGTGCAAGTCCGAAGGTGAAACAGTGAGGTTACACACAATGTTGCTGTGTTACTTAGGGCCTGATTTCAAGTATGGAGGTCCCAAGACCGCCATACCCACGGTGGCAGTCCAACCGCCGCCTCCTTGTCAGTCCGACCGCCTGATTACGAGGTAGGTGGTGGGCCGCCACAAGCCCGACACAAGACCACCGCCAGGATCCTGGATCCCGATGGGGCGGCGGTGTGGAAAGCAGTGGCCTGCAGCGGCGGTGCTGATGCCTGCACCGCCGTCCAGATCATGACCTGCCATTCTGACGAGCAGTCCATAGCAAGGACCCTGCCATGAACAGGTCGCGGAAAGGCATGGAAAGGGGCCCCAAACAGGGCCCCGGGTGTTTTTAGCCCATGGGGTGTATGCATGCAAGCACATGTATCCCCCCTCTGCTTGCACTGTTGTGTGTGCACTGTGTGCCATGCACAACATGGTGCATGTCACACAGAGCATCGATGTGCAAGCGACGCTGCCACAGCAGCGTATGCTTCAGGCTCTCGAGTTATAAGTTAATAGCCATCTTGAGTGTAGGACTTTACTTTGACCAACTGCTCTTAATCACGTTTCGTCTGGATGTGGTCCAGGAATGACAGGCAGATTCAGACACAAAGCGCTGTACAGGGAATGCAAGGATTAGAAGCAAGAATGCAGTTCCGCCTCACAAGCTGTGCCACTGTTTGTCTCTCTGCCGGCAGAGTCGGGGATATCAGGGCTAATCCTTTGAGTACAGCAGGGACCACACCCTCTCCGGAGCCCCAAAAATTAACTTGGGGTGCCATGGGTAAATTTGAGGGAGTGATGAATTCAAATTCCTGTTCATTGTCTCCCTAAAATGTAACTAGCCTTGAACAAGACCACTAAAGATGCCGAACGGTTCCTGCTGGCTCACGCTACCCGAACACGGCTCGGATTCATCATTCCTACATTAATACTCTTGAATGCAACATAATGCTTTGGTATGGCATATTACATTATTCATTCATCTTCCACAACCCAGCTACTTCTCCTGTCTCCTTGACTGTATTATTGTCTATGACCATGAAAAGCGCCCCACTACCTTTTGGCTAGGTTGTTGTATAGAAATACCCTAATCATACATTCACATCTATTCTCTGTTGTGTAAACACCATGAGAACCTCCATGCTTTGTGTCATATTTTGGGTCATATTTTTTCAGGCATGTTTTTGCTTTGTGTATACTTCCTTCTTCTCAGGGCATTGCAAAAAGAGGAGGCTGGCCCCCACACACTTGCGGTCAAATCCATATGTGGAGTTGCTGGGCTAAACCGTCTTCACCCATAGGCAGTGCTGGTATTGAGAGGGAACCAGGTGCTCCATAGCATCCCAGTTGAGATGCCAGTTCCAGCTGCTGTTCTTGAGCCAGGACTGGGTTCTTGGCTGGTCCCTGCAAACTGTCCAGGCTGTGTCAGGCTGTTTTTGCCCCACACCAGAGCATATGTATCAGCATACACATGCATTCACTTTGTGCATGGCTTTTTTCTAATATGACCAGCCAGCCCTTTCACTTCACAGATAAACAGCAATTCCCTTTCCACAAGCACAGGAAGAATAAACCTTAGCACCAACCTCCACACTTTTTGGGCAAACACTCAGAGAATCACTTTACAAACTGCTGAGAGCAAATGTGAGTTTTGATTGAGATTTTTTCTTTCTCAAGCTATTTATGCGTGTCCTATGAGAATATCAAATGTGCCTCGTTCAGCGTGCGTTTATTCCAATAACCATTTATGTAGCACACAGTACAAACTGATTTTTAGCACTTAGTACTAATATTTATTGTCATGCAAAATAACCTTCTTGCCAAGCTAACAATAACAAAAGACGTAGGGCCGGATTTAGAGGTTGGTAGACGGGGTAAAGACAGTCCAGGTGGCGGAGGACTTTTTTTTGGGTTTGTATGATCTGCCATCACGGCAGTTGCGGCCGGCACAGGTAAGAGCGTGGGGTGGGGCACGTGGCGGTGGTGCGGGGCAGGGGTGGGCGGTGGTGCGGGGCAGGGGTGGGCGGGCTGGGGGTTGGGGAAGTCGACAGACAACGGAATAAGTAAAATTAAAGAAAGAAATAAAACCACTAACCTTGCGCTCGCTGCTTTGCCAAGTCAGACCACCCCACCCAGCCCCCGCCCCACTGCCCACCGCTTCACCGTTCTTACTTGTGCCGGCCGCCACTGCATCATGGCGTTTATACAAAGCCATTTAAACATTTGGTCTGTGTCCATCTTTGCTGACAGACACTTGCACCAAACTTCTAACATTTGTTTTTCATTTCCAAAAATAAATGGCCCCAACACCATGGGAATTTTCTCCCATGGCATGGGGGTAATTATTTTCATTTTTACTGTCCTACACTGCTAGGGTGTTGTTCGCGGTAATGGTCAGTAATCTGACCACTTACTCTAAATAGGGTGGGCGGTGGAATGGCTTACCTCTAACAGCCCATAGAGCCACCAGAAGAAGGTTTCCAACAATGGAGTACATTTTAGAATATCGTCATTATCCTGGTGGTCTGCCTCATACAAAATATAGCACCGGACAAAGAGTTTAGCAGACAGGGTACTCCTTTGATTATCCTGTCAGCCAAACTCTAAATCGGGCCCTTAGTTAACACTTTCAGGATTTCTAACTTATATCCAGCAGGTTAGATGCAGCTATTCTCCTTTGACAAGGTTTGTAACGTTTGACCTGCAGATTACATAAGAACCACTGCAGTAAAAGCATTCACCCACTGAGTTGCAGGCATAACATGCAAAACTGAGAACTATATGTGCTATGGCCTGCAACAGACACAGTAACCACTGAAACACTTTATGATGGTTCGCATCTTTCAGCAGCGATTGCACACATCTCTCCTCCAAGCATTAACCACCTTACCAGTGGTATGGCATGAAAATTGATGGATACACAGGAGAAGAAAACCCAAAAGATACCTTAAAATGAAACGTGATGGTGACCAGTTAAATTAGCCAGATCGGCTTTTCTCTCAAGTTTTCGAAATTCCAATTTCTTTGGAGGCAGATTTTGTAAAAACAAAAAAAAACATGCAGGCTGACTGCCATGGAACCTGCTCTGTATGACGCCGCACCACGTGGCTTTGCCTATTTCTGGGTCTTTTTTTCAATTTCTAGCATGGCCCTTCAGTAAGTTGATAACAATGTTAAAACGAAATAATTGAAATGTGATTAGCTCTGTGACTAAAAGTGTGGGCTTCTTTCCCACTTCTGTCATCTCTTAACCAGCATTCAAATAATGGCGAATAGCACACGTCTGATCCAGCGCGATATTAGCAAACAGCATTCATATACAAAATACTCACTTGGGCCCATACATTCATACTACGCTAATACTTACGCTGGGGTGTCAGTTGTACTCTTTATCAAAATCCCTGCTACCAATTACCTTCTGATTGAAGAGTAATGACTTACCAATGAATCCTTTGCTAATTGGGAAGTTTAAAATGAGTGGCATTCATTATAATACATAATCCTGAAAATAACCACTGAGTCAGAAAGTTTTAAAATGTTTATCTAAAAATTTAGCAGAGTAAAATACAAAGCCGCATGGTACTTAATCGCAATACCCAAGATGAAGCATAGAATAACTATTGCTAATCAATGACGGTCCCTAGGAAAAGGAGAGGATAGAGACAGCAGCGCAACTAAAGGTTGCATTTATATTTACCTAAGTGCGAGAATCAAACCCCTTGGCCAAGGAGTTGGAAAGAATAGGGCCCAGGAAGGAAGAAGAACAAAGACCTCCTCCAGGATCAGGACAGGACCGGTGACCTCTCTACAACGACGCCTGCGTCGTTCCCCTCTCTGATACTCGGCTTCTCCTCGATTCTCCCGTGTCTCCCTTCTAATGGACTCCGCCGCCCCCTCCTTAGGACCTCTTCAGGACAGGGGTTCAGTCAGCAACCGATCAGCTTGGCGGTCTGGAGCTTTTCTATCAGCATGGACGCCTGATCTTCTGTGTACGTCTGCGGTCTAAGCTAACTAATTAACTAATTCTATATCTATTATATCCTTCTACGCCCATGTACCTCCCCTTAATGTTGCTAAAATATGGGACCACTATTTCTGATTGGACAGGGACAGGGTGTTGATCCTCACACCATACGATTTAATTCACTTTACTAAGGCCTATTGTTTTTAAACTACCGCCCATTCAATTTAATACATTTGCTTTATTTCCCACCCGTCTCACGACAAATGTTGCGTTTTATTTATATAAAATGTTTCAGTTCTGCAAGAACATCTCGAAATGTAGTGGTGTCGGCCAACAGGTCCAAGTTGACTTCATCTCCTTCTTTCTGCCAAAATCCTCATGGCGCATGTGCAGAATCTTTGTCACACGAGCTTTCAGTTCACCAAACCCAGGCCCAAATGTACGAGCTGATAAAAGTCAAAGAAGTAAAATATTAAAATCACAAATAAATGTTTCACTGTATACCCACTCTTTCTACTCTATTCCCATTTAATTATAAATGCTATCCCGCATTAGTAGCGTTAGAGAAACGACAGTTTAATAATGACATGAGAGCAAGCTGAAGCATGTGAAAACATCAAGCAGCCATTTTAATGCACACTGCGCAGAAGCAGAAATTTCCCACCAAGCAAAGAGAGACGTCACACCATGTGATATGGATGGGACATGCGCAGTAAGTTTCCCGCGCTTTAGCGGCCATTTTGGATTACAGACAAGCGTTATTCATTAGTAAAACACATAGGCAAGCATCCTCACTTTTCGTGTAGTGTATGCAAAGGTTAGTATAGACAATACAAGTTTTAATAAGTTAATACTGTGAGGAGATTGCATCCAAGCAAGTCTCATTTGTGAGACCTTGCTCCATCAATCCCCTCTCTGATGGCATTTCTGAGCCATCAAATTACTACCCACAATCAGATGCCAACTTCTAGCAAATTATTTCATTCTCATTTTTACTCTTTCTATTTTTCACATCCCCTTTCAAATTCTTGTATAATTCACTTCTCCATTCTTCAAGTTCTATTTCATCTAACTTTCTCTTCTTTCCTTTTCCTGTCACATTATATGTTCCATTCTTTCTACTGCATTTGCACCATATTATTATTGTCAGTGCTATTATTGCTATCCCTGCTAAGGGTACTAGTATTTGACCTATAAGTCCTTTCCCTACCTTAGCAAACCAGGTACCAATTGACACAATACTACTTGTCAATCTTTCCCATACACTATCAACTTCCAGTGGTTTTAGTTCCTTCTCAAGTTTAGTTATATTCTGTATATACGTTCCAATTTCCGCACTCTTATCAGGAATATAAGTGCAACAGTGTTTCGTCTTCAATAATTTACAGACTCCGCCCTCTTTTGCCAATATAATATCAAGAGCAAGTCGATTTTGCATCACCATAGATCTAATCGCAACCATCTCCGCATTAATCATTAGAAAACCTCCAGCAGTATCCGTTGATAAACGATCAACCACTGTAGACAATTTACATATTTTCCTTGAGTTCAGAATTATTCCCACTGAAGGTATCAATGCACCAAATATATCACCTACTATTTCAGAAAAACTAGCTCTTTTACTACGTATTAATTCACTATCGTTTTCATTGCTCCCAGTGTTTCTTTTTACGTGGTATATCTTTGGAAATACTATTCCAAAATAACAACTTCCATACCACCGTGCAGGAAGCCTAAAGTAAGCCTTATTCCCACACACATAATAGATCCCAGGAAAAACTGAATCTGTTCCTCCTTTGATTCCCCAACCTTCAAGAATTAAGAAATTGTGTTCACATTCACTGGTACCGTTGAAAACATTGTTATAATCAGTCTTTAACCTATGAAGACAAATTTTTCCTGTCTTTTCAAAATCCAGAGCCATAGCAGCTTGAGCCTTGCCAGGTGTGTAACTCCCTTCTTTCTCAGCCCAAGGTGGCAAATGAGCCTTATGCTCAGAAGCTTTCTTTTGAAAATCTTGTCTTCTATCTTCTACTAAATTCAAAAATATCTTTTCATCTTCATGTAAAGAACATGTTAGAATGTGTCTATGTGCATGTGTTATATCTATTGTTTTCATGGTTAAGAAAAATTCTCCCATAAACTGTGCGTCTTGACTACTAAGTACTGGGTTCATACTCTTTCGAATCGGAACCTCGGAAAATATCACATCTAGGTTTGAATAATAATACTGAAGTTTCCCTGTTCTATAAAATAAACTTGCTAATACACTACATGATATGCCATATGTCAGTGGTAAGTGATGGTATGTTAATCCTTCTGCTACTGATTCAGGTAACTTCATACAGACATAACAATTACTGACTTCCATTGTGTCTACGTATTGAAACAATAACTTTGTGAAGACGTTTAAACTAGTGTCGTTATCAGCTATTTCATGATGAAATTCTGGTTCATTTTCTGCCATTAGTTCTACTCTATTGCCCTTCATGTTTGCTGTCCTCTCCTTTGTTTCATTATTAATTATTTTATCCATTATCATAAGGTAAGGAACTGCTACAATCAGGACTAACCATACTATAAGCACCATTACTAGACTACATATGCATACTGCACAGCATCTTCTACAACATTTCTGTTTTGGTCTCCCAGCAACTCTATCGTCAGGCATTTTCGACAAGGAAGATTGCTCTTCTTATCTGTTTTCGCTTTTCTTCATATGACTCTTTTGTTTAGTCAAGGTGGTCTTGTTTCTTTTTCGTATGTAAGTTCTGCACTTGTTCCTTCGTCACCACTTTCACTCGACTCTGAGCTTTCGTAATCTTCAAGAATGATATAAGTCCAATCAGGACCCTTGAATTTGTTATTCACAAGTTTCAATCTCTTGCTTCTTCTTTTCTCAGTTCTGCTTTCTTGTTCTGTTTGGCTTGTTACTTCATTTACTTGATCTGGATCTTCACTTCTGGTTTTTATGTGGTATTTTACTCTTTTAATGACACTAGGCCAATGATCACCTTTTCTTGTTTTCTTCGTTTGCACTGTCTCTTTGTTTTAGTCTTCAGGAATTCTTTTGTCTTCAGCGTTTAGCTCTGTTTTGTCTTCTGCGATCACTATTTCTCTTATTTGGCCTTTTTCAGGTCTGATTTGTCTCTCTTCAGCCGCCTCACTGTGAGTTTCCAATGAGTGACCTTGTTCTTGATTTATTTCTTCACGCTCATGTTTCTCGAAATCTTCTTTTTCTGTACTCTTCTTTGAATCTAACTTGTTCTGATCAGGGCTTATTGCACTGTGTACTTCTGCAGCCTGACCGGATTCTTCTAAACCTGTCTGTCCCTGCTCAAAGTTTATTAGATCTTCGTTGATTTGAGCCCAGTTTCCTTTCCCTATCTGACCTTGCTCAGGCTCTCTTATTGTCTCTTCTTCTTTTCCCTGAGCTGCTTCTTTTTCACCTATCTGATCTTCTTCGATTTCCTCCAATCTTGTTTGACTT
Organism: Calotriton arnoldi; assembly: GCA_963921515.1. Taxonomy (NCBI): domain Eukaryota; kingdom Metazoa; phylum Chordata; class Amphibia; order Caudata; family Salamandridae; genus Calotriton; species Calotriton arnoldi. The sequence goes on along the minus strand of CAWUFW010007894.1, from coordinate 530,501 downwards.
CTTGTTCTGTGGTAAACTTCAGGAATTTCTACTACTGGTATCCAATCCTGACTTGTGCTCAGTTGTTCTTCATCAGCTTCTTTTGAATCTCGAGCCTGAGACTCTTCAGCTGGGAAACCTTCAGCTTCTTCAGTGATTGATGTTGTCTGAGGATTTTCTTCTTCAGGATCTGGTACTCTTTTGGTGTGGCTTACATGAATCCAATTAGGAAATCCCGCACACTTCACTGCTGTATTTGTGGTCAGTATGACTTGACAAGGACTGCCCCATCTGGGTGATAGACACGTTTCTCTGGTGTGATTCTTCACTACCACCCAGTCACCAGGATTCAGATCATGTTCCTGTTCAGGCTGCCTGGAAACTGCGTCTTCTCCAACCTGGTGAGAGACAGAACGCACTAGGTCAGCCAGTCCTTTGCAATAGTCCAGTACCATATCATCAGATATATTCATTAGTTTGTTTGTGGGAACATGTGCTTGTCTCATTGCTCTTCCCATCATTATCTCGTGTGGGCTCAATCCTGTATTTCTGTCAGGTATGCTTCTGAGTCCCATTAACACAAGTGGCAATGCATCTGGCCACTCTAATGATGTTGATGCACACATTTTTCCCAATCTTGACTTTATAGTGCCATTCACTTGTTCAACCACTCCAGAAGCCTCTGGACGATATGCACAGTGCAGTTTCTGTTTAATTTGGAATGCTTCACAGATTATTTGGATCACTTCACTGTTAAAATATTTTCCTCTATCTGATTCCAAAGTTACTGGGAAACCAAACCTAGGAATTAGCTCTCGTAGCAACAGCTTTGCGACTGTTATGCTGTCACATCTCCTTGTAGGGTAAGCCTCCACCCACCTTGAAAACAGACACACTATGACTAGTACATATTTCAGTCCTCTGCATGGTGGTAACTGTATCGAACTGGAGTCTTATAAAAGGACCTTCTGCCTTTCCAATTTTTCCAAACCCAATTATTGTCTTTCTCCCTGGGTTGTGCATCTGGCAAGTTAAACATCTCTGGCAAAGACTCTCTGCAACAGCCCTGAACTTCGGATTGTACCAGTTTTGCCTAAAAAGTCTAATCATTGCATCTCTCCCTTTATGAGTGTCTCCATGATACATTCTGGCCATTTGTGAGAGTAAACAGTCTGGCATGACTGGTCTGCCATCCGCACTGATCCACACTTCGTCATCTCCTCTTTGAGAACAACCCACTTTGATCCACAAATTCTTTTCATTTTCATCAACTTCATCTTGCAATATCTTTACATCATTCCAAGTCTCAGGTGGCATATACAGCATAAGTTGGCAGCTGATTCCCATTCTTTCCACCCTCTTATTGACTGACAATCTATTTTTGGCACAATATTGAGCCACAAGATCAGCATATCGGTTGCCGACTACCACCCAGTTATCTCCTGACTGGTGTGCGGCACACTTCACCACAGCCAATTCTTTTGGTGATTGTATTGCTTCCAGCAATTCCCTTACAAATTGTCCATTTTTAATGGGGGATCCTGAAGAAGTCATGAAATCCCTCTGCATCCATAGTTGGCCAAAATCATGCACAACCCCGTAACCATATTGGCTATCTGTAAATATAGTTACTTTTTGATTCCTCCCAATTTTGCAAGCCTTTATCAATGCAATCAATTCAGCTACTTGTGCAGATTTGACTCCTGGTAAATAGGATGCTTCGACTATTCCAGTTAATTCACATACTGCATAGGCAGCAGTTAGTTTACCGTCTTCATGTCTTTGGCATGAACCATCGACAAATAGCTCCCTATCTGGCTTTTTAAGAGGCTGCTCCTCAATATCTGGGCGTGGTTTTGTACATAATTCTGTAATTTGTAAACAATCATGTTCATCTTCTTCGTCATCTTTAATTTTCTCATGATATGGGCCTGGTAGTAAGGTAGCTGGATTTATTATAGTGCACCTTACCATGGTCACATTTTCAGCACCCATTATTATTCTCTCATATTTAGTCAGCCGACTAGGAGTAAGATGTTGAGTTCGGGTTCTTGTCAATAGAATCACAACAGCATGTGGAACAAACACTTTTACAGGATGTCCCATCACAATTGACTCACTTTGTTCAATGCTCAAACAAGTCGCTGCGACTGCTTTTAGGCATCCTGGTAACGCGGCTGCCACTGGGTCCAATGTAGCAGAAAAATATGCTATAGGACGTCTGTCTAAACCGTGTCTCTGCGTTAGGACAGAAAGTGCACAATTTTCTCTCACATGACAGAATAATGCAAATTCTCTTTTATAATCAGGCATGCCTAAGGCAGGTGCTGAACAAAGAGCATTCCGCAAATTTACAAAAGCGCCTACACTTTCATCATCCCACTCAACAGGATCCTTTGCTTTCTTTTTCGTCATGTTAATTAAGGATTTAGCTAACAGAGAAAATCCCGGTATCCACTGTCGACAGTAACCTACTATTCCCAGGAACATTCTTACTTGTCTTTGGGTTACAGGCATTTGCATTTTCTTTATTAATCTCACTCTTTCAGATGTTACCCTTCTTTTTCCTCTCTCAATCTGGTGTCCAAGATATTTAACAGCTGTTGTGCAAAACTGCAACTTTTCAGGTGAGACTTTATGCCCTTCTTCAGCCAGAAGATTTAATAGTGCTATGGAATCAACGACACAGTCTTCTCTGGTGTTCGATGCCACCAATAAGTCGTCGATATATTGCACTAGGACTGAGCTTCCTGGCATCACTAGTTTCTCAAGGCACTTTTTCAATATCTGATTAAATATTGAAGGACTTTCCGTGTACCCCTGAGGAACACGATTCCATACATAAACTTTGTTCTCAAATTTAAATGAAAAAAGATACTGGCTGTCTGGGTGCAATGGTATTGAAAAGAACGCTTGACACAAATCAATCACTGTGAACCATCCTGCACTCCAAGGGATCTGGTATAGAATCACTGCAGGATTTGGTACTATAGGACAACATGGTTCCACAATCTTATTGATTTTTCGCAAATCCTGAACAATCCTATATTTTCCACTAGGTTTCTTTAAACCCATTATTGGTGAATTACATGGGCTACTCATTACTTCTTTTAGTATGTTTTGTTCAACCATTCGATTAATTTCTTCAATGACTCCTGCCTTTACTTCTGCACTCATTTTGTACTGTCTGGTATTTGGAAAAATCACACCTTCTTTTACAGTAATTTTAACTGGGTCTATTTTAGCCATAAGTCCTACTTCTTTTCCTGTGAAATCCCATACTATGGGGTTTACTGTACCTTTTAATTCTTCTGGCAACTCATCTTTTGTTAATACCGAAAACATCTCATCTACTTCTGTACCCTGTTTTGCAATCATAATTTTATGTACATGGTCTTCATCTGGTGTCTGTACTACCACACCATCCGGTGTGCAAAAAATTGTGCAGTTCATTTTGCACAGCAAATCCCAGCCCAATAAGTTTACTGGACTGGAATCACATACTACAAATTGATGCATTTCTCTGAAGTTTCCGATTTTAACTCCCATTGGTTCGGTAAGAGGTGTTCTAATCCTTTGATTAGCTACCCCCACTACTTGGATATCTTCACCAGAGAGAGGAAGGTCTGGAATGTCTGCTGTTCTTACAGTAGACCGGGTAGCACCAGTGTCCAAAAGAAAAGTAATATCATTACCTTTCACATTTCCTTCCACATATGGACCTGACTGATCTACCGATAAGGATGCGCCAAGTACGCACTCCTTCTCCCCTCTCCTAGGCACCGTCATGAACTGTATTGACAGAAATCGTCCTGTAAAAGAAACTGTGATGTTATATAATCATTCTTACCACTTCCTCCTTGATATCCGATGTCTGTACCGTGCTTTGCTCTGCTTACATTACCCTGAAAAGGTGCAGGTGGCAACTGACTCTGAGGATTTACACCTTGCTGTGAGTCATTCTGCGTCTGTGGATTTAAATTTTGATTTGGGCCATTATTATTCCGGATCTTTTTACATTCATCCTTCCAATGCCCCAGTTTTCCGCATCCATGACAAGGAAATTTCTTTTTAGCTTCTTCTCTACTCATTCGTCCTCTCGCTTTTCCACCATTCCCAGTATCACCACTCGTTCCAGAATCCTTTCCCTGGTTTTCACTCGGATTTTCCAAATTGATTCCCTGTTTCTCGGCCATTTTCACCTGTGCCCACATTACCTTCTCCTGTAATTTCTTATGCCTATCCTCAATATCATCTCCACAATATTTTGCATATTTCAAAATCTCATCAATAGGTTTCCCCTGCCAACACAGCATGTGTTGTTTAATCATCTGACAAATCTCTGGCTTCAAACCATAAACAAATCGATACACAAACTGACTCATATTCTTATCTCCAATGTCCTCAAATCCACTATACTGTTTAAATACCTGCAATAGACGCTCATAATAAGAGTGTACCGATTCATTAGCCTCTTGGGTAGTTCGGTCTATTTTCACCCAATCTGTTTCTTTCGGTGGTATTTTCCCTTTCAGGTAAGTTATCACTTGCTGATACTTTTTCATCACATCATTTGATGGGGCACCTGTCTTTGGGTCTATAGGATACTCGTCACTTGGCCAATCAACTGTAATTTTACAATCTGTCCACAAATCGGCAGGTACCACTATGTCAAACAACCCATCCAAATCCTTCAACAATACCTTTGACACCTTCACAAACCTCTCAACCTGCTTGTACCATTCAATTGGTTTTTCTCTCAATTTTGGAAAATCATTCGTAAATGATCAAATATCCTGTCTGCTCCATGGGACATGTACATATCCTCCTCCCGCAATTTCTCGCATTGGGTACATTTGGTCTGCTTTCCCTGTCTCTTTCATCACATATTCCGATGCTGATCTACTTGATCGTGCTTCTTCCTTTTTCTTGGCCCATCTAGTTCTCCATTTATCTAGGTCTCCCCATTTTTGTAAAACTGTCATTAATTCCCTTACTTGTAATTTTCTTCCAGAGGCATTCATGTTTTCTAAATCTTTGTCTGAAAATTCTGCTCTATAGGGTTTCTGCAACACTTTTGATCTCCCTATTTCAATTCCCATTTGTAGCGCTAAATTGGATAATTTCTCATGGAATAATCTTACATTTCTTGTGATACTTCTGCACATAAATAATAATTCTTCATCATCATAGGTATTCAAGTGATCTAGTCCTACATTTCCTGATATTATTTCTTCTAATTCGACTTTCAATTTATGAATGTATATTATTTTTGGAGGTGTGCACTGTTTATCTGATTCTTGTGCCCACCTTTCTAAGTCTTCAGGGGTGACTATTGTGGCACTTTTCGCTCCTGATGAAGTTACTAGACTTATATCTTTTGAACACCCAGGTGTAGTCCTCTTGGGAGTAATATTGACAGAATCTCGAATGGGTAAATCCATCAATGATATTGTGGATTCGCTGTCACTAAAGTGATCTTCAACCATTACTACTGCTTCAGGTTTTGTAGAGTTTACAGGAGTAGGTGCAAGTAGCGGTGGAGGACAGTTTCCCTGAGTACCATATAATGGAACTACTGGACCAATTGTTACAGGTATGGTCAATGAATCAGGATGTACTTTTATCTGTGTTATTTTCTGTATTAATTCTGCTCTGGTCTTTTCTAGGGCTTCCTTTTCCTTGTCATGAAGTATCCTACCAGGGGTAAATTCATGCATTACCTGTGGTACTAATGGGGTTTTTAACGGAGGTGCACTTGGGGTGCATCCACTTGTCTTTTCCTGATATGGTGGGGGGTTTCTTAACATTTGTTCCATAAATTCGTCTTCGGAATCGTCATTTCTCATGAGATGTTTTGTCTTTTCTGTGCATTTACTTCCTAATTTCTCCTCTGCTGTTAACAATGGATATAGTCCCTCTGTAATCATTGCCCTCCTCCACTGTTTCATTTGACCGTCCCTAGACTCATTATGGTTCCTAGGAAAAAATCCCCGATAACCCCTATTACTCCTGGATCGGTCTCGTTCAAATGCTTCGGTTTCCCATTCCTCTAAGGCTTCGTATTGAGTTAATCTAGGTCTGGGTTCTAGGTCATTCATTCTCAATCTCAAATTTTGAAGAATTCTCCCATTAAAAGTGCCATTCTCAGGAAATGCTAGTATTCCATCATTTTTGGTATATTCTATCCAATTTTCCATCCATACACAAGTATGATAACCTCTCTCCATCATCATGAATGAAGCGGGCGTTTTAGCTGGTGGAATGATAATTCCTTCCCTAGTTTTGATTGGTTTATCCTTTTTAAAATAATTCTTAATCTTTTGCAGAAATGACATTTTTCTCTTTTCTCCGTACATTTTGGGTAAATCTCGATGTATAAAATTATGGGGCATATTAGCAAGACCCACGTTAAAATTATCGCCGTTTTAGCGGCAGGAAACTGCCGCTAAAACGGCGATAATGGGCTTGCTAATATGCGTTATGGAATTCAATAGAAGCCCAGGTTAGATGTCCTGCACATCTAACCTGGGCTTCTATTGAATTCTATAACGCATATTAGCAAGCCCATTATCGCCGCTTTAGCGGCAGTTTCCTGCCGCTAAAACGGCGATAATTTTATCGCCGGTCTTGCTAATATGCCCCTCGATTCCTCAAAGCCTAAATATCTCCTATCCGGACGGGTTCCTGTTAAAGTTGGATCGCGTTTTAACATGCAATCTCTTATCCACTAAGATTCTAGCTTTTATATTCTCAACCAATCAAATATCTACTAACTTTTATTTCTGAACCAATCCTTGCGCGGCCTTTCTGTGACGTTGTCTGTCGACCCCTCCTTTACAATCTGCGCTTTTCTATCCCTCGCTGTTTCAACCAATCCCAGCGCGGCACCTGTGACGTCAGTACTGCTCCTGACTACTGACCCCTCCTTTACAAGAGTCGTTCCACACCCGCTGTTTCAACCAATCCCAGCGCGACGTTTGTGACGTCAGCTCCCTCTCCGGCAGCTGACCCTCCCTTTACAAAATCGTACGCAAAACTTTATTTTCTCTATAAATCTTAATTAAATTCAGTAACAACATAAAACATTCGCTATCGTGCCAGTATCTCTAAATTTCCAAAAAGATAGTTTTTCTCACACTTAGTAAAACCTTTTCGTTTACTAAAACATACACTACGAGTAAAACCCTTCCGTTTACTCTTCAAACAAGCTTCCGAAATACCTGTTACTTCTTCAATGTTACCCTTTCTAGGTGATATAACATCAAATTTTCACCAGCGTACTCCTTTGCTATTACTCACACGCATAGAGTCCCTAACAAGTACTGATAGTCCTGCTTAACTTTCAGTACTATTTCTGCCTGACAGATAACCTCACTGCAGTATGGCTTCCACTTACCATCTGCTATTCTTTTTACCCCGGGGTATTCTGGACAACATAAAACAAAACTTTGAATACACGGATGTTAGTTCATAAAAAAATTCTCATTACCCAATTAACAAAGAGTAACCATCCTCTGCTAACCAGAAAACTGATCCAGCGCGATATTAGCAAACAGCATTCATACACAAAATACTCACTTGGGCCCATACATTCATAGTACGCTAATACTTACGCTGGGGTGTCAGTTGTACTCTTTATCAAAATCCCTGCTACCAATTACCTTCTGATTGAAGAGTAATGACTTACCAATGAATCCTTTGCTAATTGGGAAGTTTAAAATGAGTGACATTCATTATAATACATAATCCTGAAAATAACCACTGAGTCAGAAAGTTTTAAAATGTTTATCTAAAAATTTAGCAGAGTAAAATACAAAGCCACATGGTACTTAATCGCAATACCCAAGATGAAGCATAGAATAACTATTGCTAATCAATGACGGTCCCTAGGAAAAGGAGAGGATAGAGACAGCAGCGCAACTAAAGGTTGCATTTATATTTACCTAAGTGCGAGAATCAAACCCCTTGGCCAAGGAGTTGGAAAGAATAGGACCCAGGAAGGATGAAAAACAAAGACCTCCTCCAGGATCAGGACAGGACCGGTGACCTCTCTACAACGACGCCTGCGTCGTTCCCCTCTCTGATACTCGGCTTCTCCTCGATTCTCCCGTGTCTCCCTTCTAATGGACTCCGCCGCCCCCTCCTCAGGACCTATTCAGGACAGGGGTTCAGTCAGCAACCGATCAGCTTGGCGGTCTGGAGCTTTTCTATCAGCATGGACGCCTGATCTTTTGTGTACGTCTGCGGTCTCAGCTAACTAATTAACTAATTCTATATCTATTATATCCTTCTACGCCCATGTACCTCCCCTTAATGTTGCTAAAATATGGGACCACTATTTCTGATTGGACAGGGACAGGGGGTTGATCCTCACACCATACGATTTAATTCACTTTACTAAGGCCTATTGTTTTTAAACTACCGCCCATTCAATTTAATACATTTGCTTTATTTCCCACCCGTCTCACGACAAATTTTGCGTTTTATTTATAAAAAATGTTTCAGTTCTGCAAGAACATCTCGAAATGTAGTGGTGTCGGCCAACAGGTCACGGCCTTGGATGATGTCCAAGTTGACTTCATCTCCTTCTTTCTGCCAAAATCCTCATGGCGCATGTGCAGAATCTTTGTCACACGAGCTTTCAGTTCACCAAACCCAGGCCCAAATGTACGAGCTGATAAAAGTCAAAGAAGTAAAATATTAAAATCACAAATAAAATGTTTCACTGTATACCCACTCTTTCTACTCTATTCCCATTTAATTATAAATGCTATCCTGCATTAGTAGCGTTAGAGAAACAACAGTTTAATAATGACATGAGAGCAAGCTGAAGCATGTGAAAACATCAAGCAGCCATTTTAATGCACACTGCGCAGAAGCAGAAATTTCCCACCAAGCAAAGAGAGACGTCACACCATGTGATATGGATGGGACATGCGCAGTAAGTTTCCCGCGCTTTAGCGGCCATTTTGGATTACAGACAAGCGTTATTCATTAGTAAAACACATAGGCAAGCATCCTCACTTTTCGTGTAGTGTATGCAAAGGTTAGTATAGACAATACAAGTTTTAATAAGTTAATACTGTGAGGAGATTGCATCCAAGCAAGTCTCATTTGTGAGACCTTGCTCCATCACGTCTTTCCATTTACCTACTGAATAAAACAGAAGAACCTTCCAATAATAGAACATTTTTTCAAATAGAGTATCGAAAGGGTTATAGGGTCTCCACAAAAAAGCTCTTTCACCTCTGAAGTGCCTTTGTCACTACGCCCAGGATGTTATGGTATCATAATCCTAAAATACATAAATCCAAAGTGCAGAGCCCGCATCTCCAGGTTGGACGCCCTATCATATAAAATTCTCTCATGGAATGTCGGTGTCGTGTCATGAGGAGGGCACTGAGGCCCTGCAGGACTGAGTCCTCCGAGATCCACTGGCAAGAAGACACTGGACACCATCACCTCCCGGGCAACTGGACAGGACCTGTGTGGGAGAAACAGGGGGGGCAGATTTACAAGCCCCTTGCGCCACTTTTGCGTCACTTTTCCCATGTTAAAAGTTACGCAAAAGTGGCGCAAGGGGCTTGTAAATCTGCCCCAGGGTATTCTAGAGTAAGACAGAGCAGGGAGAGCATGGGTGGATACAACCCACTCAGGAGCAGAGAAACAAGTGACAGAGAGGCATGAGACTGACAGCAAAAAAATAGCATAATATAAATGGCTCCTGTTTGCGTCATTGTCAGAAACCCTTTCGGAGGGCCATGTGGCAGGCAGGAGCATTGGGCCCAACCGTGGGGGTTGAGGCCTTTTATTCTTTTTTTTAAAATATATATTTTTAGTGTTGCATTTAACATATACATACAGTTGACAATTACAATAGAATCGTGATCGAAGCCATATCATCAAGTTAATCAATTCTCCCTTTCCCCACCTTTCCAGACTTTCTTTCCTGGGGTTAATTCTCATCTCGGCCTCGTCCCGCTTCCACCCAGTCACAGTTCCCCTACCCTGGGACCCTCTCGCAAACCTGATCAAATCTATCTCAAGCGACCTATTTAGTGAATCGCTGCAGTTATATGGCCTACATCCCTTAACCAACCCCATAGTAATTCCTCTGCCAGCCCCAAATCTGATAAACCACCCGTTCTGCCTCCAGACACACGTCCATGCCTGCCAGTAATTCACTGTCTTTTCGTGGGCAGTTTTTGTTTACCCCAATACATGGCTATATCTCTTTCTCCTGCCATGAAGCCTAGATTACTGAACAGGAGTTGTGCACGTGTAAGATCCATATCATACGGTATTCCCAGAAGGAGGTATTGTAGGCCCTCTGGAGTCGTAACCCCCAGCGCTTTCTCTAGCTCACCCTTAATGGCTGCCCAGTATTAGGCCACTCCAGCGCAGTCCCATAGGATAGGCAGGAAGGTGCCCCTGTCCACCCTGCATCGTCAGAACTGTGGGTCTGCTGCTCCGCTCATCTTATGCAATCTATTACTATTATAATAGATTCTATGTAGGGTTTTTAAAGGAACTAATCTCAATTTAGATTGAATAGCCACTTCCTCGGGGGTGCATCAAGGCCGCCTCACAATCCACATCTTCCTTAGGCCCCGGGTCTCTTTCCCAGGCCGCTCGAAGGCTCCCCAGGGTGTCAGGTTTATTATTCAGTATGGTACGATAGATCTGAGATACCACCTCTGTGCCCAGTTCTTCACTGAGGACCCGATTATCCATAGGGCTAGCGTCAGGGATTGAAGCTCAATCCAAGTATTCCATCAGCAGGGTGTATCGCAGCTGCAAGCACTTATAGTTTTGTGAGGGATCCAGTTTGTACTCACTTTGTAGGGCTTCAAGTGATTCCAGCCACCCCTCGGCTAGGACGTCCCCCACGGTAGAGATACCAATATGGTCCCACCTGTGGAATCCCTCCAGCCTCCCCACCTCTGGCAGTGTGTGCCCAAGGCCTTTCACTATAGATGGACTGGCTTACTATGAGCAGCTGGGCTAAGTAATACCCCTTCAACACCTGACTCTTAGTGGTAGCACGGTCAAAGCAGTCCAAGGCTTTTCAGGGGACAGGTAGGTGCAAGGTTTACAAGGGCACAAGATTCCTAATAAATCCAGCAACCCAAATGAATGAATGTCCAGCAAGATACTCATTTTTATTATAAAAGTAGCATTTATATACAAACACAAAGTGAAATACAGCACACAAACAATACACAGTATTCAAAAGGCAGGCACGCTAGTTTTTTCCTGGTAAGATCCTGGGCCCACTTCCATGTCTACTGACAGTGGCTGTTCCCCATTTATGCAGGGTAAAATTCACTTTAGGCCCGCTTGTAGGTCCAAGATGGCTTTGTAGAAGTCAAAGATTCCCAGCACTATAGATCTATTAGAGGAAGTTCTGCCAGAGCTCTATGGGTCAGTGATCAGTCTTAACCGCTCCTGTTGGTGTCATGATACGGAAGACCCAGGAGCATTCAGCAGTCTGGCATCGCAGTAGACTGGAGTGGATGCCAGCAATGAACGGTAGTCTCGTCACTGCAGGCAAGGTGGCTGGGTGATCACAGCGCTCCTTCAGTGGTGCAGTAAGTTCCTCTGATCCTGACAGTAAGTCTTGGGTGGCTATTTGGTTTCCGAGGTTCAAGTAGGTGCTCTTATTGCACACTGCACCAGGGCGATGGCTCTTGGTCTTCAGGGTGGCCCCCTTTAGCATCTGGGGTCACCAACTTCGGGCAGTACATGGACAATGACCCGGTCAGTGTGACGGTACTGATCTTCCCAGCAGCCCACTCTTGCATACAAGGTTGCTGAATATTATAGCCCAGGAGAACGGCCCGATCGGTGTGACAGTACTGGTCTTCACGGTGACTGTCTCTGGCATACAGGATCGCTGACTCTGGTTGGCACACGTGCAACGGCCTGATCAATGCCACCATTCTTATCTTGACAATATACCACACACGTCACTTCCAGGGCCCACTCGACAGGATCCCCACTTGAACTCGCTCCCTTCAGGCACTCTTCTCCTCCTCATAGGGTCCTCTGGTCTCAGCAAGCATAGTGATGCCGGTGCTCCAGGCACCAGGGCAAGTGGTCTTGGTTCTCCTGGGTGATGATCCCTCATCCAGCAAGCAGACTAGAAGACCTTAGTCTCCACTACAGGCAGAAGGCTTGCTGAGCCTCTCCACATTGATGTAGAGCCACAGTCTAACTGCTTCATGAAGAATAATGCACCAGTTAAGGTGCTAAGCTGAATCTAAATCATACAACTTTCACAGAAGCCAATGTCCTGTACACAGACTTTTGGTCCTGTGGCATTGTTTCTACCATGAAATCTAAGGATATTGTGTCCTTCGTACTCAGTTTGCCCTAATTATAAAATCTTTAAAATCCTATGTAAAAAGTAATAAGAATATGATCATCAAACACATTCTCATGTATCTGTTTCTCATGCCTTTTATACATAGAGCAGGGCGTGTTCAGCCCTGGCATGTTTTTGCCAGCAGAAATGTTATGAAATACTTTCAAGAAACTCAGTGGGCTAAGATGGAAACACCCTTTCATGCTGTCATGTTATTCATTAAGGGCAAGACCCAACCTATTTAGTTGTTATCTTTACGCACTTCCCAGAGGAAATTCACGTCCTTCTAATGCATCCTCCCTTTGTTGGGACTAAAATTTGACAGTGTCAAACCCCAGATGTGGGTGGGGAAGAGTCAGCCAGTTGCCAGGCGCATTACATGTCTCTGGTTCTTCCTCAGCTATAATGACTGTTCAGAAAGTCTAGCCAGTGTGAAGTTATTTGGATGTATTTCAAGCAGGTAGGCAAGTCCCTTTAATTACACCTCCCGGTAGGCTGGTTAGAAGCATTGGTGGTGCTGGGATGATAACCCCTGCACTCGGGTCCACTTCCATCCCCTTTTGCCCAAAACAATTCTCATAGACATTGCTGGGATTTTATGGCTACAATTTTATGAACAGGAAAGTAGCCCTTGACCCCCAAAGCCGCCAAATCACCACCATCCTCAGTGCCTCGATAGCCACAGTCTCCTTTTCCGAAGCCTGGAAACACGCCAAGGTCAGACCCCTCCTCAAGAAACCCTCAGCAGATCCCAGCGAAATCCAGACCTACCGTCCCATCTCACTGCTCCCATTACCTGCCAAAGTCCAGGAGAAGACCATCAATCTACAACTCACCAAATACCTGGAGAGAAACAACCTACTGGATCTTTTCCAATCAGGCTTCAGAACCAACCAGAGCACGGAGGCAGCTCTGATTGGCGTAATGGATGACATTTGCGCAATACTCGACAGAGGAGAATCAGCAGTCCTGATCCTGCTTGACCTCTCAGCAGCCTTCTACACGGTCTCCCATACTCATCGATTGCCTACACCAGATCACAGGCAGCGCACTCAGATGGATGGTAGCCTTTCTCACAAGACGCACCCAGAGAGTCCACCTCCCGCCCTTCACATCGCAAGCCAAACACATAATTTGCGGCGTCCCCCAAGGTCCATCCCTCAGCCCAACACTCTTCAACATCTACATGAGCCCTCTTGCAGACATCGTCAGATGGTACAACATCAACATCATCTTCTATGCCGATGACACCCAGTTCATCCTCTCGCTCTCAGCCGACACCACCTCGACTAAGATCAACCTCCACAACTGTATGAAGAACATCTCAGTCTGGATGAAGGCCAACTGCCTGAAGCTCAACACCGACAAGACTGAAGTCCTGATCTTTGGCAAACACAGCGCCCTCTGGAACAACTCCAGGTGGCCATCAGAACACGGACCCACCCTCGCACAGAAAGACCATGCCCGCATCCTCAGTATCATCCTCAATAGTGAACTCTCCATGAAACGCCAAGTCAATGTCGTCTCTCCAGCCTGCTTCCACATGCTCTGCAAAATCTTCAAGTGGCTCCCCATCAACACCCGGAAGACGGTAACATAGACCCTCATTACCAGCCGACTGTAGTATGGCAACGCACTCTTTGCAGGCACCACCACCCAACTCATGCAAAGACTCCAGATAATCCAGAACACAGCAGCCAGACTGATCCTGAACCTTCCCAGGAGAACCCACATCACCCAACACTTGAAAGACCTCCATTGGCTCCCGGTCCAGAAGAGATGCCATTTCAAGCTCCTCCTGACCCACGCCTACAAAGCCCTCCAAAATAAGGACCCACCTACATGAACCACTGCCTTCATTTTCACCAACCCCAAGGAACCTCCGCTCCATGCACCTCGCCCTCATACAGATCCCTCGCATATGCCACTGCCATGGAGGAGGACGCTCCTTCTCCCATCTCGCCGCCAAAGCCTGGAAAACACTCCCCTTTCACCTTCACACTGCACCCTCACTGACCGACTTCAGGAAGAGGCTCAAGACCTGGCTCTTCAAATGAGACCTGCTCCAAGTGCCTGGATACCCTCTTGGGTGACAAGCAGCGCTCTACAAATACTTTTTACTTGATTTATTGATTGTCCACACACAGTTGGATGTGCCATTTTAGCTTGAGACATGATTTTATCAACAACATAATGCATCATCAATATTACTACTCTAGGCCTTTGTTTTCTTCGTCCTTTATACTATTCACGTTGGTGATAGCTTCTGGGATTCTAGGCTCCAGTTGCTACTTTGGTTACCATCTTATGGCCGGTCCCCACTGTCCTTGGGCTGTAAATGCTGTGCCTATGCTGCGGCCCCCTGTTTGTCCTCGCTGTCTCCACCCGGTGTCCCTGCCATTCGGCATCCCAGATAAAGATGAGTTCTCTGGCCACCCCTGCAGCTCCTCTCTATTGTCTTGCGAGCAGACAGAAGTTCTATCACAACCACCCATGTGCCTGTGTCATATGGCGGTTAGGGTCATTGTCGACATTGCTAAGTTAGCATGAGCTCTGCTGCTATGATGCTGCTTTTGCACACGTTGCTACATGACTTTATTTTGCAAGACTCTGTTTGTGCTTTTCACATGAGAACCGTCTGCTTTCTGTTTTCTCTGCCTGTTCCTAGGGTTTAGTCTGAACACAGAGTGCAAGGTCGATAAACAATGCCCCTTGTTATTCTGTTCTGGTCAGTCCCTAGCACTTAGACAAAACATGCTACACAGCTGCCGCTGCTGGAAACTCGTGCTTTGATATTGTGGGGAGGCCTGTTGGTTTAACAGACACTTGGAGAGGGACCTTTCCAGGGAGAAGAGCTATGCTGTTCCTATGATGTAAAACTACCATCTAGGCACTAAGGTATGGGGTCTGCTGACAAAGCCCAGAGATCTTCCTTTATATAATAAAACTTCTTCTCTCCAAGGGGAGGGTGGTTAGGCCTTATAGTCCTTTATCCACTGTCTGCATACGATGACATCTCCCTTCATAGTCTATGGTCTTGCTACAATGCTGTTTTAGGTTTATGTGTTTTGCTGCTGGTAGTGGCTCGTATACTGCATTATAGAGCACTATAGTTAAAATAAACATTTTGAACTATAACAGTGACTCTGTCAATTCTTATTGTGGACAAGTATGAGTGAGTGAGCGAAAGGGTACATCTTGCTACCGCGATTCCTGAGAGAGTCTGGAGTGTTGTGTTCTGTGTTGTCTAATCATTTGTAGGTTCGTGATTATGTAGGAGAACAAATGAGACACTATAGCTAGTTGGTTCTGGGATTTTGGGTACTGAGGCGGTAGGAAGGCTTAGCCCCTACACACCGAGGTCCTGTTTTCCTGCGCATAGTTCTGTGTATGTGCAGAATCCCCGCAACACCTGTGACGCACGCCCTCGTCTTTTTTGTCTCAATGTGGGTAGGTTGGTTTTAGATCGTGGTGATCTTCTCTCTGGCTGCTGCTTCTGCCGGCTGCCCTTTAACCCATAGCTGTCCCCTTCCTTACTGGGCACTTTGAATGGTGCTCTGGGGCCTGATTGGCCCCTTCTTCCCATCACTGCCACCAAATGGTGATCATATAGGGGCGCAGCTCCTCTCTGTGGTCTTGCAGGACGCTCTGCAGGGTCATCCCTTGGGCCCCTCCATGTCCCTTTGCTCCCCTTGTGACACTGGCCAAAGATTTTGTCAGGCCCATTTTGGTTTTCCATCGAAGTTGAAGCAAGTATTTTTAGGAACTAGGGATGCTGGGGAAAGGGAGACCATAGTATTTGCGCCACCTGGTGGTGTTGCAGTGTTAGCTGCATCCCAAAGAAACAAATTAGGCTTGCTTTTAATTATGCAAATCCATGTAGTAACATGAGTATGGGGCCAGAGGAGGTGGAAGCTTGGCCATCAATCCTAGCGTGCCCTCCTCTTATGAGGGTTCTGCCTCAAAGTTGTAGCTTCCAGTTCATAATAACGGTCTCAAAGCAGTCTCATCTAAAAAAAATGCTCAGCCACGTTCCATAACTGTCACTTCATCAGATGGTCCTTGAACAGTTAAGAAGTCCATGATATTCTTTGTGGTAATTTATTACTGTAATTATATTTTAATATATCACTGCCATAATTATAAAAGCTTATAAAAGAAGCTGTCTTTAGGACTACCTTGTGTGTGGTTTTTAACATAGTCTGTTCCTGCTTTTTCTCACTCCACCCTGCCTGTAGCATTATTCCCCCTATTCTGCCCACCAGCTTAAGCATCCTGCTTATTTTTAAATATGGCTAAAGACAACTTTACAAGCTCTATATCATCAATATCATGTATATAGATATGTTTTCCTCCCCCTCTTTCTCAGCTTTTTAGCTTTTATTATTTAAGATACCATATTGGCAACAGACCTTGAACAGAACATATAGTACTCTCCAGACATATTTATAATTAAATACTTATTTAATTGTACTTTTGCACTTTTGATTTTTGACTCTTAAATGGCCTTATATATATATTTATGTATGCACATACACTACACGTACCTTAAGGTGCAAGACATTGATTATGGATACCAACATGGGGTCATAATATGACTAAGCACTTTAAATTTGAGGTTTTATATGGGGTTATTTGATAGACATAGACATATATGAGGTATACATTCCAAGTCTGAAAATTTGGAGAATGACATAAATATGGAGTGGCTCCATTTAAATATGATGCATTGTGGATGGGGGAAATGCAGATATAATTACATATTAATACGTTGAAATAGGACAATAAGTCAAAAACTGTATGCCATGCACCCCAAATTATGAACATCACGAATTAATGCACACATTAATTAGGATGAACTAATTATTTATGTTGGGGTACATGGCCACTTTAAAAACCTTGAGGAAATATTAGAAGGATATGAAGTGTTGTTATTAACAGCCGAAATTGAATGATGAATCAAAGTACTTCAATAAGGAAATATATGGGTCACAATAGAAAGTAAAGAACATATGAATATGTATGAAACTAACTAGATTGAAAAAGGAGAGAGACATCATGTTGAAAACCTACATATACAATATGTGTGCAATGTTTGGTGTAAGAAAATGGAGGACAAATTTTAAAATGGTGTCCATTGTAATTGTTTATAAGGCCCAGTTGAATGCGTGCAGCAGAAACCTTGTCTGCTGTATTTATTTTATTTGTTTTGCATTTTTTTAATATTAGCATTCACATAATAAACTGTAGCTTTTGCATCACCAACCTGGCTGTGGAGGATTCTGTGCTGTGCTGCCATGTCAGTGGTCTGCGAGGAGGACTCTGTGTGGATATATATATACATAGAGAGAGAGAGAAAGAGAGAGAGAGAAGAAAATGGGAGAAAAAGAGGCAAACTGTATGTCTCCCATTGGTTCCCCATGGTTGTCACTCACAGTGCATTGAAGTTTCACCATTGCACTGGCATGATTCGAATGAGTCCTCATTGGGATTATTGAGGCACATACACTAGCAAGAGAGCTTTTGTTTGTTGCATGCAATAGATTCTGTACGGTATGCCTCTAAAGAATGTTGAACATGGTTAATGATGAGCACTTATTTATAAAAATAGCCATGTAAGCTATTGAGGTGATTTTGTTCAGTATAATGCATATTAGGGCCAATTTAAACTTTGGCTGACGGTGTTAGTACCATCGCCATAGAAGAGTACTTTACTCCTACAATGGCAAGGGTACTTCGCCTGCCAAACAGTGGCGGCTCCTCCACTAAGGTGGAGGAGCGTCGCCCCACTCCTTTAAAGCAGTGCAATGGAAAAAATAGAATGATAATAACGGAACTTATTATCATTTTATTTTTAGTATTCCAGTTGCCGCTAGGTTAGGGCAGGGCAGGCCTGGGCTCCTGTGACGTCAGAGAGAAGGAGTGACTGCTGCTGCACCTAACATGCGCATGAATGTTTGGCAGCCCGTCTCGGGCCAGCTAAACAGTCATGTGCACTTAGCATGTTCTCCACCCAGGCTGCATTACAGCCTGGGTGGAAAGCATGCCCATGCTCCCTTTCCCTCTCTGAGCTCAGAACCACGGCGCTCAGACCAATCACAGAACTGCTATCAGCAGCATAGTGGTTGGTCAGGGGAGTCTGGAAACCAGGGTGCTTCTTGTTACTGGTTCGCAGCTGGCAGCCAGCATGTAAGTTTTCTTTTTTTATTTCCAACCCCCCCTACCTTCCCCCACCCCCTCACCACCGTCTTCTACCAGCCGCCACTGCTGCCAAATTTAAAGATGTCCGCCATCCAAGTGGACATCTCTTGCGTTTCCAGGAACCGCCCATCCTTGTGGATTCTGTAAATACAGCGAAAGTGTGACAACGCCATAATGCACATTTCATTTTCTTTTTTTAATGGCATGGGGTAATTGAAAAGTTTTTACTTTTACTTACTGCACGTTTTGAGTGGTGGTGTGTACAAGTAAAAACTAGCCTTGTATCCACCCACTCTAAATTGTGTGGGCGGACACGTGGCCCCATAGTTTTCATGCTTCTTGAGGTGCATTTTATTGCTTTTGTTTGTAGTGTTGAGAGTCACGCAACAAATGTTGCAAGTTGGACTGAAAACAATCCAACTAACTTTCCCAGAAGGAAGGTGGAAACTCTGCAGAGCCCTGAAGGGATTTTTCAGTTTGTATTTTTCTTGGTAATGCGTGCCGAGGACTCATTCCACGTATTACAGCCTCGCCATTGTGTATTTAAGAAGGAGGGGCAGTTAGAAGGTAATTTGCCAAATCCATCCCTACTTGTTAAAATGTGTCATTAGTGCCAGCTGCAGCTTTGTAGATCTGTAAAAACAATTAGTGAATGAAGATCAAAGAATAACAGCAAAGTATCCTTTCTTAATGGTGATGTTCAATGGGTGCCGAATGTCGACGGTATAACCAGGTGTTCTAATCCTTCCACACTCAATCTAATTGTGTACGATTGTGTCAGTAACATTTTTACAATATTTATTCATCCACACACTTTTCATAAATTACCTGAAATTCATGAGAGCGCAGAATACTGGAAGGGTGTCGGGCTGATGATTTTTAATTTTGTTAAAAAATGTATTTGGATGTTTTGTTTTGCGACTAAGTAAAACTGAGTTGGTAACAATATTTTTGCTATGCTTCTATTAGGTATCGTTGCTACTCCCTGCGCTGTACCTGTTCAGTTTGAAGGACGCTTGCACTGCCACTGCTTGAGCTGGACATGTCCCATTCATGAAGGACGCTTTGTGCCTGTATGTGTTGACATGTATATAATGCAGTGCCGGCTCCATAGTGAAGGAGCGCAGTACATCAATTGGAGATTTACACATTTCACAATTACATTATATTTAAATCAATTGTGAATTACATATTTGCAGGTCACACTGACAATACATTTCATAGGTATTTACAATTTTAGGCTTGAGAACCCGTTTGGGCATGCAAAAACCAATAGAGGTATGTACCATTCTGAAATTGCGAGTCGCAATTTATTTGCGACTCGCTATTTTGAATTATGAGTCGCTATTAGGAAGGGGCGTTCCTTCCTAATAGCGAGCGCAACCCCATGTACAAATGTTTTGCGACCGCAATTGCAAAACACTTGCAAATTACCACCCTCTTCAAGAGGGTGGTAATGGGGTCGCAAAAGGGAAGGGGTCCTCAGGGGACCCCTTCCCTTTGCAAATGCAGGGGAAAATATTTTAGGGCAGGCAGTGGTCCCAGGGACCACTGCCTGCTCCTAAAAAATGAAACGGTAACGTTTCATATTTGATTTTTTTTAAATGCATCCCGCTTTCCTTTAAGGAAAACGGGCTGCATTAAAAAAAAAAAAAGCTGCTTTATTAAAAAGTAGGCCTGGGTGGCGAACTTTGTTCCGTTCGTGGAGTTTGCAGAGTTTTCTGCACTCCGCACTCCGCGGAACTCGCGGAGTGCAGAAAACACCGCTTCGCGATGTGCAGGGGAGTTTTTTCCCCGCTCGCGATCGTGAACGGTAAGTTCGCGATTGCAAACGGTAAGTTCGCGAGCACAAGCTGCCGCTCGGGTAGAATTTCTACCCGAACGGCAGGAATACCAGCACAAACTGCAGTTCGCACTGCACTCCGCCACTCGTGGAACTTCGCGGAGTTTTTTTGTAACTTCGCTGAGTTCCGCGTAGCAAAACTCCGCGAACTACGCCCAGGCTTATTAAAAAGCAGTCCCAGACATGGTGGTCTGCTGAGCTCAGCAGGCCACCATCCCTGGGAGGGTTGGCATTCCCAATGGGCTAGCAAATTGCGAGAGGCTCATTAATATTATTGAGCTCGCAGTTTGCGACCCCATTGGGAATCGCAAAACAGTGTAATAACACTGTTGTACATTTCATTTAGCGCCTCGCAATTTGCGACTTGCAATGAGTCGCAAATTGCGAGGCGCTAAATGAAAGGGTCGTGCATCTGGCCCAGGACCTCTCTCAAACTTCTAACACTTGTATGGGATATCCCAAATTATTCCTTTGATATCCTAACTCGCTACACCCACACCTGCTACCTGTACATTTCTCTTTAGTAGGACCCCTCCACCGGAACTCACCTCCGCTGGCAATCAGATATAGGAGTACAAAACAAGCCTAAAAATCACTTCTTTTTACTTGCAGGCAATGAATGAGTAACATAGTACAGGATCTGCCCAAGAGAGTGCAATTGTTAATATGTAAATAAGCTCACTACAGGAAACTATCCTATGCCTGTTGTATGCTCTAGTTGTACTGTTTTTTCCATGCTATTGTCTTTGGTGTTTGGACAAAATATTGAGTCCAAAATATCTTGTGTTTGAAATATTGTGTCAAGAATATTGAGGACAAAAATATTGTGAAGGTAAGTTTCTACGGGTAAGCAAAGTTTTTCTATCCTTAATTCCACATATATGAACCTTGAAGATATATATCACTGAGGTATTTCGATATGGAGTTAAAAATAGTAAATCTATATTTACATATTTGCACTTACCTTCTCAATAATTTGGTCCTCGATCAGGGCCGGACTGGGAACCAAAACCGGCCGTGGCAAAGTGCTCAGCCGGCCCCCCTGGGGGTTGGGGGTACGGCTGAGCTGTTTGCCAGGGCCGGTTTCGGCCAATTTTGTTACAGAGACCGATCTTGCAGCTATGCTGCAAAAACGGCCCTGTAACAAAAACGGCCCCCCAGGAGCCCAAAACCGCCCCCACCCTAGCGGCCCACCGGGGAAATGCCCGGTGCCCGCTATGGCCAGTCCGGCCCTGTCCTTGATATTTTGACATGCTATTCTGTCCACACAATGCTCTTTCAGCAGTGTAAAAAGGAAAAATAAAATGATGATGACACTATGTTATTATCATTTCATTTTGTCATTGTCAGGCAGGTTTATGGGGCGTGGTGGGGCTTGGCTGTCATCACAGCCAGCAGGGGAGGAGTGATTGGGACACTTAGTGCGCATGACGGTTTGGCCGGATGGTTTGGCCGGCTGCCACCCATGCTACTCGGTGGCAGCCGCCACTGCAGCATATACCAGATTATTACAGGAAAGTAGTGACTATTGCAGTTAAAAAACATTATATGGAGGAAAACATTTAATAATGAATATTGAAGCCAGGAACCTAGATGAATAGGAGTTATTATGGCCTTCCTGGGGCAAAGGATGATGACTAAAGAGGGACAAGATTCAGAATCTGAGCTTTATGACCAAGAGCTGTATTTGTCTTGGCTCTGTGTCTCCAACAGAGGTATAGAGAGATTTTAGATAAGGTGGCACTACTTTGTCTGGGTAGGATAGGACGCTCTTTGAGCAGGACCCAAGTATCGAGGAGGTTGCAACAGCAGTGTTACAATTGTGCTCCCCAGAACAGAATGGAATACCAGTGGAACTCTAAAAATTACTGTCCCACATTTCAGAACTGGAACCGTTACAATTATTTGCAAAGGTGACAGAGGAGGGGAAGATGTCTCCAGACATGCACCATGGAACTAATACTTCAACAAATAAATTAGGGAAACTGATTGAACACTGTTGGACTTGGCCCTTTTTGCAGGGTCATCCCAGAACTTTTTGCCTTCCTCCGGTATTTTTTCTGATCTGTCGTTGGTGGTTTTAGGACTCTGGGCACTTTATCACTGCTGTTCAGTGATAAAGTGCATGTGCTCTCTATGGTAAACCTTGTAAGATTGGTCTACACCTGTTTGGCATATTTAATTTACCTATCAGTCCCTTGTAAAGTGGTATCTCATATACCCAGGGCCAGTAAATTAAATGTTACTGGTGGGCATGCAGCGCTGCTTGCACCACCCACCAAAGTAGCCTTTCAATCCTGTCTCAGGCCTCTGCCATTGCAGGGCCTGCACGCGCAGTTTACTGCCACTGTGACGTGGCAAATAAAGTGGTTGCCATGTCCGTGACTCCCCTTTTACTACATATCAGTCACCCCTAAGGTAGGCCCTAGCTAGCCCTATGGGCAGGGTGCGGTGTAGGTAAAAGGTAGGACATGTGCCTTAACTGTGTGGCATGTCCTGGTAGTGACAAACAGCCTATTTTGTTTCTCACTGCTGTGAGGCTGCCCTTTCATAGGAATGCATTGGGATTCCCTGATATGTGCTTCAGTGGGAATTCCTGACATGAGAGGAGTAGCGTGATCAAGTTTGGTATGTTTGGAATAGTGGAGATAAATGCTGCGTAATGGTGTTCACAGATTTATTATCACTATTTTAGAAATGCCACTTTTAGAAGTGGGCATTTCTGTGTGCTATGTGTCTTTGTGCCTGCCTGTTGTGTATTGACTGTCTGGCCTTGGAGTGCAGGGGCTGGGGAGGTGCAGTGGCTCCAGAGGGGCTAGGTGAGTCAGCGCTAGGCTAAATAGGCCTGTACTGCATTTGGAGTAGTGGGAGGAGTAGCACCTGAATCTGAATGGGGCTGTGCCTGCCTTCCACAATGCTGGCTCCGCCCCCCTGTGGTGTGTCTGGGGCCAGCGCCTACACTGACAATGGGGAGTGTTGTGCACTTGATAAGTGCCCCCCCCAGAACTGTTTTGGACTGGGTCCAGGGTAAGCCTGGGCATAGTTTGCGTAGTAGCACTTCACGTAGCTACGTGAAGTACATTTTTAACTACACGTAGCTATGCACATTGCGTAGTGCGTAGCTGTGTGCTTAACTGCACTGTACAATAATTGCCAAAAGCACCTTGTACAGTGCAAGTTAAGATAAAATAAATAGCTCTGTCTTTATATGCTAAAAATGCATATAATTTCTACACAAAAGTGAAAACGATAAATTAACAAGCAGTGAGAGAGGTGATGATTTTAGGATCCTCCCTAACCTAGGGGGAAAACCAAGCAGATGCCTTGAAAACAAAAAACACATCTTTTGAACCATTCAGTGGTGGTCCCATCCTCTTAGGACCACTTCAAGCACAGTTATTGGCAAAATACAATCCCAACTAAGGCCTGCAAAGCATTATGGGACGAGATTAGCAGTGGGCAGTGAATATTATAGTATCCAATATCAAAATAATTTACAAGAGCTGCAGTTCTCACTAGTCGCTATTAGATGTCTCACGAGTCAAATGCAAAAGCCTCATGAAAGGTTTTTAATACTTTTGCATTTGACTCGTGAGGGACATCTTGTAACGACTAGTGGAACTGCAGCTTGATGTATTAATAATTTCAATGCTTTTGCATTTGACTGTGAGGGACACCTAGTAACGACTAGTTGAACTGCATCTCTTTGTAGAATTATTTTGATATTGGAAACTATAATATTCACTGCCCACTGCTAATCTCGTCCCATAATGCTTTGCAGGGCCTTTGGTTGGGATTGTATTTTTGCCCATAACTGTGCTTGGGGTGGTCCTAGGAGGAAGGGACCACCACTGAAACGTTCACATGATATGCTTTTTGTGTTCAAGGCATCTGCTTGGTCCTCCCCCTAGGTTAGGGGGGACTCCAAAATCATCACCTCTCTCATTGCTTGATATTTTATTGTCAAAATTCATTTTTGTGAATTGGTTATATGCTTTTTAGCATAGAAAATTGCTTTATCAAAGCATTTGAAGGTGATTATTTTGCTACGCTACGTCAATTAGCACAGTTATTCACTCTGCTACGTGCAATTTGCGTAGTGCGTAGTAGCACAAACTTTGCATGCTCCGTGAGCGTAGTGAAGTATTAAGCCCAGGGTTAGTCCAGGGTCCTGTACCAAGGCAGAACAAAGACACTGCGTGATATAAATATAGGGGCTGTGACCCAATGTAAAGTGTGCTTACTTGGAACTTGTGGCCGGCGGACTGCCAGGAGGAACCGCTGCTGGGAACTACCTGCTGCCTGCTAGGTAGTTGAAGAAGTGCCATCTGCAAAGGGGACCTGCGTGCTGGCCTGCCTGTGCCTATATTTTAGCTCCTGGGAACTGCTCTGTGCTTGGGAGCACTTCACGTCCCCTCTCTGGGTCTCCCTGCTGGAGACCGGTGAAGCGCTCTATCCTTATGACTGGGAGCGCATTAGGAGCACCAAGTTCCTTTAAGAAAGGGAAGCAGCCGGTGTGCGGGTCGCACCCCTCCTGATAAGCGTGTGGGGCACCCTCCATTTTTTTATGCTTATGGATTTTGTTGAGCGGAGCCGAAATCGACGGAGACCTCGCTCCGTAGTAGCCGGAGGCCAGGTAGAGGAAGCCTGGTTGTCGGCGGGGCTCCCATGTTGATGAGGAGAGCGCCACGTGTTCCCTGAGCCTGTTGGGAGCGGGGCCGGTGGTGAAGTTGAGCCAGAGCCTCGCGGGCTTCCCGGGCTGCAAAAAGAAGGTCCGAGAGGAGTAGGAGGGGAGAGCTGCGGGAAGGAAGCGCTCTCCCTCTCTGTGCTGGTGGTAGCTGTGGAAAGGAAGCCGACGGAGACTCCGCTCCATGGCCTGAAAGAGGAAACAGGAAGTCAGGCGAAGGACCCCTGGTTGTGGGCGGGGCTTTCGGAGACTTCGCTCCGTGCCCTGCTGCCCGTTTTTCCCATTTCCTGGCAGGGCGGCTGCACCGCATGGTTCCGTGGGGCCCCGGTTTGAGGAACCAGGGTGGGATGCCCCTGAACGGCCTTATTGTGCATACCGGGCATTTTTCAGCAGCTGCGCTGCATGGTCGGGGCAGCTGCATCCTCATTAGCTTGTGGGAGGCAGAGACCGGGGGTGTGTACGCCCCACCCCGGTACTTGGTGTACAGAGACCCGGGTGCATTCTTTCTCAAGCAGTAGGAGCACCCAAAACGCTGTGAGTAAAACACACCGGGGGCATTGTGGTGCTTTGGGCAATCCGGGGTAAACCTCATCGGAGGCCCCCACTGCTCACCAAGGAAAGGGAGTAGTATTCATAGTCTCCAAGTAGGAAGGAACTTCTCTGGACTACCGCGCAGTCCAGGTGGTGAGCGGAGAGGTGCTGGGACTGCTGATTGGGGGCCAGTGGGCTCCCAGGGATATTGTGGCAAGTGTGATGCTTTGGTGCACTGTTACTAAATCTGTATGGGCATAATGGGCTATGCTGAGTACCACTATATGATGTATGCATAATATGTGGTACATGTGTCATACTGTGAGGTTTTATGCCTAAGGTGTTGTGCTAACTGCACCCTTACCAGTAGTTACTGGTTGTCTTCACTAACTGTGAGTTGTGATGTTACAACAGTGGCACGATTGGCCCTGTGGTGTATATAATCCCTGTAAAGTCATACCAAGTGCCAGGTGGCACAGTGTACATATGTGAATACGTTCTAATGTGTTTTTATGCATAATACAAATGCTATTTTTTTATATAACCTTGTGTGGAGTTTCTTTTGTGGTGTGCCTAGTGTGTCGCTGCTGTGTGAGTGTGTTGTGCAAACGCTTTACAAATTTTCTCTGGGATAAGCCTGACTGCTCTGCCAGGCTACCAAAGGGGTGAGCAGGGGTTATCTTCAGTGTGTAACTCCCTTGCCCTGACTAGAGTGGTGGTTTCTGCCTGGCTTAGGCGCATGCCCTAGCCAACCAGAAATCCCATTTCTAACATTGGTGGCAGTGGTGGGATAGGGCTTGCGTTTGCGCAGTACCACAGTGACACATGGTTGCACTACAAACTCTGCATTTTAGACAATCATGTGTTTTGGGATTTCTCCTGATTTTCTCTCAAAAGTCATTTTTTTATTGTGTACTCCTGCTTCAGCTCTTATGCCTAGGAATCTTGTGTTGCACGTGTATTTAGTGCCTTGCCAAAATGGTATCTGCCTTTAGCATACATGATCTGTTAGAATACAGTCTAGAGGGATTAAAGGGGTTCTGCAGGGAGAGGAACATAGCAGCGAGTTAGATAGAAACTCAGCTAGACCTTCAGAAATCCATGCTCGGGTGGCAAGAGTACAAAAGGGAACGTAAGGTCTATTATAGGACTCAGTACTATGCTGACAAGTTCCCAGAAGAAGCGTCAACAGAGGTCCATGAGGCTGGTGGGTCTGAGGGTGGCCCTGAAGAGTCTGTAGAGGAGGAAGAAAATGACAGAGCAGGGACACCAGTAGGTAGTGAGGACCCCGTAGAGAGGGAGTCCCTTGCTGGGTCTAGTGCTAGGGGTAGTGCCCCATCCCTTTCTTGGTCCGCAGAGGAGTTGGTGGATAGGCAGAAGGAAAGGGAGCACCAGCTGGAGTTAGAGAAGCTCAAGTTGTAGCATGCCATGCTGGGTGCAGAGCTAGCTCAGCTACCAGTGGAGGAGAAATAGTTAGAGACTGAAAGGGTCCTAGCGCAGGAGAGGATGTTGGAGGCCGAGAGGGCCTTCACCAGAGAAAAGCTAGCTCTTGAGGATAGGTTGTCCCCTGAGTGTAGTTTTAGTAGTCTGGATTCACCAGTGAGGGTGGAGTCCAGTGGTGGCAGCAATATAGAGTCCAGTGTAGGAAGTTCCACTCCCAGATCCCAGAGCATTGTACCTAGCTCCCAGGAAGAAGGTGTCACACCTGAGGGGCATAGGTTGAGGTTCAGAGGCAGTAGGAAACTGTCTCACCAGTCTTGGGGGGAGTTTGTGGATGAATGTTGTGATGCACTGGAAGGTTGGGTGATGGGTAGCACAGCAAACAATTTTGAAGGGCTGTTCAATCTGATTGTCAGAGAGCACATGTTCCATTGTTGTTTTCCAGGGCTACGCCAACACCTGTTGGAGTGTGAGTTCTCTGACCCCGGGGAGATTTCACAGGAGGCAGACCTTTGGGTGAGTGCCTGAGGGTCTGAGAAGGCACTTGGGAGTGACCCTAAGGGGAGTGGCTCAGGTATTTCCCAGCCGAGGGTGGTGGGAAAGGTTCTTAGTAGCCCAGATAGGTCCCGGTGTAGTGGGAGGGGTGTAGGGACTCACGTCCTGTCTGGAGAAGGAGTGAGAATGGGATGCATCCCAAGGTGCCCGAAACCCAGTCTCAGGGCCTAAGGGAACACCAGGTGGGGAGCCTAGGCTGTACTGGTAGGCCATCCATTGAGGGGGATCTCCTAGTGTCAGGAGAACTTGGAGCGTCTGTAATCAGAGCTCCACCAGTTCTGGTGTCTGGCGGTGCCACTGCTGAGTGGAGGGTGCAGAAGTCCAGATGGAGGGGTGAGAGGGAGATGCGGTCCCCAGTGGGAGAACCAATGGGTCAGGGGGGCTAGACCTAAGGGCTGAGCCTTCTAGGAGTGACCATGGTGATACCAATTCTGTTTTGGGGGGTCTTCATGCACTGCCAGATGGGCAGGGGTCGGGAGATCAGCACCAGCCAGACTGTCACGCAACACATGAGGTATGTGTTACCTTTGGGGGGCATGGATGCTCCCCAGGAAGTCCTGGTATGCCAGGCAAGTGCTCAGCTGCAGGGTGTAGTCCCTGGGTTGGGAGGCCAGGTTCAGGAGGTTATGCATGACCTGGAGGAAGGACATCTGTAAGCAGTGTCCCTACCGTTTTGTCTTCTGGGGGTACCACTCCAGATGGGAGTGTGCAGAACTCTGGAAGGGGGTCCAGAGGGAGGGAGTCCTCGCCTCTGGCCCCAGTTCAACCTGAGGGGGTTGGTCCCAAGGTTGGGAGACCAGTTGCAGGGTCAAGGTCCTGAACTGGTGGGAGAATTGTGTGGGAGGGCTGATTCCAGCATCCTGACAGTTTTGTGTTCTGAGGGTGCCTCTCCTAGGAGGAAAGCGCGGAACCCCAGAAGGAGGGGTAAGGGGAGGAGAGCCTCACCCGTGACTCCTGGTCAACGGAGCCAAAATCAACGGAGACTTTGCTCCATAGTAGCCGGAGGCCAGGCAGAGGAAGCCTGGTTGTGGGCGGGGCTCCTGTGTTGACGAGGAGAGCCCTGCGTGTTGCCTGAGCCTCTTGGGAGCGGGGCTTCCCAGGCAGCAAAAAGAAGGTCCGAGAGGAGTAGGAGGGGAGAACTGCTGGAAGGAAGCGCCCTCCCTCTCTCTGCTGGTGTTTGCCATGGCGAGGAAGCCGACGGAGACTCCGCTCCGTGGCCAGAAAGAGGAAACAGGAAGTCAGGCAAAGGACGCCTGGTTGTGGGCGGGGCCGACGGAGGCTTTGCTCCATGCCCTGCTGCCTATTTTTCCCATTTCCTGGTAGGGCGGCTGCACCGCATGGTTGCAAGCAGCCACGGTTTGAGGAACCAGGGTGGGAAGCCCCTGAATGGCCTTATTGTGCATACCGGGCATTTGTCAGCAGCTGCGCCGCATGGTCGTGGGCAGCTGCATCCTCATCTGCTCGTGGAAGGCAGAGACCGGGGGTGGGGTGTACTTGATGCACAGAGACCCGGGGCCATTCTTCCTCAAGCAGCGGGAGCACCCAAAACGCTGTGAGTAAAACGCATTGTGGTGCTTTGGGCAATCCGGGGTAAACCTTGACAGAGGCCCCCACTCCTCACCAAGGAAGAGGAGTAGTATTCATAGTCCCCAAGTAGGAAGGAACTACTCTGGACTATCGCGCAGTCCAGGTGGTGAGAGCAGAGGCGCTGGGACTGCTGATTGGGGGCCAGTGGGCTCTCAGGGATAATGTGGCACATGTGATGCTTTGGTGTACTGTTACTAAATCTGTTTATGCATAATGGGCTATGCAGAGTACCACTATATGATGTATGGATAATATGTGGTACATGTGCCATACTGTGAAGTTTTATGCCTAGGGTGTTGTGCTAAGTGCACCCTTACCAGTAGTTACTGGTTGTCTTCAACAACAGTGGCCGACTGGCCCTGTGGTGTATATAATCCCTGTAAAATCATACCAAGTGCCAGGTGGCACAGTGTATTTATGTGATTCTTTCTAATGTGTTTTTATGCATAATACAAAGGCTATTTTTTATATAACCTTGTGTGGAGTTTTTTTGTGTGGTGTGCCTAGTGTGTCACTGCTGTGTGAGTGTGTTGCGCAAACACTTTACACATTGCCTCTGGGATAAGCCTGACTGCTCTGCCATGCTAAAAGGGGGTGAGCAGGGGTTATCTTGGTGTGTAACTCCCTTGCCATGACTAGAGTGGTGGTTTCTGCCTGGCTTAGGCGCATGCCCTAGCCAACCAGAAATCCCATTTCTAACAAACACTGTTCATCTTCGTGGCCAATTTCTTTATTAAATGTTGAAATAAAAATACTGGCCAAAATCCTTGTAAAGCATGTACTTCCTCTTCCCTCAAACCTAGTTCACCTAGATGAATCCACCTTCATCCCACAAAAGGCCACAAGTCTAAATCTGATTAATCTCCATAACTGTATAGTTCATGCGGGAACACTGGGGGGACTGCTAGGGATTTGGTTGTTGGACACAGAGAAAGCATTTGACTTGATAGAGAAGTGCTTCCCACTCACAGTCCTGAAGATGATGGGCATAGAACAGTTTTTTTGAGCATGTGTCACCATACTGTATGCGCAAGCACAAGAAGCTATTAAATTAATGGACACTGGTCTGGGACTTTTGAGTTACACAGGGAAACCGAGCAGGGGTGCCTTCTATCCCCTCTTTCTTTGCCTTGACAATAAAGCCACTGGTGAACCGGATCCAACAAAACACTCAAGTGAGGGGTTTTGGATGACAGGAAGGTGTGGAGGACTTCATTGGCTTGTACATCGATGACATCCTTCTGTTTGTGGGTGAATCCAATGAATCGATGCTCAGCTTACATGACAGAATCGAAGAATATGGAACACACTTAGGCTACCCCATCAACTGGAATTAGTCTCTTCTCTACCCAGTTCCAAAGGCCTAGACAACTGTATAGTCATTCAAGAAAGGGCGTTCTGGTACTTGAGAATGGAGATTGCTAACCAGGAGGCGGTTACAATTGCAATCTTGATCTGTTGTTGCAAAGGTTTAAAATCAATGTGACACAATGGGATACACTCTCCTGATCTTCAATGAGCAGAGTGCCACTATTCAGAATGAACTTCCTACCTAGATTTTTTATGTGCTAGCAGAACGCCCCATTCTAGATCCCAGAGACTGTTTTTAAGGGAAGTAGTCACTCAGATGACTAGTCTGATGTGGGGCACAGCTACTCCTAGGAATGCACTATCCAAACTACTAAGTACAGTCTTCAAGGGAGGGACTGTTCTATCAGAATTAAGGGTGTTTTACTAGGCAACACAGTTAATCGCTTTAAACTATTGGGCATACAAACCCGAGAACGAACCCTGAATAAGGTAGGTAGATTGGCTATTACACAACACTCCTAGTTGTGCTATTGTTTTGGGGGCCTGCATGCAGGCGCTATGTTAGGGTCTTTATTACGTGGCACACACTGCTGAAAACTATATGTTTGACCAAGAAAGTGACAAAGGAAACTCTGCTGTGGGATGGTATGGCTCTAGAGGAAGCAGCAGCCTTAAAAGGACTCAACAAGTGGGACATTTTAATATTTATTTATTGAGAGTTTAATAAGCATGTACATGACCTGGAGTATCTGAGCGCTGTACAGTGACACACACACCAGCCATCATACAGTGTTGATTACAGAGAACAGAAGGCTAAGGCAGCTTGCGTATTGATTACATAATGTTTAAAATGCATCAGTTCTTCCGGGGATAGGTTAGCAAGGCCGCTTCACCTCTGCCTTCTCTCTGTCTATGTGGATAGGATTTGCATCTTAAATCATACAGGTAGGGATTGTTGATTCAATTCAAGGATGAGCTAAGTGTTGATGTGTTGACAGTAGGTGTTTTGTGGCAGTAGTATTTTGACTATTCTCTGGAAGGAAACCGTGGAGGGTATTTCCGGGAGCATTTCTGATGAAAGAGTGTGCATCAGAGTCCAAGCTGCGTAGAAAGTACACAGTTTTGAAGATGCACCCTGCTTTGATAGGATGCTGCTTTAGCATAGCAAGTGTGGGAGTAGTGTAATCAAAGCTAATCATTTCCAAGAAGAGACTGACTCCTGCATTGAGAGTAGCCTTCATGTCTGCCAGGAGTGTTCTCAGGATGCCTATGAAGATATCATTCCCACGGCCCAGTGGGGCTATGACAAGCACCTGCATTATGTTTTTGAGATCACTCTCAGGGGTGAAGAGTTTGTCATTTTTGAGGAGTCTTAGGTTATGCATGGGGATTCTGGCTGTCACATTGATAGGCTGTCATGTTCAGGTTATTGCCCAGAACTATTCCCAGAGATTTGGTGCAGTCAGTGGTTTTGGGGGTGTAGTTTAGTGCATCCAGGTGGGCGATCCAGTCTTGGGATGGTGGACTGGTACACTGTGAGAGAATAGATGTTCCTCTTCTGTGGGTTAAGCTTTAAGTGGTTGAGGGATAGTCAGCATTGTGCTTTCTTTAGGGTTTGGTTTAGCTGTAAGACTTGAGAAAGGAGATGTTTATGAAGAGTTTTTGCAGAGTTGAGTGTCCTTTGCATATAAGTAGGATGCTAGGTTGGCTTGCTGGAAAATCAAGGTCATTGGCTCCAAGTAGAGATTGAAGAGAGTGGGGAATAGGGTGGAGCCCTGCTGAGCCCCTTGGTTGATCAGGGTTGGGTTTGTGCAAGCATCTTTTAGCTTGATTAATTGCAATCGATTGTTAAGGAATGAGAAGAACCATTTCAAAACTGTGCCTCTAATGCCCCTGTGCGATTTTAGGGTGTTTCTGAATGTATCATGGTTGACTGTGTTGAATACTGCTGAGAGGTCAAGTAGAACGAGTAAGTATGAGTCTCCTTTGTCCAGTAACCTATAAATGTCCTCAGTAAGATTGAGAATGGCCATTTCTGGACTGCATATAATATACGACCCCAGGGCCTGACTGTTTGCATGGATTTAGTCCCCCAACTGACATGTACGATGCGGAAAAAAACCTGGTACAGTCCATCATACAATATGGAATTGTCCAGATATACAGAGTTTTTTGACAAATGTACATGCTGAATTGGCAGGGGTCCTGGAAAAGCAATCTGAACTAGAAGCCACAATGGCGATGTTAGGGATGAGGGGAGAAGTAGTACTGTCCCAAAGAGATTGATGGTAGTAAACACAGAGACCTAGCTAGACACTGGGGCAGTGATGTATCCGCTTCTGGAGGAGAGGAATGGATTTGTGCATGAGTGCTAAAAAACCAATATATGAAAGGAGATGTTGTCTAAAGAAATGGGATAACATTTGGAAATGCTGGGGGATGTGATGAGGGGGCTTTCATTACCGTATTAAAATGGTGTAGATGAATGTAAGTTGGTGGAATGTGTATAAGCCTCATTATTTGGATGCTGCATGATATATATATATATATATATACATATATATATGGGTTTTTTTTTTGCCACCAAAGAAATTTGACTAGCACTCCTTATCTAATTGATAGCCATCACCATCACCATCACCATCACCAGTTATATATATATATATATATATATATTCTTGGGGCACTACGATTCCCATAAGACACATGGAACGTGAATAAGGGGCGTGACATTTTATAAGGAAGTAGCTGCCCGCCAAACGCGTACTTTTCCTTAATGCCTCTGATGAAGAGATTGACTCGAAACGCGTTAGGCGAAGGAAAGGCTGTCGACTGCACTGGTTAACTTACCTATCCATACCATGAATAAAGGCTGGTAACCTTCTCTCTGGCTCAAATGCAGCTCATGGGGCTACCTGTGTTTTGAATATATATATATATATATATATATATTCACTGAAAAAACCATAGGTTTCAGGGACGTTATAGTTAGAAATTAGCATTTAAAAAACCTTTGAAATTCACTGAAAAAACCATAGGTTTCAGGGACGTTATAGTTAGACATTAGCATTTAAAAAACCTTAGAAATTCACTGAAAAAACCACAGGTTTCAGGGACGTTATAGTTAGTTGGACATTTCACTCGTACAAACCCAGAGAAATTCCCCCGTTATAGTTAGTTTAGCTAACTATAACTCGCGCCCCCGCAATGCACTGCTGATGATGTCACATATTACATCATTCATGACAAGCAATGCCGGCTCCTGCAGGACGCGGGGAGCTGGCGGGACCGAGGGGGCATTGGGGCTCCCCCCACGGTCCCCAATGAAGAGGCCAGGCCCCGGGGGATGGGGTCCCCGGGGCCAGGAGCGGCCTGGGAGGGGGGCCACGCGGCCCTCCTCCCCCATAATAATAAAATTTAAAAAAATAAAAAAACACGCAAAGGCCGGCCCCGGGGGATGGGGTCCCTGGGGCCATAAATGGCCTGAGGAGGGGGGCCACGCAGCCCCCCTCCAAATATATATATTTTTTAAATAAACACTGGCCATGCCCCGGGGGATGGGGTCCCCGGGGCCGAATATGGCCTCGGGAGGGGGGCCACGTGGCCCCCTTCCATTTTTGAAAAAAATAGAAAAAATAGGGGTCAGGCCCTGGGGGATGGGGTCCCCAGGGCCCTGACCCCCTGAGCAGGCCCAGGGGGTCAGGGTGTTTCTACCCTGCCCCCTTTTCTTGTTTTTTAACGTTTTTTCTACTGTTTTCTTGTGACTCTGTTCTACCGAGGGACAAGAAAAGACAAAAACAAGGGCGCAAAACGCAAAAAGGGGGCAGGGTATATATATATATATATATATATATATCGTAGATATCAAGCGTTCCTAAACCTCCAGGATGGCGAGAAGGAACAGGCGAACTCCTCTTGTGGTGGCAATGAAGGTATTATTTTATTTCTCACTGCTGCCTGCCATGACGCGTTTCGGCCAGTACAATGGCCTTGTTCACATATGGCTAGCTTTGCAAAAACACAATTTTTTTATACAATGCTGAACCCGTGTCACATGGTCATATAGGCATAGAAAACAGACTACTAGGCAATGTATAGATGGTAACAATATAGTACATAACATACTGTGCATATTGAATCCTGTAGATATTAAGGCTAGGCGAAATGTAACTCTATAAAGTGCTAGAAGTAATGTGCAAATATACATTTCAGAAATAAATATGTCAATAAATATATATATAGATATGTAAATAAATATATAGCTGTATAAATACTGATTTTACTAAAAAATAAGATATATCATTAAAATTATATCATATTCAAAGAAGCCACTTATTTACCGCATAAATGCGTGAATAAATATATAAATAAATACAGTATATATGACATATCCTAAAATTAGCCAACAGAGAATAAATATAGCACAAATATGGTACTAAGAGAACAAACCATTCTAGCTAATCCTTATGAGTCTGTAAAATCAGAAGTAAGACCACGTTAAAAACATTTCAAAATCGGACACCTCTAAGTGTTGACCCAAGATAATTGCATGAATGCAAAATACCATGTATGTGCAACTAAATACTAAGTGCTAACTATGTGCAAATATAAAACAGTACAACATCATATTATCCCAGTTGCTAATGAAATCATATTGAGAGCTGGGAAGAAGTTATGAGGTGTGTTACATAAAGAATAGAAGGTTTAAAATTGCAAAAATTCTTAATGTTTCAGAGAGCGCCAGGAAAATCTAATAGAGTAACGCCAATGTAAAAGTGCAAAATGATCAAGATTAAATCCAGGATGAAATAAGGTACTGCAAAAGTGCGGGGAATAGGACCATCATAGATATTACAGATATTAATTATAAATAAGTGTACATGTCTTCAGTGGTGTTGAGACCAAATGGGGCCTTACTGTCTAGTTCTAATATGAATCTGGTCTCTACTTGTCTTAACATTCTTTCTCTGTTGCCACCTCGTCGTAATTTAGGGATGGCGTCAATGACGTAATATGAGAGGCACTGCAAGTCATTGTTGTGAACTTCCTTAAAATGACGAGCCACCGGATAGGAGGTGTCATTGTTGACAATGGCTCTCAAATGCTGAAGAATGCGGGCATGTACTTTAAGTTTTGTGCTGCCCACATAATTGAGGCCACAAGTACAAGTAAGAACATAGACAGCATACTCTGTCCGACATGTATAATGTCCTTTGATCTTAATCTCTTTAGGACTGAATGGTATAGTGTAGGAAGTGCGGTTAACCCCAAATTTACAGGCCCTGCAGGAGGTGCATTTAAAGAAACCCTTTTAAGTTGTAACCATGTAGTACTCTCAACTCTTTCTGGGCTACTCTTGACCAGGTGATTTCTCATGGACACAGCGCGTCTATATGTGATGGTAGGTTTGTCAGGTATGCAAGGTGCCAAAACTGCATCTGTTTTAAGTATGGGCCAATTGTGATTAATAATGGCTCTTAACTGTCTATGTTGTCTATTATATGTAGTAATCAGGCAGGGAGCATTATCCTCATCTCCCTTCTGACTAGTCTTTACTGGTTTATTGGATGAATTAAGCAGTGATCCTCTCATTTTCTGTGAAGTTTTTTCTATTGCTTCCTTAAGTACTGATTCACTGTATCCTCTAGCTTGGAATCTAACTAGTGCTTCCTGTGAGCATCTTGAAAATTCGGCCTCTGTGCTGCAAATACGCTTCAACCTTAGAAGCTCTCCATAGGGGATACTTTTGATTAGATGACCCGGGTGGGAGCTAGATGCATGTAAGGTGGCATTACCTGCGGTCGGTTTCCTAAACAGAGTGGACTCTAGTTTGTTACCCGACACATAAATAGTTGTGTCTAGGAATGCCACCTCTGTCTGACTGATGTGTGAGGTGAATTTGAGGTTAATGTTGTTTCTATTGAGCTCATCAATAAAATATTTAGCACCTTCAAAACCCCTTTCCAAATTAAAAACACATCGTCAATATATCTCAACCAGTATAGTACATTGTCATCATATATTCTGGCTAGGGTGCCTTGAGAACCTGCTTCCTCCCACCAGCCCACGTGTAAACACGCGTAGCTGGGAGAGAAGCAGGCCCCCATGGCAACCCCACGTACTTGACGATACAGTTCATTGTCAAACATGAAGAAATTATTAAAAAGGCACCACTTAATCATTTCAAGGAGCATTATGTTGTGATTATGCATGTTCAGAGATCTTTTATCCAAATAATGCTTTACTGCAGTGAGTCCTATCCCATGGTCGATGCTCGTGTAGAGTGATTCGATGTCCATAGTGATGAGCAAAAAGTTCTCCTCCCATGTGATATGTTGGATTTTCTCCAAAAGTCTCCAGTATTCCTAACATAAGAAGGGAGAGTCTGCACATAGGTTTGTAGGAAATAATCCACATATTGTGTAATATGTTCACTGATGCCCCAATAGCAGAAATGATGGGTCTACCTGGAGTAGGATTAGTCTGTTTGTGGATTTTAGGGATAAGGTAAAGCGTGGGGATGACAGGAAAATCATTAATCATAAACTTGTACTCCTGATTAGAAATCAGCCCCTGTCTTTTCCAGCCCATTAAATTCTTTTTTCAGACTCTCCTTTGCCTTATTGTATTCTGCTATAGTAGTGATAGTGTAACAAGCGGGGTCTGATAATTGTTTATGCGCTTCTTCAGTGTATTGAGACCGGGGCCATATCACAATGTTGCCCCCTTATCTGATTTATTGATGACAATGTCCTTATTGTTACGCAATTTGTGGATAAGTCCTTCATATTGCATATCACGAAATTTCAATCTTTTTGCACTATGGTTGACTTTGGAATACAATATTTTCGTTTCTTCAATCACTCTTTCGTGAAATATATCTATGGCATCTTTTGGCATGATAGGAAAAAAGTAGATTTGGCCTTAAAAGGACTGATGCCTGCACTAGGTTGTATAAGGTTGAGGGCTGTTAGCCTTTCCTGAGTTGATATCTGACTGGAATTGCACGCATGTTCTTGTTGATTTTCGTCATCCAATTCATGTAAAGCCAGTAAAGTTGCAGCATCTGATGCCAGTAATGTGGTTGTTTTGGTAGGTATTTGACTGACTTGTTCCTTGTTAAGTTGGTTACCATTTTTAATTTTGAAGAACTTTTTTAATTTAAGTTTCCTGATATATTTATAAATATCAACACGAGTTTTACCGTAATTAAAATTGCTTTCAGGGCAATATGATAGCCCTAATGACAAGAGCTGGGTTTCTGCTTTAGTGAGAACAACAGATGACAGATTTATAACTGTTTTAGAATTATCAGTTACTGTTTGCGCCATATATATATATATGTGTATGTATGTGTCTGTGTATATATATATATATATATATATATATATATATATATATATATATATATACTCAATTCGCCATCCAAAGAAGCCTCACACAGACAAGGAAAACGAGAGCAGACCCAAAGTTCTTGGTGCAAATCCAGTGCTGTTTAATTGAATGCCAGCAAATCCGCCATTACGCGTTTCGACCCCCACTCGGGTCTTGATCACATGACGCATTGCATAGAAAAAACATGGCATTTAAAGTGATAAGTACCAGGAAATGACGACATAAAGTCAAAGTGCAAGTGCATAGAAACTGAAAAGTTACTAACAGCAGCATAATAAATTACAGTATATGTGCAAAACTTAATACGCGTTCAATAAATAAGCTCATAAATATATATAAAATATAAATAGATATGCTTGTATGCGTTAAAAAAATTAATATTATAAAACACGATGTGCAAACGGTAAAATTGTTTTCTGCAATATAGTTGCACCAAACTTTACTTAAATGTTCTTAACTGATGTTGAATGCACAACCCCTAATTCTGCTGCTAAATATACTGTAAAATAATGCCCAAGTGGGCCTTCCTATACTAATATGCAACCTTTACCTCGCCTACATTGCATTTCCTTGGTCAAAATGTGTATAATGAAGTCAAAAATATTAAAAATACCATAAATGTAAAGAAAATGCCATACTTTAAAGTTTCATAGAGGCAAGATTTTGATGTCTAAAATATGTACAAAACAGCTGATCCTAACATACAATATGATATAAATCCATAATTCAGTGTTCCCAACGCTCAGAGACAAGTGTAAAGATCCGCACTAGCATTTAACCCTGAAGGGGATTTCGTATCGAGTTCCAGTATATGTCGGGTTTCTAGGAGGCGCAATTTAGCCTCCCGGTTTCCACCTCGCTTAAGCGGTGGAACCGTATCAATTACAAAATACTGGAGAAATACAGGGTTACTGTCATGTTTTTGCTCAAAATGCCTGGCGACTGGGTAGGCCTGATCCTTACCACTAATTGCCTTTATGTGCTGGAGTATCCTCTTGTGGGCCGGTAACTTGGTGCTACCAATATACCTCAACCCACAAGGGCACTCCAGCACATAAACTGCAAATTCGGTTTTACACGTCAACCTCTTGTTAATCATAATGGGTTCTGATTTGAAAGGACTGCTATATTGGGTTCTACTACTTCCAAATTTACAAGCCTTACAGCTAGAACATTTTCTAAACCCCTTACTCTGTGCCATCCAAGTGGTGGGGGTTAGCATCTCAGGGCTGCTGGTCACAAGGGTACTTCTCATAGACGGGGATTTCCTAAAGGTCAATGCTGGTTTCGCTGGAACCAGCAAACCAATAACTGGATCTCCCTGTACCAGATTCCAGTTACGGTAATAGATTTTCCTGAGTTCCTGATGTTGACTATTGTACGTCAATATGACCCTGGGATTAATAGTCGCGGGCATGCTTTTCTCCGCAGTCTGCTTAGTTTTGGGAGTTAAAGCTTCCTTTCTAGACAGGCTCCTGGTTTTTGCAATAGCACTATCTATAACCCCATGAGCGTAACCTCGCTCCAAAAATCTCTGTTTGCAGGCCTCCTGCGCAATCTGACACTCCAAGTCTGTGCTACAAATCCGCCTGATACGCAGCATCTCACCATATGGGATGCTGCGTATCAGATGGGGCGGATGGTGACTGGTCGCATGCAGGACCGTATTGCCTGCAGTTGGCTTCCTGAATAATCTGGTGGCCAAGAGCCCATGATCTACATATAGCTAACATCCAAGAAACAAACAGATGTGGCATTGATAATAGATGTGAATTGGAGATTAAGGCAATTGCTATTCAGTGAATCTACAAATTCCTTTGCCTATATATAATATATAAAACCTACTGGCGGTCGCCGGTAGGTAGTTATAGTTAGGACCTAGTTTCTATTCAAAAGCGTTTATTCTTTTGCCAATATCTTTGGCGCCGTTTGACGAATCTTTGCGAAATTTTACAAAATAATGACCAGCTCCGGGCAGCTCCTGTCTTGAAAGATTCGGGGTGATTCATCAAGCGGGGGCTGAGAAAAAATGGGGGTCCCAAAACGCGTTTTCCCCATGTTAATTTCCTTAGGAAATTTTGGAACAGGCTACAGGCCAAACTGCTGAACGGAATTACACCAAATTTGGCAAAAAGGTAGCTCTTGGTTCAGAAAGCGCCCTTTTTTTAAATGGTGTAAATCCGTTCAGTAGTTCCTGAGAAATTTAAAAAATAAAAATTTATATATCTGAGCACCGAGGAGGATTCGCGAATCCTCCCGAGCATGAGCTTAATTCTGATCGGTAACCGAGTCACAAGAAAACAGTAAAATAAAGGTTAAAAAACAAGAAAAGGGAGCAGGGTAGAAACACCCTGACCCCCTAGGCCTGCTCAGGGGGTCCCACAAGGACCCCCAGGGCCAAACAAAGCATTTAAAAAAAAGAAAATCGGCCGAATTTGCGCTGGGTGCGCGAATCCGGATGAGAAAATATTAAAAAATGAAGCGCGGGCTCCCGCGCTTCGTTTTAATGAGCCCAAGGGTGGGCTAGATTCCGAGGGCAATATGTAAATATATGCGGGGGCCGCGCAGGCCCCCTCAGCCCTGGGGACTGCCACCTCCCCGGCGCTTGTTTAATTAGGGGTGGGGGGGCCTCCCAGGCCCCCCAAGCCCCGGGGATCGCCACCTCCCCGGGGCTTTATTTAATTATGCGTGGGGGTACGCGGCGCCCCCACAGCCCTGGGGACCGCCACCTCCCCGGGGCTTTGTTGTTTTGTGGGTGGGGGAGCCTCACGGACCCCCCCAAGCCCTGGGGACTGCCACCTCCTGGGGGCTTTTGTTAATTATCTGCGGGGGGCCTCAAAGGCCCCCCCAAGCCCCGGGGACCACCACATCCCCGGGGCTTTTTTGATTATTGAAGTGTGGGCCTTGTGGGCCCCCCAAGCCCTGGTGACCACCACCTCCCCAGGGCTTCAAACATGATGGGCGGGGGGCCGCAAGGCCCCCCTCCTGGAGCCCTAGATGGCCCTGGGGACCACAACCCCCCCAGGGCCGGCTCCTGCAATGTCCCAGGGTGCCCACCCCGGGACATTGCCGTTTGCAAACTTCTGCTTTGTTTCATGGAAGCGAGAGCAGGAAACCTGCTCTCGCTTCCATGAAGCAAAGCAGTATTGCTTTTGGGCAAGGGGAGCTGCATGTTAGCAGCTCCCCTTGCCCAAAAGCAATGCAGGCTCCCGCAGGAGGCGGGGAACTGGCAGGGACCGTGGGGACATTGGGGCTCCACCCATGGTACCCAACTTGAGGGCCGGCCCTGGGGGGATGGGGTCCCCGGGGACAGAAGTGGCCCAGGGGAGGGGGGGCACATGGCCCCCCTCCCATAAATAAAAAAAAAACGAGGCCAGGCCCGAGGGATTGGGTCCTTCAGGCCAATAGTGGCCCAGGGAAGGGGGGCCATGCGGCCCCCTTCACGTTTTCTTTTTTTAAATAATGCCGTGCCCCGGAGGATGGGGTCCCCAGGGCCATATTTGGCCTCAGGAGGGGGGCCACGTGGCCCCCATCCCCCCAAAAAGTTCTAGGCTGGCCAGGCCCCGGGGATGGGGTCCCCGGGGCCAGAAGTGGCCCAGGGAAGGGGGACCATGCGGCCCTTTCCCGTTTTTTTTTAAAAACAGATAAAATGCTGAGGCCCTGGGGGATGGGGTCCCCAGGGCCCAAAAATAATTAAGGGGAGGGGGGCCACACAGCCCCCTTCCAAAAACAAAATAAAAAGAAAAGCCGGCATTGCGGAAGGACCCGCCTCTCCCTGCACCGTTGTGCAAACGCACATCCTGGGGCGTTTTGGGGTTGGGGATTAAGTCCCCTTCATTCCTGAGGGTCCCTGGGGGCCAACTAGCCCACCAGGAACCTCCAGTAAGCCCCACACAGTGGGATTGCTGAGAGATGGTCCGAGGCCACGCCCCTTTTTACATCACTCTGCAAACGCGCCTCTTGGTGCACTGCTCGTGGGGCGATGAGGTCCTCTTGTGTCCTGAGGACCTCAGGACACAAGTGGACTTTATTCCCCAAGCAGCAGTGCGCCAGGAGCCGCGTTTGCAGAGTGGTGTAAAAAGGGGGCACGGCCTTTGAGCACTCTCAGCAATGCAGCTGTATGGGGCTTACTGGAGGTAACAGGAGGGCTAGTAGGCCCCCAGGGACCCTCAGGAGGAAAGGGGACTTCATCCCCCAACCAAGAGTGCGCCAGGAGGCGCGTTTGCAGAGTGGTGGAGAAAGAGGGCATGGCCTGTGTCCACGTCTCAGCAATCCCACTGTGTGGGGCTTACTGGAGGTAAGAGGTAGGCTAGTTGGGCCCAAAGGACCCCCAGCAGCGAAGGGGACTTCAATCCCCATCCAAGAGCTTGCCAGGGAGCGCGTTTGCAGAGTGGTGGGCAAAGGGGGTGTGGCCTGCTATGAGAACTTAGCAAACCTGTTGTGTGGGACTGACTGGAGGCAATAGGAGGGGTAGTTGGCCCCCAAGGACATCCTTTACCCCTCTTGTTACCTTCAGTAAAAGTGGGATTGCTAAGACGTCTTCGGGGCCATGCCCCCTTTCTCCACCACTCTGCAAACACGCCTCCTGGCAGACTACGGGATGGGGGATGAAGTCCACTTTACTCCTGAGGGACTTTGGGGGTAAGAAGCCCTCCTGGTACCTCATGTAAGTCCTACGCAGCGGAATTCCTGAGCACTGGTCAGAGGCCCAGCACCCTTTCTCCACTACTCTGTAAACGCGACTACTAGTTAAAGAAGCATTTGCAATGTAATAGGTTTCGCATTTGCGAGAGTTAGAGCTATTGGCATTGTAAATGTAAACGTTTTTTACTAATGTTTTTTGGTGTAGAGTGGATGTACGTTGTGTGTAGTGGAATTATGTGGTATGTTGTGCAGTGAAATTATGTGAATAGAAAGTATGTGGTATTTAGTATATAGAAATTATGTGGAGTGGGATTTTGTGTTTTGGAGAGTAATTATGTGGTATTGTAGTCTGTGTTGTGGGGTGGTAACCTCAGGTTTAGTCTTCCTCGTTTCCATAGAAGCTCAACTATAAACTCAATGAGACACAATAATAGAAGGAACCACTGAGGAGCACTTCTGGACCTATTCGGAGGTATGAGCAGGGCCACTGGAATTATGTGACTGTTCGGCTGCACCAATTTTCACATAATTAAACATTTTCCGCATTTGCCAAATATTCCATCATCTGCTGCCTAATCTGCAGATTTGAACAAAAAAAGCCTTGTTTCCAGCTCAAACGGCTCAAATGTTCCCAAAAATGCAGCGTCATGTGTTACAGCGTGGT
Organism: Calotriton arnoldi; assembly: GCA_963921515.1. NCBI lineage: Eukaryota > Metazoa > Chordata > Amphibia > Caudata > Salamandridae > Calotriton > Calotriton arnoldi. The sequence goes on along the minus strand of CAWUFW010007894.1, from coordinate 487,294 downwards.
GGAAGGCCCTTTGCAAAGCTGGAATGGTTACGTGTTACTTATTGCAAAATGTGGGTGTTAAACTGGTACTAAAGGTGCACAAACCTCTTCTTTCTGTGCCTCTCTTGCCTCTTTCTGCATTTCTCTTGCTTCTTTCTGCACCTTTCTTCCTCTTTCTGCACCTCACTGTCTTCTTTCTGCACTTCACTTGCCTCTTTCTGTACTTCTCTTGCCCCTTTCTGCACCTCACTTGCCTCTTTCAGCACCTCTGTTGCTTTTTTCTGCAGATCTCCTGCCTCTTTCTGCACCTCGCTTGCCTCTTTCTGCACCTCTCTTGCCTCTTTCTGCACCTCACTTACCTCTTTCTGCACTTCTCTTGCTTCTTTCTACAACTCTCTTGCCTCTTTATGCACCTCTCTTGGCACTTTGTGCATTTCTCTTACCTGTTTCTGCAGTTCCCTTGCCTCTCTCTGTACCTCTCTTGCTTTTTCTGCACCTCACTTGCCTCTTTCTGCACCTCACTCTCTTCCTTCTGTCCCTTTCTTGCCTCTTTCTGCACCTCAAGTGCCTCTTTCTACACTTCTCTTGCCTCTTTCTGCACCCCTCTTGCCTCATTTTGCACCTCTGTTAGTTCTTTCTGCACTGCTCTTGCTTCTTTCTTTACCTCACTTGCCTCTTTCTGCACTTCTCTTGCTTGTTTCTGCACCTCTCTTGCATCTTTCTGCACCTCTGTTGCCTCTTTCTGCACCTCTCTTGCTTCTTTCTGTACCCCTCTTGCCTCTTTCTGCACCCCTCTCCCCTCTTTCTGCACCTCTCTTGCCTCTTTCTGCACCCCTGTTCCCTCTTTATGCACCTTTCCTGCCTGTTTCTGCACCTCTCTTGCCTATTTCTTTATCTCTGTTTCTTTTTTCTGCACTTCTCTTGCTCTTTCTGCACCCTTCGCACCTTTTTTAGCACCTCTGTTGCTTCTTTCTGCACTTCTCTTCCTTCTTTCTGCACCCCTCCTGCCTCTTTCTGTACCTCTCTTGCCTCTTTGTGCACCTCTCCTACCTCTTTCTGTGCCCCTCTTGCCTCTTTTTGCACCTCTGTTGGTTCTTTCTGCCCTGCTCTTGCTTCTTTCTGCACCTCACTTGCCTCTTTCTGTACTTCTATTGCTTCTTTGTACACCTCTGTTGCTTCTTTCAGCAATTCTCTTACCTCTTTCTGCACTTCTCTTCCTTCTTTCTGCACCCCTCCTGCCTCTTTCTGTACCTCTCTTGCCTCTTTGTGCACCTCTCCTACCTCTTTATGCACCTCTCTTGCCTCTTTTTGCACCTCTGTTGGTTCTTTCTGCACTGCTCTTGCTTCTTTCTGCACCTCACTTGCCTCTTTCTGCACTTCTCTTGCTTCTTTCTACACCTCTGTTGCTTCTTTCAGCCATTCTCTTGCCTCTTTCTACACTTCTCTTGCTTCTTTCTATACCTCTGTTGCTTCTTTCAGCAATTCTCTTGCCTCTTTCTGCACTTCTCTTCCTTCTTTCTGTACCCCTCCTGCCTCTTTCTGTACCTTTCTTGCCTCTTTGTGCACCTCTCCTAACTCTTTGTGCACCCCTCTTGCCTCTTTTTGCACCTCTGTTGGTTCTTTCTGCACTGCTCTTGCTTCTTTCTGCACCTCATTTGCCTCTTTCTGCACTTCTCTTGCTTCTTTCTACACCTCTGTTGCTAGTTTCAGCAATTCTCTTGCCTCTTTTTGCACTTCTCTTGCTTGTTTCTGCACTTCTCTTGCCTCTTTCTGCACCCCTGTTCCCTCTTTCTGCACCTTTCCTGCCTGTTTCTGCACCTCTCTTGCCTCTTTCTGTACCTCTTTTGGTTCTTTCTGCACTTCTCTTGCTCTTTCTGCACCCTTCGTGCCTCTTTCAGCACCTCTGTTGCTTCTTTCTGTACTTCTCTTCTTTCTTTCTGCACCCTTCCTGCCTCTTTCTGTACCTCTCTTGCCTCTTTCTGCACCTCTCCTACCTTTTTCTGCACCCCTCTTGCCTCTTTCTGCAGTTCTCTTGTCATTCTCTGCACCTCTCTTGCCTCTTTCTGCACCTCACTTGCCTCTTTCTGTGCTTCTCTTGCTTCTTTCTACACCTCTGATGCTTCTTTCAGCAATTCTCTTGCCTCTTTCTGCACTTCTCGTCCTTCTTTCTGCACCTCTGTTGCCTCTTTGTGCACCTCTCTTGCCTCTTTCTGCACTTCACTTGCTTCTTTCTGCACCTGTCTTGCCTGTTTCGACACCTCTGTTGCTTCTTTCTGCACTTCTCTTGCCTCTTTCTGCACCTCTGACTTAGAGGTAGTTTTAACCCCCCTGCCCTATTATGTACTAGGGCCTTACAGGGGAGGTCATGCCAATCACATGGGTACCCCAACCCCAACCCATAGTGTACCGTAGTGTATGTAGGTGTTTTCTAAGTATCTTTCAGCATAGCACAGGCTCCGGGCCTGGTTAGTCAGAGTCAGTTACTACCAGTACCAGTCAGCAAAAAGTTGGGGGCACAGGATGACTTTGCAACAAGGCCTCTTTCTGCTCCTCTGTTGGTTCTTTCTGCATATCTCTGGCTTCTTTCTGTACCTTTCTTCATCCTTCTGGACTTCTGTTGCCTCTTTCTGCATTTCTCTTGCTTCTTTCTGCGCTTTTCTTCCTCTTTCTGCACATGTCCTACCTTTGTAGGGATAGTTAGAAATTAGCATTTAAAAAACCTTTGAAATTCACTGAAAAAACCATAGGTTTCAGGGACGTTATAGTTTGAAATTAGCATTTAAAAAACCTTTGAAATTCACTGAAAAAAACATAGGTTTCAGGGACTTTATATTTAGAAATTAGCATTTAAAAAACCTTAGAAATTCACTGAAAAAACCACAGGTTTCAGGGACGTTATAGTTAGTTGGACATTTCACTCGTACAAAACCAGAGAAATTCCCCTGTTATAGTTAGTTCAGCTAACTATAACTCATGCCCCAGCAATGCACTGCTGATGACGTCACATATTACATCACTCATGACATGGTCAGTGACATGTCAAATGACATCACTGATGACATCTCAAATGACATCACTGATGACATCATCCACGTGATCATTTGATGCACTTCCTTACACCCTAATATAACCTTTGATACACCCCCTCTAAAATACAGACTACCATTCTCGAAACCATAGACACACCAATACCAGTTAGTTCAGCTAACTATAACTCGCGCCCCCGCAATGCACTGCTGATGACGTCAGATATTACATCATTCATGATATGGTCAGTGCCATCACTGATGACATCACTGATGACATCTCAAATGACATCACTGATGATGTCACTGATGACATCACCCACGTGATAATCTGATGCACCTCCTCATACCCTAATATAACCTTTGATACACCCACTCTAAAATACAGACTACCATTTTTGAAACCATAGACACACCAATACCAGTTACTACATACCCACTCACTGATTCCTAGGTCTACACACACATCCACTCACTCACCCATACAGTCACTCATACATGCAGTCACTCATCAATACAGCACTATCATATGCACTCATACACCTATACAGACACTCACACACGGCCACTCATCCATAGAGTTACTCACACACCTAGTCAGTCATGCAAAGAATCAATCACACTCCCATTTACTCACCTATACAGTTTAACACACACCACCTCACTTATTCGTACAGATACTAACACATATCTACTCTCTTATACAATCACTGATACAAGCACACACTCATCCATACAGCCACTCTCACAATCACTCACTCTCACATATAGTCATTTATATACTCCAACACTCACATATATTGCCTTTTACATATGTAGTTACTCACACATGTACCACTGAGACATCTATTCACTAACCAACACACCCATACACACACTCATCCACCCATACAGCCCTTCACAGATGCACTCTTGAACCCATACACCCAGTGAATCACCCACTCACACATCTATGCACAGAGTCACACAGTCCCCACCCACCCACCCACACAGACACTCAGGCACCCATACAGATACTCAGACAACCAATCAATAACCCATATAGACACTCATGTAGCTACTAACCAACCCAGGCAGCCACTTACACACCAACTGACAGACTGATACAGACATTCACACAGATTAGTGACTATTGCATGCATTCAGTAAGACATGTTTAATCACTCACTTATACAGTCAGTCACGCACCTACTAAATCATCCATTCAGACACTTATACACCCACTCATTCTTCAATACACCTTGGCATATATATACATATAAAACATATTTAAACTTTACAGAAACACACAGTCACTGGATGATGTCATCAGTGATGTCATCAGTGATGTCATTTGAGATGTCATCATTGATGTCACTGACCATGTCATGAATAATAATAATAATAATAATAATACTGAAGCTTATAAAGCACGACAGCTACCCCAAACAGGGGTGTCCCGGCGCTGAAGCAGCAGGTAATTGCAACCGGAGTGAGCACCGGGTCCAACAGACCATATTAGTCTGCCATAAAGAGCCATGTTTTCAGGGCCTTTCTGAAACAGGCTTCTGACTTGGCCTGTCGCAGGAACCCTGGTAGAGCATTCCACAGAGAAGCCGTTCTAACCGTGAATGCTCTGCCGCCAAGCATGATTTCGTAAAGCGTGGAATGCATATCAGATTGTGGGAGTTGGATCGCAACGTACGATTTTCCTTATAAAGGCACAGTCTGTCTTTCAGATAACCAGGGCATTTTCCGTAGAGGGCCCGGTAGGCCAGTGTCAAGGCCTTAAACTTTATTCTCCTCTCCACTGGAAGCCAGTGAAGCTTCTGTAGGTGCGGAGAGACATGGTGTCGAAAAGGTATGCGACAAACCAGTCTCGCAGCCGCATTCTGTATCATCTGAAGGCGACAGATGGCATAATTGGGGAGGCCAAGATATAAGCTATTTACGTAGTCCAGCCTAGATGTAACTGTGGCATGGACTACTGATTTGCGGCAATCTTCCGGTAGGAAGTGTAACACTTTCCTAAGGTTTTTTAATTTACTGAAACAGATTGCAGAGACCTGCTGTATTTGGGCTGAGAAAGAGAGGTCCGCCTCCCATCTCACCCCTAAATTACGGATGCGTGTGGCAGGTGATGGTGGTGGGCCCATTTCTGACGGCCACCATAAATCAGAGTCTGGCACTGGGCCTTTCCCAAAAAACAGAACCTCTGTCTTCCCAGCGTTAAGTTTTAATTTATTTGAGTTCATCCATAGAGCTATATCGCGCAGACAGCCCTTGAAGTTCTTAAAGGCCTCTGTCAATCGCTCTTTAAACGGAAAGACCAACTGGGCGTCATCAGCGTAGGAAATTGCCTTCACACCCCAGTTGGCAATCAGGGAAAACAGTGGAGCTAAGTATAGGTTAAAAAGCAGAGGGCTCAAAGCTGAGCCCTGGGGGACGCCGCACCAGAGCTGTTTTGGTTTAGATTCAAACGGTTGAAGGGCAACTCGCTGAGTACGCCCGCTCAGGTAGGATGTCAACCAGGACAGCACTATCCAACCAAAGCCCACCCCTTGTAGTCTCTGGGTCAATATGGAGTGGTCGACCGTGTCGAGCGCGGCGGACAGATCCAGTAGCACCAGCAGAGCTGATGCTCCTGAATCCAATGACCATCTTACCGACTCTGCCACCTCGAGGAGAGCGGTCTCCGTACAGAAACCAGCCCGGAAACCCGATTGTGTGTCGGGCAAAGCACTATTCTGCTCAATAAAAGTGGTCAGTTGGCGCTAGACCAGCTTCTCGAGCATTTTTCCTGGGGCGGGAAGCAGAGAGACGGGTCTAAGATTGCTAAGGTCGCCTGGGTCTCCATTTGGTTTCTTTCGCAACGGGAGAAGTGTAGCATGCTTCCATTAATCAGGGAAGATGCCTGTATCTAGGGAGGTGTTCCAAATATGAAGTAATCCTCCCAACAGACAGGGGGCAAGCATTTTCCACAATTTGGGAGGGCAAGGATCATCAGGGGCGCCAGAGCGGTATTTTTGGATTTCAACTAGCGCATCCTGAGGCAAAATCGGTGTGAAGTTGGTGAATGGGAGAACCTCACCCATGCCCTGTGGGAGATCCGATATCTCAGTTACCTCCGAGGGTGAAAAGGAGTCGTAGACCTTTCGGATTTTAGTATCAAAATGACTTGCAATTTTTTCACATAAGGCTAGGGACGGGATTATTTCAGTCTCTATTGCCTTGGGTTTGAGAAAGGTTTGAACTACTTTAAAAATCTCTGTACTGGTGTGGTCCGCATTGTGGATGCATGTCACAATATAGTCCCGTCTGGCTGCTTTTAGGGATTTATGAAAATCTTTTAAAGCTTTTTTGTAGGTTACCTTAGCTAGGTCGCAGTAGTGTAGCCTCCACTGGCGTTCTAATTTTTTGCACCTACTTTTTAACTCTTTGAGGATATCGGAGAACCAGGGAGCAGAAGGGGACAATCTGGTAGATTTTACTACTGTGACCGGCGCAACTGACTCCACCGCAGTGGCAATCCATTGATGTATAGCAGCTGCATCTACATTGGGGTCAGAGGATAGGTGGGGGTAATTGTCTTGCAGAATCGGGCTTAATGAAGCTTCGGACAGGTTCTTCCAATTTCTTTTTTGAATAAAACGCGAGTTTTTAGCTTGACCAGATATTGGCAGAGTAAATGAGAAGGGGACCAGATAGTGGTCTGACCAGACCAACGGGGATGAGGTCTCTATATCAATGGTAGTGATATTAGTGAAGACTAAATCCAAGGTGTGTCCCGCTTTGTGGGTCGGGAAAGACACTTGTTGTACAAGATTGGCACCTGCTAAGGAGGCGACCAGTTGCATTGCTTGTGGACAGTTCGAGTCGTCCACATGCAGATTAAAGTCTCCCAGGACTATAAAATTGGAATACAGTACCGATTTTTGAGCAACATAATTGCACAGAGCCTGGGATGCAGTCGTTACACAATCAGGTGGTCTGTAGATCAGAATGCCCGCTATGGCCAACGAGGGGTTAATTTGTATACAAAAATTAAGCCCTTCGATGCCCTGAACAAGGAGAGGGGCCGAGGACACAAGCTCCCAAGAGTCTTTAAAGATAATAGCCACCCCACCTCCCCTTTTTCCGCCCTCTCGATTGGCATAGCACATTTTGAAACCTGGTGGGGCAGCTAGTGCAATAGTAGACATTGCGTCCATGTTTAACCAGGTTTCAGTTAAAAACATAGCATCCCAAATAGCTTCAATTAAAATTGACCAGACATCCTCCGCATGCTTGGGCAGCGATCTGCAATTGATGAGGCACGCCTTAATTTTAACATTGCGCTCGATCCCCACGCCCCGGGGGATTACCTTTCTAAGATTAGAGGCCTTACCCCGGTTTAGAAGCTGCCCGCATGCGCCGCAGCTATGCGGCAGAGAGGTTTTAGCTAAATCAGTCAGGTGTGCTCCTGGGCAGGATACGCCTTGTAGACACATCAGGTCATCTCATGACCAACAAATGGCCTTACCTCTTCCAAACCCAACAGCAAGGCCGGCCCCGGCCGCGATCCAGTCGCAGACGGGTGCAGACGGGCTTGCCTTTGGCGCGCCCACTGCACGCGTCCGCTGCGCGGCCGGCAAGCCCTCTGACACATATAGCCGTGGGCAGGAAGTGAGGAGTAGTGTGGGCGGAGTCGCGTCTGTCCCTCCGTTCAATCGGCACTGTTTGCCGTGACGGACCGGGGACCGCGAAAAAGAGCAGAACCAACCAGCCAGGTAAAAAGATTAAATGTTAAAACTCTTAATGTTTAAAAATACGAACAGCGCGAAATCAGCAAGAATTGTTCAAATTAAAACAACGTGCAAATAGCAGTAGCAGTAAGTATTACAGTTCGAAAATGGCTGGTCGCGGATGAATGATGTAATATCTGACGTCATCAGCAGTGTATTGCGGGGGCATGAGTTATAGTTAGCTCAACTAACTATAACGGCCGAATTTCTCTGGTTTTGTATGAGTGAAATATCCAACTAACTATAAGGTCCCTGAAACCTGTGGTTTTTTCCAGTGAATTTCTAAGGTTTTTTAAATGCTAATTTCTAACTATAACGTCCCTGAAACCAATGGTTTTTTCAATGAATATATATATATATATATATATATATATATATATATATATATATATATATAGTCCAGAAATGCTCCATTTTTCCGGGGGCCCCGACTCTGCAGGGCGGGCTCTGAAAAACAGGAACGGAGAATCCTGTGGTAAGTATTACAGCACAAGAAGAGCCCACAACTTCGGCATCATGTCAAGCTGACTTTAATACCTCTTAGTGCGGCAGCATCCAACAACTCATTAAATCCCTAAGCGTTTCGGCGCAAAAATGCGCCTTGGTCACAGGTGAGTGTTCAAATGATCATGTGATCTCAGTTCGCTACTGCGAGTCCCAGAATGCATCAATAATCCATTCCTGCAATACGGCATGGCATGACACCCCATCCTTGCTGTTTACCCACGATGCTTACTGGTGATGAAATGTACATAGCATAGTGCTCTTGGCTGCCGCACACTGATAATTGCTTGGCGAGTAAACACGAAGATTGCCCAAGAGAGGACGACTCCTCTCCCTTTTCCCTTTCTCTTCTGCCAGCACCAAATCTCTCATGGAAGTCCGCTGACTGGTGCGGATGAAGAGCGTGTCATGCCCCCTCAGTAAACACAGTCCAGAAATGCTCCATTTTTATGGGGGCCCCCGACTCTGCAGGGCGGGCTCTGAAAAACAGGAACGGAGAATCCTGTGGTAAGTATTACAGCACAAGAAGAGCCCACAACTTCGGCATCATGTCAAGCTGACTTTAATACGTCTTAGTGCGGCAGCATCCAACAACTCATTAAATCCCTACGCGTTTCGGCGCGAAAATGCACCTCGGTCACAGGTGAGTGTTCAAATGATCATGTGATCTCAGTTCGCTACTGCGAGTCCCAGAATGCATCAATAATCCATTCCTGCAATACGGCATGGCATGACACCACATCCTTGCTGTTTATCCACAATGCTTACTGGTGATGAAATGTACATAGCATAGTGCTCTTGGCTGCCGCACACTGATAATTGCTTGGCGAGAAAACACGAAGATTGCCCAAGAGAGGACGACTCCTCTCCCTTTTCCCTTTCTCTTCTGCCAGCACCAAATACTCATGGAAGTCCGCTGACTGGTGCGGATGAAGAGCTTGTCATGCCCCCTCAGTAAACACAGTCCAGAAATGCTCCATTTTTCCGGGGCCCCCGACTCTGCAGGACGGGCTCTGAAAAACAGGAACGGAGAATCCTGTGGTAAGTATTACAGCACAAGAAGAGCCCACAACTTCGGCATCATGTCGAGCTGACTTTAATACGTCTTAGTGCGGCAGCATCCAACAACTCATTAAATCCCTACGCGTTTTGGCGCCAAAATGCGCCTTGGTCACAGGTGAGTGTTCAAATGATCATGTGATCTCAGTTCGCTACTGCGAGTTCCAGAATGCATCAATAATCCATTCCTGCAATACGGCATGGCATGACACCACATCCTTGCTGTTTATCCACGATGCTTACTGGTGATGAAATGCACATAGCATAGTGCTCTTGGCTGCCGCACACTGATAATTGCTTGGCGAGAAAACACGAAGATTGCCCAAGAGAGGACGACTCCTCTTCCTTTTCCCTTTCTCTTCTGCCAGCACCAAATACTCATGGAAGTCCGCTGACTGGTGCGGATGAAGAGCGTGTCATGCCCCCTCAGTAAACACAGTCCAGAAATGCTCCATTTTTCCGGGGGCCCCGACTCTGCAGGGCGGGCTCTGAAAAACAGGAACGGAGAATCCTGTGGTAAGTATTACAGCACAAGAAGAGCCCACAACTTTGGCATCATGTCAAGCTGACTTTAATACGTCTTAGTGCGGCAGCATCCAACAACTCATTAAATCCCTACGCGTTTCGGCGCGAAAATGCACCTTGGTCACAGGTGAGTGTTCAAATGATCATGTGATCTCAGTTCGCTACTGTGAGTCGCAGAATGCATCAATAATCCATTCCTGCAATACGGCATGGCATGACACCACATCCTTGCTGTTTATCCACGATGCTTACTGGTGATGAAATGTACATAGCATAGTGCTCTTGGCTGCCGCACACTGATAATTGCTTGGCGAGAAAACACGAAGATTGCCCAAGAGAGGACGACTCCTCTCCCTTTTCCCTTTCTCTTCTGCCAGCACCAAATACTCATGGAAGTCCGCTGACTGGTGCGGATGAAGATCGTGTCATGCCCCTCAGTAAACACAGTCCAGAAATGCTCCATTTTTCCGGGGGCCCCCGACTCTGCAGGGCGGGCTCTGAAAAACAGGAACGGAGAATCCTGTGGTAAGTATTACAGCACAAGAAGAGCCCACAATTACGGCATCATGTCAAGCTGACTTTAATACGTCTTAGTGTGGCAGCATCCAACAACTCATTAAATCTCTACGCGTTTCGGCGCGAAAATGCGCCTTGGTCACAGGTAAGTGTTCAAATGATCATGTGATCTCTGTTCGCTACTGCGAGTCCCAGAATGCATCAATAATCCATTCCTGCAATACGGCATGGCATGACACCACATCCTTGCTGTTTACCCACGATGCTTACTGGTGATGAAATGTACATAGCATAGTGCTCTTGGCTGCCGCACACTGATAATTGCTTGGCGAGTAAACACGAAGATTGCCCAAGAGAGGACGACTCCTCTCCCTTTTCCCTTTCTCTTCTGCCAGCACCAAATACTCATGGAAGTCCGCTGACTGGTGCGGATGAAGAGCGTGTCATGCCCACTCAGTAAACACAGTCCAGAAATGCTCCATTTTTCCGGGGGCCCCCGACTCTGCAGGGCGGGCTCTGAAAAACAGGAACGGAGAATCCTGTGGTAAGTATTACAGCACAAGAAGAGCCCACAACTTCGGCATCATGTCAAGCTGACTTTAATACGTCTTAGTGTGGCAGCATCCAACAACTCATTAAATCCCTACGCGTTTCGGCGCGAAAATGCGCCTCGGTCACAGGTGAGGGTTCAAATGATCATGTGTTCTCAGTTCGCTACTGCGAGTCCCAAAATGCATCAATAATCCATTCTGCAATACGGCATGGCATGACACCACATCCTTGCTGTTTATCCACAATGCTTACTTGTGATGAAATGTACATAGCATAGTGCTCTTGGCTGCCGCACACTGATAATTGCTTGGCGAGAAAACACGAAGATTGCCCAAGAGAGGACGACTCCTCTCCCTTTTCCCTTTCCCTTCTGCCAGCACGAAATACTCATGGAAGTCCGCTGACTGGTGCGGATGAAGATCGTGTCATGCCCCCTCAGTAAACACAGTCCAGAAATGCTCCATTTTTCCGGGGGCCCCGACTCTGCAGGGCAGGCTCTGAAAAACAGGAACGGAGAATCCTGTGGTAAGTATTACAGCACAAGAAGAGCCCACAACTTCGGCATCATGTCAAGCTGACTTTAATACGTCTTAGTGTGGCAGCATCCAACAACTCATTAAATCCCTACGCGTTTCGGCGCGAAAATGCGCCTGGGTCACAGGTAAGTGTTCAAATGATCATGTGATCTCAGTTCGCTACTGCGAGTCCCAGAATGCTTTAATAATCCATTCCTGCAATACGGCATGGCATGACACCACATCCTTGCTGTTTATCCACAATGCTTACTGGTGATGAAATGTACATAGCATAGTGCTCTTGGCTGCCGCACACTGATAATTGCTTGGCGAGAAAACACGAAGATTGCCCAAGAGAGGACGACTCCTCTCCCTTTTCCCTTTCTCTTCTGCCAGCACCAAATACTCATGGAAGTCCGCTGACTGGTGCGGATGAAGAGCTTGTCATGCCCCTCAGTAAACACAGTCCAGAAATGCTCCATTTTTCCGGGGGCCCCCGACTCTGCAGGACGGGCTCTGAAAAACAGGAACGGAGAATCCTGTGGTAAGTATTACAGCACAAGAAGAGCCCACAACTTCGGCATCATGTCGAGCTGACTTTAATACGTCTTAGTGCGGCAGCATCCAACAACTCATTAAATCCCTACGCGTTTTGGCGCCAAAATGCGCCTTGGTCACAGGTGAGTGTTCAAATGATCATGTGATCTCAGTTCGCTACTGCGAGTTCCAGAATGCATCAATAATCCATTCCTGCAATACGGCATGGCATGACACCACATCCTTGCTGTTTATCCACGATGCTTACTGGTGATGAAATGCACATAGCATAGTGCTCTTGGCTGCCGCACACTGATAATTGCTTGGCGAGAAAACACGAAGATTGCCCAAGAGAGGACGACTCCTCTTCCTTTTCCCTTTCTCTTCTGCCAGCACCAAATACTCATGGAAGTCCGCTGACTGGTGCGGATGAAGAGCGTGTCATGCCCCCTCAGTAAACACAGTCCAGAAATGCTCCATTTTTCCGGGGCCCCCGACTCTGCAGGGCGGGCTCTGAAAAACAGGAACGGAGAATCCTGTGGTAAGTATTACAGCACAAGAAGAGCCCACAACTTTGGCATCATGTCAAGCTGACTTTAATACGTCTTAGTGCGGCAGCATCCAACAACTCATTAAATCCCTACGCGTTTCGGCGCGAAAATGCACCTTGGTCACAGGTGAGTGTTCAAATGATCATGTGATCTCAGTTCGCTACTGCGAGTCGCAGAATGCATCAATAATCCATTCCTGCAATACGGCATGGCATGACACCACATCCTTGCTGTTTATCCACGATGCTTACTGGTGATGAAATGTACATAGCATAGTGCTCTTGGCTGCCGCACACTGATAATTGCTTGGCGAGAAAACACGAAGATTGCCCAAGAGAGGACGACTCCTCTCCCTTTTCCCTTTCTCTTCTGCCATTACCAAATACTCATGGAAGTCCGCTGACTGGTGCGGATGAAGATCGTGTCATGCCCCCTCAGTAAACACAGTCCAGAAATGCTCCATTTTTCCGGGGGCCCCGACTCTGCAGGGCGGGCTCTGAAAAACAGGAACGGAGAATCCTGTGGTAAGTATTACAGCACAAGAAGAGCCCACAATTACGGCATCATGTCAAGCTGACTTTAATACGTCTTAGTGTGGCAGCATCCAACAACTCATTAAATCTCTACGCGTTTCGGCGCGAAAATGCGCCTTGGTCACAGGTAAGTGTTCAAATGATCATGTGATCTCAGTTCGCTACTGCGAGTCCCAGAATGCATCAATAATCCATTCCTGCAATACGGAATGGCATGACACCACATCCTTGCTGTTTATCCACGATGCTTACTGGTGATGAAATGTACATAGCATAGTGCTCTTGGCTGCCGCACACTGATAATTGCTTGGCGAGAAAACATGAAGATTGCCCAAGAGAGGACGACTCCTCTCCCTTTTCCCTTTCTCTTCTGCCAGCACCAAATACTCATGGAAGTCCGCTGACTGGTGCGGATGAAGAGTGTGTCATGCCCCCTCAGTAAACACAGTCCAGAAATGCTCCATTTTTCCGGGGGCCCCCGACTCTGCAGGGCGGGCTCTGAAAATCAGGAACGGAGAATCCTGTGGTAAGTATTACAGCACAAGAAGAGCCCACAACTTCGGCATCATGTCAAGCTGACTTTAATACGTCTTAGTGCGGCAGCATCCAACAACTCATTAAATCCCTACGCGTTTCGGCGCGAAAATGCGCCTTGGTCACAGGTGAGTGTTCAAATGATCATGTGATCTCTGTTCGCTACTGCGAGTCCCAGAATGCATCAATAATCCATTCCTGCAATACGGCATGGCATGACACCACATCCTTGCTGTTTACCCACGATGCTTACTGTTGATGAAATGTACATAGCATAGTGCTCTTGGCTGCCGCACACTGATAATTGCTTGGCGAGTAAACACGAAGATTGCCCAAGAGAGGACGACTCCTCTCCCTTTTCCCTTTCTCTTCTGCCAGCACCAAATACTCATGGAAGTCCGCTGACTGGTGCGGATGAAGAGCGTGTCATGCCCACTCAGTAAACACAGTCCAGAAATGCTCCATTTTTCCGGGGGCCCCCGACTCTGCAGGGCGGGCTCTGAAAAACAGGAACGGAGAATCCTGTGGTAAGTATTACAGCACAAGAAGAGCCCACAACTTCGGCATCATGTCAAGCTGACTTTAATACGTCTTAGTGTGGCAGCATCCAACAACTCATTAAATCCCTACGCGTTTCGGCGCGAAAATGCGCCTCGGTCACAGGTGAGGGTTCAAATGATCATGTGTTCTCAGTTCGCTACTGCGAGTCCCAAAATGCATCAATAATCCATTCTGCAATACGGCATGGCATGACACCACATCCTTGCTGTTTATCCACAATGCTTACTTGTGATGAAATGTACATAGCATAGTGCTCTTGGCTGCCGCACACTGATAATTGCTTGGCGAGAAAACACGAAGATTGCCCAAGAGAGGACGACTCCTCTCCCTTTTCCCTTTCCCTTCTGCCAGCACGAAATACTCATGGAAGTCCGCTGACTGGTGCGGATGAAGATCGTGTCATGCCCCCTCAGTAAACACAGTCCAGAAATGCTCCATTTTTCCGGGGCCCCCGACTCTGCAGGGCAGGCTCTGAAAAACAGGAACGGAGAATCCTGTGGTAAGTATTACAGCACAAGAAGAGCCCACAACTTCGGCATCATGTCAAGCTGACTTTAATACGTCTTAGTGTGGCAGCATCCAACAACTCATTAAATCCCTACGCGTTTCGGCGCGAAAATGCGCCTGGGTCACAGGTAAGTGTTCAAATGATCATGTGATCTCAGTTCGCTACTGCGAGTCCCAGAATGCTTTAATAATCCATTCCTGCAATACAGCATAGCATGACACCACATCCTTGCTGTTTATCCACGATGCTTACTGGTGATGAAATGTACATAGCATAGTGCTCTTGGCTGCCGCACACTGATAATTGCTTGGCGAGAAAACACGAAGATTGCCCAAGAGAGGACGACTCCTCTCCCTTTTCCCTTTCTCTTCAGCCAGCACCAAATACTCATGGAAGTCCGCTGACTGGTGCGGATGAAGAGTGTGTCATGCCCCTCAGTAAACACAGTCCAGAAATGCTCCATTTTTCCGGGGGCCCCGACTCTGCAGGGCGGGCTCTGAAAAACAGGAACGGAGAATCTTGTGGTAAGTATTACAGCACAAGAAGAGCCCACAACTTCGGCATCATGTCAAGCTGACTTTAATACGTCTTAGTGCGGCAGCATCCAACAACTCATTAAATCCCTACGCGTTTCGGCGCGAAAATGCGCCTTGGTCACAGGTCAGTGTTCAAATGATCATGTGATCTCAGTTCGCTACTACGAGTCCCAGAATGCATCAATAATCCATTCCTGCAATACGGCATGGCATGACACCACATCCTTGCTGTTTACCCACGATGCTTACTGGTGATGAAATGTACATAGCATAGTGCTCTTGGCTGCCGCACACTGATAATTGCTTGGCGAGTAAACACGAAGATTGCCCAAGAGAGGACGACTCCTCTCCCTTTTCCCTTTCTCTTCTGCCAGCACCAAATACTCATGGAAGTCCGCTGACTGGTGCGGATGAAGAGCGTGTCATGCCCCCTCAGTAAACACAGTCCAGAAATGCTACATTTTTCCAGGGGCCCCCGACTCTGCAGGGCGGGCTCTGAAAAACAGGAACGGAGAATCCTGTGGTAAGTATTACAGCACAAGAAGAGCCCACAACTTTGGCATCATGTCAAGCTGACTTTAATACGTCTTAGTGCGGCAGCATCCAACAACTCATTAAATCCCTACGCGTTTCGGCGCGAAAATGCGCCTTGGTCACAGGTGAGTGTTCAAATGATCATGTGATCTCAGTTCGCTACTGCGAGTCGCAGAATGCATCAATAATCCATTCCTGCAATACGGCATGGCATGACACCACATCCTTGCTGTTTATCCACGATGCTTACTGGTGATGAAATGTACATAGCATAGTGCTCTTGGCTGCCGCACACTGATAATTGCTTGGCGAGAAAACACGAAGATTGCCCAAGAGAGGACGACTCCTCTCCCTTTTCCCTTTCTCTTCTGCCAGCACCAAATACTCATGGAAGTCCGCTGACTGGTGCGGATGAAGATCGTGTCATGCCCCCTCAGTAAACACAGTCCAGAAATGCTCCATTTTTCCGGGGGCCCCGACTCTGCAGGGCGGGCTCTGAAAAACAGGAACGGAGAATCCTGTGGTAAGTATTACAGCACAAGAAGAGCCCACAATTACGGCATCATGTCAAGCTGATTTAATACGTCTTAGTGTGGCAGCATCCAACAACTCATTAAATCTCTACGCGTTTCGGCGCGAAAATGCGCCTTGGTCACAGGTAAGTGTTCAAATGATCATGTGATCTCAGTTCGCTACTGCGAGTCCCAGAATGCATCAATAATCCATTCCTGCAATACGGAATGGCATGACACCACATCCTTGCTGTTTATCCACGATGCTTACTGGTGATGAAATGTACATAGCATAGTGCTCTTGGCTGCCGCACACTGATAATTGCTTGGCGAGAAAACACGAAGATTGCCCAAGAGAGGACGACTCCTCTCCCTTTTCCCTTTCTCTTCTGCCAGCACCAAATACTCATGGAAGTCCGCTGACTGGTGCGGATGAAGAGCTTGACATGCCCCCTCAGTAAACACAGTCCAGAAATGCTCCATTTTTCCGGGGGCCCCCGACTCTGCAGGACGGGCTCTGAAAAACAGGAACGGAGAATCCTGTGGTAAGTATTACAGCACAAGAAGAGCCCACAACTTCGGCATCATGTCGAGCTGACTTTAATACGTCTTAGTGCGGCAGCATCCAACAACTCATTAAATCCCTACGCGTTTCGGCGCCAAAATGCGCCTTGGTCACAGGTGAGTGTTCAAATGATCATGTGATCTCAGTTCGCTACTGCGAGTTCCAGAATGCATCAATAATCCATTCCTGCAATACGGCATGGCATGACACCACATCCTTGCTGTTTATCCACGATGCTTACTGGTGATGAAATGTACATAGCATAGTGCTCTTGGCTGCCGCACACTGATAATTGCTTGGCGAGAAAACACGAAGATTGCCCAAGAGAGGACGACTCCTCTTCCTTTTCCCTTTCTCTTCTGCCAGCACCAAATACTCATGGAAGTCCGCTGACTGGTGCGGATGAAGAGCGTGTCATGCCCCCTCAGTAAACACAGTCCAGAAATGCTCCATTTTTCCGGGGGCCCCGACTCTGCAGGGCGGGCTCTGAAAAACAGGAACGGAGAATCCTGTGGTAAATATTACAGCACAAGAAGAGCCCACAACTTTGGCATCATGTCAAGCTGACTTTAATACGTCTTAGTGTGGCAGCATCCAACAACTCATTAAATCTCTACGCGTTTCGGCGCGAAAATGCGCCTTGGTCACAGGTAAGTGTTCAAATGATCATGTGATCTCAGTTCGCTACTGCGAGTCCCAGAATGCATCAATAATCCATTCCTGCAATACGGAATGGCATGACACCACATCCTTGCTGTTTATCCACGATGCTTACTGGTGATGAAATGTACATAGCATAGTGCTCTTGGCTGCCGCACACTGATAATTGCTTGGCGAGAAAACATGAAGATTGCCCAAGAGAGGACGACTCCTCTCCCTTTTCCCTTTCTCTTCTGCCAGCACCAAATACTCATGGAAGTCCGCTGACTGGTGCGGATGAAGAGTGTGTCATGCCCCTCAGTAAACACAGTCCAGAAATGCTCCATTTTTCCGGGGGCCCCGACTCTGCAGGGCGGGCTCTGAAAATCAGGAACGGAGAATCCTGTGGTAAGTATTACAGCACAAGAAGAGCCCACAACTTCGGCATCATGTCAAGCTGACTTTAATACGTCTTAGTGCGGCAGCATCCAACAACTCATTAAATCCCTACGCGTTTCGGCGCGAAAATGCGCCTTGGTCACAGGTGAGTGTTCAAATGATCATGTGATCTCTGTTCGCTACTGCGAGTCCCAGAATGCATCAATAATCCATTCCTGCAATACGGCATGGCATGACACCACATCCTTGCTGTTTACCCACGATGCTTACTGGTGATGAAATGTACATAGAATAGTGCTCTTGGCTGCCGCACACTGATAATTGCTTGGCGAGTAAACACGAAGATTGCCCAAGAGAGGACGACTCCTCTCCCTTTTCCCTTTCTCTTCTGCCAGCACCAAATACTCATGGAAGTCCGCTGACTGGTGCGGATGAAGAGCGTGTCATGCCCACTCAGTAAACACAGTCCAGAAATGCTCCATTTTTCCGGGGGCCCCGACTCTGCAGGGCGGGCTCTGAAAAACAGGAACGGAGAATCCTGTGGTAAGTATTACAGCACAAGAAGAGCCCACAACTTCGGCATCATGACATTAATACGTCTTAGTGCGGCAGCATCCAACAACTCATTAAATCCCTACGCGTTACAGCACGAAAATGCGCCTTGGTCACAGGTGAGTGTTCAAATGATCATGTGATCTCAGTTCGCTACTGCGAGTCCCAGAATGCATCAATAATCCATTCCTGCAATATGGCATGGCATGACACCACATCCTTGCTGTTTATCCACGATACTTACTGGTGATGAAATGTATATAGCATAGTGCTCTTGGCTGCCGCACACTGATAATTGCTTGGCGAGAAAACACGAAGATTGCCCAAGAGAGGACGACTCCTCTCCCTTTTCCCTTTCTCTTCTGCCAGCACGAAATACTCATGGAAGTCCGCTGACTGGTGCGGATGAAGAGCGTGTCATGCCCCCTCAGTAAACACAGTCCAGAAATGCTCCATTTTTCCGGGGCCCCCGACTCTGCAGTGCGGGCTCTGAAAAACAGGAACAGAGAATCCTGTGGTAAGTATTACAGCACAAGAAGAGCCCACAACTTCGGCATCATGTCAAGCTGACTTTAATACGTCTTAGTGCGGCAGCATCCAACAACTCATTAAATCCCTACGCGTTTTGGCGCGAAAATGCGCCTTGGTCACAGGTGAGTGTTCAAATGATCATGTGATCTCAGTTCGCTACTGCGAGTCCCAGAATGCATCAATAATCCATTCCTGCAATACGGCATGGCATGACACCACATCCTTGCTGTTTATCCACGATGCTTACTGGTGATGAAATGTACATAGCATAGTGCTCTTGGCTGCCGCACACTGATAATTGCTTGGCGAGAAAACACGAAGATTGCCCAAGAGTGGACCACTCCTCTCCCTTTTCCCTTTCTCTTCTGACAGCACCAAATACTCATGGAAGTCCGCTGACTGGTGCGGATGAAGATCGTGTCATGCCCCCTCAGTAAACACAGTCCAGAAATGCTCCATTTTTCCGGGGCCCCCGACTCTGCAGGGCGGGCTCTGAAAAACCGGAACGGAGAATCCTGTGGTAAGTATTACAGCACAAGAAGAGCCCACAACTTCGGCATCATGTCAAGCTGACTTTAATACGTCTTAGTGTGGCAGCATCCAACAACTCATTAAATCTCTACGCGTTTCGGCGCGAAAATGCGCCTTGGTCACAGGTAAGTGTTCAAATGATCATGTGATCTCAGTTCGCTACTGCGAGTCCCAGAATGCATTAATAATCCATTCCTGCAATACAGCATAGCATGACACCACATCCTTGCTGTTTATCCACGATGCTTACTGGTGATGAAATGTACATAGCATAGTGCTCTTGGCTGCCGCACACTGATAATTGCTTGGCGAGAAAACACGAAGATTGCCCAAGAGAGGACGACTCCTCTCCCTTTTCCCTTTCTCTTCAGCCAGCACCAAATACTCATGGAAGTCCGCTGACTGGTGCGGATGAAAGGTGTGTCATGCCCCCTCAGTAAACACAGTCCAGAAATGCTCCATTTTTCCGGGGGCCCCCGACTCTGCAGGGCGGGCTCTGAAAAACAGGAACGGAGAATCCTGTGGTAAGTATTACAGCACAAGAAGAGCCCACAACTTCGGCATCATGTCAAGCTGACTTTAATACGTCTTAGTGCGGCAGCATCCAACAACTCATTAAATCCCTACGCGTTTCGGCGCGAAAATGCGCCTTGGTCACAGGTGAGTGTTCAAATGATCATGTGATCTCAGTTCGCTCCTACGAGTCCCAGAATGCATCAATAATCCATTCCTGCAATACGGCATGGCATGACACCACATCCTTGCTGTTTACCCACGATGCTTACTGGTGATGAAATGTACATAGCATAGTGCTCTTGGCTGCCGCACACTGATAATTGCTTGGCGAGTAAACACGAAGATTGCCCAAGAGAGGACGACTCCTCTCCCTTTTCCCTTTCTCTTCTGCCAGCACCAAATACTCATGGAAGTCCGCTGACTGGTGCGGATGAAGAGCGTGTCATGCCCCCTCAGTAAACACAGTCCAGAAATGCTCCATTTTTCCAGGGGCCCCCGACTCTGCAGGGCGGGCTCTGAAAAACAGGAACGGAGAATCCTGTGGTAAGTATTACAGCACAAGAAGAGCCCACAACTTCGGCATCATGTCAAGCTGACTTTAATACGTCTTAGTGTGGCAGCATCCAACAACTCATTAAATCCCTATGCGTTTCGGCGCGAAAATGCGCCTCGGTCACAGGTGAGGGTTCAAATGATCATGTGTTCTCAGTTCGCTACTGCGAGTCCCAAAATGCATCAATAATCCATTCCTGCAATACGGCATGGCATGACACCACATCCTTGCTGTTTATCCACAATGCTTACTTGTGATGAAATGTACATAGCATAGTGCTCTTGGCTGCCGCACACTGATAATTGCTTGGCGAGAAAACACGAAGATTGCCCAAGAGAGGACGACTCCTCTCCCTTTTCCCTTTCCCTTCTGCCAGCACGAAATACTCATGGAAGTCCGCTGACTGGTGCGGATGAAGATCGTGTCATGCCCCCTCAGTAAACACAGTCCAGAAATGCTCCATTTTTCCGGGGGCCCCGACTCTGCAGGGCAGGCTCTGAAAAACAGGAACGGAGAATCCTGTGGTAAGTATTACAGCACAAGAAGAGCCCACAACTTCGGCATCATGTCAAGCTGACTTTAATACGTCTTAGTGTGGCAGCATCCAACAACTCATTAAATCCCTACGCGTTTCGGCGCGAAAATGCGCCTGGGTCACAGGTAAGTGTTCAAATGATCATGTGATCTCAGTTCGCTACTGCGAGTCCCAGAATGCTTTAATAATCCATTCCTGCAATACAGCATAGCATGACACCACATCCTTGCTGTTTATCCACGATGCTTACTGGTGATGAAATGTACATAGCATAGTGCTCTTGGCTGCCGCACACTGATAATTGCTTGGCGAGAAAACACGAAGATTGCCCAAGAGAGGACGACTCCTCTCCCTTTTCCCTTTCTCTTCAGCCAGCACCAAATACTCATGGAAGTCCGCTGACTGGTGCGGATGAAGAGTGTGTCATGCCCCCTCAGTAAACACAGTCCAGAAATGCTCCATTTTTCCGGGGGCCCCGACTCTGCAGGGCGGGCTCTGAAAAACAGGAACGGAGAATCCTGTGGTAAGTATTACAGCACAAGAAGAGCCCACAACTTCGGCATCATGTCAAGCTGACTTTAATACGTCTTAGTGCGGCAGCATCCAACAACTCATTAAATCCCTACGCGTTTCGGCGCGAAAATGCGCCTTGGTCACAGGTGAGTGTTCAAATGATCATGTGATCTCAGTTCGCTACTACGAGTCCCAGAATGCATCAATAATCCATTCCTGCAATACGGCATGGCATGACACCACATCCTTGCTGTTTACCCACGATGCTTACTGGTGATGAAATGTACATAGCATAGTGCTCTTGGCTGCCGCACACTGATAATTGCTTGGCGAGTAAACACGAAGATTGCCCAAGAGAGGACGACTCCTCTCCCTTTTTCCTTTCTCTTCTGCCAGCACCAAATACTCATGGAAGTCCGCTGACTGGTGCGGATGAAGAGCGTGTCATGCCCCCTCAGTAAACACAGTCCAGAAATGCTCCATTTTTCCAGGGGCCCCCGACTCTGCAGGGCGGGCTCTGAAAAACAGGAACGGAGAATCCTGTGGTAAGTATTACAGCACAAGAAGAGCCCACAACTTTGGCATCATGTCAAGCTGACTTTAATACGTCTTAGTGCGGCAGCATCCAACAACTCATTAAATCCCTACGCGTTTCGGCGCGAAAATGCGCCTTGGTCACAGGTGAGTGTTCAAATGATCATGTGATCTCAGTTCGCTACTGCGAGTCGCAGAATGCATCAATAATCCATTCCTGCAATACGGCATGGCATGACACCACATCCTTGCTGTTTATCCACGATGCTTACTGGTGATGAAATGTACATAGCATAGTGCTCTTGGCTGCCGCACACTGATAATTGCTTGGCGAGAAAACACGAAGATTGCCCAAGAGAGGACGACTCCTCTCCCTTTTCCCTTTCTCTTCTGCCAGCACCAAATACTCATGGAAGTCCGCTGACTGGTGCGGATGAAGATCGTGTCATGCCCCCTCAGTAAACACAGTCCAGAAATGCTCCATTTTTACGGGGGCCCCCGACTCTGCAGGGCGGGCTCTGAAAAACAGGAACGGAGAATCCTGTGGTAAGTATTACAGCACAAGAAGAGCCCACAATTACGGCATCATGTCAAGCTGACTTTAATACGTCTTAGTGTGGCAGCATCCAACAACTCATTAAATCTCTACGCGTTTCGGCGCGAAAATGCGCCTTGGTCACAGGTAAGTGTTCAAATGATCATGTGATCTCAGTTCGCTACTGCGAGTTCCAGAATGCATCAATAATCCATTCCTGCAATACGGCATGGCATGACACCACATCCTTGCTGTTTATCCACGATGCTTACTGGTGATGAAATGTACATAGCATAGTGCTCTTGGCTGCCGCACACTGATAATTGCTTGGCGAGAAAACACGAAGATTGCCCAAGAGAGGACGACTCCTCTTCCTTTTCCCTTTCTCTTCTGCCAGCACCAAATACTCATGGAAGTCCGCTGACTGGTGCGGATGAAGAGCGTGTCATGCCCCCTCAGTAAACACAGTCCAGAAATGCTCCATTTTTCCGGGGGCCCCCGACTCTGCAGGGCGGGCTCTGAAAAACAGGAACGGAGAATCCTGTGGTAAATATTACAGCACAAGAAGAGCCCACAACTTTGGCATCATGTCAAGCTGACTTTAATACGTCTTAGTGTGGCAGCATCCAACAACTCATTAAATCGCTACGCGTTTCGGCGCGAAAATGCGCCTTGGTCACAGGTAAGTGTTCAAATGATCATGTGATCTCAGTTCGCTACTGCGAGTCCCAGAATGCATCAATAATCCATTCCTGCAATACGGAATGGCATGACACCACATCCTTGCTGTTTATCCACGATGCTTACTGGTGATGAAATGTACATAGCATAGTGCTCTTGGCTGCCGCACACTGATAATTGCTTGGCGAGAAAACATGAAGATTGCCCAAGAGAGGACGACTCCTCTCCCTTTTCCCTTTCTCTTCTGCCAGCACCAAATACTCATGGAAGTCCGCTGACTGGTGCGGATGAAGAGTGTGTCATGCCCCTCAGTAAACACAGTCCAGAAATGCTCCATTTTTCCGGGGGCCCCCGACTCTGCAGGGCGGGCTCTGAAAATCAGGAACGGAGAATCCTGTGGTAAGTATTACAGCACAAGAAGAGCCCACAACTTCGGCATCATGTCAAGCTGACTTTAATACGTCTTAGTGCGGCAGCATCCAACAACTCATTAAATCCCTACGCGTTTCGGCGCGAAAATGCGCCTTGGTCACAGGTGAGTGTTCAAATGATCATGTGATCTCTGTTCGCTACTGCGAGTCCCAGAATGCATCAATAATCCATTCCTGCAATACGGCATGGCATGACACCACATCCTTGCTGTTTACCCACGATGCTTACTGGTGATGAAATGTACATAGAATAGTGCTCTTGGCTGCCGCACACTGATAATTGCTTGGCGAGTAAACACGAAGATTGCCCAAGAGAGGACGACTCCTCTCCCTTTTCCCTTTCTCTTCTGCCAGCACCAAATACTCATGGAAGTCCGCTGACTGGTGCGGATGAAGAGCGTGTCATGCCCACTCAGTAAACACAGTCCAGAAATGCTCCATTTTTCCGGGGGCCCCGACTCTGCAGGGCGGGCTCTGAAAAACAGGAACGGAGAATCCTGTGGTAAGTATTACAGCACAAGAAGAGCCCACAACTTCGGCATCATGACATTAATACGTCTTAGTGCGGCAGCATCCAACAACTCATTAAATCCCTACGCGTTACAGCACGAAAATGCGCCTTGGTCACAGGTGAGTGTTCAAATGATCATGTGATCTCAGTTTGCTACTGCGAGTCCCAGAATGCATCAATAATCCATTCCTGCAATATGGCATGGCATGACACCACATCCTTGCTGTTTATCCACGATACTTACTGGTGATGAAATGTATATAGCATAGTGCTCTTGGCTGCCGCACACTGATAATTGCTTGGCGAGAAAACACGAAGATTGCCCAAGAGAGGACGACTCCTCTCCCTTTTCCCTTTCTCTTCTGCCAGCACGAAATACTCATGGAAGTCCGCTGACTGGTGCGGATGAAGAGCGTGTCATGCCCCCTCAGTAAACACAGTCCAGAAATGCTCCATTTTTCCGGGGGCCCCGACTCTGCAGTGCGGGCTCTGAAAAACAGGAACAGAGAATCCTGTGGTAAGTATTACAGCACAAGAAGAGCCCACAACTTCGGCATCATGTCAAGCTGACTTTAATACGTCTTAGTGCGGCAGCATCCAACAACTCATTAAATCCCTACGCGTTTTGGCGCGAAAATGCGCCTTGGTCACAGGTGAGTGTTCAAATGATCATGTGATCTCAGTTCGCTACTGCGAGTCCCAGAATGCATCAATAATCCATTCCTGCAATACGGCATGGCATGACACCACATCCTTGCTGTTTATCCACGATGCTTACTGGTGATGAAATGTACATAGCATAGTGCTCTTGGCTGCCGCACACTGATAATTGCTTGGCGAGAAAACACGAAGATTGCCCAAGAGTGGACCACTCCTCTCCCTTTTCCCTTTCTCTTCTGACAGCACCAAATACTCATGGAAGTCCGCTGACTGGTGCGGATGAAGATCGTGTCATGCCCCCTCAGTAAACACAGTCCAGAAATGCTCCATTTTTCCGGGGGCCCCCGACTCTGCAGGGCGGGCTCTGAAAAACCGGAACGGAGAATCCTGTGGTAAGTATTACAGCACAAGAAGAGCCCACAACTTCGGCATCATGTCAAGCTGACTTTAATACGTCTTAGTGTGGCAGCATCCAACAACTCATTAAATCTCTACGCGTTTCGGCGCGAAAATGCGCCTTGGTCACAGGTAAGTGTTCAAATGATCATGTGATCTCAGTTCGCTACTGCGAGTCCCAGAATGCATTAATAATCCATTCCTGCAATACAGCATAGCATGACACCACATCCTTGCTGTTTATCCACGATGCTTACTGGTGATGAAATGTACATAGCATAGTGCTCTTGGCTGCCGCACACTGATAATTGCTTGGCGAGAAAACACGAAGATTGCCCAAGAGAGGACGACTCCTCTCCCTTTTCCCTTTCTCTTCAGCCAGCACCAAATACTCATGGAAGTCCGCTGACTGGTGCGGATGAAGAGTGTGTCATGCCCCCTCAGTAAACACAGTCCAGAAATGCTCCATTTTTCCGGGGCCCCCGACTCTGCAGGGCGGGCTCTGAAAAACAGGAACGGAGAATCCTGTGGTAAGTATTACAGCACAAGAAGAGCCCACAACTTCGGCATCATGTCAAGCTGACTTTAATACGTCTTAGTGCGGCAGCATCCAACAACTCATTAAATCCCTACGCGTTTCGGCGCGAAAATGCGCCTTGGTCACAGGTGAGTGTTCAAATGATCATGTGATCTCAGTTCGCTCCTACGAGTCCCAGAATGCATCAATAATCCATTCCTGCAATACGGCATGGCATGACACCACATCCTTGCTGTTTACCCACGATGCTTACTGGTGATGAAATGTACATAGCATAGTGCTCTTGGCTGCCGCACACTGATAATTGCTTGGCGAGTAAACACGAAGATTGCCCAAGAGAGGACGACTCCTCTCCCTTTTCCCTTTCTCTTCTGCCAGCACCAAATACTCATGGAAGTCCGCTGACTGGTGCGGATGAAGAGCGTGTCATGCCCCCTCAGTAAACACAGTCCAGAAATGCTCCATTTTTCCAGGGGCCCCCGACTCTGCAGGGCGGGCTCTGAAAAACAGGAACGGAGAATCCTGTGGTAAGTATTACAGCACAAGAAGAGCCCACAACTTCGGCATCATGTCAAGCTGACTTTAATACGTCTTAGTGTGGCAGCATCCAACAACTCATTAAATCCCTATGCGTTTCGGCGCGAAAATGCGCCTCGGTCACAGGTGAGGGTTCAAATGATCATGTGTTCTCAGTTCGCTACTGCGAGTCCCAAAATGCATCAATAATCCATTCCTGCAATACGGCATGGCATGACACCACATCCTTGCTGTTTATCCACAATGCTTACTTGTGATGAAATGTACATAGCATAGTGCTCTTGGCTGCCGCACACTGATAATTGCTTGGCGAGAAAACACGAAGATTGCCCAAGAGAGGACGACTCCTCTCCCTTTTCCCTTTCCCTTCTGCCAGCACGAAATACTCATGGAAGTCCGCTGACTGGTGCGGATGAAGATCGTGTCATGCCCCCTCAGTAAACACAGTCCAGAAATGCTCCATTTTTCCGGGGGCCCCCGACTCTGCAGGGCAGGCTCTGAAAAACAGGAACGGAGAATCCTGTGGTAAGTATTACAGCACAAGAAGAGCCCACAACTTCGGCATCATGTCAAGCTGACTTTAATACGTCTTAGTGTGGCAGCATCCAACAACTCATTAAATCCCTACGCGTTTCGGCGCGAAAATGCGCCTGGGTCACAGGTAAGTGTTCAAATGATCATGTGATCTCAGTTCGCTACTGCGAGTCCCAGAATGCTTTAATAATCCATTCCTGCAATACAGCATAGCATGACACCACATCCTTGCTGTTTATCCACGATGCTTACTGGTGATGAAATGTACATAGCATAGTGCTCTTGGCTGCCGCACACTGATAATTGCTTGGCGAGAAAACACGAAGATTGCCCAAGAGAGGACGACTCCTCTCCCTTTTCCCTTTCTCTTCAGCCAGCACCAAATACTCATGGAAGTCCGCTGACTGGTGCGGATGAAGAGTGTGTCATGCCCCCTCAGTAAACACAGTCCAGAAATGCTCCATTTTTCCGGGGGCCCCGACTCTGCAGGGCGGGCTCTGAAAAACAGGAACGGAGAATCCTGTGGTAAGTATTACAGCACAAGAAGAGCCCACAACTTCGGCATCATGTCAAGCTGACTTTAATACGTCTTAGTGCGGCAGCATCCAACAACTCATTAAATCCCTACGCGTTTCGGCGCGAAAATGCGCCTTGGTCACAGGTGAGTGTTCAAATGATCATGTGATCTCAGTTCGCTACTACGAGTCCCAGAATGCATCAATAATCCATTCCTGCAATACGGCATGGCATGACACCACATCCTTGCTGTTTACCCACGATGCTTACTGGTGATGAAATGTACATAGCATAGTGCTCTTGGCTGCCGCACACTGATAATTGCTTGGCGAGTAAACACGAAGATTGCCCAAGAGAGGACGACTCCTCTCCCTTTTTCCTTTCTCTTCTGCCAGCACCAAATACTCATGGAAGTCCGCTGACTGGTGCGGATGAAGAGCGTGTCATGCCCCCTCAGTAAACACAGTCCAGAAATGCTCCATTTTTCCAGGGGCCCCCGACTCTGCAGGGCGGGCTCTGAAAAACAGGAACGGAGAATCCTGTGGTAAGTATTACAGCACAAGAAGAGCCCACAACTTCGGCATCATGTCAAGCTGACTTTAATACGTCTTAGTGCGGCAGCATCCAACAACTCATTAAATCCCTACGCGTTTCGGCGCGAAAATGCGCCTTGGTCACAGGTGAGTGTTCAAATGATCATGTGATCTCAGTTCGCTACTGCGAGTCGCAGAATGCATCAATAATCCATTCCTGCAATACGGCATGGCATGACACCACATCCTTGCTGTTTATCCACGATGCTTACTGGTGATGAAATGTACATAGCATAGTGCTCTTGGCTGCCGCACACTGATAATTGCTTGGCGAGAAAACACGAAGATTGCCCAAGAGAGGACGACTCCTCTCCCTTTTCCCTTTCTCTTCTGCCAGCACCAAATACTCATGGAAGTCCGCTGACTGGTGCGGATGAAGATCGTGTCATGCCCCCTCAGTAAACACAGTCCAGAAATGCTCCATTTTTCCGGGGGCCCCGACTCTGCAGGGCGGGCTCTGAAAAACAGGAACGGAGAATCCTGTGGTAAGTATTACAGCACAAGAAGAGCCCACAATTACGGCATCATGTCAAGCTGACTTTAATACGTCTTAGTGTGGCAGCATCCAACAACTCATTAAATCTCTACGCGTTTCGGCGCGAAAATGCGCCTTGGTCACAGGTAAGTGTTCAAATGATCATGTGATCTCAGTTCGCTACTGCGAGTCCCAGAATGCATCAATAATCCATTCCTGCAATACGGAATGGCATGACACCACATCCTTGCTGTTTATCCACGATGCTTACTGGTGATGAAATGTACATAGCATAGTGCTCTTGGCTGCCGCACACTGATAATTGCTTGGCGAGAAAACACGAAGATTGCCCAAGAGAGGACGACTCCTCTCCCTTTTCCCTTTCTCTTCTGCCAGCACCAAATACTCATGGAAGTCCGCTGACTGGTGCGGATGAAGAGTGTGTCATGCCCCCTCAGTAAACACAGTCCAGAAATGCTCCATTTTTCCGGGGGCCCCCGACTCTGCAGGGCGGGCTCTGAAAATCAGGAACGGAGAATCCTGTGGTAAGTATTACAGCACAAGAAGAGCCCACAACTTCGGCATCATGTCAAGCTGACTTTAATACGTCTTAGTGCGGCAGCATCCAACAACTCATTAAATCCCTACGCGTTTCGGCGCGAAAATGCGCCTTGGTCACAGGTGAGTGTTCAAATGATCATGTGATCTCAGTTCGCTACTGCGAGTCCCAGAATGCATCAATAATCCATTCCTGCAATACGGCATGGCATGACACCACATCCTTGCTGTTTACCCACGATGCTTACTGGTGATGAAATGTACATAGCATAGTGCTCTTTGGCTGCCGCACACTGATAATTGCTTGGCGAGTAAACACGAAGATTGCCCAAGAGAGGACGACTCCTCTCCCTTTTCCCTTTCTCTTCTGCCAGCACCAAATACTCATGGAAGTCCGCTGACTGGTGCGGATGAAGAGCGTGTCATGCCCACTCAGTAAACACAGTCCAGAAATGCTCCATTTTTCCGGGGGCCCCCGACTCTGCAGGGCGGGCTCTGAAAAACAGGAACGGAGAATCCTGTGGTAAGTATTACAGCACAAGAAGAGCCCACAACTTCGGCATCATGCAGCTGACTTAATACGTCTTAGTGCGGCAGCATCCAACAACTCATTAAATCCCTACGCGTTACAGCACGAAAATGCGCCTTGGTCACAGGTGAGTGTTCAAATGATCATGTGATCTCAGTTCGCTACTGCGAGTCCCAGAATGCATCAATAATCCATTCCTGCAATACGGCATGGCATGACACCACATCCTTGCTGTTTATCCACGATACTTACTGGTGATGAAATGTACATAGCATAGTGCTCTTGGCTGCCGCACACTGATAATTGCTTGGCGAGAAAACACGAAGATTGCCCAAGAGAGGACGACTCCTCTCCCTTTTCCCTTTCTCTTCTGCCAGCACGAAATACTCATGGAAGTCCGCTGACTGGTGCGGATGAAGAGCGTGTCATGCCCCCTCAGTAAACACAGTCCAGAAATGCTCCATTTTTCCGGGGGCCCCGACTCTGCAGGGCGGGCTCTGAAAAACAGGAACAGAGAATCCTGTGGTAAGTATTACAGCACAAGAAGAGCCCACAACTTCGGCATCATGTCAAGCTGAATTTAATACGTCTTAGTGCGGCAGCATCCAACAACTCATTAAATCCCTACGCGTTTTGGCGCGAAAATGCGCCTTGGTCACAGGTGAGTGTTCAAATGATCATGTGATCTCAGTTCGCTACTGCGAGTCCCAGAATGCATCAATAATCCATTCCTGCAATACGGCATGGCATGACACCACATCCTTGCTGTTTATCCACGATGCTTACTGGTGATGAAATGTACATAGCATAGTGCTCTTGGCTGCCGCACACTGATAATTGCTTGGCGAGAAAACACGAAGATTGCCCAAGAGTGGACCACTCCTCTCCCTTTTCCCTTTCTCTTCTGCCAGCACCAAATACTCATGGAAGTCCGCTGACTGGTGCGGATGAAGATCGTGTCATGCCCCCTCAGTAAACACAGTCCAGAAATGCTCCATTTTTCCGGGGGCCCCCGACTCTGCAGGGCGGGCTCTGAAAAACAGGAACGGAGAATCCTGTGGTAAGTATTACAGCACAAGAAGAGCCCACAACTTCGGCATCATGTCAAGCTGACTTTAATACGTCTTAGTGTGGCAGCATCCAACAACTCATTAAATCTCTACGCGTTTCGGCGCGAAAATGCGCCTTGGTCACAGGTAAGTGTTCAAATGATCATGTGATCTCAGTTCGCTACTGCGAGTCCCAGAATGCATTAATAATCCATTCCTGCAATACAGCATAGCATGACACCACATCCTTGCTGTTTATCCACGATGCTTACTGGTGATGAAATGTACATAGCATAGTGCTCTTGGCTGCCGCACACTGATAATTGCTTGGCGAGAAAACACGAAGATTGCCCAAGAGAGGACGACTCCTCTCCCTTTTCCCTTTCTCTTCAGCCAGCACCAAATACTCATGGAAGTCCGCTGACTGGTGCGGATGAAGAGTGTGTCATGCCCCCTCAGTAAACACAGTCCAGAAATGCTCCATTTTTCCGGGGGCCCCCGACTCTGCAGGGCGGGCTCTGAAAAACAGGAACGGAGAATCCTGTGGTAAGTATTACAGCACAAGAAGAGCCCACAACTTCGGCATCATGTCAAGCTGACTTTAATACGTCTTAGTGCGGCAGCATCCAACAACTCATTAAATCCCTACGCGTTTCAGCGCGAAAATGCGCCTTGGTCACAGGTGAGTGTTCAAATGATCATGTGATCTCAGTTAGCTACTACGAGTCCCAGAATGCATCAATAATCCATTCCTGCAATACGGCATGGCATGACACCACATCCTTGCTGTTTACCCACGATGCTTACTGGTGATGAAATGTACACAGCATAGTGCTCTTGGCTGCCGCACACTGATAATTGCTTGGCGAGTAAACACGAAGATTGCCCAAGAGAGGACGACTCCTCTCCCTTTTCCTTTTCTCTTCTGCCAGCACCAAATACTCATGGAAGTCCGCTGACTGGTGCGGATGAAGAGCATGTCATGCCTCCTCAGTAAACACAGTCCAGAAATGCTCCATTTTTCCAGGGGCCCCCGACTCTGCAGGGCGGGCTCTGAAAAACAGGAACGGAGAATCCTGTGATAAGTATTACAGCACAAGAAGAGCCCACAACTTCGGCATCATGTCAAGCTGACTTTAATACGTCTTAGTGTGGCAGCATCCAACAACTCATTAAATCCCTACGCGTTTCGGCGCGAAAATGCGCCTCGGTCACAGGTGAGGGTTCAAATGATCATGTGTTCTCAGTTCGCTACTGCGAGTCCCAAAATGCATCAATAATCCATTCCTGCAATACGGCATGGCATGACACCACATCCTTGCTGTTTATCCACAATGCTTACTTGTGATGAAATGTACATAGCATAGTGCTCTTGGCTGCCGCACACTGATAATTGCTTGGCGAGAAAACACGAAGATTGCCCAAGAGAGGACGACTCCTCTCCCTTTTCCCTTTCCCTTCTGCCAGCACGAAATACTCATGGAAGTCCGCTGACTGGTGCGGATGAAGAGCGTGTCATGCCCCCTCAGTAAACACAGTCCAGAAATGCTCAATTTTTCCGGGGGCCCCCGACTCTGCAGGGCGGGCTCTGAAAAACAGGAACAGAGAATCCTGTGGTAAGTATTACAGCACAAGAAGAGCCCACAACTTCGGCATCATGTCAAGCTGACTTTAATACGTCTTAGTGCAGCAGCATCCAACAACTCATTAAATCCCTACGCGTTTCGGCGCGAAAATGCGCCTTGGTCACAGGTGAGTGTTCAAATGATCATGTGATCTCAGTTCGCTACTGCGAGTCCCAGAATGCATCAATAATCCATTCCTGCAATACGGCATGGCATGACACCACATCCTTGCTGTTTATCCACAATGCTTACTGGTGATGAAATGTACATAGCGTAGTGCTCTTGGCTGCCGCACACTGATAATTGCTTGGCGATAAAACACGAAGATCGCCCAAGAGAGGACGACTCCTCTCCCTTTTCCCTTTCTCTTCTGCCAGCACCAAATACTCATGGAAGTCCGCTGACTGGTGCGGATGAAGATCGTGTCATGCCCCCTCAGTAAACACAGTCCAGAAATGCTCCATTTTTCCGGGGGCCCCGACTCTGCAGGGCAGGCTCTGAAAAACAGGAACGGAGAATCCTGTGGTAAGTATTACAGCACAAGAAGAGCCCACAACTTCGGCATCATGTCAAGCTGACTTTAATACGTCTTAGTGTGGCAGCATCCAACAACTCATTAAATCCCTACGCGTTTCGGCGCGAAAATGCGCCTTGGTCACAGGTAAGTGTTCAAATGATCATGTGATCTCAGTTCGCTACTGCGAGTCCCAGAATGCATCAATAATCCATTCCTGCAATACGGCATGGCATGACACCACATCCTTGCTGTTTATCCACGATGCTTACTGGTGATGAAATGTACATAGCATAGTGCTCTTGGCTGCCGCACACTGATAATTGCTTGGCGAGAAAACACGAAGATTGCCCAAGAGTGGACCACTCCTCTCCCTTTTCCCTTTCTCTTCTGCCAGCACCAAATACTCATTGAAGTCCGCTGACTGGTGCGGATGAAGATTGTGTCATGCCCCCTCAGTAAACACAGTCCAGAAATGCTCCATTTTTCCGGGGGCCCCCGACTCTGCAGGGCGGGCTCTGAAAAACAGGAACGGAGAATCCTGTGGTAAGTATTACAGCACAAGAAGAGCCCACAACTTCGGCATCATGTCAAGCTGACTTTAATACGTCTTAGTGTGGCAGCATCCAACAACTCATTAAATCTCTACGCGTTTCGGCGCGAAAATGCGCCTTGGTCACAGGTAAGTGTTCAAATGATCATGTGATCTCAGTTCGCTACTGCGAGTCCCAGAATGCATTAATAATCCATTCCTGCAATACAGCATAGCATGACACCACATCCTTGCTGTTTATCCACGATGCTTACTGGTGATGAAATGTACATAGCATAGTGCTCTTGGCTGCCGCACACTGATAATTGCTTGGCGAGAAAACACGAAGATTGCCCAAGAGAGGACGACTCCTCTCCCTTTTCCCTTTCTCTTCAGCCAGCACCAAATACTCATGGAAGTCCACTGACTGGTGCGGATGAAGAGTGTGTCATGCCCCCTCAGTAAACACAGTCCAGAAATGCTCCATTTTTCCGGGGGCCCCCGACTCTGCAGGGCGGGCTCTGAAAAACAGGAACGGAGAATCCTGTGGTAAGTATTACAGCACAAGAAGAGCCCACAATTACGGCATCATGTCAAGCTGATTTAATACGTCTTAGTGTGGCAGCATCCAACAACTCATTAAATCTCTACGCGTTTCGGCGCGAAAATGCGCCTTGGTCACAGGTAAGTGTTCAAATGATCATGTGATCTCAGTTCGCTACTGCGAGTCCCAGAATGCATCAATAATCCATTCCTGCAATACGGAATGGCATGACACCACATCCTTGCTGTTTATCCACGATGCTTACTGGTGATGAAATGTACATAGCATAGTGCTCTTGGCTGCCGCACACTGATAATTGCTTGGCGAGAAAACACGAAGATTGCCCAAGAGAGGACGACTCCTCTCCCTTTTCCCTTTCTCTTCTGCCAGCACCAAATACTCATGGAAGTCCGCTGACTGGTGCGGATGAAGAGCGTGACATGCCCCCTCAGTAAACACAGTCCAGAAATGCTCCATTTTTCCGGGGGCCCCCGACTCTGCAGGACGGGCTCTGAAAAACAGGAACGGAGAATCCTGTGGTAAGTATTACAGCACAAGAAGAGCCCACAACTTCGGCATCATGTCGAGCTGACTTTAATACGTCTTAGTGCGGCAGCATCCAACAACTCATTAAATCCCTACGCGTTTCGGCGCCAAAATGCGCCTTGGTCACAGGTGAGTGTTCAAATGATCATGTGATCTCAGTTCGCTACTGCGAGTTCCAGAATGCATCAATAATCCATTCCTGCAATACGGCATGGCATGACACCACATCCTTGCTGTTTATCCACGATGCTTACTGGTGATGAAATGTACATAGCATAGTGCTCTTGGCTGCCGCACACTGATAATTGCTTGGCGAGAAAACACGAAGATTGCCCAAGAGAGGACGACTCCTCTTCCTTTTCCCTTTCTCTTCTGCCAGCACCAAATACTCATGGAAGTCCGCTGACTGGTGCGGATGAAGAGCGTGTCATGCCCCCTCAGTAAACACAGTCCAGAAATGCTCCATTTTTCCGGGGGCCCCGACTCTGCAGGGCGGGCTCTGAAAAACAGGAACGGAGAATCCTGTGGTAAATATTACAGCACAAGAAGAGCCCACAACTTTGGCATCATGTCAAGCTGACTTTAATACGTCTTAGTGTGGCAGCATCCAACAACTCATTAAATCTCTACGCGTTTCGGCGCGAAAATGCGCCTTGGTCACAGGTAAGTGTTCAAATGATCATGTGATCTCAGTTCGCTACTGCGAGTCCCAGAATGCATCAATAATCCATTCCTGCAATACGGAATGGCATGACACCACATCCTTGCTGTTTATCCACGATGCTTACTGGTGATGAAATGTACATAGCATAGTGCTCTTGGCTGCCGCACACTGATAATTGCTTGGCGAGAAAACATGAAGATTGCCCAAGAGAGGACGACTCCTCTCCCTTTTCCCTTTCTCTTCTGCCAGCACCAAATACTCATGGAAGTCCGCTGACTGGTGCGGATGAAGAGTGTGTCATGCCCCCTCAGTAAACACAGTCCAGAAATGCTCCATTTTTCCGGGGGCCCCCGACTCTGCAGGGCGGGCTCTGAAAATCAGGAACGGAGAATCCTGTGGTAAGTATTACAGCACAAGAAGAGCCCACAACTTCGGCATCATGTCAAGCTGACTTTAATACGTCTTAGTGCGGCAGCATCCAACAACTCATTAAATCCCTACGCGTTTCGGCGCGAAAATGCGCCTTGGTCACAGGTGAGTGTTCAAATGATCATGTGATCTCTGTTCGCTACTGCGAGTCCCAGAATGCATCAATAATCCATTCCTGCAATACGGCATGGCATGACACCACATCCTTGCTGTTTACCCACGATGCTTACTGGTGATGAAATGTACATAGAATAGTGCTCTTGGCTGCCGCACACTGATAATTGCTTGGCGAGTAAACACGAAGATTGCCCAAGAGAGGACGACTCCTCTCCCTTTTCCCTTTCTCTTCTGCCAGCACCAAATACTCATGGAAGTCCGCTGACTGGTGCGGATGAAGAGCGTGTCATGCCCACTCAGTAAACACAGTCCAGAAATGCTCCATTTTTCCGGGGCCCCCGACTCTGCAGGGCGGGCTCTGAAAAACAGGAACGGAGAATCCTGTGGTAAGTATTACAGCACAAGAAGAGCCCACAACTTCGGCATCATGACATTAATACGTCTTAGTGCGGCAGCATCCAACAACTCATTAAATCCCTACGCGTTACAGCACGAAAATGCGCCTTGGTCACAGGTGAGTGTTCAAATGATCATGTGATCTCAGTTCGCTACTGCGAGTCCCAGAATGCATCAATAATCCATTCCTGCAATATGGCATGGCATGACACCACATCCTTGCTGTTTATCCACGATACTTACTGGTGATGAAATGTATATAGCATAGTGCTCTTGGCTGCCGCACACTGATAATTGCTTGGCGAGAAAACACGAAGATTGCCCAAGAGAGGACGACTCCTCTCCCTTTTCCCTTTCTCTTCTGCCAGCACGAAATACTCATGGAAGTCCGCTGACTGGTGCGGATGAAGAGCGTGTCATGCCCCCTCAGTAAACACAGTCCAGAAATGCTCCATTTTTCCGGGGGCCCCCGACTCTGCAGTGCGGGCTCTGAAAAACAGGAACAGAGAATCCTGTGGTAAGTATTACAGCACAAGAAGAGCCCACAACTTCGGCATCATGTCAAGCTGACTTTAATACGTCTTAGTGCGGCAGCATCCAACAACTCATTAAATCCCTACGCGTTTTGGCGCGAAAATGCGCCTTGGTCACAGGTGAGTGTTCAAATGATCATGTGATCTCAGTTCGCTACTGCGAGTCCCAGAATGCATCAATAATCCATTCCTGCAATACGGCATGGCATGACACCACATCCTTGCTGTTTATCCACGATGCTTACTGGTGATGAAATGTACATAGCATAGTGCTCTTGGCTGCCGCACACTGATAATTGCTTGGCGAGAAAACACGAAGATTGCCCAAGAGTGGACCACTCCTCTCCCTTTTCCCTTTCTCTTCTGACAGCACCAAATACTCATGGAAGTCCGCTGACTGGTGCGGATGAAGATCGTGTCATGCCCCCTCAGTAAACACAGTCCAGAAATGCTCCATTTTTCCGGGGGCCCCCGACTCTGCAGGGCGGGCTCTGAAAAACCGGAACGGAGAATCCTGTGGTAAGTATTACAGCACAAGAAGAGCCCACAACTTCGGCATCATGTCAAGCTGACTTTAATACGTCTTAGTGTGGCAGCATCCAACAACTCATTAAATCTCTACGCGTTTCGGCGCGAAAATGCGCCTTGGTCACAGGTAAGTGTTCAAATGATCATGTGATCTCAGTTCGCTACTGCGAGTCCCAGAATGCATTAATAATCCATTCCTGCAATACAGCATAGCATGACACCACATCCTTGCTGTTTATCCACGATGCTTACTGGTGATGAAATGTACATAGCATAGTGCTCTTGGCTGCCGCACACTGATAATTGCTTGGCGAGAAAACACGAAGATTGCCCAAGAGAGGACGACTCCTCTCCCTTTTCCCTTTCTCTTCAGCCAGCACCAAATACTCATGGAAGTCCGCTGACTGGTGCGGATGAAAGGTGTGTCATGCCCCCTCAGTAAACACAGTCCAGAAATGCTCCATTTTTCCGGGGGCCCCCGACTCTGCAGGGCGGGCTCTGAAAAACAGGAACGGAGAATCCTGTGGTAAGTATTACAGCACAAGAAGAGCCCACAACTTCGGCATCATGTCAAGCTGACTTTAATACGTCTTAGTGCGGCAGCATCCAACAACTCATTAAATCCCTACGCGTTTCGGCGCGAAAATGCGCCTTGGTCACAGGTGAGTGTTCAAATGATCATGTGATCTCAGTTCGCTCCTACGAGTCCCAGAATGCATCAATAATCCATTCCTGCAATACGGCATGGCATGACACCACATCCTTGCTGTTTACCCACGATGCTTACTGGTGATGAAATGTACATAGCATAGTGCTCTTGGCTGCCGCACACTGATAATTGCTTGGCGAGTAAACACGAAGATTGCCCAAGAGAGGACGACTCCTCTCCCTTTTCCCTTTCTCTTCTGCCAGCACCAAATACTCATGGAAGTCCGCTGACTGGTGCGGATGAAGAGCGTGTCATGCCCCCTCAGTAAACACAGTCCAGAAATGCTCCATTTTTCCAGGGGCCCCCGACTCTGCAGGGCGGGCTCTGAAAAACAGGAACGGAGAATCCTGTGGTAAGTATTACAGCACAAGAAGAGCCCACAACTTCGGCATCATGTCAAGCTGACTTTAATACGTCTTAGTGTGGCAGCATCCAACAACTCATTAAATCCCTATGCGTTTCGGCGCGAAAATGCGCCTCGGTCACAGGTGAGGGTTCAAATGATCATGTGTTCTCAGTTCGCTACTGCGAGTCCCAAAATGCATCAATAATCCATTCCTGCAATACGGCATGGCATGACACCACATCCTTGCTGTTTATCCACAATGCTTACTTGTGATGAAATGTACATAGCATAGTGCTCTTGGCTGCCGCACACTGATAATTGCTTGGCGAGAAAACACGAAGATTGCCCAAGAGAGGACGACTCCTCTCCCTTTTCCCTTTCCCTTCTGCCAGCACGAAATACTCATGGAAGTCCGCTGACTGGTGCGGATGAAGATCGTGTCATGCCCCCTCAGTAAACACAGTCCAGAAATGCTCCATTTTTCCGGGGGCCCCGACTCTGCAGGGCAGGCTCTGAAAAACAGGAACGGAGAATCCTGTGGTAAGTATTACAGCACAAGAAGAGCCCACAACTTCGGCATCATGTCAAGCTGACTTTAATACGTCTTAGTGTGGCAGCATCCAACAACTCATTAAATCCCTACGCGTTTCGGCGCGAAAATGCGCCTGGGTCACAGGTAAGTGTTCAAATGATCATGTGATCTCAGTTCGCTACTGCGAGTCCCAGAATGCTTTAATAATCCATTCCTGCAATACAGCATAGCATGACACCACATCCTTGCTGTTTATCCACGATGCTTACTGGTGATGAAATGTACATAGCATAGTGCTCTTGGCTGCCGCACACTGATAATTGCTTGGCGAGAAAACACGAAGATTGCCCAAGAGAGGACGACTCCTCTCCCTTTTCCCTTTCTCTTCAGCCAGCACCAAATACTCATGGAAGTCCGCTGACTGGTGCGGATGAAGAGTGTGTCATGCCCCCTCAGTAAACACAGTCCAGAAATGCTCCATTTTTCCGGGGCCCCCGACTCTGCAGGGCGGGCTCTGAAAAACAGGAACGGAGAATCCTGTGGTAAGTATTACAGCACAAGAAGAGCCCACAACTTCGGCATCATGTCAAGCTGACTTTAATACGTCTTAGTGCGGCAGCATCCAACAACTCATTAAATCCCTACGCGTTTCGGCGCGAAAATGCGCCTTGGTCACAGGTGAGTGTTCAAATGATCATGTGATCTCAGTTCGCTACTACGAGTCCCAGAATGCATCAATAATCCATTCCTGCAATACGGCATGGCATGACACCACATCCTTGCTGTTTACCCACGATGCTTACTGGTGATGAAATGTACATAGCATAGTGCTCTTGGCTGCCGCACACTGATAATTGCTTGGCGAGTAAACACGAAGATTGCCCAAGAGAGGACGACTCCTCTCCCTTTTTCCTTTCTCTTCTGCCAGCACCAAATACTCATGGAAGTCCGCTGACTGGTGCGGATGAAGAGCGTGTCATGCCCCCTCAGTAAACACAGTCCAGAAATGCTCCATTTTTCCAGGGGCCCCCGACTCTGCAGGGCGGGCTCTGAAAAACAGGAACGGAGAATCCTGTGGTAAGTATTACAGCACAAGAAGAGCCCACAACTTTGGCATCATGTCAAGCTGACTTTAATACGTCTTAGTGCGGCAGCATCCAACAACTCATTAAATCCCTACGCGTTTCGGCGCGAAAATGCGCCTTGGTCACAGGTGAGTGTTCAAATGATCATGTGATCTCAGTTCGCTACTGCGAGTCGCAGAATGCATCAATAATCCATTCCTGCAATACGGCATGGCATGACACCACATCCTTGCTGTTTATCCACGATGCTTACTGGTGATGAAATGTACATAGCATAGTGCTCTTGGCTGCCGCACACTGATAATTGCTTGGCGAGAAAACACGAAGATTGCCCAAGAGAGGACGACTCCTCTCCCTTTTCCCTTTCTCTTCTGCCAGCACCAAATACTCATGGAAGTCCGCTGACTGGTGCGGATGAAGATCGTGTCATGCCCCCTCAGTAAACACAGTCCAGAAATGCTCCATTTTTACGGGGGCCCCGACTCTGCAGGGCGGGCTCTGAAAAACAGGAACGGAGAATCCTGTGGTAAGTATTACAGCACAAGAAGAGCCCACAATTACGGCATCATGTCAAGCTGACTTTAATACGTCTTAGTGTGGCAGCATCCAACAACTCATTAAATCTCTACGCGTTTCGGCGCGAAAATGCGCCTTGGTCACAGGTAAGTGTTCAAATGATCATGTGATCTCAGTTCGCTACTGCGAGTTCCAGAATGCATCAATAATCCATTCCTGCAATACGGCATGGCATGACACCACATCCTTGCTGTTTATCCACGATGCTTACTGGTGATGAAATGTACATAGCATAGTGCTCTTGGCTGCCGCACACTGATAATTGCTTGGCGAGAAAACACGAAGATTGCCCAAGAGAGGACGACTCCTCTTCCTTTTCCCTTTCTCTTCTGCCAGCACCAAATACTCATGGAAGTCCGCTGACTGGTGCGGATGAAGAGCGTGTCATGCCCCCTCAGTAAACACAGTCCAGAAATGCTCCATTTTTCCGGGGGCCCCGACTCTGCAGGGCGGGCTCTGAAAAACAGGAACGGAGAATCCTGTGGTAAATATTACAGCACAAGAAGAGCCCACAACTTTGGCATCATGTCAAGCTGACTTTAATACGTCTTAGTGTGGCAGCATCCAACAACTCATTAAATCGCTACGCGTTTCGGCGCGAAAATGCGCCTTGGTCACAGGTAAGTGTTCAAATGATCATGTGATCTCAGTTCGCTACTGCGAGTCCCAGAATGCATCAATAATCCATTCCTGCAATACGGAATGGCATGACACCACATCCTTGCTGTTTATCCACGATGCTTACTGGTGATGAAATGTACATAGCATAGTGCTCTTGGCTGCCGCACACTGATAATTGCTTGGCGAGAAAACATGAAGATTGCCCAAGAGAGGACGACTCCTCTCCCTTTTCCCTTTCTCTTCTGCCAGCACCAAATACTCATGGAAGTCCGCTGACTGGTGCGGATGAAGAGTGTGTCATGCCCCCTCAGTAAACACAGTCCAGAAATGCTCCATTTTTCCGGGGGCCCCCGACTCTGCAGGGCGGGCTCTGAAAATCAGGAACGGAGAATCCTGTGGTAAGTATTACAGCACAAGAAGAGCCCACAACTTCGGCATCATGTCAAGCTGACTTTAATACGTCTTAGTGCGGCAGCATCCAACAACTCATTAAATCCCTACGCGTTTCGGCGCGAAAATGCGCCTTGGTCACAGGTGAGTGTTCAAATGATCATGTGATCTCTGTTCGCTACTGCGAGTCCCAGAATGCATCAATAATCCATTCCTGCAATACGGCATGGCATGACACCACATCCTTGCTGTTTACCCACGATGCTTACTGGTGATGAAATGTACATAGAATAGTGCTCTTGGCTGCCGCACACTGATAATTGCTTGGCGAGTAAACACGAAGATTGCCCAAGAGAGGACGACTCCTCTCCCTTTTCCCTTTCTCTTCTGCCAGCACCAAATACTCATGGAAGTCCGCTGACTGGTGCGGATGAAGAGCGTGTCATGCCCACTCAGTAAACACAGTCCAGAAATGCTCCATTTTTCCGGGGGCCCCCGACTCTGCAGGGCGGGCTCTGAAAAACAGGAACGGAGAATCCTGTGGTAAGTATTACAGCACAAGAAGAGCCCACAACTTCGGCATCATGACATTAATACGTCTTAGTGCGGCAGCATCCAACAACTCATTAAATCCCTACGCGTTACAGCACGAAAATGCGCCTTGGTCACAGGTGAGTGTTCAAATGATCATGTGATCTCAGTTTGCTACTGCGAGTCCCAGAATGCATCAATAATCCATTCCTGCAATATGGCATGGCATGACACCACATCCTTGCTGTTTATCCACGATACTTACTGGTGATGAAATGTATATAGCATAGTGCTCTTGGCTGCCGCACACTGATAATTGCTTGGCGAGAAAACACGAAGATTGCCCAAGAGAGGACGACTCCTCTCCCTTTTCCCTTTCTCTTCTGCCAGCACGAAATACTCATGGAAGTCCGCTGACTGGTGCGGATGAAGAGCGTGTCATGCCCCCTCAGTAAACACAGTCCAGAAATGCTCCATTTTTCCGGGGCCCCCGACTCTGCAGTGCGGGCTCTGAAAAACAGGAACAGAGAATCCTGTGGTAAGTATTACAGCACAAGAAGAGCCCACAACTTCGGCATCATGTCAAGCTGACTTTAATACGTCTTAGTGCGGCAGCATCCAACAACTCATTAAATCCCTACGCGTTTTGGCGCGAAAATGCGCCTTGGTCACAGGTGAGTGTTCAAATGATCATGTGATCTCAGTTCGCTACTGCGAGTCCCAGAATGCATCAATAATCCATTCCTGCAATACGGCATGGCATGACACCACATCCTTGCTGTTTATCCACGATGCTTACTGGTGATGAAATGTACATAGCATAGTGCTCTTGGCTGCCGCACACTGATAATTGCTTGGCGAGAAAACACGAAGATTGCCCAAGAGTGGACCACTCCTCTCCCTTTTCCCTTTCTCTTCTGACAGCACCAAATACTCATGGAAGTCCGCTGACTGGTGCGGATGAAGATCGTGTCATGCCCCCTCAGTAAACACAGTCCAGAAATGCTCCATTTTTCCGGGGGCCCCCGACTCTGCAGGGCGGGCTCTGAAAAACCGGAACGGAGAATCCTGTGGTAAGTATTACAGCACAAGAAGAGCCCACAACTTCGGCATCATGTCAAGCTGACTTTAATACGTCTTAGTGTGGCAGCATCCAACAACTCATTAAATCTCTACGCGTTTCGGCGCGAAAATGCGCCTTGGTCACAGGTAAGTGTTCAAATGATCATGTGATCTCAGTTCGCTACTGCGAGTCCCAGAATGCATTAATAATCCATTCCTGCAATACAGCATAGCATGACACCACATCCTTGCTGTTTATCCACGATGCTTACTGGTGATGAAATGTACATAGCATAGTGCTCTTGGCTGCCGCACACTGATAATTGCTTGGCGAGAAAACACGAAGATTGCCCAAGAGAGGACGACTCCTCTCCC
The DNA here is from genome assembly GCA_963921515.1 of Calotriton arnoldi. NCBI lineage: Eukaryota > Metazoa > Chordata > Amphibia > Caudata > Salamandridae > Calotriton > Calotriton arnoldi. Next base: position 443,983 of record CAWUFW010007894.1, on the reverse strand, counting down.
TTTTCCCTTTCTCTTCAGCCAGCACCAAATACTCATGGAAGTCCGCTGACTGGTGCGGATGAAGGGTGTGTCATGCCCCCTCAGTAAACACAGTCCAGAAATGCTCCATTTTTCCGGGGCCCCCGACTCTGCAGGGCGGGCTCTGAAAAACAGGAACGGAGAATCCTGTGGTAAGTATTACAGCACAAGAAGAGCCCACAACTTCGGCATCATGTCAAGCTGACTTTAATACGTCTTAGTGCGGCAGCATCCAACAACTCATTAAATCCCTACGCGTTTCGGCGCGAAAATGCGCCTTGGTCACAGGTGAGTGTTCAAATGATCATGTGATCTCAGTTCGCTCCTACGAGTCCCAGAATGCATCAATAATCCATTCCTGCAATACGGCATGGCATGACACCACATCCTTGCTGTTTACCCACGATGCTTACTGGTGATGAAATGTACATAGCATAGTGCTCTTGGCTGCCGCACACTGATAATTGCTTGGCGAGTAAACACGAAGATTGCCCAAGAGAGGACGACTCCTCTCCCTTTTCCCTTTCTCTTCTGCCAGCACCAAATACTCATGGAAGTCCGCTGACTGGTGCGGATGAAGAGCGTGTCATGCCCCCTCAGTAAACACAGTCCAGAAATGCTCCATTTTTCCAGGGGCCCCCGACTCTGCAGGGCGGGCTCTGAAAAACAGGAACGGAGAATCCTGTGGTAAGTATTACAGCACAAGAAGAGCCCACAACTTCGGCATCATGTCAAGCTGACTTTAATACGTCTTAGTGTGGCAGCATCCAACAACTCATTAAATCCCTATGCGTTTCGGCGCGAAAATGCGCCTCGGTCACAGGTGAGGGTTCAAATGATCATGTGTTCTCAGTTCGCTACTGCGAGTCCCAAAATGCATCAATAATCCATTCCTGCAATACGGCATGGCATGACACCACATCCTTGCTGTTTATCCACAATGCTTACTTGTGATGAAATGTACATAGCATAGTGCTCTTGGCTGCCGCACACTGATAATTGCTTGGCGAGAAAACACGAAGATTGCCCAAGAGAGGACGACTCCTCTCCCTTTTCCCTTTCCCTTCTGCCAGCACGAAATACTCATGGAAGTCCGCTGACTGGTGCGGATGAAGATCGTGTCATGCCCCTCAGTAAACACAGTCCAGAAATGCTCCATTTTTCCGGGGGCCCCGACTCTGCAGGGCAGGCTCTGAAAAACAGGAACGGAGAATCCTGTGGTAAGTATTACAGCACAAGAAGAGCCCACAACTTCGGCATCATGTCAAGCTGACTTTAATACGTCTTAGTGTGGCAGCATCCAACAACTCATTAAATCCCTACGCGTTTCGGCGCGAAAATGCGCCTGGGTCACAGGTAAGTGTTCAAATGATCATGTGATCTCAGTTCGCTACTGCGAGTCCCAGAATGCTTTAATAATCCATTCCTGCAATACAGCATAGCATGACACCACATCCTTGCTGTTTATCCACGATGCTTACTGGTGATGAAATGTACATAGCATAGTGCTCTTGGCTGCCGCACACTGATAATTGCTTGGCGAGAAAACACGAAGATTGCCCAAGAGAGGACGACTCCTCTCCCTTTTCCCTTTCTCTTCAGCCAGCACCAAATACTCATGGAAGTCCGCTGACTGGTGCGGATGAAGAGTGTGTCATGCCCCCTCAGTAAACACAGTCCAGAAATGCTCCATTTTTCCGGGGGCCCCCGACTCTGCAGGGCGGGCTCTGAAAAACAGGAACGGAGAATCCTGTGGTAAGTATTACAGCACAAGAAGAGCCCACAACTTCGGCATCATGTCAAGCTGACTTTAATACGTCTTAGTGCGGCAGCATCCAACAACTCATTAAATCCCTACGCGTTTCGGCGCGAAAATGCGCCTTGGTCACAGGTGAGTGTTCAAATGATCATGTGATCTCAGTTCGCTACTACGAGTCCCAGAATGCATCAATAATCCATTCCTGCAATACGGCATGGCATGACACCACATCCTTGCTGTTTACCCACGATGCTTACTGGTGATGAAATGTACATAGCATAGTGCTCTTGGCTGCCGCACACTGATAATTGCTTGGCGAGTAAACACGAAGATTGCCCAAGAGAGGACGACTCCTCTCCCTTTTTCCTTTCTCTTCTGCCAGCACCAAATACTCATGGAAGTCCGCTGACTGGTGCGGATGAAGAGCGTGTCATGCCCCCTCAGTAAACACAGTCCAGAAATGCTCCATTTTTCCAGGGGCCCTCGACTCTGCAGGGCGGGCTCTGAAAAACAGGAACGGAGAATCCTGTGGTAAGTATTACAGCACAAGAAGAGCCCACAACTTTGGCATCATGTCAAGCTGACTTTAATACGTCTTAGTGCGGCAGCATCCAACAACTCATTAAATCCCTACGCGTTTCGGCGCGAAAATGCGCCTTGGTCACAGGTGAGTGTTCAAATGATCATGTGATCTCAGTTCGCTACTGCGAGTCGCAGAATGCATCAATAATCCATTCCTGCAATACGGCATGGCATGACACCACATCCTTGCTGTTTATCCACGATGCTTACTGGTGATGAAATGTACATAGCATAGTGCTCTTGGCTGCCGCACACTGATAATTGCTTGGCGAGAAAACACGAAGATTGCCCAAGAGAGGACGACTCCTCTCCCTTTTCCCTTTCTCTTCTGCCAGCACCAAATACTCATGGAAGTCCGCTGACTGGTGCGGATGAAGATCGTGTCATGCCCCCTCAGTAAACACAGTCCAGAAATGCTCCATTTTTACGGGGGCCCCGACTCTGCAGGGCGGGCTCTGAAAAACAGGAACGGAGAATCCTGTGGTAAGTATTACAGCACAAGAAGAGCCCACAATTACGGCATCATGTCAAGCTGACTTTAATACGTCTTAGTGTGGCAGCATCCAACAACTCATTAAATCTCTACGCGTTTCGGCGCGAAAATGCGCCTTGGTCACAGGTAAGTGTTCAAATGATCATGTGATCTCAGTTCGCTACTGCGAGTCCCAGAATGCATCAATAATCCATTCCTGCAATACGGAATGGCATGACACCACATCCTTGCTGTTTATCCACGATGCTTACTGGTGATGAAATGTACATAGCATAGTGCTCTTGGCTGCCGCACACTGATAATTGCTTGGCGAGAAAACACGAAGATTGCCCAAGAGAGGACGACTCCTCTCCCTTTTCCCTTTCTCTTCTGCCAGCACCAAATACTCATGGAAGTCCGCTGACTGGTGCGGATGAAGAGTGTGTCATGCCCCCTCAGTAAACACAGTCCAGAAATGCTCCATTTTTCCGGGGGCCCCGACTCTGCAGGGCGGGCTCTGAAAATCAGGAACGGAGAATCCTGTGGTAAGTATTACAGCACAAGAAGAGCCCACAACTTCGGCATCATGTCAAGCTGACTTTAATACGTCTTAGTGCGGCAGCATCCAACAACTCATTAAATCCCTACGCGTTTCGGCGCGAAAATGCGCCTTGGTCACAGGTGAGTGTTCAAATGATCATGTGATCTCAGTTCGCTACTGCGAGTCCCAGAATGCATCAATAATACATTCCTGCAATACGGCATGGCATGACACCACATCCTTGCTGTTTACCCACGATGCTTACTGTTGATGAAATGTACATAGCATAGTGCTCTTGGCTGCCGCACACTGATAATTGCTTGGCGAGTAAACACGAAGATTGCCCAAGAGAGGACGACTCCTCTCCCTTTTCCCTTTCTCTTCTGCCAGCACCAAATACTCATGGAAGTCCGCTGACTGGTGCGGATGAAGAGCGTGTCATGCCCACTCAGTAAACACAGTCCAGAAATGCTCCATTTTTCCGGGGGCCCCCGACTCTGCAGGGCGGGCTCTGAAAAACAGGAACGGAGAATCCTGTGGTAAGTATTACAGCACAAGAAGAGCCCACATCTTCGGCATCATGACTTTAATACGTCTTAGTGCGGCAGCATCCAACAACTCATTAAATCCCTACGCGTTACAGCACGAAAATGCGCCTTGGTCACAGGTGAGTGTTCAAATGATCATGTGATCTCAGTTCGCTACTGCGAGTCCCAGAATGCATCAATAATCCATTCCTGCAATACGGCATGGCATGACACCACATCCTTGCTGTTTATCCACGATACTTACTGGTGATGAAATGTACATAGCATAGTGCTCTTGGCTGCCGCACACTGATAATTGCTTGGCGAGAAAACACGAAGATTGCCCAAGAGAGGACGACTCCTCTCCCTTTTCCCTTTCTCTTCTGCCAGCACGAAATACTCATGGAAGTCCGCTGACTGGTGCGGATGAAGAGCGTGTCATGCCCCCTCAGTAAACACAGTCCAGAAATGCTCCATTTTTCCGGGGGCCCCGACTCTGCAGGGCGGGCTCTGAAAAACAGGAACAGAGAATCCTGTGGTAAGTATTACAGCACAAGAAGAGCCCACAACTTCGGCATCATGTCAAGCTGAATTTAATACGTCTTAGTGCGGCAGCATCCAACAACTCATTAAATCCCTACGCGTTTTGGCGCGAAAATGCGCCTTGGTCACAGGTGAGTGTTCAAATGATCATGTGATCTCAGTTCGCTACTGCGAGTCCCAGAATGCATCAATAATCCATTCCTGCAATACGGCATGGCATGACACCACATCCTTGCTGTTTATCCACGATGCTTACTGGTGATGAAATGTACATAGCATAGTGCTCTTGGCTGCCGCACACTGATAATTGCTTGGCGAGAAAACACGAAGATTGCCCAAGAGTGGACCACTCCTCTCCCTTTTCCCTTTCTCTTCTGCCAGCACCAAATACTCATGGAAGTCCGCTGACTGGTGCGGATGAAGATCGTGTCATGCCCCCTCAGTAAACACAGTCCAGAAATGCTCCATTTTTCCGGGGGCCCCCGACTCTGCAGGGCGGGCTCTGAAAAACAGGAACGGAGAATCCTGTGGTAAGTATTACAGCACAAGAAGAGCCCACAACTTCGGCATCATGTCAAGCTGACTTTAATACGTCTTAGTGTGGCAGCATCCAACAACTCATTAAATCTCTACGCGTTTCGGCGCGAAAATGCGCCTTGGTCACAGGTAAGTGTTCAAATGATCATGTGATCTCAGTTCGCTACTGCGAGTCCCAGAATGCATTAATAATCCATTCCTGCAATACAGCATAGCATGACACCACATCCTTGCTGTTTATCCACGATGCTTACTGGTGATGAAATGTACATAGCATAGTGCTCTTGGCTGCCGCACACTGATAATTGCTTGGCGAGAAAACACGAAGATTGCCCAAGAGAGGACGACTCCTCTCCCTTTTCCCTTTCTCTTCAGCCAGCACCAAATACTCATGGAAGTCCGCTGACTGGTGCGGATGAAGAGTGTGTCATGCCCCCTCAGTAAACACAGTCCAGAAATGCTCCATTTTTCCGGGGCCCCCGACTCTGCAGGGCGGGCTCTGAAAAACAGGAACGGAGAATCCTGTGGTAAGTATTACAGCACAAGAAGAGCCCACAACTTCGGCATCATGTCAAGCTGACTTTAATACGTCTTAGTGCGGCAGCATCCAACAACTCATTAAATCCCTACGCGTTTCAGCGCGAAAATGCGCCTTGGTCACAGGTGAGTGTTCAAATGATCATGTGATCTCAGTTAGCTACTACGAGTCCCAGAATGCATCAATAATCCATTCCTGCAATACGGCATGGCATGACACCACATCCTTGCTGTTTACCCACGATGCTTACTGGTGATGAAATGTACACAGCATAGTGCTCTTGGCTGCCGCACACTGATAATTGCTTGGCGAGTAAACACGAAGATTGCCCAAGAGAGGACGACTCCTCTCCCTTTTCCTTTTCTCTTCTGCCAGCACCAAATACTCATGGAAGTCCGCTGACTGGTGCGGATGAAGAGCATGTCATGCCTCCTCAGTAAACACAGTCCAGAAATGCTCCATTTTTCCAGGGGCCCCGACTCTGCAGGGCGGGCTCTGAAAAACAGGAACGGAGAATCCTGTGATAAGTATTACAGCACAAGAAGAGCCCACAACTTCGGCATCATGTCAAGCTGACTTTAATACGTCTTAGTGTGGCAGCATCCAACAACTCATTAAATCCCTACGCGTTTCGGCGCGAAAATGCGCCTCGGTCACAGGTGAGGGTTCAAATGATCATGTGTTCTCAGTTCGCTACTGCGAGTCCCAAAATGCATCAATAATCCATTCCTGCAATACGGCATGGCATGACACCACATCCTTGCTGTTTATCCACAATGCTTACTTGTGATGAAATGTACATAGCATAGTGCTCTTGGCTGCCGCACACTGATAATTGCTTGGCGAGAAAACACGAAGATTGCCCAAGAGAGGACGACTCCTCTCCCTTTTCCCTTTCCCTTCTGCCAGCACGAAATACTCATGGAAGTCCGCTGACTGGTGCGGATGAAGAGCGTGTCATGCCCCCTCAGTAAACACAGTCCAGAAATGCTCAATTTTTCCGGGGGCCCCCGACTCTGCAGGGCGGGCTCTGAAAAACAGGAACAGAGAATCCTGTGGTAAGTATTACAGCACAAGAAGAGCCCACAACTTCGGCATCATGTCAAGCTGACTTTAATACGTCTTAGTGCAGCAGCATCCAACAACTCATTAAATCCCTACGCGTTTCGGCGTGAAAATGCGCCTTGGTCACAGGTGAGTGTTCAAATGATCATGTGATCTCAGTTCGCTACTGCGAGTCCCAGAATGCATCAATAATCCATTCCTGCAATACGGCATGGCATGACACCACATCCTTGCTGTTTATCCACAATGCTTACTGGTGATGAAATGTACATAGCGTAGTGCTCTTGGCTGCCGCACACTGATAATTGCTTGGCGATAAAACACGAAGATCGCCCAAGAGAGGACGACTCCTCTCCCTTTTCCCTTTCTCTTCTGCCAGCACCAAATACTCATGGAAGTCCGCTGACTGGTGCGGATGAAGATCGTGTCAAGCCCCCTCAGTAAATGCTCCATTTTTCCGGGGGCCCCCGACTCTGCAGGGCAGGCTCTGAAAAACAGGAACGGAGAATCCTGTGGTAAGTATTACAGCACAAGAAGAGCCCACAACTTCGGCATCATGTCAAGCTGACTTTAATACGTCTTAGTGTGGCAGCATCCAACAACTCATTAAATCCCTACGCGTTTCGGCGCGAAAATGCGCCTTGGTCACAGGTAAGTGTTCAAATGATCATGTGATCTCAGTTCGCTACTGCGAGTCCCAGAATGCATCAATAATCCATTCCTGCAATACGGCATGGCATGACACCACATCCTTGCTGTTTATCCACGATGCTTACTGGTGATGAAATGTACATAGCATAGTGCTCTTGGCTGCCGCACACTGATAATTGCTTGGCGAGAAAACACGAAGATTGCCCAAGAGTGGACCACTCCTCTCCCTTTTCCCTTTCTCTTCTGCCAGCACCAAATACTCATTGAAGTCCGCTGACTGGTGCGGATGAAGATTGTGTCATGCCCCCTCAGTAAACACAGTCCAGAAATGCTCCATTTTTCCGGGGGCCCCCGACTCTGCAGGGCGGGCTCTGAAAAACAGGAACGGAGAATCCTGTGGTAAGTATTACAGCACAAGAAGAGCCCACAACTTCGGCATCATGTCAAGCTGACTTTAATACGTCTTAGTGTGGCAGCATCCAACAACTCATTAAATCTCTACGCGTTTCGGCGCGAAAATGCGCCTTGGTCACAGGTAAGTGTTCAAATGATCATGTGATCTCAGTTCGCTACTGCGAGTCCCAGAATGCATTAATAATCCATTCCTGCAATACAGCATAGCATGACACCACATCCTTGCTGTTTATCCACGATGCTTACTGGTGATGAAATGTACATAGCATAGTGCTCTTGGCTGCCGCACACTGATAATTGCTTGGCGAGAAAACACGAAGATTGCCCAAGAGAGGACGACTCCTCTCCCTTTTCCCTTTCTCTTCAGCCAGCACCAAATACTCATGGAAGTCCACTGACTGGTGCGGATGAAGAGTGTGTCATGCCCCCTCAGTAAACACAGTCCAGAAATGCTCCATTTTTCCGGGGGCCCCCGACTCTGCAGGGCGGGCTCTGAAAAACAGGAACGGAGAATCCTGTGGTAAGTATTACAGCACAAGAAGAGCCCACAACTTCGGCATCATGTCAAGCTGACTTTAATACGTCTTAGTGCGGCAGCATCCAACAACTCATTAAATCCCTACGCGTTTCGGCGCGAAAATGCGCCTTGGTCACAGGTGAGTGTTCAAATGATCATGTGATCTCAGTTCGCTACTACGAGTCCCAGACTGCATCAATAATCCATTCCTGCTATACGGCATGGCATGACACCACATCCTTGCTGTTTACCCACAATGCTTACTGGTGATGAAATGTACATAGCATAGTGCTCTTGGCTGCCGCACACTGATAATTGCTTGGCGAGTAAACACGAAGATTGCCCAAGAGAGGACGACTCCTCTCCCTTTTCCCTTTCTCTTCTGCCAGCACCAAATACTCATGGAAGTCCGCTGACTGGTGCGGATGAAGAGCGTGTCATGCCCCCTCAGTAAACACAGTCCAGAAATGCTCCATTTTTCCAGGGGCCCCCGACTCTGCAGGGCGGGCTCTGAAAAACAGGAACGGAGAATCCTGTGGTAAGTATTACAGCACAAGAAGAGCCCACAACTTCGGCATCATGTCAAGCTGACTTTAATACGTCTTAGTGTGGCAGCATCCAACAACTCATTAAATCCCTACGCGTTTCGGCGCGAAAATGCGCCTCGGTCACAGGTGAGGGTTCAAATGATCATGTGTTCTCAGTTCGCTACTGCGAGTCCCAAAATGCATCAATAATCCATTCCTGCAATACGGCATGTCATGACACCACATCCTTGCTGTTTATCCATAATGCTTACTTGTGATGAAATGTACATAGCATAGTGCTCTTGGCTGCCGCACACTGATAATTGCTTGGCGAGAAAACACGAAGATTGCCCAAGAGAGGACGACTCCTCTCCCTTTTCCCTTTCCCTTCTGCCAGCACGAAATACTCATGGAAGTCCGCTGACTGGTGCGGATGAAGAGCGTGTCATGCCCCCTCAGTAAACACAGTCCAGAAATGCTCAATTTTTCCGGGGGCCCCGACTCTGCAGGACGGGCTCTGAAAAACAGGAACAGAGAATCCTGTGGTAAGTATTACAGCACAAGAAGAGCCCACAACTTCGGCATCATGTCAAGCTGACTTTAATACGTCTTAGTGCGGCAGCATCCAACAACTCATTAAATCCCTACGCGTTTCGGCGCGAAAATGCGCCTTGGTCACAGGTGAGTGTTCAAATGATCATGTGATCTCAGTTCGCTACTGCGAGTCCCAGAATGCATCAATAATCCATTCCTGCAATACGGCATGGCATGACACCACATCCTTGCTGTTTATCCACGATGCTTACTGGTGATGAAATGTACATAGCATAGTGCTCTTGGCTGCCGCACACTGATAATTGCTTGGCGAGAAAACACGAAGATCGCCCAAGAGAGGACGACTCCTCTCCCTTTTCCCTTTCTCTTCTGCCAGCACCAAATACTCATGGAAGTCCGCTGACTGGTGCGGATGAAGATCGTGTCATGCCCCCTCAGTAAACACAGTCCAGAAATGCTCCATTTTTCCGGGGGCCCCCGACTCTGCAGGGCAGGCTCTGAAAAACAGGAACGGAGAATCCTGTGGTAAGTATTACAGCACAAGAAGAGCCCACAACTTCGGCATCATGTCGAGCTGACTTTAATACGTCTTAGTGTGGCAGCATCCAACAACTCATTAAATCCCTACGCGTTTCGGTGCGAAAATGCGCCTTGGTCACAGGTAAGTGTTCAAATGATCATGTGATCTCAGTTCGCTACTGCGAGTCCCAGAATGCATCAATAATCCATTCCTGCAATACGGCATGGCATGACACCACATCCTTGCTGTTTATCCACGATGCTTACTGGTGATGAAATGTACATAGCATAGTGCTCTTGGCTGCCGCACACTGATAATTGCTTGGCGAGAAAACACGAAGATTGCCCAAGAGAGGACGACTCCTCTCCCTTTTCCCTTTCTCTTCTGCCAGCACCAAATACTCATGGAAGTCCGCTGACTGGTGCGGATGAAGAGTGTGTCATGCCCCCTCAGTAAACACAGTCCAGAAATGCTCAATTTTTCCCGGGGGCCCCCGACTCTGCAGGGCGGGCTCTGAAAAACAGGAACGGAGAATCCTGTGGTAAGTATTACAGCAAAAGAAGAGCCCACAACTTCGGCATCATGTCAACCTGACTTTAATACGTCTTAGTGCGGCAGCATCCAACAACTCATTAAATCCCTACGCGTTTCGGCGCGAAAATGCGCCTTGGTCACAGGTGAGTGTTCAAATGATCATGTGATCTCAGTTCGCTACTGCAAATCCCAGAATGCATCAATAATCCATTCCTGCAATACGGCATGGCATGACACCACATCCTTGATGTTTACCCACGATGCTTACTGGTGATGAAATGTACATAGCATAGTGCTCTTGGCTGCCGCACACTGATAATTGCTCTGCGAGTAAACACGAAGATTGCCCAAGAGAGGACGACTCCTCTCCCTTTTCCCTTTCTCTTCTGCCAGCACCAAATTCTCATGGAAGTCCGCTGACTGGTGCGGATTAAGAGCGTGTCATGCCCCCTCAGTAAACACAGTCCAGAAATGCTCCATTTTTCCGGGTGCCCCCGACTCTGCAGGGCGGGCTCTGAAAAACAGGAACGGAGAATCCTGTGGTAAGTATTACAGCACAAGAAGAGCCCACAACTTCGGCATCATGTCAAGCTGACTTTAATACGTCTTAGTGCGGCAGCATCCAACAACTCATTAAATCCCTACGCGTTTCGGTGCGAAATTGCGCCTCGGTCACAGGTGAGTGTTCAAATGATCATGTGATCTCAGTTCGCTACTGCGAGTCCCAAAATGCATCAATAATCCATTCCTGCAATACGGCATGGCATGACACCACATCCTTGCTGTTTATCCACGATGCTTACTTGTGATGAAATGTACATAGCATAGTGCTCTTGGCTGCCGCACACTGATAATTGCTTGGCGAGAAAACACGAAGATTGCCCAAGAGAGGACGACTCCTCTCCCTTTTCCCTTTCTCTTCTGCCAGCACCAAATACTCATGGAAGTCCGCTGACTGGTGCGGATGAAGAGCTTGTCATGCCCCCTCAGTAAACACAGTCCAGAAATGCTCTATTTTTCCGGGGGCCCCCGACTCTGCAGGGCGGGCTCTGAAAAACAGGAACGGAGAATCCTGTGGTAAGTATTACAGCACAAGAAGAGCCCACAACTTCGGCATCATGTCGAGCTGACTTTAATACGTCTTAGTGCGGCAGCATCTAACAACTCATTAAATCCCTACGCGTTTCGGCGCCAAAATGCACCTTGGTCACAGGTGAGTGTTCAAATGATCATGTGATCTCAGTTCGCTACTGCGAGTCCCAGAATGCATCAATAATCCATTCCTGCAATATGGCATGGCATGACACCACATCCTTGCTGTTTATCCACGATGCTTACTGGTGATGAAATGTACGTAGCATAGTGCTCTTGGCTGCCGCACACTGATAATTGCTTGGCGAGAAAGCATGAAGATTGCCCAAGAGAGGACGACTCCTCTCCCTTTTCCCTTTCTCTTCTGCCAGCACCAAATACTCATGGAAGTCTGCTGACTGGTGCGGATGAAGAGCGTTTCATGCCCCCTCAGTAAACACAGTCCAGAAATGCTCCATTTTTCCGGGGGCCCCCAACTCTGCAGGGCGGGCTCTGAAAAACAGGAACGGAGAATCCTGTGGTAAGTAGTACAGCACAAGAAGAGCCCACAACTTCGGCATCATGACTTTAATACGTCTTAGTGCGGCAGCATCCAACAACTCATTAAATCCCTACGGGTTACAGCGCGAAAATGCACCTTGGTCACAGGTGAGTGTTCAAATGATCATGTGATCTCAGTTCGCTACTGCGAGTCCCAGAATGCATCAATAATCCATTCCTGCAATACGGCATGGCATGACACCACATCCTTGCTGTTTATCCACGATACTTACTGGTGATGAAATGTACATAGCATAGTGCTCTTGGCTGCCGCACACTGATAATTGCTTGGCGAGAAAACACGAAGATTGCCCAAGAGAGGACGACTCCTCTCCCTTTTCCCTTTCTGTTCTGCCAGCACGAAATACTCATGGAAGTCCGCTGACTGGTGCGGATGAAGAGCGTGTCATGCCCCCTCAGTAAACACAATCCAGAAATGCTCCATTTTTCCGGGGGCCCCCGACTCTGCAGGGCGGGCTCTGAAAAACAGGAACAGAGAATCCTGTGGTAAGTATTACAGCACAAGAAGAGCCCACAACTTCGGCATCATGTCAAGCTGACTTTAATACGTCTTAGTGCGGCAGCATCGAACAACTCATTAAATCCCTATGTGTTTCGGCGCGAAAATGCGCCTTGGTCACAGGTGAGTGTTCAAATGATCATGTGATCTCAGTTCGCTACTGCGAGTCCCAGAATGCATCAATAATCCATTCCTGCAATACGGCATGGCATGACACCACATCCTTGCTGTTTATCCACGATGCTTACTGGTGATGAAATGTACATAGCATAGTGCTCTTGGCTGCCGCACACTGATAATTGCTTGGCGAGAAAACACGAAGATTGCCCAACAGAGGACAACTCCTCTCCCTTTTCCCTTTCTCTTCTGCCAGCACCAAATACTCATGGAAGTCCGCTGACTGGTGCGGATGAAAAGCGTGTCATGCCCCCTCAGTAAACACAGTCCAGAAATGCTCCATTTTTCCGGGGGCCCCCGACTCTGTAGGGCGGGCTCTGAAAAACAGGAACGGAGAATCATGTGGTAAGTATTACAGCACAAGAAGAGCCCACAAATTCGGCATCATGTCAAGCTGACTTTAATACGTCTTAGTGCGGCAGCATCCAACAACTCATTAAATCCCTACGCGTTTCGGCGCGAAAATGCGCCTTGGTCACAGGTGAGTGTTCAAATGATCATGTGATCTCAGTTCGCTACTGCGAGTCGCAGAATGCATCAATAATCCATTCCTGCAATACGGCATGGCATGACACCACATCCTTGCTGTTTATCCACGATGCTTACTGGTGATGAAATGTACATAGCATAGTGCTCTTGGCTGCCGCACACTGATAATTGCTTGGCGAGAAAACACGAAGATTGCCCAAGAGAGGACGACTCCTCTCCCTTTTCCCTTTCTCTTCTGCCAGCACCAAATACTCATGGAAGTCCGCTGACTGGTGCGGATGAAGAGCGTGTCATGCCCCCTCAGTAAACACAGTCCAGAAATGCTCCTTTTTTCCGGGGGCCCCCGACTCTGCAGGGCGGGCTCTGAAAAACAGGAACGGAGAATCCTGTGGTAAGTATTACAGCACAAGAAGAGCCCACAACTTCGGCATCATGACTTTAATACGTCTTAGTGCGGCAGCATCCAACAACTCATTAAATCCCTACGCGTTACAGCGCGAAAATGCGCCTTGGTCACAGGTGAGTGTTCAAATGATCATGTGATCTCAGTTCGCTACTGCGAGTCCCAGAATGCATCAATAATCCATTCCTGCAATACGGCATGGCATGACACCACATCCTTGCTGTTTATCCACGATACTTACTGGTGATGAAATGTACATAGCATAGTGCTCTTGGCTGCCGCACACTGATAATTGCTTGGCGAGAAAACACGAAGATTGCCCAAGAGAGGACGACTCCTCTCCCTTTTCCCTTTCTCTTCTGCCAGCACCAAATACTCATGGAAGTCCGCTGACTGCTGCGGATGAAGAGCGTGTCATGCCCCCTCAGTAAACACAGTCCAGAAATGCTCCATTTTTCCGGGGGCCCCCGACTCTGCAGGGCGGGCTCTGAAAAACAGGAACAGAGAATCCTGTGGTAAGTATTACAGCACAAGAAGAGCCCACAACTTCGGCATCATGTCAAGCTGACTTTAATACGTCTTAGTGCGGCAGCATCCAACAACTCATTAAATCCCTACGCGTTTCGGCGCGAAAATGCGCCTTGGTCACAGGTGAGTGTTCAAATGATCATGTGATCTCAGTTCGCTACTGCGAGTCCCAGAATGCATCAATAATCCATTCCTCCAATACGGCATGGCATGACACCACATCCTTGCTGTTTATCCACGATGCTTACTGGTGATGAAATGTACATAGCATAGTGCTCTTGGCTGCCGCACACTGATAATTGCTTGGCGAGAAAACACGAAGATTGCCCAAGAGAGGACGACTCCTCTCCCTTTTCCCTTTCTCTTCTGCCAGCACCAAATACTCATGGAAGTCCGCTGACTGGTGCGGATGAAGAGCTTGTCATGCCCCCTCAGTAAACACAGTCCAGAAATGCTCCATTTTTCCGGGGGCCCCAGACTCTGCAGGGCGGGCTCTGAAAAACAGGAACGGAGAATCCTGTGGTAAGTATTACAGCACAAGAAGAGCCCACAACTTCGGCATCATGTCGAGCTGACTTTAATACGTCTTAGTGCGGCAGCATCCAACAACTCATTAAATCCCTACGCGACAACTTGCACCCCCACAATACACTGCTTATGACCTCACATATTACATCACGCTTGACATGGTCAGTGACCTCATTAATGACATCTCAAATGACATCACTGATGACATCATCCGGTGACTGTGAGTGTTTCTAAAAGGTTTATGAGTGTACACCAAGGTGTATCAATGAATCAGTGGATGTATGAGTGCCTGTATGGATGATTTAGTGGGTGTGTGACTGACTGTATAGGTGAGTGATTATACGTGTCTCAGTGAATGTATGGGTGAGTGACTAATTTGTGTGAATGTCTGTATCAGTATGTCAGTTGGTGTGTAAGTGACTGTATGGGTTGGTGAGTAGGTACATGAGTGGCTGTATGGATTATTGATTGGTTGTCTGAGTACCTGTATGGGTGTATGAGTATCTGTGTGGGAGGGTAAGGGGGTGTGTGACTTCCTGCATGGATGAGTGAGTGGGTGAGTCAGTGGCTGTATGGGTTCATGAATGCATCTGTGAGGGGCTGCATGGGTGAGTGAGGGTGCTTATGGCTGTGTCAGTGAGTGAATGGATGTGTTGGTTGTATATGGGTTAGTAACTGCATATGTGAAAGGCAATATAGGTGAGTGTTGGAGTATATAAGTGACTGTATGTGTGAGTGAGTGATTGTGAGAGTGGCTGTATGGGTGAGTGTGTGCTTGTGTCAGTGAGTGTATAGGTGAGTGAGTATGTGTTAGTATCAGTATGAATAAGTGAGTTGGTGTGTGTATAACTGTATAGGTGAGTAAATGGCTGTGTGATTGACTCTGTGGGTGCGTGAGTAGCTCTATGAGTGACTGTGTGTGAGTGGCTGCATGGGTGTATGAGTGAATATATCAGTGGCAGTATTAGTGAGTGAGTTGTTGTATGAGTGGCTGTATGGGTAATTGAGTGGATGTGTGTGTAGAGCTGTGAATCAGTGAGTGGGTGTGTAAGTACTGGCATGGGCGTGCCAATGGTTTTGAGTATGCTAGTGTAGAAGTTGGAGTGAGTGTATGAAAGGTCATATTGGGGTGTGAGTGGGTGCATCAGAGATTCTGTGGATGACATCATCAGTGATATGATTTGAGATGTCATCAGTGATGTCATCAGTGATATCACTGACCATGTCATGAGTGATGTAATAAGTGAGGTCATAAGAAGTGCATTGCGGGCGCAAGTTATAGTTAGCCGTGCATGTGAAATCTGAGCCTAACTATAACGTCCCTGTACCCTTTGGTATTTTAGTGAATATCTAAGGATTTTTTAATCTTATTTCCTATCTATAACAGGCCTGTGACCTTTGTTTTTTGAGTGAATTTCTAAGGTTTTTTTAAATGTTAATTCCTAACTATAACTTACCTGTTATCTTTGCTTTTTTCAGTGAATTTCCATGGTTTTGTAAGTAGCAATGGTATTTGCAGAATGGTGTGGAAAGGGAGCGGGATTTCTGGCCAGCTCTCCGGAATCCCGCTGTGTAGGACTTGCAGAAAGTACCAGAAGGGCTTCTTGGTCCTCAAGGTCCTTTTGCATCCTAGAGAACTTTATTCCTCAACCAGGAGGGTGCCAGGAGATGCATTTGCAGAGTGATGCAGAAAGGGGGCATGGTCTCCAAAGACCTCTTAGCAAACTGGCTGTGTGGGACTTGCTAGAGGTAACAGGAGGGATAGTTGGCCCCCAAATATCCTCAATAGCAAAAGGGACTTCATCCCCCAACTAGTAATATGCCCGGAGGCGTGTTTGCAGAGTGGTGGAGAAAGGACGTCCTTGATGATTGCACAGTAGCGCCTATATGATTCTATGAGTGCCATTGCCAAGGACACACTGCGAATACTGGGTGTTTTTAACAAAGTGAAAAACACATATCTAGACATATTTTTCATAAGGTTTCAGTGTAGCTTTTTAGTAAAATACTAATTTAACTTTCCCCTTTGTATTCATTTGTCAAAATAACTAAATTAAAAATGCATTTTCCTTCTTCACAGCAACACAGGAGGTCGCAATGACATCAGTAGTCACGAATACAAATGACAAAGTGTAAAACAGGTATATAGACATATTGTACACAAAGTTTGAGTCTAGCTGTTTAGTAACATATTAGTTTAACTTTATTTTAACAACACATTTATAAAAAAAGCAACAGTTTAAAAAAATAACCCAACAACTGAGCTCATGAATAGAACATAACTACCAAACCCCCACTGTAGGAAAGTAGGATCTGCTTCAATGGTCACCACCACTTTTTGCTGGTGTCATTATGTTTTCTGACTAATCTGGACCCCAATCTCTGTGCTTCTTCCCTAAATTGGACATGGTGAGTACTCAGGTACACTCCAGATTGGCTACTGGTGTACCCTGATAAATCCCTAGTATATGGTACTAAGGTACCCAGGGCATAGATACACCAGGGGTCTCCCATGAGCTGAAGCATGTATTATGCCACCCAGGAGAGACCACTCAAATTGTGACTACAGGCCTGCCATTGCAGCCTGTGTAAGCTGGTGCTAGCGCCACTTACGACAGATATGATGGCAGGTCTTTCAATCCTGAAGGCAGGGTGCTTGGTTCTAAGTGTGAGGGTGCCCCTGCATGAGCAGGACACCCCTACAATCCACGGAGTCCATTCTAGCGGGTTGTAAGTGCATCAGCCATTGAGACATTTAGAGTGGCCATGCATCATTACGCGATGACCATCTCTAAATTGGTTGTAACAAACCCTGTCATGTTTAGTATCAAACATGTTGGAATCATACCCCCACACTGTAAACGGTAGGGAAGGTATGATTCCATGCACTGTAAAGCTCCTCCGGGAGGCCCTCAGTGCTCCCGGTACCAGTCTTTCAGAACCGGAGAGCAAGCTAGGGCTGCTGCCAACCAGAGACCTGTTTCTGACCTTCTGCTGCTGAGCCAAGCTTGAGCAGGGGAAGGCAGAACAAAAGATATCCTGTCACAGGGAGGAGTAACCACCTTTCAGACAGGGTTTAGTGTATTGGGACAGGGTGGGAACGCTTGCCAGCGCCACTGAGACTGCTTGAAAGGCACATTTGGTGCCCTCCTTGCATACTCCAGTTCAAACCAGTTTTGGAGCCATTGGCTCCCACTCTGGTGCGAAACTGGACAAAGGACATGGAAGTATCACCCCTACTGTCCAGCCCTTCCTCTGGGAGGGGCCCCTGAATCATCCCAACCCTTCCCTAAGGGTACTTAAGGGCTTACCTGTGGGTGGGTCCCCAGATTCGTTGTGGGACAAGATTCAGATCACATACCACTTGAACTTCGACCGTCGCAACACTCTGGACTTCGCTGGACTTCGCTTTGGGAACTGAGACTGCAACAGGGAAGAATCCTGCTGCTCCTGGTCTCTTCGTCCTGCTGGTCTTCTGCAATGTCTGTGCCCATGCTCCATACAGGTTCTTCACCAGGCCTGTGAACATCCAAGACACACGAAGGAATCTCGCTTGGATGGAAGGAGTTACTCCCTTGCATCTGCAGGCACCGCAACGCAGCTGCTGATCCTGGGCTCCCACGGACTACGAAAGGTGCAGCAACACAGGTGGTGGTTCTGCAACTCCCTCGAGGCGTGCACTGTCTTTATACCAAGTTTGAGGCCAGTATCCCTCATCGGAACCGCTGGAACAGAATCCCTGTGCACTGTGTCGAATTGCGCTGCTCCTGCAGCCAAGACCATCACCCTCACCGCTTTCTCTGCACTGTGGGCCTTTTTCATTGGTGAGCTGCTCCAGGTCCTCTTGCTACTCCTGTGCCTTTGACCTGTGGGTCCTCTTGAGGGTCTTCTTGGGCTTTAGTGGGCTCCTCTGCTTGCTTGGGGCCTGCTACAACTTACCTGCTCATGGTGAGTCACTTGGACCTTGCTGGTACCGATACTGCACCTTTTTCGTCGACTACGTTGCTTGCCGCTGCCGAAGGCTTGTTGGTGCCCCTGCCGGACAATGACTCCCTTCTCTCAACATCCAACGTGGGACAGCTTGTGAATCGCTCCTGGTCTTCTACAGTGTCACGTGGTCCACACAGCTGCAACTACAAGGGCACCGTCAACCTCTCCTGCATCTCCGACATCGGTGGGCATTCGTCTTCCATGCCTCCTGGTCACTTCTGAGTAGCAAGGACTCTGTCCCCTCTGCTTGCAGGTACCTCTCATCTTGAATCCACCTTTGGGTTCCACCAGACTCCTTTGTCTTCTTCTCCAGCAGCACCTTTCCTGAAGTCCTCCATTGTGGTCTACAGCGGTTTCCAAAGTCACTTGACACCTATGTGCCTAGCTTCCCTGGTGTAGGTATCCTGGTTCCTGGGGTGACTTTCCAACCTTCCATCTTCCACTGTATGTCTTCAGGGTCCGCTGGGAATGGTCCTTTTTCTTTAAAACTGCAACCACGACTTACCCATTGACTAATGTTGAGCACGCGGTCGAGTTCCCACACTGCATACGACCTCCATGTGGTTCCTAGATACTCACCTTGGGTGGTTCCTTGGGTCCCCGGCTCTTCTACGTCCTCTGGGTCCACTCCTGTCTTGAGTCGTGGTTCTCATTCCACTATTTTAGTATATGGTTTGGTCTCCATTTGGAGACCCCTGTGTACTTGTGCTATTTACAAGTTCTATTTTGTGAATATTGTGTGTATTGTGTTTATATCTCGGGGTAGGAGATATTGCAAAGTGTTAGTGAAAGTCTGTAATAAATACATATTTTTATAACTACATTGTGTTATTCTTTTTCACTTAACCTATACCATAAGATTAAATACTGGTAAAACAAGCTGCTTTACACCCTTCTGGACTAAGCTTGAAGACTGCTCTCCACAGCTACCACTTAGAGAGCTTTCTAAGGTTGTCTAAGACCACTAAAATCACCATAATGGTTGTCTGAATTAGTGCAAGGTTCTACACTTACATAAGTGAGCACCATATACTAAGCCAGCCTCTCACACCCATCAAACTACCCATTGTTACCCAAACTCATGGGGAATTAAAAACTGCTGCAAAACTAGTGCATTGAACAATCTGCGAACATCACATGACCGGGAAAGTAAGGAATATCATTGGATAATATACTTTTCAGTAAAATGAATACAAAGTATGAACCCACTTCTCCTTCTTGAATCTTCTTTTCCAGAACTTTTTTTGTGAGCAGGTGGTAGATTTTGGCTGGAGACTTTTTTGGACTTATGTGGGACAACGTTCATGTTATACCTTCTTAAAACCTATCATAGAAAATGTCTCCAACTGACGATCAAGCAGAGGGAAGCCAGAGGACCATCTACATCAGTAGCAGCAGCAACAAATCCCGGCCAGAAAGTCCCTTCAGAGGTACTACAACTGATATGGCTCCAGAGTTTTCAAGAATGGCCACGTATTGCATGGACTGTAGTGTTGTTATAAGAGCTGGTGAGCACTGTGTTACAGTTATTCGCAATGCTGCCAAAAATCATACATGCTAATTTTTTTCCCCTTATATATTTTTTGCACATTTCATAAGAGGAGTTCATAGTGGGCAGCAAGAAGGCAAAGCAAAGCTGAAGGACCCTCGACTTCAATAGCAGCCACAACAACACCGAAGCAGAGAGTCCATTCAAAAGTCCAATCTCAACTTCAAGATTTGACTCTACAGTTTTCCCGGATGGCATCATAATGCATGGATTGTGGAGTTGTAGTGAGTGCAGGAGAGCAGTCCATAATGGTCCTTTGCAATGCTGCAAAGAATGATAAATGTTGATTTATTTTTTATTTTTGGCTCTTCATAGTTTTTCTACATTAGCAGGCATTTTATTATCTTACAAAAGGGGTATCTAATATCTATGTGTTGTTCATTTTATTATCTGCTAATTTATTGTAACACTACTTACATATAACTTGCCATATAGACAAGTCAAACGGTCCCTCTACAAATGAATACATAGGTAACTTTTGCCAGTTATCATTATTTACTTTTTCAATTTTTAAATATGTCAACAGTCTGTGTTTAAATCTTCTAGTAAGTGCATCAACAACATATACAAACAGACTCTGGTTTTTTAAACAACACTGTGTTAAATTTTGTAATCTCTTCTTTAAAACTATCAACTGTAATATATGTGTCCTGTTCTGAAACTCCTCCTCTTAACAACTCTTCATTTCCCCTAGAATCCTGCTCAGGACCAAAGAAACGAAACTGCACATTACCACAAACCTTTTCTACGTCTGCCACACTACCATGCAAAAGTGCTCTATTCATTTCTCCTGAACATAAAGCAGGAGTTTTCACAGAGTACAGCCTCCTAACTAAAGTTTGCATTGTTGAGTGGCATAACTTATTTTGTGTATTAAACTTCGCCTTGGAAAGATACGTAGGAATTTTCTTAATATATCAATTGATTGCTGTCTAATACTACAAACACTACTACAATTCCATTTGTATACAGGACCCTGACTACGCCTTCCTTGTACCTCATCTGCAATAACTTCTTCCACATTTCTCGGTACCATCACCTCTTTTGCTATAGGACTACCTTCCCTCATTTCATAACATCGTTCTCTTTAATCAATAGCATGAACTAATCTGTTATCCTGGAGATAGCTTTCTTCATTAAAGAAAGGCTCTGTACAGGAAGTATCTATCCATTCTCCACTAAAAACTGGACAAAATGTACTTCTATTCACTAATCTTTTCTTCTGGTTTTGTCTCCTCATGCACAACATTATTTTGTCAAGAGTCTTCATTCTATTTAGAATCAAAATGAAAAGCTTCCTCTTTTAAGCAAAGGCCTTATCAACTACTCTCTCAACTTGTTCTTTCTGTTTTACTGCATCTCTCCTTCTTCTACACTTTTCTAAATATATCACTAAATTTACAACCACTCTACTACGAAACATCCTGCCTCTGATTTCCTTAAACTGCTTCTGTCTCCTGGTTATGTTGAGTCCATGTTTGTTACAATATTTTCTCTTCTTCCAATGTACACTTTGTCCACTCTTGGTGTTTCTCATAGTCATACCTGTATTTTCTTTATTTTGTAATCTTTGCAAATATCCACATCTATTTTTAAGAAATGACTTTGTCCTCTTACCAGTAGCTCTTTTTTCTTTCAGCACTTTTTCTGCATTTTGTCCCCTTTGTAACTCATTTCTTTAGAGATTTTGTAGTTGTTTCTGTTGCTTTTTCGTCTGAGCTTTTGTAGGCATTCTAACTGTGTATACTTATGCATATCTTGTTCTGTTAAAAAACAAGTATATTTTAATTTTTACCCTAGCCAACGTACAAACTACTTTAGTACTGATTTACACATAATACAAAAACAGTATTTATGGTATGTTGAGGTTTTAAATGTACAGATGAACCTACCTATATTACTACATGCCCTTGCTTCAATATAGCAAACTCAAAGCAAAACACAAAACGTTATTTATTAGTTACCTTTTAACATTTTAGCACCCTGTCCTACAACACAGCTGCACCATATCTCATTTCTAACTTATACATGGTGAAAGACTAGTTTATCCCTTCTGTACTGAATTTTAAAATGAAAATCAAGCCAAGGAAGTTTATTTCCAAGTCCCATGCAATAAAGCGTCACTCTTTTTGACACACCATTGGCATAGTGGGATGCTCCATGTTTACACGGCCACGCAAAGCCACTCTGCATGTCTTTTCGTGGTCTTGTAAATACGGGCCCTTTTCACGCAGCACTTTGCATGAAAGGAGCGTGCCATGGGTGTTGCTGTGGGTGTTCCCACGCAACACCCATGCATTTTGCCGCATTCCCAGATTTAAAATGATTTGTACACCTGGGAATTTGTCAGAATTCTACGCCTCCCCAGGGGAGGTAAAAAGAGGCACAACAAGGAGAAATACTTTCATTTTACCTAATCTTTTCCTCCTTCTATGCGTGTTACATTCTGCAGCACACATAGAAAGAGGAAAATACCTCTTGTGATTGTTTTTGTGCAGAAAGGTGTGCCTTCCTGCACAAAAACAATCATCCCTGCAACAAAGGCAGCCTTGCACCATGCTGCAAGGGTACCTCCATTGGAGCATGACAGCCAGCTGTGCACCAGCACAGGGGAGAGCACAGGGATCCATCATATTGATGTAAACATGACGCATCCCTGTGCTTTGAAAGTAATGCAGCACGGCGTAGCCAAATGGCTTGCGGCTCTGCGCCGCATTACCCAAGTGTAGAAGTACATACAGTGTCTCAACACTGTAAATCCAAAAACACACAATAAGAGCTATTTGTGTGCCTCTCTACCACTGTGTCACTGGCGTATTTAGCATCTCAGTACTTCTCTACTTAAATGTATCAGATTTAAATTTTGGGAGATGCTACATATAAAAATCTGCACATTAATCTATATCTAATCATTTTAACTTACTAATTCTTCCGAGTACTTGCAAAGAGTGTGTGACAGGCTGCATATATAATTCCCCACAAGGTTCTAAAAGACTACATATTCCTCAGTTAAACTTGTAAATACATGAGTTTGTGGTTGAATACATCAATACTCCCTGGATGATTGAATGAGTGCATAGGTAATGCCTAAGTGATTCCCCGAGGATACAAGTAGTGCGCAGATGACTCACTGACCACGTCATAACTCCATGGGTCATTCCATATCTGCATACTTACTGCCTGCATGTTTGCATGAGTATACCACTAGCATCTGGGTGTTTGGATGAGTGCATGAGCAGAGCTTGAATGATTAGACAAGTGCGTGACTAATGCTTCAATAATTCAATACATGCATAGATACTGGTGGGATGGTTAAATGAGTGCAATTCTACTGCCTGGATGATTGCAAGAGTGCATACATAGTATATAGGTGATTTATGCAGTGCATGGATAGTGCACACATGATTGTTTAAGCCCATGCATAGCACCTAGCCTATTGGATAAGTTGTTTCAGCGATTGGATGCTGCCCATTTCTTTTTGATTGAGTGAACAGGTAGTGCCTGGATGCTTAGATAACTACATGGGTAGTGCCTGGAGAATCAAATAATTGCATCAATAGTGCCTGGCTAATTAGATGAGTGCATGACTAGTGTCTGAGTGACTGCAATTCCATTGTTAAAGCTTCAGATATTGAATGAAAGTAAGTGTACTGCTGGGGTGATTATATTAGTGCAAGCCTATTGCCTGAGTAATTAAATGACTGATAATGTACTGGATGGGTTATAGGTTTACTACAATGGTACTCTCTACATAATTAGATGAGTGCATGAGTAGAGCCTGAGTGTTTCATCAGTGCACAAGCGTGCCTCAGTATTTCAATGACTGTATGAGTTGTAAGTGGGTGTTTAGATGGCTACATAGGTTCTGTGCAAATGTTATAATGATTGCATAGTTACAGCCTTGTTAATTGTGTAAGTCAATAGTTAGTACCTAGGTGATTAGATGAATGTATGGGTAGTGCCTGCATAGTTCAATGACCACATCATTTCTGCCTGCCTGATTGCAAGAGTTCATGTGTAGTGTCTGGGTAATTGAATAACTCCATGAATAGTGAATCACTGATTTAATGACTGCCTGGGTTGGTGGTAACAACAAATGTTGGCAAGGGACTGTATTATTGTCAACTTTAATAACTCATTTATTGTAAACCACATTTTAAGTTTAGTAGCGCAGTCCGAGTACAGGGGTTGGAATTCTGCAATTCTGGCACTCCCGTTGGGTTTCTTTTACCGACCCGGTAATTCTTATTCAGGTCCCAAACGTGAGCATGAGGGGGATTATGGGGGCCGCACAGAGGGGACTTAAGGGGTAAGCACTGTTAATAGGTTTGCCCCATTGAGCACATTGGAATATTGCGACTGACGCTGTGTGGGCCCTTTGGACCCCGCGGTCCTTGCACCACAGTGGGAATGTTCCACCCCCGGAACTGGCATTGAGTAAGAAGGGAGGGTGTAAGTTCCTTTCCTGGAACATCACAGGGCTGGCAAGTAAGATAGACACCCCTGGGTGGTTAGCCCTAGTGAAAAGTTTTGACGTGATTTGTTTCCAGGAAACATGGGCCATTGTGAACAATTATCACCTGGACGGCTATAAAACCCTCTTTGTTCCAGCAATTCTGTCCTTGTGAGGGAGAGCAAAGGGAGGGCTTATTACATTTGTCTCGTTAGCCGTCCCTGACATCTCAGTATCTGTACTCCATGCCTCGCCCAATGTACACGTGATGTTGCTGGCAAGAGTAGGCTCCTCTTGGTAAATTTTTACAATGCGGGAACTATACACGAGGGTGAGGGTAACATAACGCAGTTGGGGTCAGTATTACAGGGTTGCATTTTGAATGTTCAGAACTGTCATCATATCTTCTTGACAGGGGACTTTAACATCCATAAGTGTGGGGATATCAGGAAAGGAGGAGTGGAAGCCATGGGTTGTGCACGTCAATCAGGCTTGCACATGGAACATACCCCTCAGGGCACTGAGCTTAGCTCTCTTTTGCTTGAATTTGATTTAACATCAGTCATGAATAAGTTGCCCCAGGGAAAACTGACATCGCCCCCACTTTTATCGGCAGAGGGTGTGAGACTCTTATAGATTTTACCTTCGTATCCACCCCCTTCTTTTCTTTGGCCACATATTTTTCGGTTCAGATTAGTGAATTTAGTGACCATAATCCTATCTGTATAACAACAGGCTGGTCCCGAGTGCATGGATGCCCCGAGTTGGGTGGGGGAGGAGCCCCCCTCAAAGTGGCAGAGGCAGGGAGGAGTCTTAAATGGGGGTGTATAGCACCAGAGTCATTTCATGAGTCCCTTGTAAATCAGTGCCGTAGGGAGTTTGCCACCTGTCTCGACGGCGAGGCTAGTGCCGTGGACATCTTGGGTGCCTTCGGTACTATGTCCACTGTCATACGGAGGCTATTACGTGCCCCGGATGGGGGGAGGGAGCCTGCAGGCCCAAGATGGTTTGATTCTGCGTGTTCCCAGGCTTCTAGGAAGTTGAGACAGGCTCTGAGCGATAATCCCAGTGACATGGTGGCGGTCAAAGGTCTTCGTAGAGCATATAAGGCTGCACTAGCAACCCGTAAGTCCACCTTGAAGGATGAGGCCTGGTCGGACCTAGTGGAGGTAAGCACTTTGCGTAACATCTCTAAGTTTTGGGCTATTATTAATAGCCCATCTCTTTCAGAAGAGAATGTTCACTTACTGGATGCTCATATCACGGAGGATGAGTGGGTTCATCATTTCGAGGGTATCTTTTAGCCGGATCCCACGCCCATCGAGGGGTGGAACGTAAGGCGGTTTTAGAATTCTCCGAACCAGAGGTGAGAGTGGGCATACTAGGCTTGACAAACAGAAAGGCCCCGGGGTCAGACGGGATTCCGCCTGATCTCTATATTGCCCATGTAGATACTTGGGCGCCCGTCTTTACTGCTGTTATTAATGCCTCGGTCCGGGTTGGCCACCCTGATTCCTGGGCTTTATCGACTATAGTCCTGATATTTAAAAAGGGTGATCGGGACAGCACCTCATGTTATAGGCCTATTTCCCTCCTGGACTCTGTGGTGAAGGTGGCGGGCCGCATGATTCTTGATAGATTGGTATCTTGGGCGGACGAAAGTAATTATTTATCTGAGATTCAATACGGTTTTCGCCCCGGCCGATCCACTGTGGAGCAGTGTCTAAATTTGTATCTTGTTCTGAACAAGTATACGGTGGCTCGTGCATGCCCTTTATACCTAGCCTTCATGGACCTGTCCTCAGCCTTTGACTGTGTGAACAGGTCCAAGTTATGGCAGCTGATGTCATCCATCGGCATTGATAATAACATCATTTTGTTTCTGAGGGATCTTCACCGAGATTCCAGGGCAGTAGTACGCTACTCAGAGGATTTGAAAGTGTCCCGCCAGTTCAACATCCAGAGGGGGGTGCGTCAGGGGTGTATCCTCGCACCCTTTCTCTTCAATTTATACATCAACTCTCTAGAGAAGGTCCTTCTAGACATCAAAGCAGACACCCCCCAGGTAGGTAAGCGTAGTCTGCCGGTCCTCTTATACGCAGACGACGCAGTCCTCCTGGCAAGGACTGCAAGGGGCTTACAACTTCTTCTCAATTCTTTCGCCTCGTTTATGGAGGAGTTGGATCTATCAGTGAATCATTCTAAATCATACATCATGCGAGTGGGCCCCGGCAAGGCAAAGGTAAAGCTGCCCACTTTTAAATTAGGAGGTTCGCCAATACCTAAAACAAATGTATTCTCCTATTTGGAAGTAGTGTTTGACGACTCCTTGAGTTGGTGCCTCTTGCTTAACCGCAAGAAAGGGGACCTAGTGAAAGCCACTTCAGCCGTTTTTAACTTTGCCAGTAGAGTGGTAGGGAAACCAATAGGGGCCCTCCTGAAGATTTATCAAGCAAAATGTATCTCTAAGGTTAGTTATGGGAGTGAGATATGGGGTCATATGGAGCTTAGGGCAGTGCAGAGCACTGAGAACTCATTCTTGCGAAGAGTTCTCTCTGTTCCGCAATGTACACCATCTTATGTTGTTCACGAGGAATTGGGGATGTCTTTTCTTGCTGATGATCTAGCTTTCCGGCCTTTGTCCTTGTGGCTCAAGATTTGGTCAAAGCAAGAGAATACACTTAGCAAAGATGTCATACGGGATTGTCTCTCTCTCTTGATCATGCCTCGCGTATCCGCTGGCTCCAGTACATTAGAGTTGGCTTCGCCAGGCTAGGAAAAGCAGATCTTTTCATGAACCCTGAGGGCATTCATAAAAGGGACCTCGTTTGGGCCAAGGAGGGTTTTCTAAGAATATGTCATTGTGATAGAGAGGATAAAGAGCTGTGTAAACCTAGCGTGCGAAAGTACGTCGTATTGAAAACTGTGCCCACTATTGAGCCTTAACTTCTAGGGCTCAAAAGCATTTACGACTGCTTTTTATTGACGAGGTTCCGGCTCGACCTCTTTCACGTTTTATTGGTACAGCCCCAAGGCTCTCATAGAGGTCAGTGCCTCATGCCCTGTGGCTGCGACGGAGAGTCTCCTCAGGAAATGATGCACTTTTTAATGTTTTGCACCTTTTATGTTGTACCCAGAAAGTTATTTATTATTCCCATTTTTTTTAAAAATGGGTTTTAGGAGGGTGAGACCAGCTTTTATCTTTTTACAACTTCTCTCGAGTGATACCCTCTTGCACACTCTTAGTTTTTTACGGGTCACTATCAGACTTAGGACAAGCTGTAATTAACACCTGTATCATAAAGCATGTACCTTTATCTTGTGTCTTGATTACCCGGATTTTATTGTATTTGTTTACCTGTAATCTGTATTATGGTATTTCGTAGGATATTTGACTTTTATGGTTTTATTTTTAAAGCCGAATAAAGTTTGTTGATGATAATGATGATGACTGCCTGAGTAGTGGCTCAGTGATTGCATGAGTGCCTGAATACTGACTGACTGACTGACTGTGAAAGTACCTTCATAGCTGTCAGATACATAACATTTGTCACTATATCTCTGACTCATTGGTTATCTCCTTCTGTCAGTATCAAACTACCTGCTTTACTGTATAAATGCTTTTCTTCTGAGCTATGTGTGAGTGAAATCTAGGTATCACACTTGATATATAATTGCATACATGGTTCTCTAGAAACATACATTGCTTTGTTACTGAGCGTGCGCATGCATCCAGTTTCTAAAACAGAAACAACATTTTGACATTTTTCAAAGCACAAAACCTTTTGCGAATTGCATACCTACATCATTTCTCTAATACTTCTTCTGCTTCTAAAACATATATTCAGCATATCTCAAACAAAAGTTACACTCGAAATGAAGCTAGTACAAGAACTCTCGAGGCATTCTGCACTATTAATCCTCCTCAAATTTAAACGAACCATTTTTAAAGAAAAACACTACCCTCGCCATATTCATGAAATTTTTATCAGCCTTACTGAACATTGATCACCATCTAAACATATATGCGATTTCTTAATAGATGTACACCTTTAAGCCATCTTTCCAAAAATATATACCTCTCTGCATTTTTAAGTAAACTCAAAAGTCCCACCGTATATATAGCTATGTGCAAGCACAAAACCCATATCTCACCATCTAAGTATATGCAAAGCGGTCATATAAGTTAAAAACCACATTGACAAACACTTCCCAATACATACCTAACAAGTATTACTTCTTTCTAATTCAAATACAGGTGGACAACACGTTCTCATCTTTTATTTCTCATTACACAATTCCTGTTTAACAATGTTACTAAAAGTACTACAACTCCCAGAATGCAAATACCAGATGTATTTATTCTGCACATCAAGTTTAGACATTTAAAACATTCTTAGTTCCTCATTGCAACTTTCCCCAACACTATACTGTTAATTTTCAATAAAATACACAATGTAATAAAGAGGCACTAATTCATTTTTCTTTTTCTTCCCAAAACATTTACCATTAACCCTTAAACGCATACCCTCTAATAGATACAGTTCATCTCATTTATTTTTTCACATCACTGTGATACTCCTTTTAATCAAACTCCCATATACATCTTCATTTCTAATGTACATTTTTAAAATAATTACAAAGTTATATACATACCAGTGAATTGAGTTTGTAGATTATATTATTGTTTTAGCTCTTTCTAAATAGTTTTGACACTGTTAAGATTTGTAAAATCTAAGCACAAGAATGGTACACCACTCTCATAGAAAGTAACTCTGAAATGACAACCTCTTCAACTTTCCACTCTATCATCATGAGAGAAGAAGCAAATGAAATCATGTCTTTCATTTTAGACTACTGCATCTCCGCTTGTGAATGGTTAGCAACTGTTAATCCTTTCCCTCTCTTTCAAAACGAGGTTCCTGTCGGCACGTTTTTGCAATGGTTTCGCAATCATTGCAGAGAAATCGGTAAACAAAACGGGAGTTCAAACCTATATCTAGCTTCATTTTTCTGAAATGTAAATACTACACAACACTTTATTACATAGTCCTAAGTTGGAAATTAAAACTTGCCATTACTTAAATTGTGTCATCACTCCTCAACTTTAAAAAAAATGTTCTTTCATGTCTGTATTTCATTTATTTTCTTAAACAACAGCCAATGATAAGACTTCTTGGTAAGTCATTCAACACTCTACCTAATTTTATTCACTTTCACGCTGACAGCATCCAATGAAATATATCTTTTTTTTCAAATTAAAAATATAACCTCAATTTAACTGTTTTTCCTTTGGAAAACCACCTCATATTGCTCCAGCCTTCTCCTTAGTACTATTGCTCCTTCACTTCAAAATGCTTACAATATGGATTGTGGGCCACAGCTATATCTAAGGAGCTAAAGAGGCTGCAAAAAAGAGAGGTATTGATACGGACTTCGTGTTGCCAAATGTGCAGTTTACTTGGTTTGGTCAGAGAGGGTTAAAGTTTCATCAGTTGCTGGCTTTGGTTAAATCCATTGTGGATTCCCAAGCTCCTCACCTCATCATTGTGCACTGTGGTGGCAATGATCTAGGACCATTGACAGGGGTAAGGCTGGAAAGAAACCTTTGCAGAACTGATGTCGATTTTCTCTCACGCTGCCTTGGTGTACTCTAATACATAGCAAACACAAGAAGATGATGGACGGAGCGCTGAAACTTTTCAGACACTCACCCCCAGTCACAGATCTGGGTTGAATCCATCATCGTTCTTTAGTCCACTTCGCCACCCCAGTTCAGACACACCTATATGTAAATCAGTCTTGACCCTGTGCCTCATGGGAACAGTTCAGCCCAAACTGCCAAGCCATGTCTTCCCTGTACCGGAAACAAGCATTTTGGGACCGGTTTCGGGCTAACAGCCCTCTTCAGCCAGGCTAGCTTGAATCCAGTGGCAAAGTGAGCAAGGGACCCACGTCTGGGCATACCCTGCCAACTTAGGGCGAACGAAGCAAACACAAGGAGATGATGGACGGAGCGCTGAAACTTTTCAGACACTCACCCCAAGTCACAGATCTGGGTTGAATCCATCATCGTTCTTTAGCTCAGTTTGCCACCCCAGTTCAGACACAGCTATATGCAAATCAGTCTTGACCCTGTGACTCATGGGAACAGTTCAGCCCGAACTGCCAAGCCGTGTCTTCCCTGGACCGGAAACAAGCATCCTGGGACCGGTTTCGGGCTAACAGCCCTCATCAGCCAGGCTAGCTTGAATTCTGTGGCAAAGTGAGCAAGGGACCCACGTCTGGGCATACCCTACCAACTTAGGGCGAACAAAGCAAACACAAGGAGATGATGGACGGAGCGCTGAAACTTTTCAGACACTCACCCCAAGTTACAGATCTGGGTTGAATCCATCATCGTTCTTTAGCTCACGTTGCCACCCCAGTTCAGACACAGCTATATGCAAATCAGTCTTGACCCTGTGACTCATGGGAACAGTTCAGCCCGAACTGCCAAGCCATGTCTTCCCTGGACCGGAAACAAGCATCCTGGGACCGGTTTTGGGCTAACAGCCCTCATCAGCCAGGCTAGCTTGAATCCAGTGGCAAAGTGAGCAAGGGACCCACGTCTGGGCATACCCTGCCAACTTAGGGCGAACAAAGCAAACCCAAGGAGATGATGGACGGAGCGCTGAAACTTTTCAGACACTCATCCCCAGTCACAGATCTGGGTTGAATCCATCATCGTTCTTTAGCTCACTTCCCCACCCCAGTTCAGACACAGCTATATGCAAATCAGTCTTGACCCTGTGCCTCATGGGAACAGTTCAGCCCGAACTGCCAAGCCATGTCTTCCCTGTACTGGAAACAAGCATCCTGGGACCGGTTTTGGGCTAACAGCCCTCATCAGCCAGGCTAGCTTGAATTCTGTGGCAAAGTGAGCAAGGGACCCACGTCTGGGCATACCCTACCAACTTAGGGCGAACAAAGCAAACACAAGGAGATGATGGACGGAGCGCTGAAACTTTTCAGACACTCACCCCAAGTTACAGATCTGGGTTGAATCCATCATCGTTCTTTAGCTCACTTTGCCACCCCAGTTCAGACACAGCTATATGCAAATCAGTCTTGACCCTGTGACTCATGGGAACAGTTCAGCCCGAACTGCCAAGCCATGTCTTCCCTGGACCGGAAACAAGCATCCTGGGACCGGTTTTGGGCTAACAGCCCTCATCAGCCAGGCTAGCTTGAATCCAGTGGCAAAGTGAGCAAGGGACCCACGTCTGGGCATACCCTGCCAACTTAGGGCGAGCAAAGCAAACAGAAGGAGATGATGGACGAAGCGCTGAAACTTTTCAGACACTCACCCCCAGTCACAGATCTGAGTTGAATCCATCATCGTTCTTTAGCTCATTTCGCCACCCCAGTTCCGACACAGCTATATGCAAATCAGTCTTGAACCTGTGCCTCATGGGAACAGTTCAGCCCGAACTGCCAAGCCATATCTTCCCTGGACTGGAAACAAGCATCCTGGGACCGGTTTCAGGCTAACAGCCCTCATCAGCCAGGGTAGCTTGAATCCTGTGGCAAAGTGAGCAAGGGGCCCACGTGGGGGCATACTCTGCCAACTTAGGGTGAACAAAGCAAACACAAGGAGATGATGGACGGAGCGCTGAAACTTTTCAGACACTCCCCTCAGTCACAGATCTGGGTTGAATCCATCATCGTTCTTTAGCTCACTTTGCCACCCCAGTTCAGACACAGCTATATGCAAATCAGTCTTGACCCTGTGCCTCATGGGAACAGTCCAGCCCGAACTACCAAGCCATGTCTTCCCTGGACCGGAAACAAGCATCCTGGGACCGGTTTCGGGCTAACAGCCCTCATCAGCCAGGCTAGCTTGAATCCAGTGGCAAAGTGAGCAAGGGACACACGTCTAGGCATCCCCTGCCAACTTAGGGCGAACAAAGCAAACACAAGGAGATGATGGACGGAGCGCTGAAACTTTTCAGACACTCACCCCCAGTCACAGATCTGGGTTGAATCCATCATCGTTCTTCTGGGGTGGCGAAGTGAGCTAAAGAAAGATGATGGATTCAACCCAGATCTGTGACTGGGGGTGAGTGTCTGAAAAGTTTCAGCGCTCCGTCCATCATCTCCTTGTGTTTGCTCTGTACTCTAATACATGCCAAAGACAGAAATGGAAGTGGTCAAATCAATTCTGTCCACAGATTGACAAAGCCAGGAAACATGTTAAGAAAACTGTTTCTGCATTCCTCAGAGACCATCACATGAGCTGTGTCTATAACAACAATCTGCATTTTGACATGCATGGAATTTATAGAAATGATGGAATGCACTTCACAGATGAAAGCAACTGGGTGCTTCTAAGTAACCTGAAACTCTGCATCCGGTCTTATGTATAGCAGCCATATACACACAACCAACGCAACAGCTTTTGTCAGAGCCACCCTAGTACCCGAAATATTGTGACATTTTTTTCTAAAGGGTTTTTTCCTTTAGTTTTGGGGGATTTTCACAACAATGTCGCAATCCCCACAGGCACGTCACGAAAACGGAAAACAAAAGCAGACATTCAATAACCACCTACACATCCAAAAATAATATGTCAAAAAATTCCTTTTGAACATTGCCCTACATATATTACTATACACAAACTTCTTTCAAAGCATGTTTAAACTCATATGTTTGTACTTTATAAACCATCGTTCAGACCTATTTTCCGTTTTAGCGGTTATTCGGGACGTCACGATGTCACCGTTAACCACAACTATTGCGTCTTTTCCATAAAGTGAAAACACAAATATGCACACATATTACAGTATTTTACACACTGGGGTTTATTACTGTACACTTCAAACTCATGTTTTTCTAGTGTATTTCTAGAACAACCATCTTTAAAACCTATTTTCCATTTTCGCTGTGACTTCGGAGATCACAATGATGTCGGTAATCTCAAACACCCCAGGCAAGTCGCGAAAGCGGAAAACAAAAGCAGACATTCAATGGCCATCAAGACATTAAAAAATAATATGTAAAAAAATCCATTATGAACTTTGCACTACACATATCACTATATACATAGTTCTTTGAAAGCATGTTTAAACTCATATTTTTCTAGTAAGTTGCTTTAAAAACCATCTTTCAGATCTATTTTCCGTTATCGTGGTTATTCGGGACATTGCGATGACATCATTAATCGCGACGATGGCGCCTTTTCCATAAAGTGTAAAACACATATATCCACACATATTACAGAATTTTACACACTAGGGGTTTCTTACACTATTCTCTATAATCATGTTTTTCTAGAGAGTTTCCATAAAAACCCTCTCTAAAACCTATTTTATCTTTTCGCAGTGACACCAGAGACCGCAATGACATCAGTAATCACAATCCCCACAGACACGTCGCAAAAACGGATAACAAAAGCAGACATTCAATGACCACCAACACATCCAAAAATAATATATTAAAAAGCCAACTTTTAGGTGTGTACCATCTCCTTTAGCTGTTAGTCTTTATCAGGTGTAACACTTTTTTGTGATGTTAGCATTCATCATCATTCATTTTCCTCATTACATATTTATCAGTGTAAGCTTCTCTGTTGTATGTTCGTCAAAGTAACATGCGTTTTTTTATACCCCTGCCTTAGAGTTTGAAAACTTCAAGTATGATTAAGATTGGGAATGTGTCCTGAAAACCGCATAAAATTAGTTTAATGTTGTGTACACATTGATCTCATATTCTTACTAGATCCGCTAATGTCTAAGGGGCTTATTGATAAGCCCTTGTGCCGCTGGTGCATCACATTTAGGGCCCAACTCCGATCTTGCTCGGAAAGCCCCCCGTACGACTCAGATCCGGAGGGTTTTCCGAGCGAGACGTGCTCCAGGAGTCCGACCGAACGAGTACGATGCAGCCGTATGCTGACGGACTCAGTTCTTTCGGACTCCCATTGAACTCTATGGGAGCCTGTGTACAGACGTGTACACAGGCTCCCATAGCAAAAAAGGGGTGGGTGGGGAAAAGCGTACACCCTGTGGCAGACACCCCATGGTGACTGCCACACTGTGCATGCTTGGATCGGGGGGACCCATGGGCACCCCCCGTGATCGATTCAGAGGGCCCCGGAGTACGCTTCCGACAGCCGTTTCGTCTCGCTAAGACCAACGCGAAGCGGCTGTCCGAATCGTGCATCGTACTCGCTCGTTCGGGAATCGGCTCCATTGCGCGGCAACATTCGTCTACAAACGAGACGTACGGAGCGGTTCGGATCCGGAAACAATTCGGTCAGCGCTTACGCGATCTTCGCATCGTACTTGGTTGTCCGGACCTGTGTACGATTCGGTCGTAAACAAGGGCTACGAATCGGATACGGTAAAGCCAAATCCGATTTGGAGGCCTTCCGACCGACATCGGAATCGGGCCCTTAGTGATGCTCAGGTGGCGCAGGAGCCTGCTCCATATTTATCAGACAGCTCTAAGCCACTTTTTTGGCTTAATGCTGCCTTGTAAATATCGTTCCCTTTAATGCAATTTTCTGCATTAACGGGGCGTGCAATGAGTGTTGCTGGGTTGTTCCCAGCAACATCCATGGCTTTTTGACACTGCCCCAGATTTACGACAAATCGTAACTCTAAGGCAGCGCCAAAAACTTACTCCTACCCAGGGGAGGCTTAAGGGAGGCACAATGAGGCGAAATACCTTTATTTCTCCTTGTTTTTCCTTTTTCTATGTGTGCTGCATTCTGCAGCACACACAGAAAGAGAAAAAAAGCCTCTTGTGATTGTTTTTCTTCAGGAAGGTTTCCTGCACAAAAATAATCATCCCCACAATGGAGACACCCTTGCACCATGGTGCAAAGGTGCCTGCGTTGGCGCACGGCAGCCCATTGTGCGTCAGCGCAGGGGAAAATGACAGGAATGTGCCGTATCTGATAGATAAGATGCATTCCACCCCCTTTTCTTTTGCTGTATGGCAGCGCCGCAGGAAGGCCTCATAATTTAATGGCCAATATAGTCTTCAAGTGTGCTTTTGAGGTGCCAGGACAAATTACACCACTGTCATTAAAATGTCGCCTGGGGCTGAACCTGATCAGGTACTAGTATGACTGGGTGTGTGAGTTTGGAAAGATGGATAATAGAAATTTCAAAGCTGTTCTCTGAGAAACTAAGACATTTGAAGGGATTTAACCATCTAATTCTTTTAAAAGATTGGGTGATTCCTCAAAGGCATAAAGTCAGGAATGCACCATTGGCTATAAGAAAAGCTTTGCATGAAGAGTTGTGTAGGTTGCGAGAAGAAGGGATCTTTCAGCTAATTGAACCATCTGATTGGTTAAGTCTGATAGTCTTGGTACTGAAACCTACGGGTAATATGAGTAGATGGGTGGACTTGAGAGACAGCTTTTGAACAGATTCACATCACCTACCCAATATTAATTAATTATTGGCAAAGACTTTCTGAATGATTGATCAAACACTTATCATAAGTTGCTTAGCCTCCTCAGTCCTAGCATCTAACATAATTCATACATCTGAGGGTGCTTACCCATACTTAACTCTCCTGCTTGGGTTGGCATTCACCCTTGTGATTTTGCAGGGAGCAATGCAGAGGTTGTGTGTAGGTCTATTGTATGTGATACACTTCTATGTTGATATATATACCTGTTTGTTGAACTACTGATAGTGACCATAATGAGAATTTGAAAAGTGTGTAAAAAATCTGAAATATGCTGAACTGACTATCAGTAAAGAGAGGTGCAAGTCTGCTGTCAGGCAGTTGGAATACCATGGATACACATTTTCAGATCAAGTTATGAAACTGAATTTGAAATTAATGGAAGCCATTGTGAATGCCCCATCCTCAAAAATCAAGGAATATATATTTTTTTTTTTAGGCATTATGGAGTATTATGCAAATTTGTTGACCACTTTGCAGATCGCAATAGATAGATGAGAGCACTGATGAAGAAAATGGCAAATTTGAATAGTCAGAAGGTAGTTGTTCCATAAATTAGAAGCCCTTCTATCAGAAACGTCTCACTTAAACTCTCAATAAAACATCACAGCCCTCTCATAAAAGACTGTATAGTTAAATGAAAGGTACTTTTCTGATCAGAAGCAGCATTTAAAAGAGGAAGAGTGTTCTGTTACACGACTTTTATGTAGTGTAGAGTTCTAATTCTGGATGGTTCTTGTTTGCTGAAGTTCTTTATAGGTGCTGCTGATTGAAGTGCAAATAAAAGAGTATTGCATAATGGTAGCCTCCAGTCTTGTAATGAAATCCTTCCTGTGGTTTAAAACCGTGCATTGCTGATAGTGTTGCTTTGAAACATATACAAAACCTTGAAACGTGTTACTATAATAACTGATGCAAGTCCATACGTATTAGGAGCAATGTTGATGTACGAGAAGAAAAGGGTCGAACCATTCTGGAGTTTGGAGCAAGAACTTTGAAGGGAGCTGAAAGTCAATACACTCTGTTAGAGAAGGCAGCTTTAGTCTGTTGGTGGGGGATCAAACATTTCAAGATGTTTGTTTGGGGAACCCACTTTGAGGTGCACACAGACCATACACCGTTAGTGGATATTTTTCAATGAAAGAAGTCGGTAAGGTTACACCCTGTTTTGATAAACAATTGTATTACTTACCAGTGTGGGCTACTCCACTAAGGTGGAAGAGCGCCGCCCCACTGCTCCTAGAGCACTGAAAAAAGAAATGATAATAACAACGTTATTATAATTCTATTTTTCGTTACTGCGGGGCTGTGTTAGGGCGGGGAAGGGCTTGTGGCTCAGGGAGGAGGAGATGTTTGTGCACACTTAGGTGTGCATGACTGCTTGGCCAGCCGTCTTGGCACAGCCAAACAGTCATGCGCACATTGCATATTCCTCACCAGGCTGTAATTCACAGCCCGGTGGGGAATATGCACAGGCTCCCTGTCCCCATCTGAGTGGCGATCCATGGCGCTCACACCAATCACAACACTGCATTGCAGCGTTGTGATTAGCTCCGGGGGGAGCCTGTGTCCCCAGGTGCTTCCTGCAGCATCTTCCTGACTGGAGTCAGGAAGAGTAGATAAGCGGAGACGGAGGTGAGGCAGTGGAAAAGGGGAGTGGTTTTAAAAAAAAATTATTTTTCAACCCCCCGTCCCCCTGCCCCGCCACCCCCGCTCCCTACCAGCCGCCACTGTTACTTACAAGAGTCAATTCTGACTTAAAATATGTTCTAGGCAATTTGAATGTTGAGTCACCATTTTGTTTATCATGTTAAAGGATGCCATGTTCGAAGATATAACCACTTTGAGTGGGAAGGAGTTGTGTTGGAATGCATGTGAGGGATGAAGAAGAGTGAAATGCAAAGAAAATGATTATTGCACCTAACATGAGAACGAAATTTAATTTTGTTTCTGGGGTGGAAGTTCCAGAAGGGTGTAACCAAGGTGTTGATTTCTAAGGTAGAGATAAAGGCATATGACAATACTGTGATTTTTTAAGGGGCTGCTCAAGAATAGGACATGTGTGTGGGTGGTAGGGCTATCCTGACATGTGAGTGGTTGAGAAGAGGTGACAGGCGTTCTGGGCTACTACTTGAAGCTTCAAAACATTTGTGTGGGGGGTAATCTCCAAACAACACCCTGTGACATCACTGGTTTGCCACTGGTGAAAATTCATTTGTAGGCCTAGATAGGATCCTCTCCTTGGCAGTCTAACCTCGTGGTAGTTTCCCCAGTGAGAGAAATTAGAATTTGGTTTAGGTTGGTCTTGCAGACCTTGCCATTGGAAACACACTACCACGTGTTACATTTTCTGTAGGTGAGGAAGGAGCCATTGCCTAAGTAAGCTGCAGCTCCGAGTAGATAGGGTAGCCTCAGGTGATCAGGATGAGCAATGGCTTAGGGGTGTGCGGTGATGCCCTGCTCCTTATGCCCCACATCCTTGTATGTGTATGAACCACTATAACTCATATGTGCATGTGTGTGTAGTGCATCTGTATGAATCAAAATTATTTGTGCAGCCCACAGTTTTGAGCGGGCCTCATCCCTGAAGTATATCCCCTTGAATTTATCTGTGTTAATGCAACCACTGTACATGTGTGTTTCCCCCAATGAAGGAGTCTGATACACACCACACCGAATCTGTGCATATTTAGGCAGAGACATCAGTGAAGGACTATCAAAGTCCAGAGACAGGACACTGAGGACACTGCATATGGGTCACTGCCCTGTCTTGTGGTTTGGGGCCTCCTGGTCTGCTTTGCTGCATTGCCTTAGGCCTGGCTGCCATGATGCCCTTTTTTGCGCACGTTACTCTGAGCCGTTGTTCTATCGGCCTCTGCTCCTGCCAAGTTATTTTAGAACTGTCTGCATTTTCTGTCTTTCACCTTTTCTCCTGTTCCCTTTGGGCTACGTCTGCACAACATGTACAAGGTCGAAAAACAACGTCCCTTGTTCTTGCTGATCTGGCCAGTCCCTCGCACCTAGACATAACACTATGTACAGCTGCCATGGAGAAATTTGTGTGCTTTTAATATTGCGGTTTTCACGCTTTAGGGCGACTTGGAGAAAAACCTTTCCAGGGAGAAGAGCTGTGATTGTCTGCTGATGTAGACTTTGCATCTAGACACTGAGGTATGGGGGTTCGCTAGACAATGCCCAGAGGTCTTCTATTTTTATAATAAACTAGTTACTAGCACGGTCAGGGTGGTAAGGTCATTTAGCCCTATATCCACTGCTTTATGAAATGCTTTCCCCGTTTGTATTCTATGGAGTTGTAACTATGCTGATTATATTATTCTTATGCATTATGCTGATAGTACTGACACGTGTACTGTATCTTAGAGCACGTTAGTTGAAATAAACATTTTAAACTATACAGTGTCTCTTCTTACGCACGTTGTGGAAAGGTATGAGTGAGTTATGAAAGGGTGTTCTTGCTACTGCGTGTCCTGAGAGAGAGATACCGTGTTCTGGGTTGTCTAATCATTGGTAACCTTGTTGCTAATGAGACGCGTAGGCTAGTCGGGTTGGGGTTTTAGGTGCTAAGGTTTATGGTTGGCTCACCACTATATTCCGAGGTCCTATCATCCTGTGCATAGCTCTGTGTATGTGCAGAATCCCTACAACATGGCGCGACCAACGAGTGGGGCCGCTTATCTGCGAGACGCTTGAGTAGTATTTGTGCTTGTCCACAACTCCCCTCACAGACGCTTCCGGAAGCGTGTGTGTCGGTGATACCTCCTATATTGACGTTTTTATAGGTTCTTTCAAGCTTGAAGTTGTTAAAAGGTTTCTTAACAAAACCCCTATTTGTGCTGCCTCATTTTAGATTGTCGACTACTTCTAGCCTAAAATGGCTGTTCAAATTGCGGCACATAGCCGCGCAGCGCTCCGGGCTCACTTAACAGTGTATGGAGTGCCTGACGCGGGTGTCGATCTGATCTTTGTGGTACAAGCCGATCCAGCTTACCACTTTGAGGTGGTCTACTCTTGGGTCACCTTTCCGGCGGTAGATACGAACGATAATTTGTTCCATAAATATGAAGCCACCGTAGTTCCTAATCACTATAGACCGTATAGGAATATTGAAGTACCGCTCACGGCTTGGCAACACTGTGTTTGGTTTGATGGCGCCCTCCCCCAACTGGTTACCACGGTTCGTTTAGGTCCCTTATCAATTGAAGGGGCCACTTGGCCTGTCTTGGCCGGGTACACCCCACATCCGCAATATATGACGGTAGCAGTCGCGGAACTGCGTGTTATGCATTCGTCTTTGATACGAGTGCATAGAGCTTTAGTACAGTATGTTACAGGCAACATCCAGGGAGCCCCGCCTGGAGTTGCGGCCCATCCAGCTGGTGCAGGCGGTGTGACCATAAGTCCTGTCATGGTTAATTCGGTGATGGGCAAGCGCCCACAAAATAAGGATGATTTTCCTTATTGGCTTGCAGAAAAATTTGACCAGCTGGAGGCAGTTTTTCCAAATACCTCTCCCGTGGAAAAACACAGGATATTGATGATTAGTTTGCCAAAAGACCTAGTCCCCGAGTTGGCAGAATGCAACAACTGGGGTAGGGTATTCGCAGCAGTATATGCGAAGTGTTTCGGCACTCCTTCCATGACGGTTCTCCCCTCTGTAATTAAACGCGTGCAGGATGAGCATGGCCCTGAAGCGGCTGTGGAATTAGGGATGAGACTGGTGGGAGTGTTCGACGTAGTAGCTGATCTGATCCTTGCGAATGTCAAGGGCGATGCAGTGAACTTTCAAGTAGCTAATGCTTTGGCTTTAGTCCCAGAACCGGACAAGCCGCGCGAATTACCGAAAATTATTGCCCAGGCTTACAAAACTATTGGCAGAAATAGCCTGGGAGTCAAGCCTTTTGCTAAATCGCAAACACAATCGCAACCACAACAACCAAAAACTCAATCTGAGAACGATGAGAAACCAGTCTTTACTAAAAAGAGCAGGAGGTTGAAAAAACAGGGTAAGCAACAAAAGAGGCCTGGGTCGAGAGGCGCATCCCCGGTTTCCGTCTCTTCTGAACGCACTTATGATTTGCGCGTTAGGGCGAGAATTAAATCCCCAGATAGGTTTCAGATCCCTGATACGCGTTCTCCTCGTTCTTCACAGGCACCGACAACTTCGCAGGCCGGTGGAGGAGATCGCCAGGATAGAGGAAGG
Source organism: Calotriton arnoldi (assembly GCA_963921515.1). NCBI lineage: Eukaryota > Metazoa > Chordata > Amphibia > Caudata > Salamandridae > Calotriton > Calotriton arnoldi. Next base: position 402,727 of record CAWUFW010007894.1, on the reverse strand, counting down.
GGTCGAGAGGCTCCCCAGGGACGAGACCAACCTCGACAACAGGTCAGAGGGAAAGCCGAAGAATTTCAACGTTCTCGCCCACAGTTTCAGAAGAAGAAGGTTGCCGCTGTAACAGCGAGATATGCCACAGACGGTGAGAACGAGACTCCTGAATTGCACGTGGGCAGTGACCCTCCTAGACAGCGCCGCGGAAGTTACCATAGTGCGGGAGGCGCTACGTCCTCATGTGGAGGCGACAGCAACTGAAACATTCATTACTGTCGAGACAGCAGACACCAGAGTGGCACCCCCTGACAGACTATTTAATATTGTCATTCAAATCGAAGGTGATATACAGCGTGTAATTAAAGGGATTTTTGGGGAAAATCTGACCTCTTCGTATGACATTTTGTTAGCGGAGGCGGATTGGCCGCCCCCATTCGTACTTGCTGCGCGTAAAGGGGAGGAGGTAATCCTTCCGAGCTTTTCTCAACATGTCCCAAAGGACAAAGCGGAGGCTCTTGCAGCTGAGTGGGCTGTGTCCCTGGCTCCAGCGTTATACCACAACCACGTGGGCTGGGATGAAGACTCTCCCCCCCATGAAATACCTTTGCGGCCGCTATCTTTGATGTAGATAATCATTCTACTATGTTACAGGACTTACAAGAAGCCCGAGACAAACTTGCAATCGCACATTTACCTTCAGCCACGGACGCTGCGCTGCAGATTCCGGTTGCCAGCTGGCTTCCGAAGATTGGAGATCTGGTTTGAGAGAAGGTGGAGAACAAAAAAGAATTTGGCCCCTCTTATCGTGCACCAGTTCCAGTTCTTGGCTTGAAGGGAACTCGTACAGTCATCTTACAACCACTTCCTGTTCGCAAAGAGAACAGATACATCTCAGTGGAAAATGTCAAGCTACAACATCTGGCCAATCCTGAATAGTGATACACCAGCGGTCTCTTGTCCTGTCATTTCCCGGACGAATGTTTGTGGCCCTCCTGCCCGAACGGTCACTGATGTTGCAATCGAGATGGTAGATTTGCCTGATCGCTTACTCGACTACCCGGACTCCCCCTGCAACGACGAGTCTGAGTATACCTACCCCGCTAACGAGTTGGTGGCACACCTACCAACAACACCACTGAGCCCAACACGTTATTCCTTTGACTCGGATTCCACCTCATCACTTGTCCCGTCCAATTTCAGCATTCTTGTATCCTGGTTCAGAGACAATTTTTTGATTCCCCCCTGGACATACATCTGGTTGGTGCTATTCCTGATTTTTTTGTTCATGTCCATTGGCTTTGTCACAGTGTTTTTTCTACTGATCAATGGTCACTATTTACCAGAACGCTCTGCAGTGAACTGTGTCGCTGGAACTTTGGCTCCACATTCTTCATCTCACATCATGAAGCGTGACCACACATTTGTGAACATTTCAGCTTTTCCAGTCGCTGATGGCATCGTATGGGATGCAGTAAATTTCCAAATTCATGGACCAACCGAAATTATTAATGTAGCAAATGTCCTTCGTGTTTCAATGGGTGATGTCGTAAAAAGTAATATTCATTCTGACGATTGGGATGTACATGCAGTTGAAGCATTATTTACTAATTTGAAATATTATGCTGCTTTTAATGCTGAAGATTTGTACATGAATTCTGCAAGTTATGCTGATTTGTATTGTTACCAGCATTGGGGCAACCACTTTGTCCATAAACCAAGTGCACTGCGTGGTTCTTTTAACTACACCCAATGGGAGCATTGTCCAACCCCTTTGCCCGGTAGCTCCCAAACTCTTAGAAATAAATTTACTTACTTTACAGACTTTGATAGATTGAACCCTGGGTCCTATTATTTTAAATTAAACACTCCATCCACTCAGAAAATCATGTTGACCCACACCAAATTGCTATATTCGGGTTCCTTTTTGAGCACCTTAGCTGTGGGTGGTTATGAGTACTGGAAGGACACTGTAGACTTGAAATCAATTTGGGGTTCCAGACCATGGCAGGTGCAAGACACAGAAGCCTTGCACCGTGCTTGCCTTATCCCGGCCCAGATTTTATTTCTGAATAATACCATTTATCAACATACGTGCTGGGGTTTGGCTACTTCCAAACAATTGAATGCACCTTCCATTCCTGCATTGGCTTCCCCTCCCAACGGGAGCTTGCATTTCAATATGTCCCTTCAAAATTTGCAGGCTCTTTTTCAAAACAATTTGTTTAATGTCTCTACGCTTGTTCAGTCACCCTGGTTGGCTTGGCCCATCGCGTCTAATGGCTGCCAACTGCGTTTTCATGACTCAGTTCCTGGTTACAAACAGGATAGGCCAGATCCAAGGTTTTCTGACTCTCGTACTGTAACAACATATTCTGTTGGTAAATTGTGTAAGCAGTGGTTGCAGCACTCTTCCCTAGATTCTGTTAAACAACATTCATCCCTCCTATCAGGCAACATTGATCTGTCAGACTTTATTCTGGGACCTCGTGGTCCACGACCTAAGAGGTTCATTTATGAAGCTTATAATGAACTCTGGAAGCTGTCGCAAATGGAAGCTGCTTCCCGTCTACGGGAAATAGATCAAGCAAATTTAGAAAAGGTGCTTGCTGTTGTTGACAATAGTATTAATACCCTGTCTTCCCGCATTTACACGTTAGAGAATATTGTGTCCTCTGTTGTTGATATTGTACAAGATGATGTTTCAGTGTTATATCATGGTCAGAATCAATTGCGTTCAGTTATGCAGTTTGCATGGACTTTGCAGACACTTAAGTTGGGTAAAGTTCTGTGGCATTTTTTTAACACCTCTGCTTTATTTCTGCCTTTTAATTTAACTGACAAACAGCAGTTCATGTCCATGAAGGATGCAGCTTACACTCTGTTACATATCGAAAAGATAGAGCCCTTACCATTCTCTGTGGTGGAATTGGATTCGGCCGTGTGGCTCGTCCATGGGGTCATCGCCTTGCCATTTACTTTGTTTGAATTTAGTTCGTGCATGAAACATTATCCTGTGGGTCGTTTCCAGCCCTTGGGTAGTGCTTTCCTGCATGAACTTTGGTCCCTGCTTTTCATGTACAAATGCCTTAGAGATGGGAAGGAAGTTTTTCTCACGGGGGAGTCATGCGATTCAACTGTCGGTCATTCCCTTATTTGCAAACACATTAAATTGCACAGAGCTTGTAATGTTTCAGCTCCGAATCTTGCTTGTGTGTTAAAGGGTATTCCTGCTCCTGCTATTTCTCCTACTTTCACTGTGCTTGCTAATGGTAGCTATCTGCTTTTGAATAACCAAGACTGCTGTGGCATGCTGGCCGGCATAACCTATATTGTTACAGTTTCCCACAGGGTTGTCTGCTGCAAAAATGTGCTTTTTCCTCCCCCGCACGACATCATAGATAGTTCCGTTTGGCCTTCCATTCCTACTCTGAAGGCAGATTTCAATAAATTGAGCAGAATAAAGGCGCTATTATTGAATCAGGAGGTTATGCTCACATCCGCCCGGGAGACCTTCATTCTCCAGGTGGCAAGTACCCACAGTGAAATACAGGCCCTTTTGAACACTAACCTCCCACAACATTTCGGTGAGCTGATTCACCGTGTTTTTAATGCATCTCGCACTGAGGGTCTGGTACACTTTTTTAAGGTTGTGGGTTCCGGCCTTGTGACCTCTTTTCAAACTATTTTTGGTGTGATACCAGCTTTTATTCAGTCCATCTTTTCCAGCGTCTTTGGTGGCTTCCCCTTGATCCTCGCCTTGGCGGCTGGTGTACTGCTGTTGGTCTGTTTTCTATGCAATGGCTGCTCCCCGATGGGCCATGCTCGACCCAGGTCGACTCCAGCTGCTCCGTGAGCGCATCCTTGCTGGTTTTGGCGTCCTGCCGTTGGCGACACTGAGTGTGTCCTATACACTTTCTTTTCGCTTAGCATATTTCACTTGCGTGCAACCTGTGATGTCTTGCATCCGCTGCCCTTTCTCATGGACCATGGATTATTGCCTCTCCAATACGTCGTTGTCTGTTCCGGATTTTGTTCGGTTGGTGGGTCCCTTAGAGGCCCATGAACGGGACTGTTCCGCTGCGGGCTGCATGACACGTGCGGCTGCACTCGGGATTTTGGCACAATGGGATATCTGGGCGGCTGCTCAAAATCTCCTACAACGAAGTTATATTGAATACCACGCAAGTTGTCCCGCATTGCTATTTGATGCTCCCTTCTGTGAGGAGCATGCCTGCAGTTTTGATTTATTGGACTGGATGGCGTCACTGTTTTCTGACGATTCCAATGATGTCCTCTTAGAAGGTGTGGCATTTTTCTGCACTTACACTCTGTTGGATTGACATGGCCTTCGCTCACTGTGAACTGCCTCGCTGGATGTACTTTTTCAGCTCAAACTTTTTTCCCCCTCTCCCATTCGTTGGCCTTAATAGGGACTGCATCCCCTATAGAAGTTTCTGTTCTGCTCGGCCTATTGAACTCTGTCTTCGTCCTTTGTCTTGGCCGATGGACTGCCCAGGGGAGGGTGTCTTGTGGTTTGGGGCCTCCTGGTCTGCTTTGCTGCGTTGCCTTAGGCCTGGCTGCCATGATGCCCTTTTTTGTGCACGTTACTCTGAGCCGTTGTTCTATCGGCCTCTGCTCCTGCCAAGTTATTTTAGAACTGTCTGCATTTTCTGTCTTTCACCTTTTCTCCTGTTCCCTTTGGGCTACGTCTGCACAACATGTACAAGGTCGAAAAACAACGTCCCTTGTTCTTGCTGATCTGGCCAGTCCCTCGCACCTAGACATAACACTATGTACAGCTGCCATGGAGAAATTTGTGTACTTTTAATATTGCGGTTTTCACGCTTTAGGGGGACTTGGAGAAAAACCTTTCCAGGGAGAAGAGCTGTGATTGTCTGCTGATGTAGACTTTGCATCTAGACACTGAGGTATGGGGGTTCACTAGACAATGCCCAGAGGTCTTCTATTTTTATAATAAACTAGCTACTAGCACGGGGAGGGTGGTAAGGTCATTTAGCCCTATATCCACTGCTTTATGAAATGCTTTCCCGTTTGTATTCTATGGAGTTGTAACTATGCTGATTATATTATTCTTATGCATTATGCTGATAGTACTGACACGTGTACTGTATCTTAGAGCACGTTAGTTGAAATAAACATTTTAAACTATACAGTGTCTCTTCTTACGCACGTTGTGGACAGGTATGAGTGAGTTATGAAAGGGTGTTCTTGCTACTGCGAGTCCTGAGAGAGAGATACCGTGTTCTGGGTTGTCTAATCATTGGTAACCTTGTTGCTAATGAGACGCTAAGGCTAGTCGGGTTGGTGTTTTAGGTGCTAAGGTTTATGGTTGGCTCACCACTATATTCCGAGGTCCTATCATCCTGTGCATAGCTCTGTGTATGTGCAGAATCCCTACAACAGCCCACTGTCCATTGCCATGTCCTTTACATGCAGCCTAACCGGAATAACATGTATGTGCAGTTTGCCTCATGGATTGGGACCCTGTGCCGTTTGTACAGTCTTTTGGGATGTGATGGCTGCGCGAAAGTGTGATGCAGTTGCACCTAAGGTGTACTGTATGGGGGCTCATATAGCAATCCATTACCATAAAGTGTTTGGATTTCTTATTGGCTTATAAGCTTTTGTGTAGAGCAAACCTAGCCTAAGGGTCAATGCAATACTGCTTAGTTGCACAATCAGCTCCATTAACAATAGGTCAGCAGTAAAAGAAGGACCTTTGCAATCCATTAAAGATATTGCCTACTGCACAACATTTATACTGAGTGAGCAAAATACCAGTCCAGACAGTAATGCTGTTGATAACAGGAATACAACTACAACAAATGTAAATGGGGAGATTGCACATTTGCCCAATAGCCAGACAGAGGACAATTTTCAGCAGGGTTTCATGCTCCATGCTGAAGGCTTCCATTTGCGCACTTCCCTAACCAGGCAAACCGTAGCCACGTCATGCCTCATGCCTTGGCTAGACTGGCACCCTTCACCTGTCTTGTCTCACTGCCCTTCTCTCTAGCAGTCAACACATTTAATTTAGATTCTGGATGCCTTCGCTTCTTATTTGTAAATGAGATAATAGTACCCCTTGGATCTCTGTAAATTCCTTCCAGGCATTTCCACGTGCGCTTTTGATAGGGAGTGGTGGTTAAGGAGAACTGCAAGGACTTTAGCAGGGTCCAAACAATGTTGTGACAAGGGCGGGAATATTCTGCTGTGGGGGAGGGCACAATTATGCATTACAGTTATCGCGTAAAGGCACTGTAAAGTAGAATTATAGTAGTAGAAGAGACAAGGTACGTCAAGGCACTGTGATGGGGTAAGACTGCATCATTGCACAGACATTGCTGCATTACAGCAGGCTTTGTGATGGGGAAAATAATAACACAGCAGGATCGGGTCAATATAGGGGAAAACTCTGGCAGCGCCAGAGACTTGGGCTACATGCATCAGGCTTGGCAGTGAGTCAAACAAGCATTTGCAATGCAATCGGTCTCGCCTCTGGGACCTTATATGTATTTAGCTATGCAGCACATTAGCCTGGGTGCTGAAAATCTACTGTTCTTTAACATGGAGGGAAAGTAAGCACCAAACTGTGACACGCCAGGTATGGGAACACATGGAGAGAAATATTGCCTTTCAGCGGGAAATGGTATAGTCCAAAGCTCTGTTTTTAATAGAAAATCAGGGCCTTCAATGGTCATATCAGTGAACATACAAGATTTGAAAAAAATATTATTGTCTACGGGCGCTCGTGGAAGACAATTTCTATGGACTGGAATCTAGAGAATGCTGAAGTGATTCTGGTATTTTACTGACCTCTGCTGGCCGTTTTCTATCAAGAACGTTAAATAGAGGCAGTTGTCAGAAAAATTAAAAAAAGAAAGTCCCTCAGCAGAAAGAAATTCTGGTATTTTACTGACCTCTACTGGTCGTTTTCTATCAAGACAGTTAAATAGAGGCAGTTGAACAAGCAGAAATCAATTCTGGTATTTTACTGACCTCTACTGGTCGTTTTCTATCAAGACAGTTAAATAGAGGCAGTTGAACAGAAAAAAAAGTCCCTAAGCGGAAGCAGACAAGTCCTAGGGCTGATCTCCAGAGCCCACAAAGTACATACACGTATAAGTATAAGACCCCTCTGAGAGAGTCCACTGCGTAAAGGGAGCCTCTCGCAACGGAGTTGGGGGAATGATACCACTTCCCCTGGGACCACAGCTTACTGGACTTTGGACGCAGCCATTACTCGTCTACCGGTTTGTGCCCCCATCACCCTCCCCCTCTTCTTTCATGCTGTATCTCTCACCCTCCCCCTCCTCTTTCCCTCCTTCATTCTCTGTCTACTTCCCCTGCTCCTACCCCCTCTCCCCTGAATCTCTCCCCTTGCCTGCTTTTTCCCTTACATATATGTCCTTACTGTTTGTCTCGACCTAACATTTAACTATGTAGCTATGCTCTAATAACTGTGCAACCTTTGTAACGATGTAACCTGCAACTATGGTCTGATACTCATGTAAAGCGCTCTGATACCTCCGGGTCTAGCCAGCGCTATATAAATAAATAAATAAAACAAATAAAGTATATACTAAAGTATATACGAGAGGTCTTGAATGCTCGACCTAAAAAGGCAGGGAGCAGTGTGTATTTAACACACTGCAGTGCAAAGCCCATTTGCAAGTATCGGCTCTTCACGTCTGAATTCGCTTGTAAAACAAAAGGAAAGAGTAGGAAAATTTCGTCAGATGCATCGGCTGTGGCAAAGACCGATTGACTCACGAGAGGTTTGTAATGTCTCCTATGCGGTATACGTTATTATCAGTCAATATGGTTCACTAATGAAAACATGCCTACTGTTGTGCATTCCAGAAAAAAGACATGCAGTGCCATTCTCCAATGAATGTATGGAATTAAGTTGATCTGAAAGTCACTGTAAGTTTTTTTTCCAAAATAGGTGCTAATTGAAATATGTGCCAAACTAATCCTTGTGGTTACAGGTTCATCACCCAATGGCAATACACCACACACTTGCAGCCACTGAGCTGCCAGGCTATCTAAATGGATGTATGGCATATTATCAAGAACAAAAATATCACAATACACAAATATATAGAAAAAAAATATCAGAAACCAAAATAACGCCTTTACACAGTTTGTATGTAAATTGCAAATATATTGAGACAAAAATATTGAGGATCAGAATATTGTCAAAAAACAGGTAAGCATATTGTATTTACTTTAGATAGCATTATATTTCATATACTTAGGAATCGAAAGTTTAAATGATAATACAAATAAAAACAAAGAAAAATTATATTTAAGCATAAAAAAATTAAAAACTGAAAATATATACTTAAAAAAATAAAATACATTTTAACAATTAATCTAATTACTAATGACAACAATAAGAAAAAAATACATATAACAAAAGCATATAGCAAGTTATTTTAAAAATTAAATGAAAAAGAACATTCCTAAAAATAAAATATGAAATAAAATATATTACTAATTTAAAAAATAAAATACATATTAACAATCCTCAGTAATCAATAGTAGAAAAGGTTTTGGACTATGTAGGAGTCAGTTTTACTATAACCACTCCAATCTGAGCAACCGTAGGGAAAGTGTCGGACTTTGGAGGGGTCAAATTTACTATTCCCATTCCACATAAGCAAAAATAGGGAAAGTGTTAGACTTTGGAGTGGTTAGATTTACTTTTCCACCTCCAATCTAAGAAACAGCATGGAAAGTGTTGGACTTTGGCAGGGCGAAATTACTATTTGTGTGCCAGTGTAAGTAAAAGTAGGGAAGGTTTTGGACTTTTGAGGGGTTGGATTTACTATTCCCATTCGAATCTAAGCAACAGTAGGGAAAGTGTTGGACTTTGGAGGCGCCAAATTTACTATCCCCAGCCCAATTTTTATTATACAATACATTTAAATACAGACCAAAAAATGAAAAACATATTTAAAATAATAAATGAATTCATTATGTGTAAAACAAATTAAATTACTTTAAACAAAAATATTTCACAAACAATAAAATAAAAATTACAAATATCTTAAATTAAAAGAATCCCATCCTTACAAAACAAACACCAACAAACAATTACAATTGGTGAAAACAGTTTTAAAATTTAAATATTAAATTCAATTATTAAATAAAACAATTAAAATTAAAACAATAAATATAAAACAATTTAAGAAAATTGAATATGCAATTAAACTGATCAACCCATTACCAATTAATTAAAAATCAACAAATAATTAAAATAACAATTACTCAGTTAATTATTATATCTAGTTAGATATCAACTAAGAAATTCATTCTAATTTAAAAACAAACATTTACATTTATCCTACCTCAGCGTTTCCCAAACTGTGGGTTGTGAACCAGTGGTGTGTCACCAGCCAATTTCTGGTGGGTTGTGAAAGAGCAATACATAAAGATGTATTTACATTTTGTATTTATTTTGTCACATTTGCTGTGCTTCAAAGACAGTGGGCAAATGTCGGGCTATTTTTTCTGACAAATTGCTGTTCTTTCTTTTAACATGGGGATTGGTGTTTACTTCTCTTTCTCTGATTACAAATTGAGAGGAGTTTTTAAAATGAACTATTTGACAGTCTTGGTGGAGTACAGGAACTGAGAAAGGAAAGGCTGTAAGATGTCAATTTTTTGTAACACACAACCAAATTTACATACCTGTAAATTAACTGTACACATATTTTTGAATATATCAGCAGTTAGGAAAGCAAAAATGTCATGCACAGTTTTCTCATCGAAAACTTTACAGCAAATGCTGCAGTGATATTATCAATGACGTTATAGAAGATGTCAAGAGTGATGTAATATGAGGGGTAATTAGCAGTGCATGGTGAGGGTGCAAGATATAGTTACCTTAGGGCATGAGTTATAGTTTCTTGAGATAAGTATACCTTGAAAATCTGAACCGAACCATAACATCCTTGTAACCTTTGGTCTTTTCATTGAATTTCGATGGATTTTTTAGTGGTATTTCCTAACTATAACGTCCCTGTAAGCTTTGTTTTTTTCAGTGAATTTCTAGGGGTTTTTTCTAACGTAAAGTAATACTTGATTACCATATTGTAATCCAACCGCATGCGCCAGGCTCTGCGGCAACCGCCTGCATGCAGCCAACCCCTCAAAGGCAGCGAACTCGGAAATGGGTACATGCAGCCCCCCTCCCAGGCTGATTTAGGCCCCAAGGAACCCATCCCCAGGGGCTCTCCCCATTTTATAGGGGAGGAGGTACGTGGCCCCCTCCCAGGGCTGTTTTTGGCCCTGGGAACTCCATCCCCTGGGGCCTACCACTGGATTTATGAGGGAGGGGGCACTCAGCTGGTTGAAGTGTTTGCAGCCAATCCGATCTCACGATGAGATCTGTCAGATCCGCTGTGGTTTCGCGTTCCCAGATATACATAAATCTTTTAATAACTTTAAAACTACTGAACGGATTTACACCAAATTACAAAAAGGGATCTTTCTGGAACAAGAGCTAGCTTTCTGCCAAATTTGGTGTAATTCAGTTCAGCTGTTCGGGCTGTAGTCGTGTCTAAAATGTCTATGGAAAATTGCATGGGGAAAACACGTTTTGGGACCCCGCTTTTTTTCGGCCCCTCGCTTTCCAGACAGCAGCTGAAGTGAGTGTTTTGAAAATTTCGTGAAGATTTGTCAAACTGCGCCAAAATTATTAGCAAAACAAAAAAAAAGCACTATTCCTATGGAAACTAGGTCCTGACTATAACTACCAACTGCCAACCGCCAGTAGGTAATATATATATAATTATATATAATATATATATATATATATATATTCACAGAAAAAAACAAAGGTTACAGGGGCATTATAGTTAGGAAATGGAATTAAAAAGAACCTTAGAAATTCACTGAAAAAAACCAAAGGTTACAGGGACATTATAGTTATGCTGAGGTTTTCAGGTTTCACTCATACAAAACCAGTGAAATTAAGCAGTTATAGTTAGCAGAGCTAACTATAACTTGTGGCCCACAATGTAATGCTTATGACCTCACATATTATAGGCTGTGTGGGTGAGTAAGTGGATGTGTCAGTGGTATATGGGTGGTTAACTGGGTATGTGAAAGACAGTATAGGTGAGTGATGGGGTATATGAGTGACTGTATGAATGAGTGAGTGAGTGAATGTGAGAGTGGCTGTATGGGTGAGTGTGTGTTTGTGTCAATGTATAGGTAAGTTAGTACGTGTTAGTATCTATATGAGTAAGTAAGTGGGTGCGTGTGTATCTGTATGGGTGAGTAAGTGACTGTGTGATTGACTGTATGGGTGAGTGACTAGGTGTGTGAGTAGCTCTATGAGTGGCTGATTCAGTGTGTGAGTGGCTGCATGGGTGTATGAGTGGATTTGACAGTGGCTATATTAGTGACTGAGTGGGTGTATGAGTGGCTGTATGGGTGGGCGAGTGGATGTGCGTGTGTAGATCTATGAATCAGTGAGTGGGTGTGTAAGTATGGGTATGGGTCTGTGAATGGTTTTGTAAATGGTTGTTTGGGATTGTGAGTGGGTGTATGAAAGTTTCTAAGGGGGTGTGAGTGGGTGCGTCAGTGATTCTGTGGATGATGTCATCAGTGATATAATCAGTGATATCATTTGAGATGTGATCAGTGATATCATCAGTGATATCCCCACACACATAACCCTAGAGCTTGCTAGGGGAGAGAACTAGAAGCTACGGGGTGTTCAGGGTGAGCTGGCCTCCAAGCTCAATATGCACACACAAAAGAAGCTACCCTGAATAAATCTCTGATTCTATACACAAAAACAGGCACACTACACTTGATTGAGTGAGTTGCAGGGCATCTCAAAAAATGTGAAGGACTGTCCTCACACACCACCAGGTGTCATGCTTCATCATTGGAAGTCCTCGCTCTCTAGAAACTGCGTTTGGTAGAGAGCGGGCCTACACCTGGAGACAGGGAGGCACTTCTAAAAACTAAGTGGGGGCCCGTGATAAAGTGAGAGGTTAAAAATCAATGCAAACACCAAATACAATTTATTTTTTAGATATTTACTTGATGTTAAAAATCAAGCGTGGAGAAATGGGGAACTAGTACCCCATCGCCACCAATGTCGTCAACATGTATCAGCCTTGTTGACCCGGAGGGTCCATGGCATTCATCAGGACGAAATAACTAGAGCTCCTATCTAATCTCTTCTTGTTTAGATATTACCACCATGTAGACTGGCCTTTGTCAATTTCTACCTAAAGTGGGGATTTCCTTGAAACCTGTAAAATAAAGGTTAACAAAGTGTCAAAGAAGGCTCGCTCAAACGTGTATGCAGAATCAGAAATAATCGCATCATGCATGTTAACAAAATTACACATGTGGATGTGAAACATGTGTCACTGCAAACGTGGCACACATACATATTACAATATACAAGTGCTGTGAGACCAGCTCACAATCTTACCCCAAGTCAGGGGCTGAAATGCCCCATGGGAAGGGGGGGTTGAGGGACCCCTGTAGTCATACTCTGGAAACAGAGTAGGAAGGAATAAAATAGATATTTGGGAAGTAAAGAATTGACAGATGCTTTGTTCACTCACTTGAAACAGGGTTCAGATAATGCGAAATTCTGATATCTCAAGCATACACCCAACCACACTCTTACTGCCTCAAGGTGCGTCCCTCGATGTTTTCCTAAAGACGTTCTCTCCTCTTACCCACTGGTGGCGCAGTGAGCGTGGACATGCTGTTTTTATAGGTGCCGTGTGGTTAGAAAAAATGGCTTACTTAGATTAGTTGTCGGTAATTGACGCTTAATTGGGAGGTTCAAGATCCGGTGTCCGGGTGATTGCCTGGACGTTGCGTGTAATGTTGCCGGCGTTTGGTGAGTATGAACAGCTGAGGCCCTGCTGTAGTGGGATGCGTCACCGCGTCAGGGAAATGCCTGCAGAAGAGAAGATCCGATGTCTCAAACCGGTTTGCCTGAGTGCAGCGTTATAGTTGGAGATGACGGGCGGTCGCGTGTCCCGTTCGTGAGTATCGGCATAACCTTTTTTTTTTTTCCAATGTAGCACAATGAGCATTTTATATTACTTCTTCAAAAATTTACATAGAGTGCATATAGAGATCGAGACACATATCATAAATCAATATATGGGACATAAAAATCCAAAAACATTATTCATAAATATTACATTAATGACATATCATGTATTTAAGTAAGCCTTAACAACATCCTGGCCTACCTCTAAAAACCAAGAAGATTATTTCCATTCTTTCCATATTTTATTTAATCTAATTACGAACCTACCCTTCTTGCAAATAAAGTTTCTCGCTTCAAAATCCTATGCATTTTATTTAACCATTGGGAGACTGTAGGAATTACTGCTGATTTCCAAGTAGATAGAATTAGTGATCTTGCAACCATGGTAGAGTCAAAAACAAATTGGCGTTGAGGTAAAGTTAATTCGTTACGTGCTTCTGTTCGACCTAAAAGAGCTGTAGAGGCCTCAGAAGGAAGATCGATTGTCAATATTCTTCCTACTTCTGAAAAAACATTTTTCCAAAAGCTCATAATCTGGGTACATGTAACACCCACATGCAACCAATCTCCAATTGCCTGATGACATCTAAAGCATCGAGGATCAACTGCTGGATAAATTTTATGGAGTTTGGCCGGAGTAAAATAAATCAACCATTTGCTGAAAAAGGCCATCCTCCTTAAATTTGCTGCTCTCTTTGCCTTACAACTCATGTTATTGAAACTTTTCCATTGTTGGAAATTAAGACGGCAGCCAATAAACTCGGAGATTTTTTCCAAATGATTTAGAATTATTCGCTGGTTCTGAGTAGATTTAAGCAGTTTATACCAATTCCAAATTCCCCTGACTTTAAGAAAAAAATTAGCTTTACTTAGCAGTAGGCCTTTACAGCTGTCCAAATTTCTTAATCCCAAGCAGAACTTATTTATCTGAAAATATCTAAAGAGAAGAGACGTCTTGATATCACTATTATGCTCCCTGACTTCCTGCCAAGTTTTCAATCTGTCATTTAAAAATAAATTCTGAAGTTTAAAAAACCCGGCTCTGGCCCAAAGCTCACATGTTCGATTGACATACGAAGTCCCAAAGAGAAGCATTTGGCTAATCTCAACTGCAGGTGTAACCAAGGGATATCGACTGTCTCCCAGATCTTTTGGAACTGATAGACTATAACCCTGGGAATTTTATAACGTGATCTCTTCAGAAGCTTAGGGATTCGTAAAAAGGGAGCAAGAGCAATCTCCATTTCCCATAGCATTAAAACTAAAAAATAATTAGCAGGAGACATCTCTTCCAAAAAGTTGTAACTTAACCAATTAATTAGGGAGGCTTGGTAATATAATCAGAAATTGGGTAGAGCAAGACCCCCATTTTTGACATCTAGTTGTAAAGTTTCTAGTTTCAATCTCGGTTTTTTACCTTGCCAAATAAAAGATCGTATTTTGGAATCAATTTGTTCAAAAAAGGACTGAGGGACCTTGACCATCAAGTTAGAGAATAAAAATAAGAACAAGGGAAGTATATTGATTTTAATAAGTGCAACTCGACCTATAATTGTCAAGGGAAGGTCTTTCCATTGTACAAATAGATTACGCATCTCATTAAAAGTAGGAACGAAATTAAGTGAAAACAGATCTTCAAGATGGGACGTAACAAATATTCCCAAATATTTTATTGCATGAGACCTTGGATGATGTCCTTGCATTGAAGAAGGTAGAACTGCCGGGGAGCAATTAGAAAACAGAGACTCTGACTTTGCATGATTTGTTTTGTATCCCCCAATAACTGTAAACTCACTTATTTTGGCCAAAGTGTCCAAGATATTATCTTCTTCGGCTGCCAAATATAGAGCCATGTCATCGGCAAACAGCTTCAGTTTGGCAGATCCAGGAACCGGGGGTAAGATGGAGCAATCCTTCCTTATCGCACAGGCTAATGGTTCCAAAAATAAGGAGAAAAGTGTTGGAGAAAGGGGACAGCCCTGCAGCGCCCCGGACTAATAGAGATATTACTGGCCTTATTCCCATTTATAATTATGGACGCCTGAGCACCTGAATAAAGATTGCTTACTGCTCGACAGAATTCAGCTGGAACCACAAATGTTTTCAAAATAGCAAATAGTACATTCCACTGAACTCTGTCAAACGCTTTCTCTGCACCCAGCATTATAATGACAGCTTTTTGTTTTATTAGTGTTGAAATAATCAATTGATTGACATAGATAGTGTGTATTAGTAGCTAAAAGTCTACCTGGAATGAACCCGTTCTGATCTCTATGTACAAGAGAGATAGTCGCCTGAGATAATCGTTTCGCCAGAATCTTCGAAAAGATCTTATAATCATTATTAATTAAGCTTATCAGGCGAAAAGAATTGACCTCCTCTTATAATTTACCTTTTTTGACAAAGCTGACTACTACAGTTTGCGTAAATGAGGTCAGGACCGTTTCGCCTTTCAAAATTTCATGAAATAATAATTTCAAAAAAGAGCTAAGCTGGGGGATGAAAAGCTTATAAAACTCTATAGGAATCCCATCACACCCACATGCTTTGGCAGAAGGTGAAACCATCACGCAGTTATTAATTTCTTCTACTGTAATCTCCGTAAGTAAGCTATCTTTTTGCTCCTGAGATAATGAGGGGCAATTGATTCCATTAAGCCAAGCAGTCGCTTCCTCTATTGAGGTATTATGAGAATCAGAGTAAAGCTTCTTATAGTGTTGCAAAAAAATTCAGAAATTTCCTGGGGATGAGCTATAAACCTCTCAGTAGCCGGGTCTTTTATCTTTTTAATGGTGCTTTTATTAACCCTACATTTTGCTGACCAAGCCAGATATCTGCCTATACGTTCGTTCTCTTTATACCTTTTTTGCAGGACTACACGTGCGCTAGGATTTCCTTGGAAACATAGAAATCTTGTAAATTATATTTTGCTTGCTGAAGCTTCATTTTATTTTCCCTGGAAGATACTGCTCGTAATTTGGCCGTGAAAATCAAAAATTGTTTTTCTAGCTGAGACCTTTCTTCATTCTCTTTTTTCCTTTTATACGCTTTATAATTAATAACTTCCCCTCGAAAAAAAAACCTTTGAGAGCACCCCAGACTGCAAAAACCGAAGCTGTATCCATATTGCGTTTAAAAAAATCCTCTAGCATCAAGCGCATGCCAGCCACCCATTGCTCATCCACTACAAGAGACTTGTCCAATGACCTTCTAAACTCGATTCGAGCTTGAGTTTGGATTTGGAATTGAACCAAGATTAGCGCATGGTCAGAAAGGGGATTTTCAATTATCTCAGATTTAGTACTTAGAAGGGCATGTGAGATGAGAAAAAAAGCTATTCGTGAAGATGAATGATATCTCTTTGAATGACAAGTGAACTTCTTCTCTCGGGGGAATTCAACTCGCCAACAATCAACCAGCCTAAAATCCAGTATCAACTCCTGGCAAACCCTAATGGATTTCGGTTTTGTCTGTGTTTTTTGAGGTCGTAAAGAGTAAATAGTTGGATCGATTAGCAAGTTAAAGTCCCCCCCAATAATCATATATCCTGTTTGAGCAGTGGCAAAATCATATAAAGACTGAAGTGTCTCTGGTAAGTCTTCAACAGGGCCATATAAGCTAATAAAATTGAATAATTGGTTGCATATCTTCATCTGTAACCAAAGCCATCTAGCACTCTTGTCCCTTTGGACCATTATAGCTTCCCCCTGTACCTTTTTACTTGCTAATATGGCTACCCCCCTAATTGCCGCACTTGAGGAAACATAAAATTCGTGTTGGACAAAAGCGGGGTTTTTATCCCTGGGCGCACCCTCCTTATAATGAGTCTCCTGTAAAAAGATTATATCGGCTTTGAGCGACTTGAGCCAAGCCAACATTGTGCATCGCTTCAGTCTGTTATTGAAGCCATTTACATTACAGGAAATAATCTTTAGCAATCTAACTGTCATTTAAATGTAAGAATAAAAAGCAAACTTGTCTCGATCCCCTGCATTTCTAACAAACATCCGCTACATTTTATTTTTTCACCCCCCCAACCCCCGTGAGCCCATCCTCCCTTGCCCCCCCCACCCTCCATGAACCCTTCCTCCCCACGCCCATGGATCCCCTCGATATCAGAGCCTCTCCCATCTGGGGCTTCCCAAGTAGTCCCTCACTCCCCCCCTCCCATTGACCCTAACACCCTCCCTCCTACCCCATGTGACCCCACCGTTCTCCCTGCGTTGGGGTGCTGTGACATGGCACCCAAGGTGGTGAGCCAGTGGCTGGCGAACTAAGGAAAAATAAGAAAAGAAAGAGAGAAAAGAAGAGACAGCAAAAGAAGAAAGCAAAGGGAACATCACCTAGATTCCACCTCAGCTAGTTGCATTTTTTTACACGCACTTTAGTTCATTTGCCCCCCCTACCCCCTGAATGTTGCAGAGAAAGGAGGAGCTCTTGCGCCTCTTCAACTCATTGAAATATATGAACTCTCCCCTTGTGAAGGACCTTCAGCTTAGATTGTTGAACTATTACCGCAGGAGCCCTTACTTGTTGAAAGGAGTTTATCATGCCTCTAAATTTCTTTCTGCGCTTGGCAGAAAGGGCCGACATGTCTGAAAAGATTTTAAACAAGAAATTGTCGCTTGTCTGATACCCTTTATCACGGATTGCACATACTAAGATTTTTCCCTTTATTCTAAAATCCCCGAAGTTGACAATAATCGTTCTTGGATATTTAGTGTTAGGGTATTGAACTGCTGGGACTCAGTGCGCATGTAGAATCGTGAGGTCCGTCATCTGAGCAGTGACTTCTGGACAAACATACTTAGTAACCAGGTCCGTAATAACTTTGTCCATTGCTTGTCCCTTCTCGTAGCCTTCCGGAACCCTGTAATGCGTAAGTTGCATCTTCGAGCATGATTCTCCGCATCATCTACTTTAAGTTGAAGACTTGCTAACTCAGTTTGTAATTTAATTACTTGATCTGCTTGTCGGGGGGCACTATCTTTAAGATCAGATATGCGCTGCTCAGCTTCCGAAACTCGAGATGTAAGCTGCTGAACATGGGATTGTATTGAGTTCAGTTGCGATTCCGTCCTTTTCTGGGCTTCTTCTTGGGAGAGTTTCATATTTCTTAACTCTGTTAAAATCTGGTGAAGAAGAGTTTGTGTAGAATCTTCTGTAGCAGATGCGCTCCTTGAGTCTAATGACGCTGAGACTGATCGCTGGGTAACTGGTTCCTGAGATAAAGTCTTATTTGATGTTGCAGCTTCCATTGCTGTAGTAAATAAGGAAGTGTCCAAGAGCCTGGGACACCCCCATCCTGAATCGCGGGGCTTGCATTAGATTTAGGTAAGATGAAGCTGTTTAAATTGGTCTGTGTCTGACCCTTCACATTTGGTCCCAAAAAGAGCGGGCAAGGAACATACTGTTTATCCGCTGGGGGGGCCTCCATTGTTGGTACTACAGGTGTTGCCAGTGGAGGTTTATCACTGCATTGGAGGGAAGCTGAGTTAGGTGGGGTAAGGAGAGGCTTATCGATGTTATTCGGATCTCCCGATGACTTCGTTGTTAAAGGGGGCCACGTTGCTAAATGATTTTCTTCTCCCTGAAGGGCATTCATACCTTGCTGATTATCAAGCTTCTGTTGAGTACCAGTACCTCCCAGGCCTAGTAAACCGGCAAGCTTAATAGATGAATCCTTTCGTAAGCTTCTGCTGAATAGCCTGAACTCAACGTCCTTAAGACGTGGGAGGGATGGACTCTTGCTCTTTCTCTTGCGACGTATTCTTGTGCCCCTTGCCGAATTTGCCTAGTTTGCCATCAAACGAGGTTTCACAGTAGGATCTCGAGAAATTCTTTTCATATTAATTATCCCTTCAGTCTCATTCCTGTTTTCTTATGAGCCAGATATAGAAAAGTTTGAGAGAAAGGTGCAAGCCGCGCCCAATTCAATTAGGCTGCCTCCGCGTCCTGACTCCTGTGTGGCTTATCTCTGGTGGGAAGCCTCAAAGCCTCTTCTTACTTAGTCCATGAAGCCCCCCCGTAGAAAAGTTTGAAATCTTATTGAGTGATGCAGGAGTTTTTTTTTTTCCTTTTTTTTTTATTTACTTCTTTTTTCCCCCTCCCTTCCCCTTTCTCTTTACTTATGGCAATGACACAGTCTTCCAGAGAAAAAAAAATCCCACTCGAGTTCCTTACAGTCCCTTACAGCCAAAGGCGAGTTGTTCCTTGTCTCACCTTTTAAAGGGTTGCAGCATCAAACAGAAAAGTACCCAGGAGCTGCGTCATATTCCTCCTCCTCTGAAGATGATTCACACAGAAAGCACTCCCGACCGCCACAGCCCTGCAGTGTTGTAATGTGGCCACTCAGCGTGTCTCCTCTCAGGGTATCCAAACCGCGATCTCAGCCTCAGTCTCCTGTTTACAGCGCTGACTTCCCACCTCAAAGGAGAAGTCCCATCAAGGGAGGTGATGCAGATGATGCGAAGGATGCGTTTCTGAATATTGTGGGCATCCTGGTCTCAAAGAGCCTGAAAATGAGGGTTGCTAGCCAGAACCGTCGCCTCCTCTCCCGATCAAACTAGCCCGCCAGCCGCTTTGCTACGCCCACCTTCAGTCAAGGAGCATGACGGGAGCTCCCATGACCATCAGTATCGGCATAACCTGATGGGAGGACGGAGGCGTGGCTAAGGTTGCGGCTGCGTGTAGCTGCGCTACCTCAATTATCAGATGGAGTTGCTAATTACGCACATGTGTCTATCAACCGAAAAGAACAGAAATGCGGTTAATGAAGGGAAAGTGTCTTCCTTATTGTTAAATAAAATATGAGGGTGTGATATACTTTAAGGGGTATTAACAGTGATTAAAAGATACAATGAGGTTTTTGAAGATAAAGAATCAAACAAGGATCAGGGGGCTGCCAATACTGGTTTCAAGGGACGCACCTTGAGGCAGTAAGAGTGTGGTCGGGTGTATGCTTGAGATATCAGGGTTTCGCATTATCTGAACCCTGTTTCAAGTGAGTGAATCGAGAATCTGTGCAATTATTTACATCCCAAATATCTATTTTTATTCCTTCCTACTCTGTTTCCAGAGTGTGACTACAGGGGTCCCTCAACCCCCATTCCCATGGGGCATTTCAGCCCCTGACTTGGGGTAAGATTGTGAGCTGGTCTCACAGCACTTGTATATTTGTAATATGTATGTGCACCACGTTTGCAGTGACACATGTTTCACATCCACATGCGTAATTTTGTTAACGTGCATGATGCAATTATTTCTGATTCTGTATACACGCTTGAGCAAGCCCTCTTTGACACTTTGTTAACCTTTATTTTACAGGTTTCAAGGAAATCCCAACCTTAGGTAGAAATTGACAAAGGCCATTCTACATGGTGGTAATATCTAACCAGAAGAGATTAGATAGGAGCCCTGGTTATTTCGTCCTTATGAATGCCATGGACCCTCCGGGCCACCACGGCAGAAACATGTTGTCATCATTGGTAGCAATGGGGTACTAGTTCCCCATTTCTCCATGCTTGATTTTTAATATCAAGTAAACACCTAACAAATAAATTGTATTTGGTGTTTGCATTGATTTTTAACCTCTCACTTTATCACGGACCCCCACTTAGTTTGTAGAAGTGCCTCCCTGTCTCCAGGTGTAGGCCCGCTCTCTACCAAAGGCAGTTTCTAGGGAGTGAGGACTACCAATGATGAAGCATGACACCTGGTGGTGTGTGAGTACAGTCCTTCACATTTTTTTAGATGCCCTGCACCTCACTCAATCAAGTGTAGTGTACCTGTTTTTGTGTATAGAATCAGAGATTTATTCAGGGTAGCTTCTTTTGTGTGTGCATATCATCAGTGATGTCACTGACCATGTTATGAGTGATGTAATATGTGAGGTCATAAGCAGTGCATTGCGGGGGGCACGAGTTATAACTGCTGAATTTCACTGGTTTGTTATGAGTGAAACCTGAGCCTAACAATAACGTCCCAGTAACCATTGGTTTTCTAAATGAATTTCTAAGGTTTTTTTAATTAAATTTCTGAACTATAAGATTTTTAAATGCTAATTTCTAACTATAATGTCCCTGTAACCTTTGTTTTTTTAGTGAATTATGATGGTTTTTAAGTAGTAGTCGCATTTGCAGATTGGTGGAGAAAGGAGGCTGGGCCTCCGACCAGCTCTCAGGAATCCCACTGTGAATGTTTTACAGGAGATACCAGGAAGGCTTCTTGGCCCCTAAGGTCCTTCAGAAGTAAAGTAGACTTCATTCCCCAAACAGTAGTGCGCCATCTACCCCTCCTGTTACCTCCAGTATGTCCCACACAGCAGGATTGCTGAGAAGTTTCCAGGGGCTAGGCCCCTTTCTCCACCACTCTGCAAACACACCTCACTGCACACTACTAGTTGTGGGATGAAGTTCCCTTGGCTCTTGAGGGTCCTTGGGGGCCAACTACCCCTCCCCCTCCAGTAAGTCCCACACAATGGGATTGCTGAGAGGTTTTTTGTGGCCACGCCCCCTTTCTTCACCACTCTGCAAATGCGCTTCCTAGAAACACCACTAGTTGGGGGATGAGGTCACCTTGGCTCTGGAGGATCCTTGGGGGCCCCTCCTGTTACCTTCAGTAAGTCCCACACAGCATGATTACTAAGAGGTTTTCAGAGGCCACGCCCTCTTTCTCTACAACTCTGCAAACGCTCCTCCTGGTGCACTGCTGCTTGGGGGAAGAAGCCCACTTTAGTCCTGAGGCTCTCAGGAGGAGAGGGGACATCATCCCCCCACCAGCAGCGCGCCAAGAGGCGTGTTTGCAGAGTAGTGGAGAAAGGGGGTGGGGCCTCCAGTGAGTTGCCAGGGTTTTTTTAATTCATTTTTTTCAGTTTTTTTAGGAGGGGAAGCCGCATTGCCCTTCCTTCCCTGAGCCGTTTTGGACCCTGGGGAGCCCATCTCCCAGGGCCAGCCTTTGCAATTTTTTTTTTTTTTTTATTTTTTTTTAAATAATAAGGGGAGGGGGGCCATGCGGCCCCCCTCCTGGACTGATTTCCGCCCCTGGTACCCCATCCTTTCAAAAACAAATTCAAATAAGAAAGGGAGGGGGCAGCGCGGCCCCCCAGGCCAATTTTGGCCTTGGGGACCCCATCACCCGGGACCAGGCCTCTACTCTGGGTACCCTGGTCCCACACAGGGCACCCACTCTTATCTATTGGGGGCCGCAGGGGGAACCTCAAGGAGGTGGCAGTCCCCAGGCTGGGGGGTCCAAGAGGCCCCCATATTTAAAATCATAAGCCCCGGGGAGGTGGTGGTCCCCTGGGCAGTAGTAAACCCCAGGAGGGGGGCCCATGTGCCCCCCATAGCTCTATAATGCCCCCAGGACCTGGCCCACCTGGGGGCTTAAAATTAACGAAGCGCGGAAGACCGTGCTTTGTTTTTTTTTTTATGTCGGTGGAATTCGCTGATCCAGCGAGACTCCCACAATTTTTTTTTAAGTGCTTTTATGGCCCTGGGGGGGTTCCCTGTTGTTATGAGCCCCAATGTACCCCAATATAGGCCTAGGTAGCTGCACCACCTTTTACCTACATTTGTCCTACCTTGCCCTACATAATGGTTCTGGCGCTGACCTTTTACCTAGTTATGTGCCGAATAAATGTGTGGTTTTGTTCGAAAACTAGCCTCATTCATTATGCATGAGGATTCTTAGTATCATAGCTTAATTCCCTGCCTAGGACATGCACAGCAGGATTACCATCTTCTGTATAATAACTCTGTATAAAAGTCACCGCTATCATCTCCTTGAACGACAGACCCACAGTACCATTTCACATCTAGGTAGAACCCCTGAGGGTGCCTTTCGAGTATAAAAAAAACACATTTCCACTGGGCAACCAGAGGAGAAGCTTCCACGTTGATACGAGATGCTGAAGTCCCTGCATGCAGAAACTCCAGCACGCAGTGGTCTGACATTCCTTGCGAGGTGTCCAACTCGAGACCAAGACGGGGTCTTACATTCTCTCCCATCAGGTAATGAGGTTGACTCTTTCCTAGGTGATTCTTGGCTTTACACCTACATACACATAGGTAAACTTAGATAGGGTTTGCATCTTATGAATACGCTTGATTACTGCCATGTATCGATATGCCTGCATATAGTTACTGTTTTAGCACCATGGTAGAATTCTACCTTTTATTTACTCTGTCGGTGCTTGTAATCTTATATATCTGTTTCTGTCTAATTATTGTCGCAGCAAACATGTCTTATACTAGAATGAC
The DNA here is from genome assembly GCA_963921515.1 of Calotriton arnoldi. Classification (NCBI taxonomy): domain Eukaryota; kingdom Metazoa; phylum Chordata; class Amphibia; order Caudata; family Salamandridae; genus Calotriton; species Calotriton arnoldi. Next base: position 379,417 of record CAWUFW010007894.1, on the reverse strand, counting down.
GCTGGTTCAATACATGCTTTTTGAAAATGTCCCCAATGTTTATTCTTGGTATCTCTCTGAGACCGAGTGAGCACGAGTGACTGAGCGAAAAGTACTGTACTGTTTCCACGATCCCTGAAGGATCAAGGGTTGTCATGTTCGATAGTTGCCAGAAACTATTCGCTCCCTGGTAAGGTTAGTGGACTTATGTGGCACTGTGAGCTAGCTGGTATAAAGGCTAATATATCCTTTGGGGGTGTCTGGAACCAGTCTGGACACCAATCCCTTAGTTTATGTTGTCTAAACTCGCAGATCCTATGTATTATTAGGAACTACACGACACTGTGGGACCCCCCCCCCCCAAAGCATAGGGGGTCAGGGTGTTTCAACTGTGCCCCCTTTTCTTTTTTTAAATGTTTTTTCCTGTGACTCAGTTCAACCGAGTCACAAGATGGCTGCCAATACTTTCTGGTTTGAAGTGTTGGCAGCCAATCAGATCTCAGCACGAGATCGGGAGAGGACGCGGATCCTCTGCTTTCCCAGATATACGCTGGAAATTTCTTTAAATTACTCCGAAACTACTGAACAGATTTACACCATTTAACAAAAAGGGCGCTTTCTGGACGAACAGCTAACTTTCTGCCAAATTTGGTGTAATTCCGTTCAGCAGTTCGGGCTGTAGCTGTGTCTAAAGTTTCCTATAGAAATTAACATGAGGAAAATGCATTTTGGGACCCCCTCCCTTTTCTCGGCCCCCGCTTGATGGATCATGCCGAAATTTTCAACACAGCAGCTGAAGTGAGTTGCTACGTCTGCCTCCCTCAGGTGCCAATTTTATCCTGCACTCTGAACTAAATCTAGAGTATATAATAGATCACATTAAATTAGCTCCCCTTTTGTTATGAGTCAGTGTATGGAGTAATAAGGATGCTAGATTTAATAATGCAGTCATCGAAGACGGCCAGAAGCTGGATAGAGGCTCTGCTGTACCTTGGTTGAGATATGTTTGCATAACTTTTAGCGATATTGGCCTTCCTGAATTGTTTAGCGCTCCTGATCTGATCACAAAAACTGCTACAAAATTGGATAAGCATAGATTTCTAGAATGTGATACTAAATTGAGGATTCAGGAGGCTGCCAGCAAGCATACTATCTGCCATTACTATACTATGTTTGCAACATGTGATACTGCCTTTTATTGAATATTAGAGCTAACCCGATGGGTAAGGTCCCTTTTATTTACATTTAGGTCTGAGATGGTCTGACGCCTAGCATGTTTTTATGGAACAGAAGGTATGTGGAGTACAGTACTCCTCCCTGTCCCTGCGATGACAAGTCAGAACAGTCTTTATTGCACTTTATATTCTTTTGTGGATTTTATCGTAAGTTCTTTCAATCATGTCTTAAACCTTTATTAATTAAGCTTGATTTTCGACAAATGTAGGGTGGCATTAACTTATCTTCAATTGTTAAATAATCCTAAAATCTGTTTTAATGTATGTTGCTTTTTCAAGATGGCCATCCGAAGTAGAAAATCAATTGAGAGTAGATAAAAAGGTATTTTAGCTGTTTTCTGGATTATAAATTGGAGCGATTTTTTTGAACTACGAATCGCACTATAATGAGATTGTAATGCTGTGACAAGGAATTTTTGTATGTATATTTTATTGTTTTGTTTTTATTCTGTGGTTTTATGATCTTTTTTTAAGATCGAATAAAGAAGAATTGAATTGAATTGAGTGGCAAATTAGTTTAGAAAATTTCGCGAAGATTCGTCAAACGACACCAAAGTTATCTGCAAATGAAAAAACGCTCTTCCTGTGGAAACTAGGAGGGCCTAACTATTACTACCTAATGGTGACCGCCAGTAGGTAAATAAGGTAAATATATATATATCCATCCATGTATAGATATATATAGATATATATACATATTTATATATAGATGGATAGATGAATGGATGGATAGATAGATATATCTATATATAGATGGATGGATGGATGGATGCATGGATGGATAGATAGATGGATGGATGGATAGATGGATATATATATATATCTATATATAGATGGATGGATAGATAGATAGATAGATAGATAGATAGATAGATGGATAGATATATATCTATATATAGATAGATGGATGGATAGATAGATAGATAGATAGATAGATAGATAGATAGATAGATAGATAGATGGATAGATAGATATATATCTATATTTAGATGGATGGATAGATAGATAGATAGATAGATAGATATCTCTATATAGATGGATGGATAGATAGATATATCTATATATAGATGGATGGATAGATAGATAGATGGCTATATATATATATATATATATATCTATAGATAGATAGATAGATAGATAGATAGATAGATAGATAGATAGATATATCTATATATAGATGGATATATATATATATATATATATAGAGAGAGAGAGAGAGAGAGAGATAGATGGATAGATAGATATATCGATATATATATCTATAGATGGATGTATGGATGGATAGATGGATATATATATATATATATATTTATATATATATATATATATATATAGATGGATAGATGGCTGGATGGATAGATGGATATATATATATATATATATATATATATATATATATATATATATATATATTATCTACTGGCGGTCGCCAGTAGATAGTTATAGTTACAACCTATTATCCATAGGAAATCCGCGACATTCTATTTGAAATAACTCTCTTGCCGGTTGACGTATCTTCGCGAAATTTTCAAACTTTGTGGCCCGCTCCGGTCCGCTCCTACCCTGAAAATCTCGGGGGATTCGTCAAGCGGGGGCCGAGAAAAAAGGGGGTCCCAAAACGTGTTTTCCCCATGCACTTTTCCATAGGAAACTTTAGACACGGCTACAGCCCGAACTGCTGAACGGAATTACACCAAATTTGGCAAAGAGGTAGTTCTTGATTCAGAAAGAACCCTTTTGTTAAATGGTGTAAATCCGTTCAGTAGTTGCTGAGAAAACGAAAAGTAAAAAGTTAGTGATATCTATGGCCGAGTAGGGTCCGCGTACCCTCAGCGCACCCTGCGCGCACCGTCCCGATCACGAGCTGCATGTTAATTGGCTGTCAGCTGGCTGTCAACATTCCGATTCAGGAAATGTTGGCAGCCATTTTGTCCCTCGGTAGAACCGAGGACAGAAACAAGTGCGCAAAGCGCACAAAGGGGGCAGGGTAGAAACACCCTGACCCCCTAGGTTTGCTCAGGGGTCCCACAAGGACCCCTGGGCAAAAAACAAATTTTTTTTTAAAAATCGGCAGGATGCGCTCAGGGTGCGCGAATCCTGCCGAAAAGAAATCGAGCGCGGTCTCCGCGCTCGATGTTAATTGGCCCTCGGGTGGCCCAAGTCCCGGGGGCATGGTGGGGGATAATTTAATGTGTGGGGGCCTCAAGGGCCCCCAAGCCCCGGAGACCGCCACCCCCGGGGCTTTTTTGAAAAATGGTGCGGGAGGGCTCTGAGCCTCCCGCAGCCCCGGGACCACCACCTCCCGGGGCTTTTTTTATTAAATTGTAAAACCTGTGTGGGGGGCTCCAGCCCCCCACACGCCCCGGGACCGCCACCTCCCGGGGCACTAAACAAATTAATATGGGGGTCCGTTACGGACCCCCAGAGCCCCAGGGACCACCACCTCCCCGGGGCTGTGTACTGAATGGGAGGGGGCCGCGCGCCCCCCTCCTGGAGCCCTTGATGGCCCTGGGGACCACCACCCCCAGGGCCGGCTCCTGCAGTGTCCCGGGGTGCCTACCCCCGGGACACTGCTGTTTGCAATGACAGGACGGGAGCCTCGCGGCTCCCGTCCTGTCATTGCAAACTGCTTGGATATTGGAAGAGAGAGCAGGAAACCTGCTCTCTCTTCCAATATCCAAGCAGATTGCTTTCCACATGGGGAGCAGCATGTTAGCTGCTCCCCATGTGTAAGCAATGCCGGCTCCCGTAGGACACGGGGAGCCGGCGGGACTGTGGGGGATTGGGGACCCCCACAGTCCCCAACGGAGAGGGCCAGCCCCGGGGGATGGGGTCCCCGGGGCAAGTAGTGGCCCGGGAGGGGGGCCACGCGGCCCCCATCCCCAAAAATGAAAAAAATAAATAATAAAAAAAAATGGAAAGGCCGGCCCCGGGGATGGGGTCCCCGGGGCCTTAAAATGGCCAGAGGAGGGGGCCACGCTGCCCCCTCAAAATAATAAATATAGAGGCCATGCCCCGGGGATGGGGTCCCCGGGCCAATACAGGCCCAGGGAAGGGAGCCACGCGGCCCCCTTCCCCGTTTTTTTTTTTTTGTAATTTAAAAAAGGGGTAAGGCCCTGGGGATGGGGTCCCCAGGGCCCAAAAACAGAAAAAAGGAAGGAGGGCTACACAGCCCCCCTTCAGGGGACACAAAAAAAAAAAAATTTAAAACGATCGGGCCCGCAGGCCCCGCCCCTTCGTTCACCACTCTGCAAACGCGCCCCTGGCGCGTTTGCAGAGGGGAACGAGTCCCCTTGAATACTGGGGGTCCCTGGGGCCAACTAGCCCACCAGGAACCTCCAGTATGCGCCAGGGGGCTGCCTTGCAGAGAGGTGTACAGAGGCCACGCCCCTTTTACACCTCTCTGCAACGCAGCTCTGTGGCGCTTTTGGAGGTATATGGTGGGCTAGTTGGACTCCGGGGACCCTCAGGATTCAAGGGGACTTAATCCCCCAACTTAAAACGCGCCACGGGCGCGTTTGCACAGTGGTGAAGGGAGGCGGGGCTTCAGGTGACATGTGTGCAAACAGGCCCCGTGGCGCGTTTTAAGATGGGAATTACATCCCTTGAATCCTGAGGGTCTCTGAGGGCCAACTAGCCCAACAGGTACATCCAGAAAGCGCCACAGAGCTGCGTTGCAGAGAGGTGTAAAAAGGGTGTGGCCTCTCTACACGTCTCTGCAACGCAGCCCCTGGCGCATATTGGAGGTTCCTGGTGGGCTAGTTGGCCCCTAGGGACCCTCAGGATTCAAGGGGACTTAATCCCCAACTTAAAACGCGCCACGGGGCGCGTTTGCACAGATGTCACCACAGGCCCCGCCCCTCCCTTCACCATTGTGCAAATATTCTTCTAAAATCATCCGAAATACGAATTCCGATTTACTCACCTGTTATAAGGAGAGACCTCAGTGCTGCATCTTTCAGCCCAGTACTGGTCCTGAAAAGTAATTTTAACCGTACTTACCAGTAACTTGAATTTCCTTCCATAGACTATCATTGCCTGCTTTTTGCTGAAAAAGTTTCTAAGTGTTGATTTTGAAACATACAAATATTCCTCTAAAATCAGCCGAAATACGAATTCCGATTTACTCACCTGTTATAAGGAGAGACCTCAGTGCTGTATCTTTTAGCCCAGTACTGGTCCTGAAAAGTAATTTTAACCGTACTTACCAGTAACTTGAATTTCCTTCCATAGGCTAACATTGACTGGTTTCACTTGGAAATTCTTCTAAGTGTGGAGTTTTGGAACTTTAAAATATTCCTCTAAAATCATCCGAAATACGAATTCCGATTTACTCACCTGTTATCAGGAGAGACCTCAGTGCTGCATCTTTCAGCCCAGTACTGGTCCTGAAAAGTAATTTTAACCGTACTTACCGGTAACTTGAATTTCCTTCATAGGCTAACATTGACTGGTTTCACTTGGAAATTCTTCTAAGTGTGGAGTTTTGGAACTTTATAATATTCCTCTAAAATCAACCAAAGTACGAATTCAAATTTACTCACCTGTTATCAGGAGAGAACCCAGTGCTGCATCTTTTAGCCCAGCACTGACCCTGAAAAGTAATTTTAACCGTACTTACCAGTAACTTATATTTTCTTCCATAGGAATCCATTGTCTGGTTTTCAGCAGAAAAGTTTCAAAGTGTCGATTTTCACAAACTACAAATATTCCTTAAAAATCACCTGTATGACTTAAACGCATTCTTTCAACTGTTTACAGGAGATGCACCAGTGCTGGATCCAGGATCCAACACTGAGTAACAAAAAGTAACGATAACACTACTTACCTGCTAAGTGAATTTCCTTCCATAGGATAACATTGGTCATTCTATGAGAAAAAGTTTCTAAGTGTCAACTTTTAAAATACAATAATATTCCTTAAAAATCACGACTGTAACCAAAACGCTTTTACTCAACTGTTTACAGGAGATGTGCCAGGACTGAATCTAGGATCCAGTCCTGTGGTTAGAAAAGTAATCCATAAAGTAACTAATTGCATTTAACTAGAAATTCACATTGAGCTGAATGTTGCATTGTGTTTGAAAATGTGTTGCCCATTGCAACAACTGTAACTACTGTACTTAAAAGTCTATTGCCTATGTGCAAAGTATTTAAACAAAAGTAATTCATTCTGAGAAAGTATTTTTTGTAATGTAATGTATAATGTAATTACAATGTAATTTAAAAATAAAATATGTTATAAAAAATTGTTTCTAAAAATGTAGTAAATCAGTATTAAAAAAATTTATATAACAATTAATACATTTAAAAATTGTCATTTACAAAACCTTTGAAATTCACTGAAAAAACCGTAGGTTTCAGACATGTTATAGTTACAAATTAGCATTTAAAAAACCTTTGAAATTCACTGAAAAAACCATAGGTTTCAGGGACGTTATAGTTACAAATTAGCATTTAAAAAACCTTTGAAATTCACTGAAAAAACCATAGGTTTTAGGGACAGTTATAGTTAGTTGGACATTGCACTCGTACAAAACCCGTGAAATTCCCCGTTATAGTTAGTCCAGCTAACTATAACTCGCGCCCCGCAATGCACTGCTGATGACGTCACATATTACATCACTCATGACATGGTCAGTGACATCACTGATGACATCACTGATGACATCTCAAATGACATCACTGATGACATCACTGATGACATCATCCGTGTGATAATTTCATGCATCTTCTCACACCCTAATATAACCTTTGATACACCCACTCTAAATTACAGACTGCCATTCGCAAAACCATAGACACTCCAACACCAATAACTACATACCCACACACTGATTCTTAGGTCTACACACACATCCACTCACTCACCCGTACAGTCACTCATACTTACGGTCACTCAGTACAGGACTATCATATGCACTCATACTCCTATATAGACACTCAAACACCGCCACTCATCCATAGAGGTACTCACACACCTAGTCAGTCATGCAAATAATTAAACACACTACCATTTACTCACCTACACAGTTATACACACACAAGCTCACTTACTCATACAAATACTAGCACATTCTTACGCTCTTATACAATCACTGATACAAGCACACACTCATCCATACAGCCACTATCACAATCAGTCACTCTCGCTTATAGCTATTTATATACTCCAACACACATATATACTGCCTTTCACATATGTAGTTACTCACACATGTACCACTGGGACATACATTCACTCACTAACACACTCTTACACACACTTACCCACCCATACAGTCTATCACAGATGCACTCTTGAAACCATCCACCCAGTGAATCACCCACTCACACATCTATGCACAGAGTCGCACACACCCCTCCCACACAAACACTCAGGCACCCATACAGATACTCACACAAGCATTCAATAACTCAAATAGACACTCATGTAGCTATTCAAAAACACATGCAGCCACTTACACAGCAACAGACAGACGGATACAGACATTCACCCAGTTTAGTCACTAACCCATGCATTCAGTAAGATACGTTAAATCACTCACTTATACAGTCAGTCACGCACCTACTAAATCATCCATACAGACACTTACACACCCACTCATTCTTCAATACGTCTTTTCCTATATATATTAAAAATATTTAAACTTTACAGAAACACACAGTCACTGGATGATGTCATCAGTGATGTCATCAGTGATGTCATTTGAGATGTCATCAGTGATGTCATCAGTGATGTCACTGACCATGTCATGAGTGATGTAATATGTGACGTCATCAGCAGTGCATTGCGGGGCGCGAGTTATAGTTAGCTGGACTAACTATAACGGGGGAATTTCACGGGTTTTGTACGAGTGCAATGTCCAACTAACTATAACTGTCCCTAAAACCTATGGTTTTTTCAGTGAATTTCAAAGGTTTTTTAAATGCTAATTTGTAACTATAACGTCCCTGAAACCTATGGTTTTTTCAGTGAATATATATATATATATATATATATATATATATATATATATATATATATATATATATATATATATATATATATATATATATATATGGATAGATAGATGGATGGATGGATATATATATATATAGATAGATAGATAGATAGATAGATAGATAGATGGATATATATATATATATATCTATATATAGATGGATGGATAGATAGATAGATAGATATCTATATCTATAGATAGATAGATAGATAGATAGATAGATAGATTAGATAGATAGATAGATAGATAGATAGATAGATAGATAGATAGATAGATAGATAGATAGATAGATAGATAGATAGATAGATAGATAGATAGATAGATAGATAGATAGATAGATAGATAGATAGATAGATAGATAGATAGATAGATAGATAGATAGATAGATAGATAGATAGATAGATAGATAGATAGATAGATAGATAGATAGATAGATAGATAGATAGATATTGAGAGAGATTCTAAAATGCACCTCTGGGCCAAGTCTGAACACAAATATAGTTTTAAGGCCTTACCCCATACTCTGCTGTAAAAGTGTTTTTTCAAATCTGCTGAAATCACTGGTATCAACATCAAGATTTTTCAGACACCTTGTGATTTTAATGAACAGATTCCACAGGCCAGCACACCACTCTGAAAAGTGTTTCAGCTCCAATGCGGTTCACCATCTGCCACTTTTATAGGCAGATCAATATCTTGGCCACAGTACGATAAAGACATATCAAAGGGTGTGGTCAAGGATGTAACATTTGCAAACAGGCGTGTTAGAGAGAAACACTAGCAACTGTAACAAAATATGCTATTTGCGTAATTGAAGGCATTTTGAAAGCATGCCTACTGTTACATTAAAAATCGTCCCTGCCTCATGTCCGTTAAAGCTAGGTGGGTCGCAAACGTTTTTCATTCTCAAAATTGGGTAGTGATTCTGAAAAGTTTGGGAAGCACTGTTCTAATCCCATACAAACCCAACAACATGCTCCTAAATTAATAATTTCTAATTAAAACAATTGCATTTCATATACAAACTATACTAAAAACAAATTAATCAAAACTGATATTATAATACAAAAAATTATAATTCTAAATTGACTAATTAAAAAACAATATTTTAGACAACTATTTTGAATATTAAGTAATAAATATTAAATATTAAATTAAATGATGTTATACACAACTATTTAACAAAAAAAATACCTAAAAAAAATACCTACTATATTACGTCCCAGCATATTTTTGACATTAGGATATTCTGGGCACAATATTTGTTACCCATAATATTTATGATTTAATATTTTGGTCAAGCACCAACTATATGTGTTTCAATCCCCTTAGCCATCCAGTCTTTGAGTGGACGGGCATTGTAAGTCAGCACTAACTCCAAGGCATTATCCCTAGACGTGAAAGACTCTGCATCCCTACTTCATCTATCCCACAGTTGGCACACTATATGTCCTTGTATTGATCTCCTTAGTCATTCATTCTTCGAGGTCAGAACTTCTATTTCCCTTTGCCAGCACTATGAGTCAATTAATTTCTAGAGGTAACAGCTTTTTATCCGATAAATAGATGGTGACTGTATTATAATGACTCTGGTGTGATTCTGGCCCTTGTAGTAATGGAATCACCAAAACTTCCAAACTGGTAGTACTAGCAGTGCACTGATGGCATCTGACTCAAAAGCCTTGTACCGGTACTAGTGACATCAACAGTTATTAAGGATTGCTCTTGAGCTGTCATATTGGCATAATGATTGTGATTGGACTACTAAGGCTTGAGCTGGTGGTAATGAGCACCTTTGGTGACTGAGTTTAAAGTATTGTACTGGTAGAACATGTACTAACAGTAAATGAGTTACTAAGGCTTGCATTGAAGGCCCTGGCACTGAGGGTAACACAGTGGCTAAGGGCACTACTTAGAGCTGAACAGTAACCCTGCCTGTCTGCCCAGCTCTTGGCTACATCAACTGATTTAGAGGTGTGAGAAGCACAATGTTTCCAATGGAGGAGTCACAGATGACATAGATTCAAAAGATTGGGTCTATTCATGGCAGGGCTAAGGATTCCATGTCTGCTGCGGCAGGAAAAAATTATCAGCTCCCCCATGCACTAAGAAAAAATGAGTGCATCAGAGACATTGATTTTAGGATTTGTCTTTGGAAAATAGGAGGTGTATCATAAAGCTATGGCATGGTGAGCTGAATCAGTATTATCAATACTTACCAAAGTGCTGCTGCTATGTTGCTGGAAGCACATTCAGGGAGCATTTCCAACTAATCTGGCCAGATGCACTTAGAAGAACAGACAAGCTGCAGCTAGGATGGCAGAGGCAACAACTCTGCCGTCTGCATGTAAATGAGGTCCTAAATCTTGAAATATAGTTCAGGCATAAAAAGAAAGAGTAGTAGGAGGCCTGGATTAGTAGTATTAGCACTGATAGAAACCAAGCTACTAAATCTTGGACACTGATGGTAACACTTGTACAGTGGCACCACTCCTGATGTTGACTGCATGAGTACGACTTGCAGAGATGGTACGGACATTGATATGGACTATGCAGGTAATTAGAGTTTGATGGACAGATTACTCTGCTACAAATGTGGCAGAGTATCCTGTCAACCAGACTGATGTTTTTACCGGTTCTATTTATATTTGGGCTTCTGCCAGGGGAGCCTCCGCTGTTTCCTCCGGCGGAATCCTTAGATTGACAGCCTGATGTACAGAGAGCCATTGGCCATTGAACTTATTTAGGGTGGATAATTTCATCTTTGGGACCACTGTGGAAAGCCTGGAGGTCCAGAGCAGAACAAATAAAAATTACCCCACATATTGGGAGAAAACGTCCAGGTCATTAGGGCCATTAACCTTTTTGTTTCACAAAAACAAACACCTGCTTTGAGAGTTTGTGAATGAAAAGCAAAATGTTTCCTGAGTGTGACATGAAACATGGCAGCCATTCAGCAAACTTACAGTGCCTTCAGAAAAGCCACTGTGAAGGTGGCTCTTAGGAAGCCACAGAGATCTCTGCCAATCAGGTGGAGATCTCTAAATATGGTGGTGTAGGAAGGTGGAATATTATGTGGTGATGCTGGTTAGGCTTCCCCATGCAGTACTCTCACAATACCACAAAGATGATCCTTGGGCTCACAATAATAAATCCTTAGCTCAGTCTTGGTAGAGTGGCAAAGAGCAGTCAGGCTTTACTAGAGGAACATGTGTTAAGCATTTCAGGGGCATATTCTCAAGGACTCATCGCTGAGTTAACTGCACTTTAGCACAGCAAAAGTGGCGAAAGAATTATCCCCCCATTCACAAGCTGGTGCAAACTCCCCACATCGCCAGTATACCAGCGATAGCTGCCGCAAAAAACATCGCCACGGATGAGAGAGACAACTAACGCTAATGATATGCAGAGTAGGCGTTCCCGTGCAAAAACACACGAAAACTCCACTTCGTGATATTCACAACGACCAGCCAGATCTGCGATGCGATCCAAAAACAGGCGATACGGCGCGTTAGCAGCAGGGATTTAACACCTGCCTCCTACTGGTGTTAAGCAGGACGACAAACTGCAGTATGAAAGGGAGCCCAGCCCAGAGCCACATCTGAAGACCAACACATGTCATGGAGCTACTGATCATGCAGCTCGGAGCCCCAAGAGGCCCACAACACCCACAGCCACCACCCCCAGGCCCCCCAGCACCCCCCCCGGACTACCACCGAGGCAGCGCAGAATGAGACAGCGGTCCTTCCGAAAACGCACCAGCCTCGGAGACTTAACGCCAGAAGAAGTCATTGCCCACTACAGGCTCAAAAGGACGACCATCCTCTGCATCCTGACCCACATTGCCCACAGGCTAACGGTACCAACACAGCGGACAACCAACATCCCTCCACAGACAAAGCTGCTGGCTGTGCTGCACCTGTTGGCCTCTGGTACCTTCCAACCAACAACTGCCAGAGTCGGAGGAGTCTCACAGTCAGCCCTATCAAAGTTCCTCACACCTGTCTTGGATGTCATCATCAGCTTGGTACCCCAGTACCTTCACTTCCCCCACACTGCGCAGGAACAGCTGGAGACCAAGCAAGGCTTCTACGCCATAGCTGGCTTCCCGCACGTGTTGGGGGCAATTGACTGCACACATGTCCTACTTGTGCCCCCTGCCGACACTGCACACAATTACCGCAACAGGAAGCATACGCATTCCATCAATGTGCAGGCAATAGTGGACCACCGGGGACTCTTCACCAATGTCGTCGCCAACTACCCAGGCAGTGTACATGATTCCTACATCTTCCGACAGTCCATCATCAACCAGCGCTTCGAGGATGGCACCTACGGAATGCACTGCTCGTTGGTTAGTACCAACGGAACACACCACACACCTCTAATCCACAATCATGCAACTCACAACTGTGGGGATGCACACGTTACAACATCACATACGACATGCAAAACAACATGCCCACCTACCAGACATGACAACACATGGAACTGTGGTAACAGGGGCCAGACATGTAGACAAGCCATCCACGTCATGGCACCTCTGCCACACAATAGCAGGATGTGGTGAGAGGCGGGAACCAAGTATGTGCGAGGGAGGCAAGTAACCCATGAATCAGAATGCACACAATACCAAGTGTGACGGGGATGTGCTGGACAGACTTAAGTATGCAGAGCACAGACATGTCCATGTGGACATATACTGCTGGTGTTTGTAGCGTCGTAGACAGTGGGCGCAACAATGTTACCTCAGGCAGTGGGGTAGACCCTGAACATGTAGCTATGTCGTCCCCCCCTGTAAGCGGAGTGTGCTGGGCCAGCGTAGGAGTGGGAATCAATAGCCCGGGGCTCAGGGCGTGGTTCACTTCCGGAATGGCCACCAAGGCAACTACTGCGTGTGTCTCTGTTTCCGCCACATCCTGACCATAGGCCTACACACACGTGGCCGACCACCTTCAACGGCCAATATCACAGTGTCGTTGTCAGGCTTGTAGACATGCGCAGACAGTCATGACAATGGTGCGTCCTAGGAGTGCAAGTGATGCAAACGCGCAGTGCACACAAGTAAATAGGCTCGGGGGAGGGAGGAGCAGCTGTGAGGCAACGTACTACACATGGATGCCGCTCATTTGCCACATGCAAGACATGACAAACATAAATCCCAAAGTCCCACACATCACACACCAATATACTAATAAGCCTGCCAACACAGAATGCCGATCCACCGATTGACACATCTCTCTCCCCTGTCACAGGTGATCAAGGATATGCACTCTGCCAGTGGATGATGACACCCCTCCGAGCCCCGAACACCCAGGCCCAGAGGCAGTACAATGCGGCCCACATACGCACCAGGGGCATTGTGGAGTGCTCATTTGGCGTGTTGAAGTCACGTTTCAGGTGCCTGGACATCACAGGTGGAAGACTCCTGTACAGCCCGCAAATAGTGTGCAAGATGATCATTGCATGTTGTGTGTTGCACAACATATGTGTACGCACCAATGCCCCATGGATCCATGTGCCAGATGCACCGGACGATGATGATGAGGATGAGGCAGGTGGACCACACCCCAGTGCAGCAGCAGCTGGAATAACCCGTAGGGACACTATCATTCACAATTTCTTCACATAAGCACGTCACATAGGGACTGTCCTTAGCAATCATGGGACAGGTCAAAATGACCACAGGCACAGCATGTGCAATTAAATTCATTCCAAGACACATTCCCTGTGTGCATGTCACTCCTCTGCATTGGCACATCGCTCTGACAAGTGTATGTGCGACATTTAGTGCTGACAATTTCACCAATGGCAATTGGATGGTGGGAGTGTCACCTCCGTTCTCGGGATCCTGTTTTCCTGCGGAATGAACCGCGTCTTCCTCTTCTTCTTCTCCTTGCCCCGACGTCCCAGGCTGGTCCTCCGTGGGGCTTGTGGGGTTTGGGCTGTCCTCTGTACCTGCTCCAGCTCCCTCCATTGTGCTACGCAGTTGTTATGTCTTTTTTATTTATTTCTGGGTTTTTTGCTGCTTTTATGGTGATTTTTCCCGCCTGACGTGGGAATTGCAAGCCTGGCGCTGCTTGTCGCCGATTTTTCTATCGCGGTTGGGCCCATCGCAACTTTTTTCACGTTCGGGTTTCCTTTTTTATCGCCGTCGCGGTAGTTGTATCGCGGACATTTGACGCGTTCTCGGGGGACTATCGCATGTTACCGCCGTGTTGAGAATACGACGTTGACACAGAGTTATTTTCCCGCGATAGACGGCGATATGGAAACGTGCGTTAGCCTTTTTTGGCGATGATTATCGCACGTTCTTGAGAATATCCCCCTCAGAGTACTAACATGGACGATAAGTAATTAACGCGACTCGAGTTGCATAGAACCCAAGAAGGGTCAAGGTGATGTAGGTCCCAGCACCAATCCATGGTAGGCATATTTACAAGCCCCTTTGCATCGCTCTTGCATACGCAATGTGGAGAAAGAGCAACGCAACTTCAAAATGAAATTTATGAAGCCATGCAAGGCCACCTTGCGTGGCCTTGAGTGGCTTCCTAAATTTCGAGTATTGCAATGCAGTGGAAATTGCTGCATTGCATTACTCTGCGCCAGGGAGGAATTTCCATAGGTATTGCATGGGTGTTCCCGGATTTACCAGAAGTAGTAAAACTGGGAATGCACCAAAAAGATACGCCTCCTCAGGTAAGGCTTAACGAGAAGAAATATCTTTATTTCTCCTCACTTTTTCCTCTTTCTATGTGTGCTGCATTCAGCACTTCTGGGGTTACCATTGCAGACCAGCGCCTGTGTTGGCTTGTGAGGAATTTCCTTTCAGCATTGTGAATGTGTGTATTATTATGTGCCAGCTTCAATTAGTTGGGACTAAATATAGATTTTCGATGGGTGGGCTATACCAAATCACTTATCCATCCTCAAAGAATAGTGTGTGTGTGTGTGTGTGCATGCGTGCGTGTGTGCGTGCGTGCGTGTGTGTGTGTGTGTGTGTGTGTGTGTAAGGCAGACAGTGACAACAAACAAAGTAGCCAATTAAAGACACCTGGCCTATGTTTATTTACTCTTTTCATTGGGGGTACTTTTAACGTGCAAATCCAGCTCCAGTGGGTAGCTAATATAGCAACAGAATGAGTAGCCAACATGACAGGGCATAGAGAAATCCAGGTACAAGCACTTACTGGCAACACATGTAAAAATACAGTGAAACACAGAATCACAGGGAGTGAGACGTAGGGAGAAGGGATGCAATCTTGTATGGTAGGAAGATTGTGGGTGGGTTTTGAGATCCTTCCTGAATGGAGCAAGTCTGAGGTGCAAAGAGAAGTAATTTCGAAGCCTCAATGCACATGCCGAGAATGCCAATTAGTGTAGATATTCTTTGTGAGTCTTTTATATTTCCAGCTTAGTCAAGATGTGTTACCAGTGGTGCACATACCATCATATATGTTGAATAGAGTTACAAGACACTCTAAGAGCACTTTATAGACCAGAACAAACTAACTTTGAATTGGATTTTGCACAATAATGTAACCTGGAACTGTGCTGTTTGTGATGGGAAACCTGGGATTTAGCAGAGAATTAATGGTGAAAGGAGAAGCAATATAAGCTCTTATTATGGTTGAGCCACTCCTGAGTGAGGCACTTGAGCACACACTCAGTCGTTCTTAGTTTGAGTTTCAAGTACACTGCAGACATTCAGTTTTTGGAAACAAAGAGAAAATTGTCCTGTACTTATTCATGTCTAAATCAGGGGTGGGCGGAAATCGGCGAGTTTCACTCCACGGAGTTCCTCAAAGTTACCAAAAAACTCAGTGAGATTCTGTGGAGTTCCTTGAGGGGCGAAGTTGTGGTACATCGCGCAGCTTGTGCTGATTATTAGCGCCAGCAGCTTGTCCTGCATTATAAATCAGCACAAACGGCACCATGCAGCTCGCCCGAGGGCACTGCTTTTTTCTGCCACTCGAGTAGATTTTCTACTAGAGCGGCAGCTTTCTCGCCACAAGCGGCAGATTTCTCAAAATCGAGTGGTCGAGACCTGCTGCATTGAGAAATCTCGGCAGGAGGTGGTCTAGAGCTTGATTTTCTCGCTCGTGCTTGCCAACTTACCACTGGCAAGCTACACGTGAGAAAGAAATCTGCCACGCGGTAGTTGGCAGAGTATTTCTGAACTACATGCTCCAAGTGGAGCGCAGAGTGGGCAAAAATCTGTGTCCACCCCTAGTATACATCTTCTAAGACATGTATAGGATCTTGGTATATCACAAACATAATTAATTTACATACTTCAATCAATCAATCAATCACAGAATTTGTAAAGCGCACTACTTACCCGCGAGGGTCTCAAGGCGCTGGGGAGAAAAAGGGGGGGGGCTGCTACTGGTCGAACAACCAGGTCTTGAGTAGCCTCCTGAAGGTCAGCAGGTCTTGGGTCTGTCGTAGGCTTAGTGGAAGGGTGTTCCAGGTCTTGGCGGCGAGGTGGGAGAAGGATCTGCCGGCGGTGGTGGTTCTTCGAATGCGAGGGACGGTGGCGAGGGAGAGGTCGGCGGAGCGGAGTTGGCGGTTGGGGACGTAGAAGAGGAGTCGTCTGTTGAGGTAGGCTGGGCCAGTCTTGTGGAGTGCCTTGTGTGCGTGGATGAGGAGTTTGAAGGAGATTCTCCTGTCGACGGGGAGCCAGTGCAGGTTCCTCAGGTGGGGGTGATGTGGCTGTGGCGTGGTACATCGAGGATCAGGCGTGCGGAGGCGTTTTGTATGCGCTGCAGTCGCTTGATGAGCTTGGCCGGGGCTCCCGCGTAGAGGGCGTTCCCATAGTCAAGTCTGCTGCTGACGAGGGCCTGGGTGACTGTTCTTCTTGTGTCTGTCGGGATCCACCTGTAGATCTTGCGAAGCATGCGGAGGGTGTTGAAGCAGGAGGATGAGACTGCGTTGACTTGCTTGGCCATGGAGAGCGTTGAGTCGAGGATGACTCCCAGGTTGCGTGCGTGGTCGGTGGGTGTCGGGGCTGCTCCCAGCGTCGTTGGCCACCAGGAGTCGTCCCAGGCTGAGGGGTTGGAGCCGAGGATGAGGACCTCTGTCTTCTCCGTGTTCAGTTTTAGTCGGCTGATCTTCATTCAATCGGCGACGGCCTTCATTCCTTCATGGAGGTTGGATTTGGCGGCGAGGGGCTCCTTGGTGAGGGAGAGGATCAGTTGAGTGTCGTCGGCGTAGGAGATTATGTTGAGGTCGTGCTGTCTGGCGATGCGTGCGAGCGGGGCCATGTAGATGTTGAACAGTGTTGGGCTGAGGGACGATCCCTGGGGTACGCCGCAGATGATCTCGGAGGCTTCGGATCGGAATGGTGGGAGGCGGACTCTCTGGGTTCTGCCGGCGAGGAAGGAGGTGGCCCATTCCAGGGCCTTGTCTCGGATCCCTGCGTCATGGAGGCGTGCGCGTAGAGTGCGGTGGCAGACAGTGTCGAAGGCGGCGGAGAGGTCCAGCAGGATGAGGGCTGCGGTCTCACCGTTGTCCAGCAGGATCCTGATGTCATCGGTGGCGGCGATGAGGGCAGTCTCAGTGCTGTGGTTGCTGCGGAACCCCGATTGGGATGGGTCCAGGATGCTGTTTTCTTCGAGGTATCGGGTTAGCTGTTTGTTGACGATCTTCTCGATGACCTTGGCTGGGAACGGAAGCAGGGAGATGGGCCGGAAGTTCTTGAGGTCTCTCGGGTCCGCCTTGGGTTTTTTGAGTAGGGCGTTGATCTCTGCGTGTTTCCAGCTCTCTGGGAAGGTCGCGGTCTCGAAGGAGAGATTGATGATGTTGCACAGGTGGGGTGCGATGGAGCTGCTGGCTTTGTTGAAGATGTGGTGCGGGAAAGGGTCTGACGGGGAGCCGGAGTGTATTGTGCTTATGGTCTTGATGGTGTCCTCGATGTTCACGCTGGCCCAGGCTGGCAGGGGGTCGTGGTCGATGGTGTGCGGCGGGTCTGGTGCATCGATCTTAGTTGGGGCCATCTGGGTGTTGAAGCTGTCGTGGATGTCGGCGATCTTGCGGTGGAAGAAGGTGGCGAGGGAATCACACAGGGGTTGCGACGGCGGGATGTCGTTGGTGTTGGAGCTGGGGTTGGAGAGTTCCTTCATGATGTTGAAAAGCTCCTTGCTGTTGTGTGCGTTGTTGTCGAGGCGGTCTTTGAAGGAGATTCTCTTGGCGGACTTGATGAGGTGGTGGTGGTTACGGATGGCGTCTTTGTGGGCTGCGTGGCTGTCCGGTGTCTTATCACTGTGCCATTTCTTCTCTAGTTTCCGGCAGGTACGCTTGGAAGCTAGGAGTTCCGAGGTGAACCAGCAGGCTCTTTTGGTGGTGTCACTGTAGGTGAGTTTTTCAGCGGGGCGAGGGTGTTGGCACAGTCGTCCATCCATCGTCTGAGGTTGCAGGCAGCGTCGTCGGTGTTGGATGGGTCGGAGGGAGGGCTGAGAGCGAGGGTTGCCCGTAGTTGGTCTTCGGTGACTTTGCTCCAGCAGCGGCGTGGGATCTGTTGGGTGCGGTGGTGTGTGGTGGGTTTCTGGAAGGTGAAATGGATGCAGCGGTGGTCGGTCCAGAGGAGTTCCGTGGTGTGGCTGAAGGAGACGTGAGAGCTTGAGGAGAAGAAGGGGTCGAGCGTGTGGCCGGCGGAATGGGTCGGTGTTGTGACGAGCTGGCTCAGACCGAGGTTGGCGAGGTTGTCGATCAGGGTGGTGGAGTTGCTGTCGTTGTTGTTCTCCAGGTGAAAATTCAGGTCTCCGAGGAGGATGTAGTCAGTAGAGGTCAGGGCGTGCGTGCTGATGAAGTCGGCGATGGAGTCGCTGAACTGGGGTCGGGGCCCAGGGGGTCTATAGACAAGGGTGCCTCTAAGGGTGGTGTTGGGGTCCGTGTGGATCTGGAAGTGCATGTGTTCGGCGGTGCTGAGTGTTGTCGGTGCTGGTCGAGACCCTGATGGTGTTCTTGTGGATGATGGCGATTCCTCCTCCTACTGCGTTGACGCGGTCTCTGCGGGTGATCTTATAGCCATCTGGGATGGCTATGGCGATGTCGGGGGCGGAGGAGTCGTTCATCCAGGTCTCTGTCAGGAAGGCGACGTCTGGTGATGATGTGTCAAGCAGGTCCCAGAGCTCGACGGCGTGTTTGCGTGCGGAGCGGGTGTTCAGTAGGATGCATCGGAGGTGGTTGCGGTCCTTCTTGGCGGGCGCCTCGGTGGCTCTGAGGCTGGTGTAGCTGCAGTTCCGGCAGGTGAAGGGACCATGGGTGCGTTTCGGGGCGGCCTTGAAGCAGTTGTGCGTCCGTCCGGGGTTGAGAGCGTGGAGTGTGGTGGCATCGTATCGGCGTCGGTCCTCGAGGCTGGTGCGGGGGGCGCACGGCCCAGGGGGTCTGGCGCTGGGCGCGGTCCAGGCACGGACGGGCGCAGACAGGCTTGCCTTAGGCGCGCCTTCGGCGCGCCAGCGGCGCGGCCGCGCAGCGGCCGCCATATATGGGGAGGTGGGAGGGAGGAGCAGCTGGGAGGCAGGGGCAGCAAATGGGCAGTCAGGGGGGCGGGGCCGCAGGGGACGCAGCGGCGGGAGTGGAGAGAGGCAGCGAGGGGTACAGAAGGCAAGAAGGACACAGGGAAATGGGGGCAACGAGGGAAACAGAGAGAAAAATGGACACAATACAGTGGGGGCAGCGAGGGAAACAGACGGAAAACGGGCACAAAGCAATGGGGGCAGCGAGGGAACAGAAGAAAAAAATGGACACAATGCAGTGGGGGCAGCGAGGGAAACAGACGGAAAACGGGCACAAAGCAATGGGGGCAGCGAGGGAACAGAAGAAAAAATGGACACAATGCAGTGGGGGCAGCGAGGGAAACAGACGGAAAACGGGCACAAAGCAATGGGGGCAGAGAGGGAACAGAAGAAAAAAATGGACACAATGCAGTGGGGGCAGCGAGGGAAACAGACGGAAAACGGGCACAAAGCAATGGGGGCAGCGAGGGAACAGAAGAAAAAAATGGACACAATACAGTGGGGGCAGCGAGGGAGAACAGACGGAAAACGGGCACCGAGGCCACAAGCAGAGGGCGAGCTTACCAGCAGCAGCAGCGGGCAGGACACCACAGGCGGAGCTGTGTGGCGGGGGAGCGACCTACCTGGTAAGGTCAAGGGTCGCTCTCCTCACCGCGCAGCGGCCGCCATATATGGGGAGGTGGGAGGGAGGAGCAGCTGGGAGGCAGGGGCAGCGAATGGGCAGTCAGGGGGGCGGGGCCGCAGGGGACGCAGCGGCGGGAGTGGAGAGAGGCAGCGAGGGGTACAGAAGGCAAGAAGGACACAGGGAAATGGGGGCATCGAGGGAAACAGAGAGAAAAATGGACACAATACAGTGGGGCAGCGAGGGAAACAGACGGAAAACGGGCACAAAGCAATGGGGGCAGCGAGGGAACAGAAGAAAAAATGGACACAATGCAGTGGGGGCAGCGAGGGAAACAGACGGAAAACGGGCACAACGCAATGGGGGCAGCGAGGGAACAGAAGAAAAAAATGGACACAATGCAGTGGGGGCAGCGAGGGAAACAGACGGAAAACGGGCACAAAGCAATGGGGGCAGCGAGGGAACAGAAGAAAAAAATGGACACAATGCAGTGGGGGCAGCGAGGGAAACAGACGGAAAACGGGCACAAAGCAATGGGGGCAGCGAGGGAACAGAAGAAAAAAATGGACACAATACAGTGGGGGCAGCGGGGGAAAACAGACGGAAAACGGGCACCGAGGCCACAAGCAGAGGGCGAGCTTACCAGCAGCAGCAGCGGGCAGGACACCACAGGCGGAGCTGTGTGGCGGGGGAGCGACCTACCTGGTAAGGTCAAGGGTCGCAGATTTACACAGGAGAAATGAGTCCCACAGGACTATTGTTTTAACTAAATGTGATTCATCGAGGCTCACAATTTGCGACCTACCTCATTAAAATTCATTAGGTAAGTGAAATTGGGAACCACTAGGAATCTTTTTTTGGAACCGATCTATTAATACATAATCCAGTTCACAAAATAAGACATTGGCCGATAAAATACTTGTCGCAAATTACAACCAGTATTTTGCGACCTGTTCTACATACATCTGGCCCTAAGGGGCACATGCATCAAAGGTTTTTGCGATCGCAAACGGTGCGATCCGCAAAAATCGGCCATTTGCGATCGCAAATTGGCCTTTGGAGATGCATGAAAGTGTTTCCTATGCGCAATTTAAGAATTTGCAATTATTTGCGAATTCCTAAATTGCAATTGCATTTAAGGAATCGCAATTTGCGATTCCTTAAATGCATTGCTAGAAGCACTTTCAAATAGCGATTTCGCTATTTGGGACCGCAAATTACAGACAAATCAAACTTGTCTGTAATTTGCAAAAACTTTGAAAAATGCACTAAAATGCATTTTTTAAAGTTTTAGGTTACACACACACACATGCCCTTGGGGCATGTGTGTGCGCAACATGGGTGCACATCACAATTTCAGGGGTGCAACAGGGTGTCATTTTCACACCCTTGCACCCTTGAAATTGCATGAGCAATTTGCGAGTACCTACTGGTACTCGCAAATTGCGCATGCAATCTCCAGTTCATTCCTATGGGCCTGTAGGCCCATAGGAATGAATGGGACGGCATTCCTTAATTGCGACTCGCAATTTGCAAGTCGCAATTAAGGAATGTTTAGGAATCGATATTTTTATAGCGATTCCTACATGCATAGGCTTTTGCGATTCCTTAATTGCGATTCCTTAATAATCGCAATTAAGGAATCGCAAAAGCCTACCTTGATGCATGTGCCAGTAAGTCCCTGAAAATGGAAGTTTTAAGCAACTTTTTGTGGCAGTTCCACAGGAGAAAAGCTGTAACTGTAGACACTCTACACCTCTCCAGTTCACATGCTGGTTTCCGTGCGCAGTGCACACAGTTTACAAAACGTCTACCGTGAAATGTATACAAAATATGGAACTGTGAAGTGATTGTAAAGTGTCAAGGTCAACACAGGCTGTACTAAGCACCTGCTGCAGTGTGTAATTGCTTGCACCAGCAGCTCACAGCAAGGGCAGTTGGTATTTTCTTTTCCACCCAGATAGCCTATTTGACCTACCTGCCCTCTTCTACTTGTGTTTGCTCTCCTCTATTTCTTAAATGTTGCTTACTGCCCAAATAACGAGTGAAACAGCCTCCTCCCTCCCTAAGAATGATCAAAAAGGAACTCGGCATTAGGAAATCACTGAAAACATGTCTTTTCCAAGACTGGCCCCTCTAAATCCCCTTAATGACTCTGTGCCACACTATCAGCGCTGGGAGGCCTATGGGTAGCTATGCGCTATACAAGATTTGTATAGGATAGAATAAAATAGACTATCCGCGCAATCTGTCCAGCGTAAAATGCAGCCAGCCTGTGAGCGTGGGTTGCGTGCTCACCTGTGTGAAAATTGTAGTTTACCAGCTTCAAGGACTTTCGACTTGCACACCGATGCAGCACATGGGGTTTTGGGCAGTGGGCTACGTGTTTCACATATGGAAAACAAAGAATTTCTTGTAACTACATAAAATTACAAAATGAAGCCAACAGATGTACTTGGAACTGGCACCCTCATCCCGGTTTTCAACAAGGCCGTTTGTATCTATTCAACCAAAATATATCCTTCCCTAGCATAGTATCAGTTTTGTCACTCGATTGAACTGCACAACAAGATTTGAGTTGTGCATTCTTTTACTTCTAAATAGGTCTTATTTATGCTTTCCTCTTTCTACCAAAGGCGCAAAAATAAAAATAGAAATGTGAATTTTGAAAAGATACTTCTTTGTGTACTTTTAATCTTTTAAAACTTTTAATCTTTTAAAACTTGTAAACTGCATTTTAACTGCAAAGTTTTAGCTGCACTTGCACCTTCATTTCTATTGGTAGCGCTGCGGGGCAAATCGCGCTACCAAACTGACCTGCGATGCCCGTATGTAAGAGCGGGCCCGCCTCCTCAAACGTCAGCGCTCTAGCTTCTGGATCACGGGGGGATAAAAATATATGCTGGCGCGACCACGCAGCGGACGCGCGCAGCTGGCGCGCCAAAGGCAAGCCCGTCTGCACCCGTCAGTGCCTGGAATGCGCCATGTGCCAGGACCCCAGGTCGTTTCTCCCCCCAAACCTACTCTAGAGATCAACTGCTTGCCCTGTCACCCTCTGCTATGGGAATGGAAGAGGGCTGATCCCCTCTACTGTAACGGCTGTGGGTTCACTATGCCAGGTAGAAATTCAGCTGTTAACCTCAGAAGGAACAGAGACTCTAGACTCTGTTCAGGAGACAACAACAGCTTAGGCACGGTGGTTGGAACTCCTCCCTGAAGGGAGCCCCTACACACTCCTGAGTGGAGGAATACAATTACCGAGGGAGGTGGGAGCACGCCTCTTGCCTGTTGCCTGCTAAATACTAGATCTATAATGAAGCATAGACTTGAGTTTGAGGATTGGTTGCAGACAAATAAACCGGACCTGGTTTTCTTGACCGAAACATGGGCTACAGTTACGTCAGAACCTGACTGGAATGAGGCACTGCCAAATGGATACGAACTGTACAGCTTGGACAGGAAAGGGAATAAGGGAGGGGGCATTGCCATTGTCTATCGCTCATGCTTTAAGGCCACCTGCAACCCCATTCAGCTGATGGACGCAGAAGCTGTGGTGTTCAATATTAAAATTGATAATATCCACAGCTTCCCAGGTCTGCTCCTATACCAGCCACCAGGGCCACGTGCAGCTTTCATGCGGGCACTACACACTTTCATGGAATCTAGCTTTGAGTTCCAAAGTTTTACAGCCCTTGGGGATTTCAATTTTCATTTGGAATGTGGGAACAGTGGAGACACTTTCACCCTACTTGACAACATGGAAAGTCTTGGTCTGACCCAGATAGTCACTGGCCCCACCCACGACGCCAGTCATACTCTGGACGGCATTTTTTCGAACAACCCCCATATTGGATTTGATAAAACTCTTCCACTCACATGGACAGATCACAAGGTGGTCTTTTTTACACTCCGCTGTCCAGTTAGAGGAATGAGGCCCCGAGAGAATACTAAAATGGTGAAGTCTCGACCGTGGCTCAAAATTACTAAAACTAACCTTGAGGAAGCTCTCGAGACTGGTCCTCCCAGACCAGCCTTAGACATTAATAAGGCGGCAGAAGACTTTGACAGCTGGATTAGGTCTGCAGTAGATTGTCTGGCCCCTGAAATTACCACCAAACAACGACAGGCTCAACCGTCGATGCCTTGGTATAGTATGGAACTTAAAACCATCAAATCTAAATGTAGGCGCCTAGAGTGCGCCTGGAGAGTGGATTAGTGTGGCTCAATGGTTAGAGCGGCAGACCCTGATGCAGAGATCTGGCCCGGGACCAGGGTTCAATTCCCGCCTCGGCGGGTCTTGGGCTCAATTTCCTCGGACCTGATAATTCTCGCCTCGGTGCCTATTCTAATCATGGGTCCCACTCTGCAACTCTGGGCAATAGCTTGCTTAATCTCCACAACGGCCCCAACAGCGCTGGGATGCCTGGCTTCACCCTGGGGGTGCCCAGGAGTGGACATTTCACAGGGAAAAGCCAGGAAGGGTTCCACAGCGGTATGCGTACAGCGCCTGGACACCCCTTTGGGGGTATGGGTGCGCTTTACAAGTACAAATTTCAATTTCATTTCATTACGCTGAGCAAAATAAACCGAGCTATAAAATTGCCCTTGTTGAGTACAAAGAAGCTATTATGCTTGCTAAAAAGAACTATTTTACCACTAAAATTGAGGCTGCTAAGAGTTCTTCCAGAGAATTATTTAAAACCATCACCACGCTCTCTAAACTGCAGCAACCAACCAATTTACTCCTGATCCAGCATTCTGAAATAGACTAGCTCCTTATAGATGGTCGAAACCATCTATAAGGAGCATGCAGTAAATACCTCTAACACAGATAGCAGAACTAAAATAGAGGGCCCCATTGTAGATGCACCCACTCCTTGCCAATTACCAGCTTTTTTGCCATTGACACAGGAGACTGTATGTAAGCTGCTAAACACAATAAAATCTGGCTCCCCAGTGGACCCCTGCCCCCCTCACATTCTCCAGATGGTCGCAGACAGGGTAAGCTCATATCTGAACCCACTTATAAATAATGTATGCTCATCTGGCTCCTTTCCCTCCACATGGAAGAAAGCCTCCATACGACCCATATTGAAGAAACCGTCCTTAGATCCCTCTGAAGCTAAGAACTACCGGCCTATTTCGTGCTTACCGTTGGCTGCAAAGATCCTAGAAAGATCCATCAATCAGCAGCTAACCACCTACCTTGAATCCAATAATCTTCTTGACCCCGCCCAACACGGCTTTAGACCATGTCACTCCACGGAGTCGGCCCTGGCCTTGGCCATGGAGGAGATCCGCAAACAAGTTGATGGTGGGGGTAGGGCCGTCCTTATCTTACTGGATCTCTCGGCAGCGTTTGATACGGTCAACTATCAGGTATTAATACGCCGGCTGGAGAGTCTAAGTGTGGGGGGGACGGCCCTGGCCCTACTCACCTCATTTCTCACTGACAGGGAACAGAGGCTATGTTGGGGTGATATGATTTCTGAGCCCTTCCTCCTTCCTGGTAGTGTCCCACAGGGGTCAGCCCTATCACCAACCCTGTTTAATATCTATGTGTCCCCTCTGGCTAGATTGATCAAAGCATATGGCTTCGCTTTGATCTCATACGCAGAAGACACACAGATAGTGATATCCATATCCACGAAGATTGAAACTGTGGCGAATAGGTTCCATAATTGCATGAATCACATCATTGAATGGATGCATTCCAACTCCCTCAAACTAAATACTGAAAAAACGGAGGTGGTGGAATTTGGAAAAGGCGCTCCCATTTGGAATTCCTCATGGTGGCCAGCAAAAATGTTGCCCGGCAGCCACCAAGAAGACAAGAAACCTGGGCATTGTATTTGATGATCAATTACATTTTGTTGGCCAGTG
Organism: Calotriton arnoldi; assembly: GCA_963921515.1. Lineage (NCBI taxonomy): Eukaryota > Metazoa > Chordata > Amphibia > Caudata > Salamandridae > Calotriton > Calotriton arnoldi. The sequence continues at coordinate 353,176 of CAWUFW010007894.1, read as the reverse complement.
TAACTCCCTAACCTCTTCATGCTTCTTTCTCATAAAGGTGTTGCGTAAGGTCTTACCTTTTATTCCTCTAGGCCTTCGCAAAACGGTGTTAGTAGCACTGATCCTCTCCAGAATTGATTATTGCAATGTACTATTTCTTGGCATTGATAAAGGCCAAATACGGAAACTTCAAGCCTTACAGAATGCTGCTGCGCGGCTGCTTCTTAACATTCCTAAATACCACCCCATCTCTAACAGCCTTAGGGAGCTCCACTGACTCCCGGTCCAGAAGCGCATTGAATTTAAGGCCATCTGCTTCGTACATAAGGCACTTTATAGAGGAGGATCTTTGAGTTTTCAGCCACTGTTTGGCTGGCATGTCCCGTCACGCGAATTGAGGTCGGCTAATAAAGGACTAGTTCTGGTCCCTAAAATCCGGAGAGCCAGATGGGGGGAAGACCCCTCTCATTCCAGGCAGCCAAACTTTGGAACACAATGCTGATCGCTATCAGGCTCCAACATGATAGAGTTATGTTTAGGAGGATGATCAAAACCTGGCTGTTTCCTACGACATCCGTCTAATCTTTGCCCGCTACCATTCACCACTCCCTTTGCAGTTCAGCGCCAAGACGCCTCGGCAATAGTTGCGCTTTATAAATGCTTTCATTCATTCATTCATTCATTTTTATTATTGTATAGACAGCGATGTTAGTTATTTGTAACAAAATAGTGACCCTGTCTACTTTACCCTAATTTTTTGTTAAAAGCTGAGCCCTTTTTGCTTTAAATTTCAAACTATTTACTAATCCAATGGTTGTTTATGGAAAGTTTAAGTTGGATCAATATTTCCACTTTTATGTCAACCTGAAATAATGCAATCTCAAAAACAATCTCAAGCTAAATAACCCCATGAAAGGGCCCAATTTACTAATTACTAGTCATAGATATCTGGTCGCATTTTGCAGCAGTATTTTTGCAACAAGTAAATAATTTAATGAATGGAACAATGTACTAATAGGTCAGTTTGCTGAATTTCTATTTGGAGTGGTTCACAATCAGGCCTACCTCCTGAATATTAATGAGGCAGGTCACAAATTGCGACTCACTGTGATTGCTGGTCACCACAGGAATGAGGGCCTGCTAGCGTCAGCAGACCATCATGTCTGTGATCGCCATTCATTTAAGTGAACTTTTTTTAAATGCAGCCTTTTTTCCTTAAAGAAACCAGTGCTGCTTTTAACAAGAGACGTTTTCTACTGGTGAAAAGTTTGTGAGTTGCTAGTGCACCGCCCACTACCAAACAAACCTTTTTTTAAATTCAGAAAGGTGTGTTTAAGGGCAAGTCAGAATAAACTGCACATGAAGGTTTCTGATCTCGCATTCTGGACCGTGGGGAGTCCCACGTTGGCAGGTAAGAAAGCAAAGCTTTGGCAATAACACTTTTGGCCTGCCGTCTCTCCTAACTCTGTGCCCAACCCTCCTTCCAACATTTAGTTTCTGCTGCTGTAACCATTGTTTATGAAGAGTTGACCTGTCAAGGGGTCATCAGAGGCATGGTTCAAAGGAGAGGAGGCAATAGAAATGATGGTTTACAGAACAGAGTTGTCTATGACGCCTGAAGTGTGGGGGTGGACCTCTAAATGTGAGAGCAAGTTTTTCCCATTCTAGAAAATACAATCAGTGAAGGTTTATGGGCCCATAGTTTTGTATTGGACTAGACACTGACAGTTGTATATTTGTCAATCTGCCACAGTCACAGGTCCACAAACTATGCTAAGCATTACAGGGTTTCCTCAGTACCATTTTAAAGATTTGTTGGGAATCTGGCAAGATATATTTGGGGGTCCCTGTATGGAATTAATTCAAATTGTATTACCCATTTCCTGCTAATTTAAGCCAACATGATGCCAAGCATTACTAAATTATATGTTAAACTTTAACAGGGTCACACAAAAACAGTTGGGATATGCTTTGCCCGGGACCCCAAAAATTCAGAAAATGACACACACAGTAGAAAGACACAGTGAGAGCTGGAGGTAGGCACAGAGGGACAGATGTTTAGATAGAGAAATAGGATAGAGGTCAAATAGAGAAAAAAATCACTTTCCATGGGGGGTGGGGGGGGCTTGAAACTTGGGGGTCCCTGGGCAATTACCCACTTTGCCCATGCCTTAGAAACATCTCTGGGGTTTTCTGCTGTAATGCTAAGAATGCACAGCTCATACCTGCGGCTGTCCGAGGCCCCCGCAGGGGGCCACTAACGAGGGCAGCCCTCTAGTGCCAGCTGGGCACCCCACACCCCCGCAGGGACTCAGGGAGGAGTCCCCCAAGCCTTGGCGCAGCGCGCTAGGCGAGCATCACTTCCGGGGCGCGAGGACAGGGGGAGGGGTATATATGCCTCCCCCACCATCTTGTCGTCCTCTTTTGCGCGCCCGGACACGCCGTCTGCGGGAGGTGCCACGAGCTGTGTGCCGATATCGCCAGGTGCCCGGAGCAGTTTGCGCGGTGAGTCGTTCCCAGGCTTATGGCCTTACAGGGCTAACGCTGAGGTCCTCTGTCCGCCTAGGGCTAGATGGAGCCTGGGCTGCTCCCGGCCCGCATGGGCCAGTCGCTGGCTTAGGGGCTATTCGCGCTGGTCAGGCTGTCCTGGCCATGTCCCGTGGCCTTGCACGGCAGGCCCTGGTGGTCGCGGGCACCGCAGCGCGTGTTCTGCCCTGCCCCCTTGGGCCCACCCGCTTTGGCAATTTACCTCCCTGCTGGGTCGTGCCTCACAGCGGCGTCCGGCCCTGCGAGCCTGCCACGGCCATGCGATAATCGCGGGCGGTCTGCTGGGGCCCCTGCCACTTCCCCACGCGTCTCCTGCCTGGGTAGCACCGCGGTGGGGCGGCCGGAAGCTCTGCCAGGTCGGGTCTTCCGGCGCATCGGACGGCCTGCTTCCGTCTGGCTCCCCTGCGGGGGTGTGGGGGGTTGCCTGGCGTGTTGCGCTTGCAGCCCTCCCTCCTCCTCTCCGGCCTTCCGGTGAGTCCCGGCGCGCGGCCAGGGGGGGTCTTGGCTGTGTCGGGCCTCCCTGCCCCTGTCGTTGGCAGGGGCATGGGTCGGGGCTCGCCGACGGCCTCTTGGCTGCTGGACCCGCCGCCCCCCCCCTCGTGTTCCCTCAGCATTGCGATGTTAGATCGGACCCGCGCAGGCCCCCACACCCCGAGGCACAACAACGTAGTGCTCCGCGGGAAGTGTGGCAGGCTCGTCGTTGGGGTGAACAAGCAAGCCTGCCTCATGGCGGGGTGCTCTCCGATGGTAATTGAGGGGCATAAGGGCGAGGGGTCGTAGCGCGGCAGGGTCTTTGATTTGGGCATATTATCTAACCTCCCCCGTGCCTAACAGAATGTGATGGGCCCCTTAACGGGTCACTTAACGCTGCATGCGGGTGTTACCGGGTTCGAGGCGCGGCAGGGTTCTGGGCTACACTGCCACGCTGGTGAATAATGCTGCCATGCGATGCCACCGAGTGTAATCGGTTTCGAGTTGCAGGAGGGTCCAGCGACTACGGGCAAACTGCCTAACCTCCTCAGGGCCCAACAACATGCATTAGGTCCCTTAACTAGTCACGGACAACGCTGCCATGCGCTACGGATAAGGCGGCCATGCATACTCCTCCAGATCCCGCTTGCGAGGCCGCTTACAGCGCCCAGCGGTGAGTATCCCCCTACTGCGACAAAAACGGCGTATAGCGCGCATCGCTGTAATGTTGAGCCTCTGGCCGCGTGATTGCTGCTCGCTACGGGCCTTACAGCGCAGGGCAGAGTCGCCCCAGTCCCTGAGTGATCGCGGGCCCCACACTCGGTTGACTCATATCCCCTTGGTCAATAATCAGTTAGGCGGTAGGAGCCGGTCGCCAGGACGCCCGCAGCGCGTGCCGCTGCAGCAGGTGGTACAACGCACATCGGACATGGCTATGCGCTTTGGAGCCATGGTCAAAGTTAACACTGTGGGCCTGGTGGCTGGAGGCACACACAGTAAGTATTCAGGGTTGTAATGCGCATTGGGAGGGCTGCGAATGAGCGGGTCAAGTGAATTCACATGCTGGATTCAGACCGCTTGGTTCGTGCATCGGAGTGTCAGATCCGCGGATGCCCGCCGAGGCTGCCCGCGCCCTGGTTTGTGACGAGGAGTGGGTCCGGAACAGGCAAGGGGGGCGGTGCTTGCCTCTCGGCCGCAGGTGGCCCGGCCCGAACCTCAGGAATTCTGGGGTCATCTGCCCGGTGGGGCCGTCAGGGCTTTCACCCGGATATGTGAAGGGATTATGCAGAGTTACTGGCCCACTTCTAATTGGTGCACGGTCCACCGGCAGCAATATTTCGCCCGGCATCGGTCGGCACCAGCACGGGCTTTGAAGGCATGCTGAAAGGGGCAGCAAGCGGGGCCGAGGCCCGGTGGGGGGGATTAGGTCCTCCATGCACGTGGCTGATGCTGCCAGGGCCTACTCGTGGTCGCCCAGCCCGGGAAGCTCCAAAGCAGGAGTCTGCTGCTACCCTGCGGCCAAGACCCCTGCCCCTACAACCCACGCGCCCGAGCACTTGTACTTGTGGTTTGAAGTGACATACATGTCTGTAACAGTTGCATTAGTCTTCGGTAGTGTCACAAGGGACACAGGTTCAAGATAGCCTGACCGGGAGACTTAGTCTTGTTAAATCATGGTGCTGATGCTATCGACAGCACAGCCACATTCAGGTACGGAAAAACTTCATGTTATCCAGCGGCTCCTTATCAAAGCAACCGCATTGGGGGCTGGTGCTATCATTCCGCAGTGATCCTCCTCTCGCTCTAGCATACCCTCTGTTGGAGGGAAGGATAGCACACATCGTCTTCCCTTCTTGTGTACTGGTGTTCCCTGAATTGCACATTTTCAAGTGTGCCCTCATTCGCCGGAGTTATTCCTTTTACTTACATGGTAAGGGCTCGAGTTTGGGAGCCAGTGGTGCGGCAGAGGGATCTGCTTGGGTGGAATCCCTCCCAGATGTACACACAGGAAGGTGAATTACGGAGGCGAGGTCCTCGTGAACACATGACTGCCGGGCTGGGTCACGTCCATAGGAGAGGACATAGTGCGCCGCTACTATCCTGTATGGGCGGTCCGAGCCCCAGTCTAGGTTTCCTCAGCCTTTCATCCTTCCGAGGTCGGTTAAATAAGTACCAATTCCTTGGGCAATGACCGCTGTGCCTACGGGTGCGCTTAAGGGACCTAGCGTCGCAGCGCAGCGTCAAGAGGAAAGGCAACCAGGCGGCTATTATGCAATTTCCTTTGGGGGCAATATATTAAGGAATTTATCGACAGTATTTTCTTGGTCCACTATGCATTTAACGTCCACTGTCTTTACCCCCAGAGAGGATCAGGAAGCCTTCTTCTGCATGCTTGGGGTGGGCGCTGACGCGTTTAAAACACAGCATCCTGAAGGTTTGAGGTCAGAAGTGCATTTACTGGTACTCAACAGCACATTCTGTGGTGCTACCAGTCGCCCTGGGCTAAAATTATTGGGGCACCTGTTTCGAACGGCTTTTAAATTGGTACTGTTCAGTTCCTGCATGCCCACTTTAAGGACGGTTACTGACAGTGCACAGACATCTCGTCCAAGTTATGAATGTTTACATCCAATATGCAGGGCCGGTGACACGCTAGCAATACTGTAACACAGGAGCAGCTAGTTCTGATGCCATTGGCCCCTCCAGGAGCACAGGGTATGCCCACACCCCTCAGTGGGCTTTAAACAGTAGAGGGTTCTTCTTGGATGTGGCACGGCGGTGTTCGGCCACCTTTTGTTTGCCTATATGGATGTGCGGTTTTAACTTAGTATTATGCCCGGGTTGCATAGGTAATAGTAGAGAAATCCCGGCTCATGGAATTTTGTTGACCACGGAGGCGAAAACTGGTTGATATGTCGCCGATGTCATTGAATTGGATGACAGCTGCATAGCAACAGGTGTATAGGGCATGGGTGCTCGTGGCACATTTGATAATGGTGCGGGATAATTATTGTTTTACTGTAGGAAACTGGGATCTTATGCCCAGGTGCTGTCTTTATTTCCGCCGGTCACCAGCCCAACGTTGGGAAAGTACAATCTTACATTTACTCTGGGCTATGACAACGCATAGAGGTGCTGCGAAATGTTGTTGAGACTGCATTGCACAATTGGCTACAAGGGCCGTGATGAGGAACATCTGCTGGCACCATTTACAAACAGGTACCATGTTCACTTGGTGGGCATTTCTAGCTTTGAAAGGAAGTTGAATCAACCCAGTAGAGTTTCAGTGCTAGGCCTCTTTTGTGGGCAGTTTCATTTGTAAAGCATTAAACCGGCCAGCCCTGGGAATTGGGCAGCCATACGTTTAGCTAAGATGTGGTTCAAACCTGGTAGAGCATATCGACCATAATTAATAGTGGAACCAGGAACAGCTTTACAGAGCAATGCAGTAGATAGCTTGTAGAAGTCTGGATGGACAAGCTTCAGGGAGAAGGCCATGACCTTCGCCCTGGGTCAGGCTGGCCTTGGGCCCGGTTAAGGCATGTTTTGGTTTGTTGCAGCACAGGTCGTGTTGCAGTGTTCGAGGAACGGTGGAGTATCCTCGCTGGCTTCGCGGACTGGAGTGGGGGTTCTGCCTGGCTGGGGTGCATATCCTGGCCAACCAGAAACTCCATATACATTATTGGTAGAGAATGCCCAGGAGTGCTCTGCGGTCCTGTTCCAACTGCCCCACAGGTGAATGCCTCAGTCCACAGGGCTTGTGGAAGGCCCCTGTGGCGGGGCCTGGCTTTGGACCGTGTGTCGGGTGGAAGGGTCTTTCAAACGGTGCCTTTCATTTTAGTTAAGTACGTTGGCTTCATAGAGGTGCCTTTAACTTTGCAGTACTTCAAAGCCCAGTGAGCCACGGTTGGAGGAGCGTTGTCCTCTGCCACTTTTCACACCTTGAGATTGCATGAAATGGCCGATGCATGGGTGGGTGAGCGAGTCGGGCATCATCTCCAACTTTCCTTCGGTTTCCAGAGTAGCGGCCGTTGGGACCGCGTACAAGGTTTGGAGCATTTGGAAGGGGCTGAACGGAGTGGCCCCCCACCCTGAGCAGCAGACGGGGAAGCAGCGAGTCGATGGGTTCCAGATCGCTGCCCACAGTCGCAAAGAGGTTTGGCTAAAACTTCAACCCTGCCCCTCCTAGGTGCATATGTTTGGGGCGCGATTTCTGATAAGCTAGAGGGTAGCCCACTGACGACTCACACAAGTTGAGAAGCATTGGTCTTCCAATTGGCAGGCATTCGCAAGTGGTCATGTAGGAAGAACGGCGCATCCCTGATTGGATTGCCACTAAACGAGCCTCTTGCCGCCGGTTTTCCTTGCGTTTGCATGTGTTGGACTGTGGTAGAAGCCGCACCCCAGTCCCGACGTGAAGCCAATTGTACACAACCCTATGGTGATAGGTGATGGCTCAGGTGGGCATGAGGTACTTATGATTTGCGCCCTGCTACAAGGGTTAGTAGGGTACACAGCTGATTGAGTGGATGCATAAGGTGTCACGCGAAGTACAGTTCCTACCAGCAGCCACCGGGTTGTGCTACCTGAGCTGTTGGACGGTGGCCCGATTGACCTAGTGAGTTATGTATTCCCTGTGATGTCATGATGAGGTTTGGTAGCACAGGGTAATAGGGGCGGATGGGACTAAGTTTCTCTTGTGTGGACGATACCAAGGGTAATTTAAAATAACCTGGTATGGAGTCTCTTCTGTAGTGTGCCTAGGGTGCCACTGTGGGAGTGCAGTTGGCACATTAAATTCACACTGCCTCTGGGATAAGCCAAAGCCGCTGCCCAGCCACCTAGGGGGTGGGCATGTGTCAGTTAAGTATGCACTCCCTTCTTCTGACTAGAGAGGTGGGTTCGGCCAGGTTTAGGTGCATTCCCTAGCCAACCAGAACCTCCATTTACAACATTGGCAGAGAATGCCTAGGAGTGGTTTGCAGTCCATTCGCAACCTGTCAAAGGGATTGCACTTCAGCCAGGTATTGTTAGCACCCATCCACACCAAGCCGAGTGTTAAGGTCACCCTGGGCCCCATTTACACAGCCCAGTATTAGGCCCTTGTGGGTCAGTGCCATGAGTTACTAAAGTGAACTGAACAGGAGGCGTGACCGTGGGTTACGCTAGCAGAAGTTTGGGGAAGAGCTAAACTCCACCCATGGTCATGGTGGAGTCTTAAGTAAGTTGCAGTTGTCACTCTTATTTGACCGGGGGTTCGATGCTACACGAGGGCATCGCTGCGCTGCGGCCAGAGCACTGTCTTTGTGTTTCCCAGGGGGGCAGCTAGTGAAGGCAAGGCTCTTCCCAAACCTGGCATCAGAACACAAGGTAGGCAGGGCCAACTTGTCTGTGGGGTGACTTGGGTAGACACCGTGTAGTTGTCACTCTACGAAGGGGTGAGTTGTCTCCAATAAGTGGGCACAATACATATGTGTGTCCGTTTGTGGTATATCCTAGCGGACCCACTGACGGTGTACTGCAGCCAAACAGGGAACTGGGAAGCGTGGTTTCCGCCACTGTGGCAGGTTTAAAGCATCCAGGGTCGGAGAGGCACAGTAGGTACTGTGCATCTGTGATCCGAGGGCAGTTAGGCAAGCGGGGTGCGCTGCGTAAGTTGTAATTACACAAAAGGGTGAGGTGTCTCCAGTAGTGGGCGCAAGACATATATTGTTTCAAACCAGCTTTGATACCATTAAGGTGTTCACCAGGGTAGCAAGCAAAGGGGCTCGTGCATAAGTCTGGGCAAAGGGGCGAACCAAGTGCACCCCAGAACAAAGGGCAGTTGACCATGGTCCGGCAGTTAGGCGCAAACGCCCGCCCGGTCAGTAATAGATGCCACGCTGGGTGGTGACGCTGTCAGCCAACAGTGGGCTGCCGTCCCAAGTAATGGGGACACAAGGTGTCAAGCACAGAAGGCTACTATGTAAAAGAACATGTGGCATGTCCAGTGATCAACAAAAAGCTTGGGGTTGCCCTGGGGTGGGCAGTGTGAACGCCCCTGCCCCCCCTACCCGGGGGCTCGTGCAGGGCGGGTTTAGCCTGTCGACTTTTCCTGCAGTTAAGGTCAAATGCCCTGCCCGGTTAGCTATATTAACCCCACTGGGCGGGGGTGCGGTCAGCTAACACATTGTGCATCGTCACCAAGAAAGGGGGCAACAAGGTGCCAAGCACAAAAGGCAAGGCGAGCAGTGTGAATCCCCCCCCTATTCGGGAATATTCTGGGGTGCAGGGCAAAGTAGGACTTAGCCAATCCTGAAAGTTAGGCACCATATGGCAGCCAGTGCGCACTGCATCAACCACCCGGATTCTCTAGCTGGTATACCTAGGGGGTTCACCACGAAGGGAGCTGAGCTGGTGAAATTCCCATAAGAAATAAGGGATGCACGGCAAGGGCAGGAGGGCACCCTGGCTCATCGTCACACACGTCTAGTTATGGACATTCCTGTGCGTCATGAGTTAGAAAGCAAATGGACGGTGCAAAGGTTAAAATATAATCCTTCTCGCCTGAATAGCCAGAAGTAGGCAGGTGGGTGTAGGAGCGGTCTCCGAACAAGCGGGCAGCTGTCCCTTAAGTGGGCACACAGGTGTGCTAGTCACACCGTCCTAGTAGGACGGCAGCTAGGTGAGCTCAGCAAATCCATGAGGCAATGTGAACCAGGGAATCGGATCTGCCCCGCCCAGAGTTGACACAGGGCTGAGTTACGTAGGTGAAGTAGTGGAACTTTCCCACAGGAGGGTGGATAGTTCTTGACACAAATTCACAGGGCAGAAGGGCCTTGTGTCGCATCAGACACTAGCTGATCCAGGCTATCAGCAAGGGCTATTGTGATATAGATGGGGTTCATCTACCACCAGTGGGAGGGATCTCTTCCCTAGCTTTGCAGGAGGCCTGGAAACGAGAGGTTGCAGGTGAGAAAGGAGCTGTTTTGGTGGGGGGCTCTGGCGGCGACGGTGGCCACCTCCAGAGCTGTGGAGGAGTTACAGGGCGATCTGGAAGCAGAGGGGTACAGAAGGGTACCTCTGCGCGGCACCATGGTGGGTGCCAGAGCCAAATCCTAGGAGCCTCATGGGAGGTTCCTAGAAACCGTGTCGGCGCCCCGTTAGTCCTTCGGGCGGTTGTGGGCCTGAACAACCGGGGGGTTTGCTATGCTACGCTCCGCCCTGAAAGGGGCGTGAGTAACAAGGGACCATGTGTCACGTGATCCGGGAAGAGGATCACCAGAAGTGGCAGCACAGAGGGGGTTCGCCCCAGTGCTGCTTGGCTCATCAGGCGGGCAGGCGGCCCAGACGGTTGCCTGCCCTTGGATCGCCCGTAAGATAACCCACCATATTACATAACGGTGTATGTAATAAACCTGCAGCAATTTTACCCAAACAAGAAATGTGTTGTGTGTTTATTTATGAGCATGCATGTTACGTTGGAGGGGTGGGGTAGGTTGCCAATGCTGGTACTATGCGGCTGTCCGAGGCCCCCGCAGGGGGCCACTAACGAGGGCAGCCCTCTAGTGCCAGCTGGGCACCCCACACCCCCGCAGGGACTCAGGGAGGAGTCCCCCAAGCCTTGGCGCAGCGCGCTAGGCGAGCATCACTTCCGGGGCGCGAGGACAGGGGGAGGGGTATATATGCCTCCCCCACCATCTTGTCGTCCTCTTTTGCGCGCCCGGACACGCCGTCTCCCACCCTACCGCTTACCCGGCGTGGTTCGTGGCAGGCAGGAGGCAGAGAATGTTGTAATATTGTCTTTTTTCGTTGCAGGAGGAGTTACAGGGCGATCTGGAAGCAGAGGGGTACAGAAGGGTACCTCTGCGCGGCACCATGGTGGGTGCCAGAGCCAAATCCTAGGAGCCTCATGGGAGGTTCCTAGAAACCGTGTCGGCGCCCCGTTAGTCCTTCGGGCGGTTGTGGGCCTGAACAACCGGGGGGTTTGCTATGCTACGCTCCGCCCTGAAAGGGGCGTGAGTAACAAGGGACCATGTGTCACGTGATCCGGGAAGAGGATCACCAGAAGTGGCAGCACAGAGGGGTTCGCCCCAGTGCTGCTTGGCTCATCAGGCGGGCAGGCGGCCCAGACGGTTGCCTGCCCTTGGATCGCCCGTAAGATAACCCACCATATTACATAACGGTGTATGTAATAAACCTGCAGCAATTTTACCCAAACAAGAAATGTGTTGTGTGTTTATTTATGAGCATGCATGTTACGTTGGAGGGGTGGGGTAGGTTGCCAATGCTGGTACTATGCTACTGCTGATATGGTGAGTCTGGCCAGAAGGCAGCAGGCAGCCAGAGACCGGAGATCAATGCAGCCGTCAAATACAGGAACGGACCTACCAACTCACATAGTGCCCCTAAGTGTCACACGATATCAGCTCCCTTCACACAGTCACCCTGCGAAGAGCCATGTCAGTAGGTGGAAAAGTAGGCAAGCTGGAAACCCCTGCACTGAGTGGGTTTCCAGGTCATCTTTGGGTGTTCATTACAGGCTTTTTAAAACCCAAGGACATTGGTGGGATCCCCAGCAAGCCCTTTGTTTTGTTTTTTTAGTTTTTTAAGTTGGCAGGTCTGCAGGATTAAACTCCAAATCAGCACTTCAAGAGGTGCTTCAAGAGGAAAAGTTTCAAGGACGCAGCAGAAGGAGACTGGACACTCAGAAAACACAGGGCTTTTTGCAAAAACAATGAAGATGAAACAACAATTTAAAAACGCGGGACAATCTGCAGCTATAGCTGAGATAACTGACCCACGCTGATAAAAAGTTGAAACAGTATGTCCCTTAAAGTGAAAGTTTTAAGCAACGTTTTGCGGCAGTTCCACTTGAGAAAGACTGTAACTGTAGACACCCCCACGCTTCTCCAGCTCGGTCACATGCTGGTTCCAGTGCGCAATGCACACAGTTTACACAACTTTTACTGTAAAATGTATACAAAATACAGAGCTGGGAAGCGATTGGAAAGTGTCAAGGCCAACACAGGCTGTACCAGGCAGCTGGCGCTCTGTGTAAATGCTGCACCAGCAACTCTCAGCAAGGGAGGCCGGTATTTTCATTCCACGCAGTGAGCCTATTTTCCCTCCCTTACAGGGAAGTAGTTATCAATAGTTCAGCAGGTACAGTGGCACCGGGGCCCCAATGGTGTGAGGGGCCTAATGAACCCCAAATATAGTCGTTTTTACTATCAGATTTTCGGCTAGGGGCCCATATTCCTGGCTTGCACTGGGGCCCATTGCACCTTTTGCTACATTGCTGCTCCTTGTCCTCGGATGTCTCTGTTCGCTCTCCTCTCTTCCTCAAACCTTGTTTCCTGCTCTCATATCCCCGCTGAGTGAAATGCAGGCAGCCTGCGTGCGTCGGGCGCGCACTCTGTCTCCCTGGGGGATAGTGCCAATATCGGCAACACTCACCAGCCCTCCCGCAGCAACATACATGTAACATAAATAAGCAGACAAGACAACTTTTTGGTGGGAAAAATTGCTGCAGGTTTATTAGCATACCAAATATGCCAACATGGTGGGTTATCTTACAGGCGATCCAAAGGCAAGCCGCCCCTCGCGGCCTACCACCTGATGGGCCAACTTGCATCGTGGCCTTAGCCAATCGGTGCTTAGCGGTTGTGGTGAGGGGATAGCCCCTCCCACTTCCGGTGAACCATCGGTCCACCCTATTACTCACGCCCCTCCCCTACGAGGGGCGGAGCGTTCAAGCGACCCCCGGTTGTACAGGTTTCCAACCGCCTGTAGGACAGACGGGGCGCCGTCGCACCCCAGGGTCCACCGCACAGACTTCCTGGGGATATTAGGCCTCAGCACCCTTTGTGCTCCTGAAGAGGGTACCCCTGAGTACCTTTCCGCCTCCGGATCGCCCTGTAACTCCGCCTGCAACACAAATAAAGAGGATTAGAAGAACCTCCCCCCCCACCCTGAATACGCCGGGTAAGCGTTAGGGAGGGAAACGGCGTCAGGGTGAGGGACAAAGAGGCCGCCAGGTGGGCGGGGGAGGCATATATACCCCTCCCCTTCCCCCACCTCGGCCGGAAGTGACGCACGGGACCCCGAAGGGGTCACCGGACACTAGGCTGTCCAGGGTGCCATCCTGTGGCACTAAAGGGGCCGCCTTCTTATGAGGGTCCCCTGCGGGGACGTGTCGGTCAGCACGCATAGTGCCAATATCGGCAACACTCACCAGCCCTCCCGCAGCAACATACATGTAACATAAATAAGCAGACAAGACAACTTTTTGGTGGGAAAAATTGCTGCAGGTTTATTAGCATACCAAATATGCCAACATGGTGGGTTATCTTACAGGCGATCCAAAGGCAAGCCGCCCCTCGCGGCCTTCCACCTGATGGGCCAACTTGCATCGTGGCCTTAGCCAATCGGTGCTTAGCGATTGTGGTGAGGGGATAGCCCCTCCCACTTCCGGTGAACCATCGGTCCACCCTATTACTCACGCCCCTCCCCTACGAGGGGCGGAGCGTTCAAGCGACCCCCGGTTGTACAGGTTTCCAACTGCCTGTAGGACAGACGGGGCGCCGTCGCACCCCAGGGTCCACCGCACAGACTTCCTGGGGATATTAGGCCTCAGCACCCTTTGTGCTCCTGAAGAGGGTACCCCTGAGTACCTTTTCGCCTCCGGACCGCCCTGTAACTCCGCCACAGCCCTGGGTGTGGCGACCGTCGAAGCCAGGGCCCCCCACCAAGGCCGGCATTCCTACGTACATCCTGCTATTTCTCGGGCCTCCCCCAGATCCAGCAAGAACAAGTCCATGCCTATTCTGCAGAGATGTTCCCCATCGTCCTCGAAACACCCTGTGGATTTGGCGTGCAGCAACCCATGTCTAATGAAGCCAAATCCCCTCTGCTCAGTGAATTTACGCATAGCGCAGTTGACCCTCCTGCGCGCAGGCTCCATCGCCTCCCCCGACCGAGCTCCACGCCACAGGAGCCGGGGGGTGATCTTCAGACCACAAAAGTTCACCTGTCCCCAACTAGTTGCTTAATTTGCACATTGTGGTCTTCATGGTCTTCTTCTAGGGTGCACTTACTTCGCCACATTGACCAGACCATTTCACAGATCTTTTCGATTGCTGGTGAACATAGTAATGGTGTCAAAACTGGTTTGAGGGAATATGTGTATGGTGCCCGTTATTAGAGACACCGCACCCTTTCATGGAGTGACAACTTACGCAGTCCACCCTGCTTGCTGAACATTCAACCGGTCACCGATGCACAGTCCCTGCTGTCCACCTGTGACCCTTGATACTTACACCAGTAATGGTGTCGGACTACATGATTCCCAGTTACATGTTTCGCTGCAGACAACCTTTGGTGGATCCGCTGGGACCCTTCTGCATCCCTGCAAATGCCTTGTCACGAAATACAGCTCTTTTATGCCCTTGCCCGTCCCTCAAAGACACCTGGCAGCATGATGCCCCCCGCCGCTTTGGTGAGGGGTTTTGGGCCCAGTGCACCCCAGTGCATTCTTGACCATGGGCCTTGAAATTTCCAGCATGAAAGGTGCCCTTAGACAAATGGCGCATGATTCACGGAGCCCACACACTGCCTAAAGGGCGATGGATGGTGCTCCAGCGTAACGAGGTCACCGAGGCCCTTTCAGTGGTATATCTCTCACCCGAAGCCTCACAGTGCCCTGGTCTTGGAAAGGGGGCCCACCCCTCACTGGACACACCCACCCCGAGAAGGCTTTCAGAGGCCCCACGCCTCCCTCAACATGTAATAAAACAGGAGCTTGGCTGTATTAATTAGTCGCAGGACATCAGAACTTAGCCTGCCTATGGCTGAAAATAACCAGGCACACCTTTAGCTGTCAGTGTTCCTCAACTGGACTACTTATCTCGCGCCCCTTCAGAGATAGGTCAGGGCGCAAATTACCAGTGCAGCGACATTCTTTTATACTACTGTGATGTTGTTTTACTTATATACTAACCCATTCTTTCTTATTAAAGCTCCATTTTAGACAATCACATCTTAATCTGTTGAATTTATCAAAGAAGGCTGTGTTGTTTTACATAAGGTTCAAGCATCAAATGAGGGTAAGTAAAAAATTGTCAGACCTGCCAATTTATGAAAATCTTTCACAGTGTGAAGAGGGGCGTGACATTGGGCCGAACACAGCCTCGGGCACTTTCACTCAGCAGGGTGGCTCCCCCTGGGAGGTGTCGCACCCCGTAATAGACAAGATCTATGCGGAGTTTCCAAACAATAAGGTCCGAAACCGCCAAACCTGGGAGCTAGGATCTCTTGAGAGAGAATGATGCACATTTGGACTGGTAGCCATAAGGTTGCATACGCCTGCATATACTATGTTCGGGACAGGCAAACCTTGCCCAAAGTCCCCTGTATTCTTGCCTGGCATTCTTTTATGCCCAACTATACAAAGCGATAATGCTCTACCTGGTCATAACGACCCCAAGAGACCTCCATCCTCCAATCCCTTTACAATTCAGTTTCTGACTGTAATTGGAAATAGTTCACCCCATGGTATCTTGGCGCTGCATAACATGTTTATTGTTACTCAACTCAATGGTACTCGCTTTGCCGACCTCAGAAGGATGAAATGCTAGGTGTACCTACCGGGCTCTGAACCTGTGACCAAGAGGTCGAACACAAACCCCTTACATTTCTGCTGCTCCACGGCCTGTGAAATTGTATCCCAGGGCCGACTTCTGGCACCTGGACCCTTACTTGGACATGCCCGAGCTAGAAACCCACATCTAGAAAGCCTGCCAACCGGCTGACCACCTCCAACACCAGAGTGTCACGCCGCCACTCCGTAGCCGGGAACTAAACCAGGTATAGATGTATCGGGCGACCCATTTCTTGGCGCCTGCCTGCCCCAAGTTTCACTGTGTATCCTAGTCTGAACTGCTTTGGAGTTGACCTCACCAAGCCCAACCTTCTGTCCTGCACCTACCTCCAAATTGATGTGTATTTGAGTGCGCTGTCCCCCTGGGGGTCAGCTGGCTGTGACAGAAGAGACAAGATGAAGCATGCTAACCTGCCCCCAAACTCAGCAGAACAAACACATGGGCGCGCTTGCCCCAAACGTCTGTAAAAGCATGCCAACCCATATGTTGTTTTACTTCCCTTTGCTCAAGTGGGAGCAGTCCTGTCTGGAGGTGTGTGTCTTGAACGACATGCGTCCTGGAAGTACCTAAGAATCGAGTGCAAATGTCACTACCTCAAAGTACCTAATAACAGGTCACAAATCAATCAGGCATCCTCCCTTACTTTAGGCGTGTTGGATTGAGGGATTGAGGGGGGGGGGTCCAGTGCAAGATGGAAAATAACTCCCTTGGCATGCCATCCCTTTAGCACAACGTTACAGCTATAGGCATATCACTTAAATCGTCTCCAACATGTGTTTAAGGCAAATTAGTTTGAGTTCTGCTTTTGACAACATCCCTTCTAACCAATAGTGTTGAGAAACCACTCATGGTCGTTTCTTGTCCAAGTCTTCCCCGTAAGCCTGGCACTCGTTAGACCAAATGAAGCTTTTAACAAGCACCCTATACAAATGTATATCTTGTTGCGCAACTAGGGACACATACTTCATCACTACGTATTTCAGGCATGGAAATACTGGAGGATGGTCTAGAGTGAGCCCGAATGGAAAAGGTATATGAATGGCTAATGCAGGTCCAAAGTTTTGTAAACATTGCCGCTGCATCACAATAATGCCAATGGCCACGAGTTTGAAAACGAGGCTGGCCAATTCAGTTTGCACCACACGTTGCTCCTGCTGTGCTCCCATCCGGGTAACATCCCCACTGCTAACCCTAAACCTTGTGCAAGTGTGCCAAATCAGACTGTTCCAGGCCCCCGCAGCTATGAGAATGGCTTTGGCAGCAGGCACTAGCACTACCAAAGCATTGAGTGACTCAATGCCTGTTGACGCGTTTATCTCTAAGATAGACAGACAGCGCCCTGGTGTCAGAATGTCCCAAGCGCCGGAGGTGACAAATACGTGACCGGAAAACAGCCCCTTAACAAAATGATCTGCAATAGTCATCCATGTACATTACAGTGTAATCCAGTTAAGGGACAGGCGACCGAGGTTGTATATTTTCCCTTATATTCCTATGATTTCTGAGTCCCTCCTAGTGTTATTCTTCACTACACCTCGTGCACTTGCGCACCGTTTTCCTCATGTGTACTTGCACACGGTGTCACCTCCTTAGTACTTGCACACCTCCTGCGTAAATGTACACAGCGTCACCTCATGCGCAAATGCACACAGCGTCATCTCCTTAGTACTTGCACACCTCCTGCGTAAATGCACACAGCGTCACCTCATGCGTAAATGCACACAGCGTCACCTCAAGCGTAAATGCACACAGCGTCATCTCATGCGTAAATGCACACAGCGTCATCTCATGCGTAAATGCACACAGCGTCCTCATGCGTAAATGCACACAGCGTCATCTCATGCGTAAATGCACACAGCGTCATCTCATACGTAAATGCACACAGCGTCATCTCATGTGTAAAAGCATACCACGTCACCTCGTGTAAATGCACACCGCATCACCTCGTGTAAATGCACACCGCGTCACCTCGTGTAAATGCACACCGCGTCACCTCATGTGTACCCGAGGGAGCATTCCTTTTAAGACACAGGGATATAGCGGCAGGTGTACTCTGTTGTCCCCGCCATAGAGCACACTCTACATTCTTAACATAGTAAAACAGGTAACTGTTTCTCCATCGTGGAAGCTCTTCTCAGTCTTAGCAGCACCCTTGAAAAAGAAGTCATAGAGTTGGCAGTAATCCCAGCAGCCAGTGGCTCTGATTTCGTGAACCCGAGCAGGGCTAGACTCCTGCAGTCAAACCTAATTGGGCATACCATTGATACAGTGTGACCACTATTACTCATGAAACTGCTTCCCAATTGACTCTTTACCTGACGCAAAACTTTTAGCGGGCGGGACAAAAGTGAGGTGTAGATGAACACAGTGCTCCTTGATGCAGCCTATTCTGCCACCGCAACCCCGAAGGAGCTCCGGTGCTGTGTCTTATGCCCACCCCTTCAGCCTCTGAAATCAAGGCTGGCATGAATCAGGCTGGCCTGTAACCTGACTGCCAGCTGACATGTAGTTAGTGTACCTGAAGTGCTCTCCAGATCATTCAGCTGTACAAAATTAAACGTGACCCCTTCCTGGCAAGTACCCACCAATTGCCTGACCGGATGCATATGCCGATTTGAATTTACCTTTTGTGTAGACAGGGCACTATGTTCCATGGCTACCTCAAATACCTGCTCCATAAGTAAACCATCAGCAGGGGGGGAAGAGACAGCAAACACTGAGAAGTCCCCTCTCCAGGCCGCTCATTACCAGAAATGCGAACCAAACAACCCCCGCATCAGCTGGCCTCTGCTCCTATACGGACCCACGCTGTCTCTGCTCTTCTAGGTAGCACAAGAAACGGTTGTTTACTACCAAAAGAAAATGTACGCGTTCGAAACCCAAGGAGCTAGTACCTGCCGCGAGCTTGTGCGTCGCCCGATGCTTCGCGGGGATGCTGAGGTCGGAAGACACAGTCCCTGCACGTAAACATATGTTAGATCCATACCGGACCTTCCTTTGACCAGTACCCTGGCATGCCGAGGTGGCGGCGCCTGTCGTGCCCCGCCCCTCAGTGCTTGAATGATCCTTGTGTGGGCGGAGCGGGTAAAGCGGGTGGTGGCGAACTGCTGCAGCCCCTACGTGCAAAGCTAGAACACAAAGCAAGGCATGCATTGGAGGCACATTCCCCCCCGGGCGTTGCAAGTCTGACCCAGCACTTGCTGCGAAATATGAAGTGCAGGCCCGCAACACATAGACCCGGGCGCTACAACACATCCACCACCATGCCCCCAATTGAATTGCTGTTATTCGCTTATTTATATAACGCCAACTCGACCCTCAAATGATGGAGCGCCTGGCCTGAGCTCCAATAGAGATCAGTAATGGTGAGCGAGGAGGGGGTAACTCAGGGAGGGGGAGTCCGCTTCCGACGAGGGTATGACCCATAAGACCGAGAGTACTGCTGTTTCTTCTCAGAGGAGAAGGCTGAACCCACTTTCCCCTACAGAGGGACCCAAAGACTGGATTGGCAGTAGTCTCCTGTCTGTCACACGACCCCCGACCTGCCATATTTCCGGTGAGCGGCGCTGCGCCCTCACACAGGGTGCAACAAATTAACCACCCGTCTCCAACTGCGGAGCCCGGCCCTCCATTGCGGCGCCTTCCGCGCTTTACATTAGGACCAGTTGCATTTCACAGGGGCATGGCCACATACTGTCGACCCGGGGCGGAGGCAGCCCCGAGCCAGCACCCGCGCTGTCCATTCACCCGCGAGATGCCGGAGCGCTGCAGGGCAAGGCCGCACACCAGCCGCAGCACCTAGATTGCCGCTGACCACCGTCCTCCTGCGGGGCTGGGCCCGTGACATTACTGCTGGGGCAGGATCCCACACAGGCCATAGCCACCGTGGTGGGATCAGAAGGGATGGTGCAGAGTTTTGCGATGGAAACGGGACCTGACCGTGTCGGTGCGTGGCCACCCCGCCCTGTTCTGCATGCTGTACTCGCCGAGCTGCATCCCCTACGCGGGAGGGGGCAGCCAACCCCCTTGTGTCACCGAAGGGTAATTGGAGTCGGGCCCTGGGCCTCCCCGCTCACAGAGCCCTGCCTGCCGAGCCCTGGCCCAACGCTACCCAGGTAAGGCAGTCTAAAGGGGAGGCAGGCAAAGGAGGCCGTCGCTCCCCCTCCTCCCCCGCAACGTTGTACTCCCAGCCCCTAAGCGCAGATGCCGGGGCTCGTCTGCACGCACGTGGGGAGCAGCGCCGCTCTACACCCCCAACACGCGTCGGCTTTCCCCTAGACCTGGCTCTGAAAATTTTCCCTGACCCTCGGCGCTGATGCCGGGATCAGCTACTCTCACCCCATGCGCTTGACATTTATTTATGCGTTTTTATATAGCGCTGACTTTACCCGAGGTGTCAGAGCGCTTCACACTAGGAACCGTAACATTACATAAGGAGAAGGTTACAAGTGGTCATATTACAAGAGCAAACGTTGCATTACATGAGGAAAAGGACATGATTTCCGATAGGCCCACACCCCACAAGCGACCCCGGGACCAGACTGGACCCTGTCCCTCAGGTGCCGCGCCGGGGCGGTGCCATAATCGCGCCGGCTGCCCCCTACGTGAATGGACTCCTCAGGCCTGAGCCCACATGGGCGATGGCCCCCGTTATCGTGGTGCCCGCCACTGGTCATGCCTGACGCTGGTCGCCCCCTGTGTAAAGGCCAGGCCTGGGGTACGGGTAAAGGATCGCCTGATCTAGGGAGGGCGGGGGAGATGCCCCCGTTCGCCTCACCCGCTGGCCCGGACAGCCTGCAGGGACTCAGCAGCTAGCCCCCCCACGGGCCAAGGCCCCGGTACCAGGTCTGTCGCAGGCTGCCCGCCCCGGGCTGATGGCCAATGCCAGTCGGGACTTGTCGCCTGGGCGCAACACGCTGCCTCCCGTGCAATGGACCTTAGGGGGGGGGAGGGAACCTGCGCTGCACTCTGCCCTCCCCCTGACGCTCTCCACATTCCAGTAACATTGGTGCCCCGGACAGGGGGGCCGCGCGGCACCCTCTCCCCCACCGCAGGAGAAACCAACCAGGGACACAGTCGCGCCCCCCGCCCTCTGCATCCCACGGGACGCTGGAACTCGGACCGGAGTTGGCGTGGGGCTTGACCCAAGACGAAGCCTTTTGCCTCCATGGCCCATGACAAGGTACCTGGGGGGGGGGGGCGCCTCGAGGTGCCTGCACAATCTCTGTGCCGTGCGGCTTCCCCGGCATAACGCTCACGTGGGCAGACGGCCCCCGTAGGCCTTGGCTGGTCCCCCCCTCCGAAACTAAGGGGGAGTGCCTCGAACCCCACTACCCGGACGGGCGAAGGGAAAGTGGGGCGCTCGTTCCCCTTTCTTCTACCCTGGCACCCCCAGTGCCCCGTGGGGCCAGGGGCAACCCAGCGAAGAAGGCTGTGTCCAAATGGGAGCTGGCCAACCCCTTCCCTCCCAGGCGGCCCGCAGCCCGGCCAGGCCGCCCTACCCTGTACAACCCCCAGTAAGGGGGGACGGGCGCGGGGGGGAAATATAGGGTCTGCACTCACCGTGCAATGAAGATAGCAGCTCCCACGGGACACGTCTTAAACGGCGTCAGGGTGAGGGACAAAGAGGCCGCCAGGTGGGCGGGGGAGGCATATATACCCCTCCCCTTCCCCCACCTCGGCCGGAAGTGACGCACAGGACCCCGAAGGGGTCACCGGACACTAGGCTGTCCAGTGTGCCATCCTGTGGCACTAAAGGGGCCGCCCTCTTATGAGGGTCCCCTGCGGGGACGTGTCGGTCAGCCCGCAATCTGCACTTTAGCAGCTACAGGTAGTTTCTACGGGGTCTAGTTGCAGAACGTGGGGAGTTTAGACAATGGGCTGCGTGAAAACAAAGATATTCTAGTAGTTACACAAAAATACCAAATTATGCCAACAGATGTCATTGGAACTGGCACCCTCATCCCGGTTTTCAAGGACGGCTAGAGCTGCCGTAGTTGGTGCTGGAAACCAAGGTTCGAGCCTCGGGGTCGCGTCCACATCCTGTGATTCTGGGCAAATCTCCCCGTGCCTGCCAAAAAACAAAAAAATTAATGTGTCCTTGTAACCGGCGCTCCAATACCTTCAGGTCGAGTTCGCGCTAAATAAATCTGAAAAAAACAACAAAAATGAGGCGCTTACAGTTTACTTCCTTTACCAGCACATGGTTCACGTCACAATTCAGTGCTTTAAATGGGCCGGTACTCACCGGTACTGAGTACCGGCACTTTTCAATTTTCTTCCCTTGAGTACCAGAACTTTTCATTAGAGAAGGAGAGTACCGGTACTCACAGGGGCTTAGCAGCAAGCAGTTCTTAGCTATTCCCAGACTGTCGGTGAATCACAGAGCACCTGATTGGCTGGCTGTGGCATGTGATCAGGCAGCAGAGCTTGCGCTGCAATCAGCAGAGAGCAGTATCTTCACTTGCTTGAATGAATGAGCAACGTGTGCGCATTAATCATGTCTTGCATCGCCATCTTGCACACAACCACCCATTCTCATTGCCCGATATGTTAAGATTAGTCTTGTTGTGCAGGCTGATGTATGCACAATCGCTCTGCCCGTCCGGGTCTGTTCCGATGTGCTTTGGAGCAGGCCGAATGTGTGCCCGGCCACCGGGCGCACTTTAGCAGACACAGGTGTTCTGGCTGGGGCTCCGACCAACATTAATCTGCATTGAGCTTTATCTCGCCTGTCATGATGTACAGAGGTGAAAGAGGTGGGCCTGCGCTTCTCCACACCTGCTTGGATTAAAGAGAGAGAAAAGGGAAGAGAGGTAGGGAGAGAGTGATGCAGAAAGAGGACAGAGTGATTGGTAACGACAGGGAACAGAGATGAAAAGCTCTAGAAAGACAAGAGAAAGAGAATGAAGTAAGGCAACTGAGTGAAGGAGGAGAGAAACATAGGAGCGAAAGAGACTGGGCAAGGGAGAGTAAGACAGACAAGGCAGAGGAGAGAAAGGAGAAGTGTGGATAGACGAATATAAGAAAGGAAAAAACAGGTGCAAGACATGAGGGACAGAAAGTAGAAACTAGCATGGGAAAGGTTTAGGCATGTGAGATAGACAAAAGTCAAGGTGTGAGAATAAATGGGTGGGCATGGAAAATAGGCGTTTCATGGGTAGGAGGAGGAGAGACATCAGGAAGAAAGAAAGGGGAAAATGCTTGTAGACACCATGTAGCAACGCATCAGCAAGGGAATCTCGAAAGGCTCTTTTTGTTCTTTGCTTGGTTATCTGGCAACTCTAACATAACCTTTAAGTGGTTCAGTGTTTGAATAAGAGTCCTGCAAGAATTCCGTAGGGGTGCGAGCAATCTATTCTAATGTATACACCTCATACGCTTTGCAGCTCCCATTTAAATGCTGATCTATAAACAAATATAAAGGATATAGATGTAATTATAAAATCAGCTTCAAATGGAAAACATACTTTTTTTTTTAGACAGTTTTATTCTCATCAATATCTGTGCCACAGCTTCAACCTTCAAAACAGCTGACCCTGTACTATGATTCTTTGAATGGCTCATTGCCCTGTCCCGTCAGTATACACATGCCTACCTGTCGGGATGTGCCTCTATCCCTATGCTCTTGACTGTGTGCATAACTGTGCAAGTGAGTAGGGCTTCGACTTGAGGCCCCAGCCAAATCTGTAATCAAGGAAAGATACATCTATTGTACATCCTTCAACAGTTGAGAACCCCAGAGTCTCACAGGGCCTGTTTTGCGTGCCCGACGTGGACAAATCACTTGACCTCAGTCAGAATCTTATTAAAGAGTGAACTCAAAAACGTTCTCCAACCTACCACCCCATATGTAATGCTTCTTTCTCTCTTCTGAACTATCACTCCTTATACAAACTTGCAGTGAGGCAACTTCTATTTTGCTCTCAAATTTTGTCAATCTCCTAACTAGAAAGGGATCATGGTTTTTTATTGCGCATGTTTCTTTCACAAATTGCCCACAGTATCCATAATTGTGCATAATGTGACAATACAAAAAGCTTTCATGAGCCATAAGCGCAGAGTCAAATTACACACAGGAAATTTGAAAGTTACCGTTAAAATTACCCTTTTGTACAAGCAGAGACCCAAAGAATGCTCTACAGATGGCAGAACAGTTGCTGATTTACTGTGCACAGTTGCACACCAAGAAAATCCTAAATGTTTGTCTCCCAACCACGCCCTTAGCCACGCCCCAATCCCCGCCCCTTCCGTTAAAGCTGGTGAGTACCTGCACTTATTTTTTCCCATTTAAAGCACTGCGTCACATAGCTAACCATACCAAATCTGCTTTCCTATCTTTATTGTTTTGTTAATATGAATCTATGTTGAAATCTCTTCATCTGTTTAAGTTCTGTATATTTCTTTACTTTTTTTAATTTTTTCCTGAAATGTCCTTAATTAGAATAACACTGAAGCCATCTGCAGCTTGGTTTGCGCTTTCACGCAACATAGTTGGGGACAAAAACTCAAATTCAGTATGCATCTGAAGCAAGTAAAATATTCCTCATAGCAATTCAACAGATGGGATTTCCACCAGGGCAGGAGTGGAGTGCAGGATAGAGGAGGAGAGACAGTTAAAGGAGGGAAAGATTCTACAGCATCTTAAACATAGCCTGTATGAACGAGTGAGAAAACCCGTGAAGCCACAACAGAAATGTAACCACTTCTACGTTTTTAAAACTAACACTGAGAGCAATGAGGGGCTGAGGTGAACGAATATATGAACACACATGCATTTGAATTCATCCTACAATTCAAGGTGTTTTTTCAAAGTTTAATAGGGCAAATTGTTCCAAAGTTTGGAATCAAAAGCCACATTGTTCCAAATTTTTGAACTAACATTCTAGAACCTCCTCATACACCTGAGGGTTTAAGGTGGGTTTGAAGCATATGTGACAAAGGACTGGTGCAATGAACCACCAATATGGTCAAAAGATATTTAAAAAATCCCTCGTGAACTGATAAAGTCCGAAGCTTTTTTGAAAAAAAACTAAATAATATTAGCTTGGAATCAGACATAAACAAATACTCTAGTGATATGCAGCAAACACGTTACCTACCACTGTAACAAGCTCTCGGTGCTGAATGAGCAGGGTGGATTATGCTTAGAAAACACTTTGAAAGTCATGTGTGTGTGTGTGTGTATCTATATATATATTCACTGAAAAAACCGTAGGTTTCAGACATGTTATAGTTACAAATTAGCATTTAAAAAACCTTTGAAATTCACTGAAAAACCATAGGTTTCAGGGACGTTATAGTTACAAATTAGCATTTAAAAACCTTTGAAATTCACTGAAAAACCATAGGTTTTAGGGACAGTTATAGTTAGTTGGACATTGCACTCGTACAAAACCCGTGAAATTCCCCCGTTATAGTTAGTCCAGCTAACTATAACTCGCGCCCCGCAATGCACTGCTGATGACGTCACATATTACATCACTCATGACATGGTCAGTGACATCACTGATGACATCACTGATGACATCTCAAATGACATCACTGATGACATCACTGATGACATCATCCAGTGACTGTGTGTTTCTGTAAAGTTTAAATATTTTTAAGATATATAGGAAAAGACGTATTGAAGAATGAGTGGGTGTGTAAGTGTCTGTATGGATGATTTAGTAGGTGCGTGACTGACTGTATAAGTGAGTGATTTAACGTATTTTACTGAATGCATGGGTTAGTGACTAAACTGGGTGAATGTCTGTATCCGTCTGTCTGTTGCTGTGTAAGTGGCTGCATGTGTTTGTGAATAGCTACATGAGTGTCTATTTGAGTTATTGAATGCTTGTGTGAGTATCTGTATGGGTGCCTGAGTGTTTGTGTGGGAGGGTGTGTGCGACTCTGTGCATAGATGTGTGAGTGGGTGATTCACTGGGTGGATGGTTTCAAGAGTGCATCTGTGATAGACTGTATGGGTGGGTAAGTGTGTGTAAGAGTGTGTTAGTGAGTGAATGTATGTCCCAGTGGTACATGTGTGAGTAACTACATATGTGAAAGGCAGTATATATGTGTGTTGGAGTATATAAATAGCTATAAGTCGAGAGTGACTGATTGTGATAGTGGCTGTATGGATGAGTGTGTGCTTGTATCAGTGATTGTATAAGAGCGTAAGAATGTGCTAGTATTTGTATGAGTAAGTGAGCTTGTGTGTGTATAACTGTGTAGGTGAGTAAATGGTAGTGTGTTTAATTATTTGCATGACTGACTAGGTGTGTGAGTACCTCTATGGATGAGTGGCGGTGTTTGAGTGTCTATATAGGAGTATGAGTGCATATGATAGTCCTGTACTGAGTGACCGTAAGTATGAGTGACTGTACGGGTGAGTGAGTGGATGTGTGCGTAGACCTAAGAATCAGTGTGTGGGTATGTAGTTATTGGTGTTGGAGTGTCTATGGTTTTGCGAATGGCAGTCTGTAATTTAGAGTGGGTGTATCAAAGGTTATATTAGGGTGTGAGAAGATGCATGAAATTATCACACAGATGATGTCATCAGTGATGTCATCAGTGATGTCATTTGAGATGTCATCAGTGATGTCATCAGTGATGTCACTGACCATGTCATGAGTGATGTAATATGTGACGTCATCAGCAGTGCATTGCGGGGCGCGAGTTATAGTTAGCTGGACTAACTATAACGGGGAATTTCACGGGTTTTGTACGAGTGCAATGTCCAACTAACTATAACTGTCCCTAAAACCTATGGTTTTTTCAGTGAATTTCAAAGGTTTTTTAAATGCTAATTTGTAACTATAACGTCCCTGAAACCTATGGTTTTTTCAGTGAATTTCAAAGGTTTTTTAAATGCTAATTTGTAACTATAACATGTCTGAAACCTACGGTTTTTTCAGTGAATTTCAAAGGTTTTGTAAATGACAATTTTTAAATGTATTAATTGTTATATAAATTTTTTTAATACTGATTTACTACATTTTTAGAAACAATTTTTTATAACATATTTTATTTTTTAAATTACATTGTAATTACATTATACATTACATTACAAAAATACTTTCTCAGAATGAATTACTTTTGTTTAAATACTTTGCACATAGGCAATAGACTTTTAAGTACAGTAGTTACAGTTGTTGCAATGGGCAACACATTTTCAAACACAATGCAACATTCAGCTCAATGTGAATTTCTAGTTAAATGCAATTAGTTACTTTATGGATTACTTTTTCTAACCACAGGACTGGATCCTAGATTCAGTCCTGGCACATCTCCTGTAAACAGTTGAGTAAAAGCGTTTTGGTTACAGTCGTGATTTTTAAGGAATATTATTGTATTTTAAAAGTTGACACTTAGAAACTTTTTCTCATAGAATGACCAATGTTATCCTATGGAAGGAAATTCACTTAGCAGGTAAGTAGTGTTATCGTTACTTTTTGTTACTCAGTGTTGGATCCTGGATCCAGCACTGGTGCATCTCCTGTAAACAGTTGAAAGAATGCGTTTAAGTCATACAGGCGATTTTTAAGGAATATTTGTAGTTTGTGAAAATCGACACTTTGAAACTTTTCTGCTGAAAACCAGACAATGGATTCCTATGGAAGAAAATATAAGTTACTGGTAAGTACGGTTAAAATTACTTTTCAGGGTCAGTGCTGGGCTAAAAGATGCAGCACTGGGTTCTCTCCTGATAACAGGTGAGTA
Organism: Calotriton arnoldi; assembly: GCA_963921515.1. Classification (NCBI taxonomy): domain Eukaryota; kingdom Metazoa; phylum Chordata; class Amphibia; order Caudata; family Salamandridae; genus Calotriton; species Calotriton arnoldi. Next base: position 325,832 of record CAWUFW010007894.1, on the reverse strand, counting down.
AATTTGAATTCGTACTTTGGTTGATTTTAGAGGAATATTATAAAGTTCCAAAACTCCACACTTAGAAGAATTTCCAAGTGAAACCAGTCAATGTTAGCCTATGAAGGAAATTCAAGTTACCGGTAAGTACGGTTAAAATTACTTTTCAGGACCAGTACTGGGCTGAAAGATGCAGCACTGAGGTCTCTCCTGATAACAGGTGAGTAAATCGGAATTCGTATTTCGGATGATTTTAGAGGAATATTTTAAAGTTCCAAAACTCCACACTTAGAAGAATTTCCAAGTGAAACCAGTCAATGTTAGCCTATGGAAGGAAATTCAAGTTACTGGTAAGTACGGTTAAAATTACTTTTCAGGACCAGTACTGGGCTAAAAGATACAGCACTGAGGTCTCTCCTTATAACAGGTGAGTAAATCGGAATTCGTATTTCGGCTGATTTTAGAGGAATATTTGTATGTTTCAAAAATCAACACTTAGAAACTTTTTCAGCAAAAAGCAGGCAATGATATCCTATGGAAGGAAATTCAAGTTACTGGTAAGTACGGTTAAAATTACTTTTCAGGACCAGTACTGGGCTGAAAGATGCAGCACTGAGGTCTCTCCTTATAACAGGTGAGTAAATCGGAATTCGTATTTCTGGATGATTTTAGAAGAATATTTGCACAATGGTGAAGGGAGGGGCGGGGCCTGTGGTGACATCTGTGCAAACGCGCCCGTGGCGCGTTTTAAGTTGGGGGATTAAGTCCCCTTGAATCCTGAGGGTCCCTAGGGGCCAACTAGCCCACCATGAACCTCCAATATGCGCCAGGGGCTGCGTTGCAGAGACGTGTAGAGAGGCCACACCCTTTTACACCTCTCTGCAACGCAGCTCTGTGGCGCTTTCTGATGTACCTGTTGGGCTAGTTGGCCTCAGGGACCCTCAGGATTCAAGGGGATGTAATTCCCCATCTTAAAACGCGCCACGGGGCCTGTTTGCACACATGTCACCTGAAGCCCCGCCCCTCCCTTCACCACTGTGCAAACGCGCCCGTGGCGCGTTTTAAGTTGGGGGATTAAGTCCCCTTGAATCCTGAGGGTCCCCGGAGTCCAACTAGCCCACCATATACCTCCAAAAAGCACCACAGAGCTGCGTTGCAGAGAGGTGTAAAAGGGGCGTGGCCTCTGTACACCTCTCTGCAAGGCAGCCTCTGACGCATACTGGAGGTTCCTGGTGGGCTAGTTGGCCTCCAGGGACCCCCAGTATTCAAGGGGAATTGCTCTCTCTGCAAACGCGCCAGGGGGCGCGTTTGCAGAGTGGTGAACGAAGGGGCGGGGCCTGCGGGCCCGATCGTTTTTTTTTTATTTATTTTTTTGTGGCCCCCTTCCTTTTTTCTGTTTTTGGGCCCTGGGGACCCCATCCCCCAGGGCCTTACCCCTTTTAAATTACAAAAAAAAACGGGAAGGGGCCGCGTGGCCCCTTCCCTGGGCCTGTATTGGCCCCGGGACCCCATCCCCGGGCATGGCCTCTATATTTATTATTTTGAGGGGGCAGCGTGGCCCCCTCCTCTGGCCATTTTAAGGCCCCGGGACCCCATCCCGGGGCCGGCCTTTCCATTTTTTTTATTATTATTTTTTTCATTTTTGGGGAGGGGGCCGCGTGGCCCCCTCCCGGGCCACTACTTGCCCCGGGGACCCCATCCCCCGGGCTGGCCCTCTCCGTTGGGGACTGTGAGGGGTCCCCAATCCCCCACAGTCCCGCCGGCTCCCCGTGTCCTACGGGAGCCGGCATTGCTTTACACATGGGGAGCAGCTAACATGCTGCTCCCCATGTGGAAAGCAATCTGCTTTGGATATTGGAAGAGAGAGCAGGTTTCCTGCTCTCTCTTCCAATATCCAAGCAGTTTGTAATGAGCAGGACGGGAGCCGCGAGGCTCCCGTCCTGTCATTGCAAACAGCAGTGTCCCGGGGTAGGCACCCGGGACACTGCAGGAGCCGGCCCTGGGGGTGGTGGTCCCCAGGGCCATCAAGGGCTTCCAGGAGGGGCCGCGCGGCCCCTCCCATTCAGTACACAGCCCCGGGAGGTGGTGGTCCCTGGCTCTGGGGTCCGTAACGGACCCCCATATTAATTTGTTTAGTGCCCCGGGAGGTGGCGGTCTCGGGCGTGTGGGGGCTGGAGCCCCCCACACAGGTTTTACAATTTAATAAAAATAAGCCCCGGGGAGGTGGTGGTCCCTCCCGCACCATTTTTCAAAAAAAGCCCCGGGGGGTGGCGGTCCCCGGGCTTGGGGGCCCTTTGAGGCCCCTCACACATTAAATTATCCCCCACCATGCCCCCGGGACTTGGGCCACCCGGGGCCACTAACATCGAGCGCGGAGACCGCGCTCGATTTTTTCGGCAGGATTCGTGCACCCTGAGCGCATCCTGCCGATTTTTAAAAAAAAACATTTTATTTTTTTTTGCCCAGGGGGTCCTTGTGGGACCCCCTGAGCAAACCTAGGGGGTCAGGGTGTTTCTACCCTGCCACCTTTGTGCGCTTTGCGCACTTGCTTCTGTCCCTCGGTTCTACCGAGGACAAAATGGCTGCCAACATTTCCTGAATCGGAATGTTGACAGCCAGCTGACAGCCAATTAACATGCAGCTCGTGATCGGGACGGTGCGCGCAGGGTGCGCTGAGGGCACGCGGACCCTACTCGGCCATAGATATCACTAACTTTTTACTTTTCGTTTTCTCAGCAACTACTGAACGGATTTACACCATTTAACAAAAAGGGTTCTTTCTGAACCAAGAACTACCTCTTTGCCAAATTTGGTGTAATTCCGTTCAGCAGTTCGGGCTGTAGCCGTGTCTAAAGTTTCCTATGGAAAAGTGCATGGGGAAAACACGTTTTGGGACCCCCTTTTTCTCGGCCCCGCTTGACGAATCCCCCCGAGACTTTCAGGGTAGGAGCGGACCGGAGCGGGCCACAAAGTTTGAAAATTTCGCGAAGATACGTCAACCGGCAAGAGAGTTATTTCAAATAGAATGTCGCGGATTTCCTATGGATAATAGGTTGTAACTATAACTATCTACTGGCGACCGCCAGTAGATAATATATATATATATATATAGATATATATATATATATATATATATAGATGTATATATATATATATATAGATGTATATACAGATTTACCAACTCTGGCGCTCCTGCACCTGAAAAACAGGACGCACTCACTGCAGGTTTGCTTTACTAATTTATTATTGAGTACACCCACACCCAACGTGTTTCGGTCTGATCTCAGACCTTAAACACGGGCTGTTTCTCATAATTCCTGTGTTACATATATTCACCCTTTACAATGACATCATTGCTATGTACTCCAAAGCATGATGATACATGTAAGTCAGTAAATCTTTTGGAATTTGAATAATACTTAAAGTGACTAAGTGCAATGGTGCACATTTTGCTATAAAGTGCATGAAACAAATGTGCAAGACATGCTTAGTGCAATATGCAAAATAGGATTTCAAATTTCATTGTAGTTTATAAAGAGGCTTCATTAGTCATCTCAGTGCAATTTCATACTGGTATGAGTAATAATTATTTATGCAGTTTTCCTATTTGAAAGTTCATCATGCAGTTAGATTTTTTTACATTCTGCCTTCATGTTATCTTTTCAACTTTTTGTTATTTATTTCCTTAACTTTTTTCTTCTACATGTTTTGAAACTGGGTGTTCCTTCAGTCCTTCAGCTTAAAGTTGTTATATTATTTTTCTCACACACTAAATTTACCCCCTCCAGTGAGCTTTGTCCTGTTTAGATATTCATCACCATTTATATCCCTCTTCGATTTTCCTTGTGTTGTTTATTTTCATTATAAAATGTTGGCCCATTGGTGGGTGCACTTTAACTTCTATGGTGTGCTCAACATAACTGATTAGTTTCCTCCGGTTTTTGCATTTTATTTCCTCATTTTTCAAAAATTCGTCCAGCATGCTAGATGCTTGAATGTATTGATTCCTTTTTATTCTTTCTTGTGTTACAAATGTACATAAAGTTCTTCATTTTGGCTAAGACCTTTCTGATTTAAAGTTCATAATAATAAAATATGTCTGGATTCCTTTTGTCTTAAATTTTGTTCATGGTTACCTTCTGTTTCTGGTATCGCAATCTGTTCTTGTCTGTGTCAGGTCTATATGTGTAGTGGGATAGAAATTCAATCCTTTCTTTAATAACGTAGCTTCTTCTTCCGTTATTTTCCTTTCCGATATATTTATAACATTTCATTCTTGTGTTTCCTTTTCTAGTTCTTGCCATGCTTGGCACACCCTCTCGTTTGCATCCCTGTTCTTTCTCTGTCCCCTTCGACCTTTCCTTGTCTGTTTTGGCTTCCTCGTCCCCTCCCTCTTGTCGAGAATTTGTTTTTGGCCCATTGCTGCTGCTATGAGGCCAGCCTCATGTTGGTTAAAAAAGTCTTCTTTTTGATTCCAGTATTTGATGATGATGATGCATTTCCATCACTTTCACTCTGATCAGTATCTGTTACGGATCTATAACTAGAATATTCCCTTGCTGCAGAGTCCAGTTAATCTTTTTTCCTGAAAGATTCAAACCTCCTTGAAAATGTAAAAATTCTTCCCTCTTCATAATCCTCCTTGTCTCCCTGAAATTTCATCTGTTTCTAATGTTTGATCTTCTCATCATGTTTTTCTATTTTCTCCATTATTTCTTCTTTTCAGTTTTGTTGATAATCTTTAAGTTGTTTTTGTATGTCCGTAATTCCTTTTCTATGTGTTTGATTAGTATGACCACTAGACCTTCAATATTATAGTCACACAAGACGTACAACGTAGGGGTTTCCATGGACGAGGACGGCGAGGATGAGGAAGGAGAGAGAGACCATGGCGAGGAGGAAGCAGCCACAGCAGGTAAGTTCTTTTTTTTATTATAATTAAATTAGGGAGGGTGTAGGGGAGCGGAGCCGAGTTCCACTGAGTTTTTTTCCAACTCCGTGGAACTCCGCGTAGTGGCACTACGTCAGCTCTGCGCTGGGTTAGTTTTAGGACCCCTCCTTTTTCTCGGCCCCCACCTGATGAATCACCCTGAAACTTTCTACACAGCAGCTGAAGTGAGTAGCAAACTAGTTTTGAAGATTTCGTGAAGATTCATCAAACGGCGCCAAAGGTATTAGCAAAACAAAAAACAAAAACTGCTTTTCCTATGGAAAATAGGTCCTAACTATAACTAGCTACTGGCGACTACCAGTAGGTGAGATAGATAGACAGACAGACAGACAGACAGATAGATAGATAGATAGATAGATAGATAGATAGATAGATAGATAGATAGATAGATAGATAGATAGATAGATAGATAGATAGATAGATAGATAGATAGATAGATAGATAGATCACAAAGCATTTATAGGGTTTTAAAATGGCAAATTTAAAAATGTACACTTTTGTTTAGACAACCAGGTACTGTAACCTATAAAATACTTTTAATAACATCTACTGGCACACAAAAGACTCAAGAGTCATTTAGAGTTTGGCATACCACCATAAGTTGTTGGTTTGCTTACCCCTGTAAACTTGCGATTCCCGCGGGGCATTTAGAGCCTATGCTGGCTTTTTCAGGTGAAGCCATTAACCTTGTGGCCCATTTCATCAAAGGGCCACCAGATCACAGTGACGGTAACCCACCCTATCTAGGCCTGTGCATCTGCCACTAGATTTCCCATCTTATGACCTCGTGCATGGTGGTCCCTGGCATATAAATCAAACACTCTGGGACAAACCTCTGTGCACATGAGGACAAATGTTTTGCTTTTTAAAACCAAAAACCAAAATAGTTTGCTGGGTGGCATAATCCATAAGTGTGCCTGCTTCCAGGTCAACAGAGGATAAGGTTTCTGCTCCATTGGAGGAAGTCTGCCCACTCTATTGTAAGATCCTCATCTACCTGTTCTTTTGTTGCTAAGCCCCCTTCCTCAAATGTCTTTGTTTTCAACAGCAAACCCTCATAGCAGGAGTTTGTTTTTGAAAAAACAATAGCCATGACATGAATTAAGCTCAGCGGAAAATACACTTTTCCATCCATCTGTCGTGTTTGCTTGTTTCATGTGGATTTTGACTACTGCAATAGTTTTGTGGAATGGAGCGTGGCTGGAAGCTTCAAAGAGGTGTTTATCCTGCCCTTCAACATTTTTGTATAGCTATTTATGTAGCACCCATGATCTAGAAATGTTTGTTGTTTTTCTGAATTGAGGTTTATCCGGGCTGGCCTTTAAATTATTATTATTATTATTCACCATATGCAGCAATGAAATCTTGCACAATATTACCTCCAGTTGATAAAATATGATAACAGAGTGATGTAGCATTTTGTCTGGTTATGCTAAAAGACATAAAATGTGGTATATGCATGTGCATTTTCTGTGAGGGCAAGTCTGATTAGGTGGTGGGGATGTGCTGAGACTTACGGGGGAATGACTATAATATTGAGGTTAAAGTGATTTAAGCGGTCAGTCGAGGAAAGAGTCAGTTCGGGAGCAACTGATTGCAAAATCTATAGTTGCTGTCATTAGAGAAATTATTAGGACATAGCTATTAAAAATCCTTTGTTGCTCAGCTCATTGAAGGGGAACAGGGAGCTATGCCAAAACCAAGATTGTGTGCCAAACCATATGATTCTACAATGATTGAGAGGTAGGTCATGGTATAAAGATGACAAGTGTACTGCAGTATATGATTGACATTGAAAGAGTGGAAATCGCATTTTATTTTTAGGGGTGCATTATAATCACGTATCGATCACACCTGCATAAAATCCTTTGTTGTATTAATGTAAAGTGTTAGAATTGTGAAATGTATTAACATGACAATGTGACGTGTTTTAGGCCATTGAAATGTAGCATGGCAAATCAACATAGAAAATGAATGTAACTAGCAGAAAACATTAACGTGAAGAACTTGTGTTGTACAATTGACACCTAATCATGAATTGAATGTGCTTATAATCATGCCATTCCATACGTAGGTAAATGTATTAGTTGAAATTGCATTAATGCTGTGTGAATTCATAAAGCTGATATGAAGTTTCTCATGTGAGCTGAACCTCGTAGGCCTGAAATGCAGTTCTCTGAAAACTCTCGCTTTAGAATTAACAGTTGAATTTCATGTGATGTGGAATTTGTTCTTTCTCACGTTTTGTATTGCAGGTGAAAGAAGCGCTCTCATTAGCTAAAATAATGTCTTTGTTTTATTGGTCAGTAAAAGAGGGAAGAAGTTACAATCATGTGGCTCGAGTCGATAAAGGAAGGTCGTTGTGCTTCACACAGGAGAAGGCCTGTGAACCAGGGACATACTGTAGCATGAAAAGTACACCGTTGTCCTGTGGAAAATCACCTCCAGGACTGTACTGAAAGCGGAATGGCGTGACTGTCGCACTTCACCCTGGGAATGCTACCTGAGAATAACTTGTTGTTGACGTTAGGGATAGTGCCCACTTCTGCCTTTGTAGAGAAATCATCTTAAAGCAAGCTCTGCCTTGGTAAACTTTATGCTACATGACCATTGATCATGGAGAGGCCTCTTAGGAAGACTCCATGTACTGTCACCTTTTACCCCTCCATCTAAAAATGCTTAAGTAGGGATGTCATCTTAGTGTTAGAGTAGGAATAGATTTAATTCTTATCACTCACCAACCCTCGATGCAGGGAAATTTGGACTTATGTTTCCTGATATTTTGTTCCCTACTTCTTGAACTAATTGTATTGCTTATGTTGCATCGTCTAAATTGGATACACAGATTTGGCTTCATGCTAATTCCTATGTATTTCTACACTCTCGTATTGAGGTGTCTTTATGTTCAGTTATATTTGGCTTTGTAATAAATCAACTAACCTTAAGTAGTTTTCTGTGGTTACTATGTGTCTAAGAGAATTATTGACTAATTGATTGGCCTCTCAATGACTTTTCTCCCCTTTACACTTTCATGCTGCGAAAAAGAACCATCAAATTGTGACTCTAAAACAGGTCTAGAACGTATGGGCCCAGCCCTTTCAGTTGGTAGCAGAGTAGGATGGTTCACACATGAGGTAAGGGGAAAATCCAGAAATAGTCTCGAATAAGTGGAATCTAGATCCCCAAAGCCCTGAAATAGAGCCCAATGATCGAGAACGGAAGGCAACGAAATCTGGAAGAGACCGATGGAGTTTGATAATGCGGCAAGATCAGCAGCGGACGGAGGAGTGAGTATTAACAGGGTGTATACTGTTTGTTAGATTGTGGGAATTATTTGATTGTGTGACGTCTTGCGGAGTTGGAGTGAGAGTCGAGCGAATGTGGTTTTGGGCGGGACGTGGTCCAAGGATTGAGATTTGAGTTGCAGGTCCCAAAGTGGCCTAAGATTCCAGGATATATAGAAGGTGTAGAAGACACCGAGATTGTGATTGTCTGGCCAAAGAATTGAGGAGTTGTCGTATCGGCAGTTCCACCTTAGACAGGGAACTTTGTGTGAAAGGGATGGATGGGAATCGTCTAATGGACCTTGTGTACAGAGGAGAACTATACAGATTTGGGTGATCCACGCTAGTCGAGGGTCATTGTGTGTGAATGTTCTTGAGTGACTGAATTCTATCGATCTTTTAGATTGCAGACCATTACGGATTTAGGATGACTGTGTGAGTGAATGTGTATGGAGAAATTGTGAAGGAGGGTGAGCCGCTGCAAGGAGTAAAAGTGATGTCAGAGAAGTGTCATGCTATGATAGGTCAGTTGGTGTAGCACCTTGCTGGGATTGGTTGGTGGTCATCTGGAAGTTGTAGCTGAAAAAGACTGTTTCATTCTAACTGGTGAACAATAAAATTACAATTTGAAATCATGCGATGTTTTAGGGTGTTGTGAGATCTTTTCAGGGGTGACAAGGGGGTTGTTACTCGATTGGGCGGAGAGTCGCCACCCGAGGATACTCCAGCATATTATATGGCGACAAAAGTTAGGCTCCTTACTATAATTTGGCTCCAAAATTGGCATAAGATGTACTTCATCAGTTAAAAGGTGATGTTTGCACTACGACCTTTGCCTAGACCAACACAGTTTGAGGCGTCAGATGCATGTATGCGTGCAGCACATGCTAAGCACAGGGAGAATTCAAGGGAGAATGAGGAAAACTGTGAGGGCATATCAGGACGCACAGTGGGACGCACAGCTTAAAAGATGTAGAGTGGATACTATTGAGGGAGAAAGGTTGTACCCAGTCCTGGTAGGAGTGGGAGGACCCCAGGACAGGAGTAAAAAAAACACAAATGTGAGTGACAATGAAGAAAGCTTGTTGGATGGACTGTTATCTGAGCATCCTCCACCTTACAGTCCTCAGGCCGGGGATGGGGGGTGAGACTCAGGAAGTGTCAGGAATGTGGAAAGTGTAACAACTCAGGTGGGTCCTGATTCAAGGGTCGTGGGAAGGATATCAGTGGGAGTAAGGGAGACAGGAGTGTCCACCTTGGGAGGCATGAAACAGAATGGGTTAACGCTCCTTCGCGGTTGCCAGAATCTCTTACAGTACCAGTTACCATTGGTCCTTTTGTTCCTTTGTATTACCTGAGCCTAGTGGGAAGCCTTAGTCAGAGACAGCTCGTACAGGCTGAAGGAACTGGATTGGGAAGGACAGCGCGTATGAGTGGGAATTGTCCTTCTTTACTGCCTATGGAATCTAGTAGTCCTTTAGCGGCGACTGCTGGTCCTTCTGGAGTACGCATTGGTTCCAGCACTATATGGTCTCAACCCATGGCAAGCACTAGTTCAGACCTATGATGTGGGAAACTCCGGTGAGAGGACCAAATTGTGTGGCTTTAGAAGCAAGAACAAGTCAGGAAGCATCTGAAAGTCAGCATGTTTTAGATGTTGCGGACTTGAAATCCTGGTTGAGAGACCATAATAGCAACAAGTAGAGTCAGAGTATTACGTTGAGCCAGAGTACCATCAAGGCTGTGGTGAAGGCGAAGCTGCTGGATGTGGTGAGGTTAAAGGTTGAGGTAGACGAGATCATCAGTGGGAATTTGCCTCTGAATAGAATAGAGACCTAGGAGCCAGATGACCTGTTGTTTGTAGCGAAGGATGTCACTGGTAGGGCAAGACGGGCACATGAGAAGTTGTCAGAGTTAGCCCAGAGGTATGGAGTAGATCTGTCTGGAACGAAAATGTTAATGGGAAATCATAGGCTTAACTACAGTGACCAGGAGCTGGAGGAAAAGAGAGTGTCAGGATTGAAAATACATATCCCAGAGTTGGTCATAGAAATAAGGGCCTGGAGTATGCTGGGTAAGTGGGAAGAGAGATGGTCAAAGTAGAAGAGCGTGAGAAAAGCAACAGGAAAGACACCACCTCCAGGAGGGGGAACGCAGGGATTAGAGGCATATCAATTACAGGAAGTGTCGAGTGGAGGGTATGTGTATGTTCCCTGGAGTAGAGGTGATCTAGCTGCGTTCACTTATGATTTTCCTAGGTTGAGGAAGAAACCTGTGGAGGGGTATAAGCAAGTCGATGTTTGTTAAAATCTCGAAAGTGTGTGGATTGACTTAAATACCTTGTTTGAAGTTGTGGTTCCTAGTGACCTACAGTCTGCTTGTAAGATCGCTAATGAGTGGCCTGCTGCTGAGCCAAAGAGGGATCCAATAGCACATGGCCGTTTGCCTGTGGTTATGAAGAAGTACAATCAGATGATCACATGGTTGCAGTCCAAAATAGCCCCTCAAGACATGAATTGGGTTAAGATAGATCGAACGACCCAAGAACCTAAAGAGTCAGTACATGCTTACTATGAGAGGCTATTACAAGCCTTTAATAAGTACAGTGGGTTAGATACGCTCAATCCTAAAGACATGGGACAATTCGTATCCAAATTTGTGATTGGACTGAGGCCGGAGATTAGCCTCATGATCCAACAGCACTTAACCTGCTGGCAAAACAAATCTGTAGATGAAATCTCACAGTATGCCAGGTACTGCAGTGATGAGGTGGATTCTAAGCCTAGAAGGATAAAGGAGAAATTGATGCTAGTTCAAATGCGAAATGCACAGAAAGGAGAGCAGGTGCAGGTAATAGTGGGGAGGGTAGCTCGTGGTCAAGGGAACATTGCAGGAGGTGTCCAAGTAACATCAGTCGGTGGGTCGATGGAACAGGGATGAGGAAGAGGTGTCCCCATAGATCCTAAGGCAGGGATAAATGTTGCAACCCTGAAGAAGACCATTGCCTGTCATTTTTGTCACAAGATCAGGCATTGGAAGCTCAAGGGTCGTCTTCATCCTGCAAATCAAGTGCAGGAAGGAGAACTCGTGCAGGTTGCAGAAGGAGTAAATCAGTTGCTGGCAGTGACTAAGCCAAGATCACTAAATGCTGGAGGGAATCAGAACCAGTTAGTGCAAGTGCCCCAGCCTCAGAGAATCTCGCAGGGGAACAGAACCTACCACCAGATGCCCTTAATGGAAGCCCTGGATGGCTTCGATCATGACCCGTCCTAATGATGGTGCCTGCGGGGGGAGGAAGACTTAACACTTGGCGCAGTCTCAGAGGTAGACCAGAGTGGGCCATATGTAGAAGAAGATGTAGATGCTCATCCTATTACATTCTTGATTGATACTGGTGCTACCCGTTCTACTGTGAATCTTCAGTAGTCCCAAACCTGCCCCTCTCTGGAAAATCGATCCAAGTTGTAGGAGTTTCTACAAAGAGGATGACAAACCCTTTGTCAGAAGAGGTATCAGTGAAAATCGGAACCTTTCAGGATCACCATCAGTTTGAGGTGTGTTATTCAAGTCCAGTCTGTTTGCAAGGGCATGAACTTTTGTGTAAATTGAATTGTACCATCTATTGCACGGCGAAGGGAATTGAATTACAGACTAATGATGAGGACATTGCTTTCAAATTGGCCTATCAGAATCATTACACAGCCATGTGTCCTCTATTGACAGAGGAGGACATGCCGCTGGATTTGAGAGACACCGTCTCTCCAGTGGTATGGGACTTCTCTGGGGAGTCAAACTAGTTCGCATACAGGTTAAGCCTAATGCAGAATTTCTGAGAACACCACCGTACAATTTGACATCAGAAACTGTGGCAGGAATTATACCTGTAATTGAGTCCATGATTGCTCAGTGCATCTTGAAGGAGATCATGGGAAGTCTGTGCAATCAACCTATCATGGGATTGCAGAAACCCAGTGGGAAGTATCGCATTGTTCAGGACCTTAGAAAGGTCAATAACATAGTGATTCCATGTTGTCCTGTTTTACCGAATTCTTCTGTGATCCTATTCCAGATTACTTGTGAAGCTGAGTGGTTCACAGTGACTGACCTCTGCCAGGCATTTTTCTCCATCCCATTGCACGAGAAGAGCCAATTTTTGTTTTGCTTTCCGTCTAGAAAATTGTGTCTTAACATGGTGTCGTATCCCTCAGTCCATCCATATTCAACCAGGTCTTGAAGAAGAACCTTGAGAGTTTGATTCTGCCCCAAAACTCAGTGTTTGTCCAGTACATAGGCGACCTCCTCATTGTGTCTGAAACGCGGGAGGCTTGAAAGGACGATACTATTGCCTTACTGAACCATCTGGCTGACAATGGGCATAAGGTGTCTCCGAACAAGCTTCAGTACTGTCTAAATGAGGTACAATATTTGGGTCATCGAATTGAAAAAGGCAAGAGGAAGGTGTCACTAGAACGAGTGGAGGTGATCATGAAAATGAATCCGCCTAGTACTCAGAAAGAGGTCAGGATGTTTTTGGGAATGGTTGGCTACTGCCGACAATGGATTCCTAATTTCTCCTTAATGGCAAAGCCTTTACAGATGCTGACCCATAAGGATGTGTGTGATCCGGTACCTTGGAATAACAACTGTCTGCTTGTTTTCCTGGAGTTGAGAAAGTGCCTATGTCACGCTCCGGCTTTAGGAATGCCTGATTACAACAAAGCGTTTTCACTGTTCTGCCACGAAAAGGAAGGTTGTGCTATCTCTGTACTCACCCAGACACATGAGGGTACCAGTAGACCAGTGGCCTATTTCTCAGCTACTCTAGATCCTGTAGCTTCAGCGTTGCCCGGATGTCGCAAATCCGTTGCTGCATCAGGTGTCAATATTGAACGATGTGAGAGCATTGTGATGGGTCATCCATTTACAGTATATGTACCGTATTCTGTCGAGCTCCTGATGACGAGAACCAAAACACAGCATTTGACAAATAACAGGTTGACAAGGTATGAACAGGTGTTGCTCGCTGCAGAGAATGTAACCTTGAAGCGTTGTTCTGTGTTAAATCCTGCTACCTTGTTACCTGTTCAAAATGCTGATGGGGAAGAATGTGAAGACCATGACTGTTTGGATGTCACTGAGCTTTGCACGAAGCCGAGACCTGACATTGTTGATGAGTCATTGCCTAATCCCGATCAAGTCCTTTTTGTTGATGGTTCATGCTTAAGAGACAATGAGGGTAATTTGAGAACAGAGTTTGCTGTCTGTACCATCTCTGGAGTGGTGGAAGCTGCTTGTTTACAGGGAGTACACTCCGCACAAGTATCTGAAATCATTGCTTTGACCCGTGCATGTCAAGTTTCTGAACAGATCCGAGTGACCATCTATACCGATAGCCAGTATGGTTTCGGTGGGGTTCATGATTTTGGACGGCTATCGTCGCAGAGAGGGTTCCTAACATCATCAGGTTCTCCAATTAGGAACAGGGCGTATGTGAGACAACTGCTGGAAGCATTGCAATTACCAAGAGAAGTGGCTGTCATTAAGTGTGCAGCCCATGGAAGGGTAGATGACTTTGTCACTACAGGGAATAGGTCCGCAGACGAAGTTGCTCGTTTCTGTGCTATGCATGCATGTGTTTTCAATGGGGAATATACTGGCGAGAGAACAGAGAAGACCGAACTCAGCATGATGCTAGCTTACTGCAGACACATGGGAGGAAGTCAGATGTTTGCACATCGAAGCCACAGACAAGGACCAAGCAGGTTGGATCAGAGCAGGTTGTGAGAAAGGGGACAATGACATATGGGTGTCAGTTGATAGCAGGGCAGTATTACCAGATTGTCTGTTGAACCCAATGGCAAGGCAAATTTATTTAGAAGCTCATATAGGAAGGAATGCAATGGTGCAATTGTTCTGACAGACTTGGTGCAATCCGAGGTTTCATGTGATTGCAGAAGCAGTGTGTCATCGGTGGGTCACGAGACAACAAATGAATGCTGGGAAAAAGATACTTGTTGCTTGAGTCACATTAGCAGATCGGGAGGTCCCTTCAATCGGATCCAAATGGATTTTGTTGAGATGCCTGTGTGTAATAGGTTGAGATACATTCTGGAGGTTGTGTGCATCTTTTCTCGATGGGTTGTAGCTTACCCAGCTAGAAGGTGTTATAGTCTCACAGTAGCGAAGTTATTGTTGAGGGAACTTGTAGGAAAGTAGGATCTACTTCTATGGTTACTCCCACTTTTTGCTTGATGTGATGTTGTTTTTGACTAGTCTGACTGGGATCCTGCTAATCAGGACCCCAGTCTATCTGCTTTCTCCCTAAATTGGTTTGTTCAGTACTTAGGTACACCCCAGATTGGATACTGGGTACCTTTATAAGTCCCTTGTATATGGTGCCCATGTACCCAGGGCATAGGTACCCCAGAGGTCTCCCATGGGCTGAAGCTATGCCACCCATGAGAGACTATTCAAAATGGAACTACAGGCCTGCCATTGCAGCCTGTGTAAGTTGGTGCTTACACCACTTACTAAAGATATAGGTTTCCTATATCTAGGGTCACTGCACTTATAAGTCACCCCTATAGTAGGCCTTTGCAATCCTGAAGGCAGGGTGCTTGGTTCTAAGTGAGAGGGTGCCCCTGCATGAGCAGGACACCCCTGCAGCCTACAGAGTCCATTCTCCCGGGTTGTCAGTGAAGCAGCCATACAGTATGCAGAAGGGCATCACGTAATAACGTGATGACCATCTCGAAAATGGCTGCAACGAATCCTATCATGTTTGGTATGAAACATGTTGGAATCATACCCCCACATCGTAAACAGTGTGGGAGGTATGATTCCAAGCACTGGAAGAGCCCTCCGTTTGGCTCTCAGTGTTCCCGGTACCAGCCTTCTAGACCCGGACAACACAAAATGGTTGATGCCGACCAGAGACACATATCTGCCCTCCTGCTGCTGAGCCAAGCTCGAGCAAGGAAAGGCAGAATGATAGGCATCCTGTCACAGGGAGGTGTGACCACCTCCCAGACAGGATTTAGTGTTTTGGGACCGGGTGGGTTCACTTACCAGTGCCAGAAAGTCTGCATGATGGGCACATTTGGTGTCCCTGTGCATAGTCCAGTTCAAACCAGTTCTGGGAACTGTTGGTTCCCGCTCTGGCACAAAGCTGGACAAAGGACATGGGAGTAACCTCCCCCTGTCCAGAGCCTCCCCTGGGAGGGTCCCCTGAATCTTCCCAACCCTTTCCCTAGGGTACTTAAGGGCTTACCTGGGTGTAGGTTCCTAGATTCGTCGTGGGATAAGATTCAGATCAGACACCACTGCACTTCTACCGTCTGGGCACTCTGGCCTTCACTGGACTTCGTTTGGGCATGATGTCGTCTCCCTTCCAATCTACTGTATTGTCTGTGCCTGTACATCATACAGGAACCTTCCATGCCTGTGAAGCATCAAAGACACCTGAAGAAAATCTCCCTTGTAGTGAAGGAGTCACTCCCCTGCATCCTTAGGCACCGCAACTAAGTCGACCGGTCTGCAGATCCTAAACTCCTCCGATACTTCGTGGGCTCTGCAACACAGGTGGTGGTTTTCCACAGCTCCCGAGGCCTGCCCTGCCCCCTCACCAAATTTGAGGCCAGCATCCCTCGCAGGAGTTGCAATAACCGAACCCCTGTGCACCACGTCCAACTTGCAGTGGCCAAGGCTTGGTTTTTTTTCTTCTTCTTTTTATTAACCATCAAAAAGTCGACATTACAGGGCACTGACAATGCGTACATGCTTCGAGTCTGGAGCATACATGGATACAAGCATACAAATGACACCGAGTTACAACAAAGACTATGGCGTAAGTTGATCATCTGAAACAGGGTCCGGGGGGGGCACAGATACATCCGCAATAGTTATTCCATTTGTTCCATATGGAGGACCATTTTTTGGGACACCCACGGGAGACATATACAGTTTTTTCTCTGAACATGCACCAGTCCATGTCGTTTTTCCAGGAGTCCACCCTGGGCGGCTCCTTTGCTCCCCACAGCTGCGCTATGTTCCGTTTAGCTATCATTTGGCCCAGCGTAGCCCATATCTTATCTCTGCTGTTGAGGTCGGTGGGCTCCCAAATATTCAAGAGGCATCTCTTGGCCTCCGGCCGTATAACTACTCCCAACACCCGACTCATACATTCGAGCACTCGTGACCAATAGGACTGGATAAGGGGGCACTCCCACATTATGTGCATAAATGAACCAATCTGCCCACATCCACGCCTGCAATCACCCCCCTCCATCCTTCCCATTTTGACCAGTGTTGGTCCGGAGACATATATGCTGTGGAGGATCTTTAACTGGACCAAACATAGTCTAGAAGAGATGGCAACCTCCTTTGGGGAGGCCAGAGCCTCCTGCCACTTCTCATCATCTATCTCCAGCCCGTCTCCCTCCCAATGCTGTCTCAGGAGTATCAGGGGATCCGGAGTGTTGTTAACTAGCTTTTTGTATGTCAATGATATAGCCCCATCCGGTAAGTAACCATTTAAGAGTCTGTCCTCTAGCGGCGAGGCGTCCGATAGGGAGGCGTCTTTTGGTAAATTCGACTGAAGTGCGTGTCTAACTTGCAGGTACCGGAAGTACTCTGAGTCCGCAAGTTCGTAGCTTTGTTGCAAATCGGCGAACGACATCACCTCCCCGTTTTTCCACAGGTCTCCGACTGTAGTTATTCCGATCAGATCCCACTTGTCGAAACCCCTTGTGGTGCCCAGTGTGCCCAGTCTTTCGAGTCCCACAAGGGGGTTGCCAGAGTGAGTTTCCCATCCCAACCTAAGCTCCTGCTAGCCGCATGCTATACAGCCACCGAATGTTTAGTCGGGCCCGTAAGGTGATACCGTTGGGGCCTGGAATAAAGAGCTCTGTAATACGTACCCCCGGGAAGTAGCCATTTGTCCATCCTGTATGCAGGATCATCTCCGAGTTTGTATACGCAATGGTTTATGGCCGCCAGGTGTGCGGCCCAGTAGTATCGCTTTATGTCAGGGAGACCGATGCCCCCGTCATACCAAACCAGAACTAACTTCTGCAGCGCAACGCGGGGCCCTCCCTCCCACAACAGGCTTCTCTGCAGGGTCTCTATCTCACCAAAGTAACTGGCTGGGACTAGGTCAAGGGAATTCTGCAGGGCGTATAAGAAGCGCGGCAGTGACATCATTTTAAATAATGCTGCCCTCCCCAGAAGTGAGAGCGGAAGTTTCTTCCAAGTGGAGACTTCGCATTTGAGCCTCATAAGTGGGGGGAGTAGATTACGCTCATAACGGAGCCTGGGGTCAGCTGCAATAAAGATACCCAAGTAGCGGAAACCCTCGCTAGCTATTTGCATGGGACAGTCACGGGGCAGGTGGGGGGTCACCGCTGAGAACGTACAGAAGAGACTTATTCCAGTTAATTCCATGCCCGGAGTACCTCCCAAAGATAGTAAAAATGTCAAGAACGACTCGTAGGGAGGACCTGGGGGAGGCCAAGAACAGGAGGATGTCATCTGCGTATAATGAAATGCGGTCCTCCCATCCCGCCGTCCACTTGAGCCCTCTGATTGAGGGACTCCAACGGATCCATGCCGCCAGGGGTTCCAAGGACAGGGCGAAAAGGAGAGGCGAAAGGGGACATCCCTGACGGGTCCCCCGACTCAGACCAAAGATCACTGATTTTTTGTTGTTAACTACCACCTGTGCCAGGGGCTCGGAGTACAGGAGCCGCACCCAGCCAATGAAACCAGGGCCGAAGCCCAGCTTTATCAGGACCGCAAAAAGGTAAGACCATTCAATCGTATCAAACGCTATCGAGGCGTCCAACGAGACCACCACCGCCGCCTCTTGAATTGTGTCAAGTTTGCCCAGGATGCTGTGAAGGCGTCGCAGGTTTAGCGCTGTGTTGCGATGGGGCATAAAACCCGATTGGTCAGGGTGTATGAGTTTACAGATCACTCGTACAAGGCGGTTTGCCAGTGATTTGGCTAGGATTTTGGGTTCGGCATTCAACAGGGAGATGGGTCTATAGGAGGAGCATTGATTCTTGGGCTTACCGTCCTTGTATATCGTCACCAGAGTTGCTACACGCTGGTCGTATGGCAGAAGTCCCTTCTCTCGGCTCTCATTGAACATATTGCGCAGGTGGGCAAAGGCTTGTTGACTTCTTTGCAAGAAGATCTTCGGGCTCCAAGTAGCACCAACCTCAAGCACCTCCTATGACCAGAATCTTCATCCACACCACATCGTGTGCATCCTGGCCCGCATCTTGTGGTGAGCTGCTTGAGGTCCTCTCGCGACTCCAGTGCCTCCAGCCTGGGGGTCCACTTGAGGGTCACACTTGTCACTTTTGGGCTCCCCTGATTGCCCCTGACTCCCCTGCCTTTGGTGAATCTCCTGGACCTTGCTGGTCCTGACGTTGCTCCTTCTTTGATTCCTGTGTCGCTTGCCTTTGCCAAGGCATGTTGTAGCTCCCGCCGGACACAGACCCCTCAGCACTCGACATCCTTCGTGGGACAGCTCATGCAAGGCTCCTGATCCTCTTCAGCATCGCCTGGTCCTCACAGCTGCAGAGTCAAGGTCCTCGTCATCCATCCTGCAACACCTGACATAGGAGGGCATTCATCTTCCAAGTCTCTTGGTCACCACTGAGTGACATAGACTCTGTCCCCTCTGCTTGCAGGTACCACTCATCAAGAATCCATCCTCGGATTCCACTGGACATTTCTTCCTTCCTCCACAGCACGACTTTCCTGAAGTCCTCCTTTGGGTTTGGCGGCGGTTTCTGACACCACTTCACACATATGCACCCGGCTTCCCTTGTGTAGGTAACATGGGTCCTAGGGTTTCCACGGGTGGAGTGGCTCTACAACCTTCTGTCTTCCACAGGGTTTCTTCAGGGTCCACTGGGAAGGGTCCTTAATCTTTAAAAATCCAACCGCGACTTGCATATAGACTTGTACGGTTCACGCGGACGTGTTCCCACACTGCACACGCTCTCCGTGGGGTCCCTAGCTACTTACCTTGAGTGGTTCTGTGGGTCCCCAGCAATTCTACATCCTCTCGACATCGTCCTGACTCAAGTTTTGGTTCTTATACCACTTTCTTAGTATACGGTTTGGTTCCCCCCGGGGCCACTGTGTATTTCGTGCTATTTACTGTGTTTCTTTGCTAATGTATTGTGTGCATTGTGTTTATCTCCATATTGGAGACATTGGAACGTACTAGAGAGTATTATATAATAAATACATATTTTTTATAAATACTTGGTGTGGTTCTTTTCACTTAATCTCTACTATAAGATTGAATTCTGGTAAAAACAAGCTGCTTTACACTCCTTCTGGACAAAGCCTGAATGCTGCTCTCCACAGCTACCACTTAGAGAGCTTTCTAAGGTTGTCTAAGACCTCTTAAATCACCATAAGGGTTGTCTGGACTGGTGCAAGGTGCCCACTTACATTAGTGGACATCATATACTAGGCCAGCTTCTCACAGAACTCAATCCTAGATTCGGATTTCCAACTACATTGGAATCGGATAGAGGAACGCACTTTCACAATGAAGTCATTAAGTTGTTGTGCACCGCCTTGAGTGTGGATCAAAGACTGCATTGTAGTTACAGGCCGGAGGCATCAGGCATGGTGGAACAGATCAACGGCATCTTCAAGGCGAGACTGGCTATAGCGTGTGCTTCGATATCTCTGAAGAGGCCTGATGCGTTGCCTTTGGTGCAAATGAGTTTGCGTAGTATTACTGATAGGAGAACTGGGTTGTCGCCACATGAGATTCTGATAGGAAGAGCAATGCGCTTGCCTGCTGTGCCACTGCATCAATAAATATCACAGATGACTTGATTCTTGACTACTGTAAAGGATTGGCTGATGTGGTTCGTTCTGTGTCTCATCAGGTTGAAGCCATAACTGTGCAGACTTCAAAAGACCTCTACCACGACCTGAGCCCAGGTGATTGGGCGCTCATCAGAAAGCATGTGAGGAAGAATTGTCTTGACTCTCGGTGGCGTGGGCCGTATCAATTAATACTGGGGTCGAACACTGCTGTGAATTGTGGCGGAATACCGAACTGGTTTCACACTTCCTATACCCAACGAGTCACAGGTCCCTCCGATGAAACAGCTCCTCTCCCAGAAGTATTTCCAGCCATCATCGAGGGGTCATTGAAGAGGACAAGCTAAGCTGTGGAGGTTTCTGAAGAGGCTGGATACACACCAGATCCATCTGAGGGGGGTCATGCTATACAAGACCCTAGTATAGTCTCTGAGGGAGACTGTAACATTGCGAGTGGTACAGAGTCTGACTCAGCAGAAGAGACTGGTGTGACAAATGGTCATGTGCAGCTTAGGAAGAAAGATGCTGTGGGTGAGTGGTGGCCTGCAAGACAGAGGAGGAGAAACCTGAGACTTGCATCCAAAAGAGAACACCGATAAGTGAATCTTCGGAGTCTGATCTGAGTGAACCTGACCAAGCCACAGGAAGTGCTCGGAGGTCCAGAAGAGCTTGAGTGCTGTGTTGGAGATATTCCTCTCCTAAGTAGACTTATCTGGTTACAATTGCCGGGGTCAGCGAGTTCCGAGATTTCGATACTGATAATGGCGGCTCCTCAGCTAAGGGGCAGAAGTGTCACCCCACTGCTCAGCAAGCAGTGCAAAAAATAAAAATAAAATGATAATAACAAAAGTTATTATCATTATATTTTTCTTTGCGGGACTCAGAGACAGGTTGGGTGTGGCGGGGCTGGACTCACCGCCGTTAGAGCAGGGTAAGGAGTGGTTTGCACTCCCTAAGTACGCATGACGGTGTGGCTGGCCCTTTTGCGCCTGCCAAACCATCATGCGCACTTAGCATGTTCTTCACCGGGGTGTGTGGTACAGCCTGGTGGAGAACGTGCCAGGCTCCCATGCACCACCTGAGCGGCCTGTTTGGCCACTCAGACCAATCACGATGCTGCTGATGCAACGTCGTGTTTGGCTGGGAGAGGCAGGGAGCCTGGGTGCTTCTGGTTCTGCAGATGGAGGAGAGGCGGCAGCTGCAACAGGTAGGTTTCTTTTTTATAATTTTTTTGTCCCCCGCCCCCCCACTCCTGTTCCGAGGCAGCCGCTACTGGATACTGATTGTCAAGAACTTGTTGAGAGTTCCTGGAATCGAAGCTAATGCACTTCTGTCATTGACTGTGCCTTTCCCACCAAGGTTGAGTCGCTTACAGACTCTGATTCTGGAAGACATCGAATTCCCAAGCTTCAGAGCTCCACACTCTCCTCAAGAGATTGCAGCATTGAGAGCTGAACTGTTACAGGAAGTCACTGAGGAGATTGGCTCTGATTTCATAAGGGATGTAAATTGAACTTTTGAACTGTAAATAAGTTGCTTGAAAGAAGATAACCTAGGCCCGAGTGGCAGAAGAATAAAAATAGGGACTTTCATCTAGACGAAGAGAGAGGGCTAGGGAAGTATTCCAAGCAGTGTAAATACTGTATAAGAGACTGTTGAAAAGAACTTTCCAAGGTTTCAAGGAAAATTTGCTCAAAGACTCTGTTGCACGTGAACAAGAGGCAGAGAAAAATTGTAGGCACAAATGTATTATAGGTACACTCATTGTAGGAGTAATCATAGTAATATCTGTAGTCATTACTGGGTCCATTTTGAGCGCGCACCAAAGTAAGGTACATGGAGTAGGGGTACATGGGACATCCACACCCACCACGGCTACCTCAAAAGAGGGTACATTAGGATCTGAAAAAGGCTTAATAGAGCAAACTAGCTGCTTCCTACATGTAGATTTGTCTAAAGGTGATTACAAGCTGAATGCTTATGCTAACCAGTTATATGAGTACGTTGACACTATGGAAGTGAGAGATTGTTATGTGTGTATGCAATTGCCTGCTTCGGTTGAGGAGGGGATTCGCTATCATCACCTACCCTTTACCTATGGCATTAGTTGTAGTTTACTTCTTAGCCTGTTTTATGTAAAGGGTCATTATGAGTGCTGCTTCCCAAATTATGATGTGGTACTCTCAGAAATACCAGTATATAAACATTTGAACAAATTTGATTACTATAAGCAAATAGAGAGAATGGAAAAGTATTTTGCACCCACAGTAACGAGGCAAGCTTTGCATACGTCAAGTTCAGAGTCGTTATGACACTATATTTGTGGGGCAGAGTGTGTGTGATCATATCTTTCTAGTCAATGGTCCTTGGAAGACGTTTCTGCAAGAGTCAGTTCGAATGGTGCCAGGAGTGTATTTTGTGTATGGGAAGAATGCATATGTTCAGCTCCCGAGCAATTGGTATGGAACTTGTTATGTGGCAGTTGTGTTTCCAAAGATATACCATGTTGAGGATCTGGAAGGTTTGGAAGGAAAATCGAACCACAGGCAAAAACGTGGACTGAGTGCTGGTTAGGTTGCGGGAGATATATTTAGAGTGATGATACCAACTTTAGGAGTGGTGTTGAATGACATTAAGATCAGGAAGTTGTCTACTATTGTGGATAATTTGTCAGTTAACACAGCTCAGTCGTTGTTACTTATAGATAGGGAGATGGTTTCGATAAGGGCGATGGTGATGCAAAACCATCTTGCATTAGATGTGTTATTGGCAAAGGAAGGCGGAGTCTTTCGAATGCTGAAGGTCCAACACTGTTGTACTTATATCCCTAATAGAAGTAAAGATCTGAGGGCATATATAAACAACATTACTGATATACATCATGAGATACAAGATCTGGCAGCTGAGGGAGTTTAGGATAAGATTGGAAAAGGATTTGGTGTAGTTGGAAGTTGATTTGCAAATTTATGGAGTGGAATCCTTGGATACATCTTGAAACCAATTATAATTGTTGTAATCTGTGTTATCATCTTGGTAGGAATGATAAGAGCATACAAATGGCACAAGGCGAGGCAAGTGGAGAACTCCTTAAGGGCAAGAGAGAGAAGGGTGGAAAGTCTGCAGGACAGTCATTACTAGAATTTGAAGAGATTGGAGGAGTTCAAGCAGAGGAGATTAGCTACAACATTTGATTAGATCGGTCTACTCTGCAGGGATTTTGGAGTGTTTTATGATGATGCAACATCATCAGATGGGGGAACTGATAGACTGGAAATCGCATTTTATTTGTAGGGGTGCATTATAATCACATATAGATCACACCCCATAAAATCCTTTGTTGTATTAATGTAAAGTGTTAGAATTGTGAAATGTATTAACATGAAAATGTGATGTGTTTTAGGCCATTGAAATGTAGCATGGTGAATCAACGTAGAAAGTGAATGTAACTAGCAGAAAACATTAAGGTGAAGAACATGTGTTGTGCAATTGACACCTAATCACAAATTAAATGTGCTAATTAATCATGTCATTCCATACGTAGATAAATGCATCAGTTGAAATTGTATTTACTGCTGTGTGAATTCGTAAAGCTTATATGAAGTTTCTTATGTAGCACAACCTCGTAGGCCTGAAATGTAGTTTTCTGGAAACTCTTGCTTTAGAATTAACAGTTGAATTTCATGTGATGTGGAATTTGTTCTTTCTCATGTTTTGTATTGCAGGTGAAAGAAGCACTCTTCTTAGCTAGAATAATGTCTTTGTTTTATTCGTCAGGTAAGGAGGGAAGAAGTTACAATCGTGCGACTCAAGTTGATAAAGAAAGGTCATTGTGCTTTGCACAGGAAAAGGCCTGGGGACCAAGGACAAATTGTAGCTAGAAAAGTACACCGTTGTCCTGTGGAAAATCACATCCAGGAGTGTACTCAGAGCGGAATGGCGTGACTCTCGCACTGAACCCTGAGAATGCTATCTGCGAATAACTTGTTGAAGTTAGGGATAGTGCCCATTTCTTCTGCCGTCGGAGAGAGAGCATCCTAAAGCAAGCTATTCCTTGGTAGCTTTATGCTATATGACCATTGATCGTGGAGAGGCTTCTGAGGAAGACTCCACGTACTAACACCTTTTACCCCTCCATATAAAAAAGCTTAAGTAGGGATGTCATCTTTGTGTTGGAGTAGGAATAGATTTAATGCTTTTCACTCCAAATTAGGACTTAGGTTTCCTGATCTTTTGTATCCTACTTCTTGAACTAATTGTATTGCTTATGTTGCATTGTGTAAAATGGATACGCAGATTTGGTTTCATGCTAATTTCTATGTATTTCTACACTCTCGTATTGAGGTGTCTTTATGTTCAGTTATTTTTGGCTTTGTAATAAATCAACTAACCTTAAGTAGTTGTCCGTGGTTACTATGTGTCTGGGGGAATTATTGACTAATTGATTGGCCTCCTAATGATTTTTCTCCCCTTTACACTTTCATGCTGCGAAAAAGAACCTTAGAATTGTGACTCTAGAACAGGTCTAGAACTTATGGGCCCAGACCTTTCAACATTTAAGACAGGTGTTTGATCATTAACTGGACAGAACTGTATTCACAAAAGGCATTTAGGAGTAGTAAAGTTAGGATTCCTAACTTTACTACTCCTAAACTGAGAAAAATCCTAACTTTACGACTTTCGGTATTCACAAAAGGCATTTATTTAGGAGTAGCAAAGTTAGGATTCCTAACTTTACTTCTCCTAAACTGAGAAAATCCTAACTTTACGACTTTCGGTATTCACAAAAGGCATTTCGGCCCTTTGTGAATACCGAAAGTCGTAAAGTTAGGATTTTTCTCAGTTTAGGAGTAGTAAAGTTAGGAATCCTAACTTTACTGCTCCTAAATGCCTTTTGTTATGTTATGTTATTACCATTTATACCACGCTCGGATACTACAAGAGTGTCCCGGGACGAGCCTCGAGAGGTGATAGATGGCCAGCTTAGTTGAAAAGGAGTGTTTTCAATTTTTTTTTAAAAGAGCGGGGTCTTGAATACTACGTAGGTCAAGCGGTAGGGCGTTCCAGGCCAGGGCGGCTTTCACACTAAGTGAACTGCCTCCCAATCTCTGTAATCGAAAGCGGGGAACCGAGGATAGGAGATGGTGTGAAGAACGGAGTGGTCTGGATGGAACGTAAAAGGAAAAGCTTTTTTGGAGATAGATTGGACCCAAGGCGTGAAGAGCACGATGAGCTATTACAAGGGATTTGAATTTCACCCGTTCTGCTACGGGCAGCCAGTGCAGCGCTCTCAGATGTTGTCTCACACTGCTTCTAACAGGAATGTCCAGTAGAAACCTGGCTGCCGCATTCTGAACTACCTGTTACCTGTTCAGCAGATAGCCTGGAGTGCCGACATAAAGAGCGTTGGCGTAATCTATCCGAGATAGAATAAGGGCCCGGGTGACCGTTTCCCTTGCCGCCCTAGGAAGGAGGGGAAAATACTGAATACCGAAAGTCGTAAAGTTATGATTTTTCTCAGTTTAGGAGTAGTAAAGTTAGGAATTCTAACTTTCCTGCTCCTAAATGCCTTTGTGAATACCGAAAGTCATAAAGTTAGGATTTTGTCTCAGATTACTTTTGTGAATCGGGCCCTATATGTCCCTCACATTTAGTATAGTTTATCCGACCAAAACAAGTGGGTCTGTTCTTCCCCTAAGTGTACAGCTCATTTCATGTGTGAAGATTGTTTTTAAAGATTATGAGGCCTATTGAGGGCTTTTTTGGAGAACATAAAGTAATATTCCTAAAATACTCTTTTATGTATTCTCACAAGACTCTGTGAATTGCCTCCAACATCACGTAAAATAGGAATATATTCAGAGGATTTTCATAAACTATCAGTATAAACAGAAAGGACTAGACCCTCATTGTACTTTCTCTCATAGGGAGTTGGAATGTGGATGTTTTGGGGGCCATTCACAAAGGTATGTCAGAGTATGTACTTTAGGAGTACTACTTCTTTAGTACTACTTTCGGTACCCATCAATGCGTTTGTGAATCGGAGCCTTTGTTTCTCAAGGAAAACGTTTACCTATAATGTGGAAACCTAATCCTCAACTTCGAATGAGCTTGGCCAATAGCAAAGTGCTAGGAATTATTGTAGAGGCAAGTGAGAGGAAAAGGAGTATTTGGTCTTTGCGCTGAGTGTTTACATTGCTCCCCTGACTCTCTTTCACTTCTATGAACAGGCATGCTCATGTTCATTTTCATAAAGTACTAATAAACATTTGACAAGGAGATAAATAATGTTTGGGTAATCGTCTCACATGTTTAGTCAACAATGAACACGTGAGTGAAATAATAGCAATATGCACAAAGTCAAACATTTTGCACAAATGTTGCATATCACCCGCAACACAGTGTGCCAGATACATTTAGAGATTCAGCTAGAGAGGAACATCTATAAAAAATAAAACACAATCTTTAGGTCAAGCCTGAGCCAGCATGCATGCCCTGCTCTGGCGATCTGCTGTAGTAGAGTATGGAAGAGAAGCCCCGCCCAATCTGTGCCCATATTTTTCATTGGCTTGTGTCTCTGTCCTTCGTAAATGCTTGCTTCTGATTCTGTAATTAGCTTGTTAGTCCCTCCTTAGTACGGCCATGTCTTCATTTGTAACCTCCCATGGCTACTGGCCCCTTTACTTCGGTTGTTACACTGTACGTCATTTTAAGCCTCTAAACACTTCTGTTTTTTCATGAGTTTTTTCTACTGCAGGCACAACATACTTTCCTGCAATATTCGATTTAGGCCCAGATCTCTGTACTGGTGTGAATGTATGACATTGTTCTGCATTCTGTCCATCAATTGTTCTTTTTGAGACGGGTATGCCCAGACGTGGGTCCCGTGCTCTCCATGCCACTGGAGTCAAGCTATCCTGGCTGATGAGGACTGAAAGCCCAAAACCGGTCCTAGGATGCTTGTTTCCAGTCCAGGGAGGACCTGGCCTGGTAGTTCGGGCTGGACTGTTCCAAATGGGCGCAGGGTCAAGACTGATTTGCATATGGCTGGGTCCAAACTGGAATGGCATGGTGAGCAAAAACACAATGGATTTAGGCCCAGATCTCTGTACTGGGGTGAATGTATGACATTGTTCTGCATTCTGTCCATCAATTGTTCTTTTTGCATTTGTCACCCCGAGTGGGAAGGGTATGCCCAGACATGGGTCCCGTGCTCTCCATGCCACTGGAGTCAAGCTATCCTGGCTGATGAGGACTGAAAGCCCGAAACCGGTCCTAGGATGCTTGTTCCAGTCCAGGGAGGACCTGGCCTGGCAGTTCGGGCTGGACTGTTCCCAATGGGCGCAGGGTCAAGACTGATTTGCATATGGCTGGGTCCAAACTGGAATGGCATGGTGAGCAAAAACACGATGGATTTAGGCCCAGATCTCTGTACTGGGGTGAATGTATGACATTGTTCTGCATTCTGTCCATCAATTGTTCTTTTTGCATTTGTCACGCCGAGTGGGACGGGTATGCCCAGACGTGGGTCCCGTGCTCTCCATGCCACTGGAGTCAAGCTATCCTGGCTGATGAGGACTGAAAGCCCGAAACCGGTCCTAGGATGCTTGTTTCTAGTCCAGGGAGGACCTGGCCTGGCAGTTCGGGCTGGACTGTTCCCAATGGGCGCAGGGTCAAGACTGATTTGCATATGGCTGGGTCCAAACTGGAATGGCATGGTGAGCAAAATCACGATGGATTTAGGCCCAGATCTCTGTACTGGGGTGAATGTATGACATTGTTCTGCATTCTGTCCATCAATTGTTCTTTTTGCATTTGTCACCCCGAGTGGGACGGGTATGCCCAGACGTGGGTCCCGTGCTCTCCATGCCACTGGAGGCAAGCTATCCTGGCTGATGAGGACTGAAAGTCCGAAACCGGTCCCAGGATGCTTGTTTCCAGTCCAGGGAGGACCTGGCCTGGCAGTTCGGGCTGGACTGTTCCCAATGGGCGCAGGGTCAAGACTGATTTGCATATGTCTGGGTCCAAACTGGAATGGCACGATGGATTTAGGCCCAGATCTCTGTACTGGGGTGAATGTATGACATTGTTCTGCATTCTGTCCATCAATTGTTCTTTTTGCATTCCTGCAATATTCAGCACACGATGCATGCTTTCATTTTACAAGCATGGACGCCGCGCATGAGAGCGGCTGAATGGGCAACGGAGGAGCAGGGAGCCAGGCAGACACCATGGGGAGTGAGTATCAGCAGCCCACTGGGAGAGCACGCAGCCAAGCCAGGGAAGCAGCCTGCCCTAGAATTCAACTAAAATAACGCCAAAATCCGCCATTTTAATACTATGAGTGGATGACGTTTGCATTACAAATGCTTGTTTAAAGTGGCAGCAAGGCATAGGAAATCAATAAAGGAGGGACCTACAGGCCGAAGTTGCTTCCATAGCATTTTAGATCTCGCAAGACGCTATGGTTGTCTGACCCTTCTTTCTAGCCATGGTACATACCTATAAATGTAAAGACACCTATCAGGCTATAGTTCTACCATGGTTTTGAAGGCCTTTTGATGTCTACATGGATGCAACGCTGTTGGATATCCTTCGCATGTATTCATGTGCAGATTAGTATTTGCTCACCACTTGGCTCCGTAGATTTGACCCTGCTGCCTATTATTATCATTATTGTTGGATTCAACTTTTGTATTTCGCTTTAGAAATGCGCTTTTGTAGTTCTTTGATTTTTTTAGCCGTAGGCCTCGTTGCACAGCCATCTGCCAAACAGCAAGCCTTTCACTTTGTACATTTTACAACTGTTTATGCTGGAAGTATTATTGTTGGATTCCTTGTAGGCATTTTGTTTAAAAAATATGTTTTAGGGATCTTGGATTGTTGATTAAGAAGCCTCGCTGCCCTGTTACCTGCCTGGGCAGCATACACATCACTTCACTTTCAAAATGTTTATGATGTTATAGCTATTGTTTTTAAGTTGCTGTTGTAGGTGATGTACTGTAGTTTTATGTTTTAAAAAATAAAATTGAATAATTTATACAATGATGATGACTAAGTTTGGGTTATAGGTGGTGCTATTAAGAGGCATGCACAGTAAATTATAGCAAACTAGGTACTTTTGCTCGAATTACTATTACATACAGAGATAATGTGTTTAAGTTTGCATACCAGAGAACTATGGGGTCTATTACGATGGCGGTCGGATGTCGACCGCCCGGCCGGCGGCGGTGCCCGCCGGACCGGTGGTGGAGATCCGCCTGCACCGCAAGCCAGAAAACCGCCGGTCCGATTAGGATGGCGGTGGCGACCGCGACGGTGGGAAATTTCGACCGCCGCTTTTCCGCCGGTCGCCATCCGCACTCCTGCCTGGCAGGCGGAAAAGGACCAGGATAATGGTGGCGGTGCAGAGCAGGCTCTGCCGGCACGATTATGATGCCGGCGGTAGCCAGCCTTTCCGCAGCGGTCAGACCGCCATGGAAAGGCTGGCGGAGATTGTCTTCCGGGGGCCCGTGGCGGGCCCCCGATGTTTGTGAGGGGATGGGGGTGCACTGGGGGGTACCCATGGCCCCTCCCGACATTCCCCTGTACCAGGTGGCAGGCACTGTGCAGTGCCTGCCACTTAGTGCAGGGAAATGCTGGACATGCCCATTTGGACATCGCGGCGGTGCTGCGGGTAGCAGCAACCGCCGCAATGTTAAGGCCCGCGATCCGACCGCCGCGGTCGGATTTCGAGCGCGGGTCATCGTAATTCGACCAGCGGTGATGCCGCGGTCCATGCGGGCGGTCTTTTCCCGCTACCATGGCGGTCGGGGAGGTTTTCCGACCGCCATCGTAATGACCCCCTATGTTTTTATGCATTTGTGATGCATCTCAAGCAGGGCTGGGTGCTTGCTGTTGATGTGAACAAAATAAGATATTGCAGAGGATAGCGAATGAGACTTTAAGAGACGGGTCACAGGAGCGGCAGTGGACCTCATGTATTAGAGCAAGGGCTGAGCAGCCTTTCAAGCAGCTTTGATATGTCAGCTGTAGTAGTAGTGCACAGAAGAAAACATTGTGTCCCTTCACTACTCCCTCTTGATAGGTCTAATGCAGGAAAGATTTACCAAAGGATTTTATTGCTGGGTTTTAATGTTTTGTATTGATTGATGTGTGCTAGTACTCTTCGATCTGCCGTTTGCTAGAATTTTATACTAATGCGTCTCCCCGTGAGGGAGTTCAGTCGTGGATCACTTGTTCTCTGCCAATAGAGACTCAAGCTGCTCTTGTTGGTTTGACACCCCTTCCCAACCAGGCATTAGGATTTGAGGTTGTTTGCTTATCCACTTCAGAGAGTACGGGGCCTAGAAGTGTACTTTACCCTGCGAAGTTAGTTATGGTGAAACCAGTTTGCACATAGCTAATCCCATGCACCTTTCAAATGGCACAACCTGAAAATGATGGATTTGTGTACTCCGGGGGCATAAAAGTAGTGATATTCCCGTCTAGTTTATTTGCATGTCGGTCTGTGAGTCTTTGTTTACACGTGTCTCTGTGTGTTTACTTGTGTTTATTCATCCGTTTAAGCATTCTCTATCCCCCCACTATCCTTCTCAATCCAAATAATCTGACTAACATATTCACCACTCAAATTACTTTCATATTTTTCGCTACACTAATTCACCACTAATCCCTTATGGGTTCCAAAGTAGCGTGCTACTCAGCGAAAAAAAAATAATTCAATCCCCCATCAGGGGTAGCAAGCGCTATATACCTAATGTACCGCATAGCTAAATACTTATAAGGTCCCAAAGGCGAGACCGTTTGCATTGCAAATGCTTGTTTTTCTTCTGCAGACACTTCCTGGGATCTTTTCGAACTTTTCTAATGTACCACGGAGGAGAAACGAAACTTAAAATTTAGCTGCCATGCTCTTAGGTATTCCTCCTCCACTCTGACCGACGTCATGTCGCGTGAGACTCCTGATGGCATGTGGGAATAGCCATCCACGGAGCCTGGCTCTCTAGCAAGCACAAGCCCCCGTGCCGTTGACATCATCAGAGGACAATATTTGTCCACTTTGATGTCTATGAGCCTGGAAGATGGGCCCTGGATTCGCATGGCCACTGTGGTCTCTGGCACCCTTGAGAGGATCATAAGCAAAGTTTACAATGCATATAAGACACACGATTATCCTGCCAAAATAAACGTGACAAATGTTAAACAGCTGATAGGCCTGCATCTCCCGGGTCCCTATCCACAAAAGACAAATAGGAAACAGGACTCTTCTAGATTCAGTCTGTACGTTCCGCACAAGCCAAATGTAGGAGCAAAACCGCTTCATTTCAGCCCTCACAGTTCAAAGACGAAATAAAACCATCGTCTAGTAAAAAAAAAACCTGCATACTGTTTTATTGGGGACATGTCGTTTCAGCAAGGTGCTGTTTATTGAAGTTTCAATAAAAAGAGAGGGCTGTTGGTGGAGCGGCTCCCCACACTGTACACGTGCTCTCTGGTGGTGACTCACACGCTGACATTGCTCATTTTTAAAAGTAAACATGTCTACAAAGAGCACTCATTAGCATGTGAAGAAGGGATGTCTGGGCGAAGACAGGCTGACATTTAAAAACACCTCCATCTCCTGCGCCCTTTTGTTAAACATATACAAATTATATCGGTGTAATTGAAGGTTGTGTGGATCTGCAACCCATCTAGATGTTAATTCTCCAGGCAACAAACAGATCCGAGCACGCCAACTTTTCACACCACTAGACACAGCAGTCGCTTTCAGGTGGTGCAGCGCAAAATTGGCTACACCTTTGCACGTTACATAACATGACCGTGTACTTAGCACGTGTTTCTCGTGTGGTCTAACAATATTAAAATAAGTGTTGCACTGGACATTTATTTCTAAAGTGCATTTACTGTAGAACTAGTGAATTTACTAAAATGATGTGCTTGTACAATATCAAATGAAATATTAATAAACCACCCTTACTTAGTAGAAATGTACTCACTATAAAGACGAATTTGACTCACATAATGTGTGCCTTAATATATTAAATGGCATTTACTGTTTAAATGATTAAATAGAAACCATCCTCATATATGCAGAATATGATTACTGTAGAAATGACAAGTTTATGTAAAATGTGCACTAATGCTATACATATATTGCCAACAACGTAATTCCTAGACACACTTATACATATACCTTTAAGATTTTACTGTATGCCACATGTAATATGAATCTAATGTACTGACATCTTGCATTTACTTGTTTTTAAACGTGCACACTCATATTAAATGTGCACTCTTGCTTTACCAAGTTAAGGTGACATTTTAGGCTTAGAATTCCCCATGCTGCTTAAAATACTGTTTTTCATTTTCTGCTGACATGACTTTTCTTGCAGGTATTCACACGCATTGTTAGTTTGAGAATAGATACAATACTGTCCAAGGGATAGAGAGCGAGAGCCTGAGAAGAAGACCTTGACAAAAGAACACAGAGATTCAGAGCGTTTACTGAAATGACTATTCAGCAAAGTTACCACCTTACCTGAGTGTGAGAAGACGATGAAGTTCCCATGTCCAGTGTGGGATACTTTGGAAATGTTGCAGCCTGCAATGTGAGAAGGGAGAAAGACAATGGACCCCTGATGATGCGAACTGAGGGGTGTTAAGATTTTGGTGTGAATAATTGAAGTCTACACTGTCTGAGGTTACCGCACGTTTCCTTGGGTCTTTGAGAGGTTCAGACCTCTTGCTCCCCTTAATGCTTTCCTAAGTGTGGCTTAGGGTAACACTTACTTCCCTGACCCAAGAAGGCTCTTGACCGAGCTTCTGTAATGCTGACACCTTCCTACTTAATCTCCTGTTGAGTTCCATTTTCCTTTGTGGAATTTCTTGATTTTTGAGATCCTTTAGACTCTAGAACCGTCCTCCTAGCATGGACTTTGCTTTAGGAAATTTAGACTTACCCATCTACAGACGAGAAAATCTGAGACTCTTCTCTGAGTATCAAATACTTCGGTTAATCTTTTGTATTGCTGTGACAGAACTCCTTGTTTGCTTGATTCTAGTTCGCCTACATGTCTTTAGGAGGTTAGGCATTCCTGTGGTTATTCTGTATCTTTGTAGCATGGTGCTAAGAGTCGTGTATCTTAACTTATTTCTTAATTTGCAATACACCTTCTTAACCATAGTTACTGATTCCTGGTCCTTATTGTGTAGCCAAATGGGTTACAATATTAAATGAAATTGATTGATGTAATGTTAACTCCCATCACCTCTCGGTCAGGGAAAAAGGTCCATCGGAGGTAAGAAAGCGGGCCCAGAGAGCGCTATATCACAGGCTGCCATAAATACCCCTAACTTATGTGTTTATTTAAGGCCGCACTCTTGCCTGGGTACCTGTGTGCTGAACAGACTACTGTGGGGTACTAAACACAAGTACTGGTACTATTGTTCCACATTAATGTGAAAGAGCCTGCCCTCAGACTTACTCAAATATGTTTCTATGGACTTTATTCATGTATTGCTGCAGCTGAAGATAGTGTTAGAGTTTTTTCTTACTTGTTGTGTCAATGACATAACATGGCATGACATAACATGGCATAACATAACATGATATTGTACTAGTGTAAGAAATTGGATTATTATTTGGGGTGGGTTACTACTCACCTCAAGAAATAATCACAACCCTTGCGATGGTGAACCCTCAAAGTCACTAAATTAAACAGAGCTCAGCCCCATGGTAGCTATGGTACAGAACAGACTGGCTTAATTTAAGGCAATGTGTAAATTATTTATGCAGTCCCAAAACAATTATAAGGTCAAAATGCAAAACAATAAAAATCCCAAACCATGTACGTAAAATAAAGTAACATTAAATAAAGAAAATGACTCTAAAATGATGATAAATCCAATAAGGGGAACCTAAGATATGATTTCTTTAAGTTTTCAGTATAATTAGCACCGAAAAGTGCCAATGAAAGTCAATTGTCACGATAGACTGAGGCCTAGGCGCAATTTGAGGCTGACTGTGATGGAGTGTAGGTCAGATACACTAACTAGGGTCATCCTGGTCAAAGATTTTGCCTTCTGACTTAGTCTTTTAAGTCCCAGTCCATCACAGGAGTACACTTCTAAAGTTCCTCCCCCAGGACCTATTGGAAGGCCCTTAGAGACTCATAGGGTGTCGGGTATAGGTCAACAGCAGGATCCGGTCCAGGCCAAGTTGCCACTGGTCAGCTGGGTACCTCCATGAAATGGCCTTTTTGTAGCTTGTTATCTCCAAGGAGGTCACAGGAGGTCAGCCAACTGACCCTTGGAGTCCACTTCTTTGTACTGGGTATAAGAGGGAGCAGCCCAGTCCTTCAGGACTCCTCTCGGGTCACAAACAACAGGTCAAGTCCGCTTCTGATATTCTGCAGGTTCAGAAAGTGTTCTCAAGTGGATGTCTGGAGATGCTACATTTATGATTGACACAAGCTAGTGGGTGGGGGGACTCGTAGCCCCTAACCAATGGGACACAAGGTCCCAGGGCCAACCCTGCCTACATTTTCAGTAGTTTCTGTTTGCAGTAGTTTCTGTTGCCTTTACTTCAAAGCGGCCAAAAATGCAATATGTCAGGATGTTTTAAAGCTGGCAAAAGTCTTTAGTCACACTAAACTTGTGCTCTGAGGGCTGTGGTGTGCATGGGGAGTGTACTATGGTAATACTAGTATCCTTCCACAAATAACACTAAAATCCAGTTTGGAGCAGGTACTTTACCCACACCAAGACCAGGACACAAATCTCCTAGGACAATAAAAGGGTCCTTCAGCAACCAAACAGTGAATACACAAAAATTGTCTGGGCATCC
The DNA here is from genome assembly GCA_963921515.1 of Calotriton arnoldi. NCBI lineage: Eukaryota > Metazoa > Chordata > Amphibia > Caudata > Salamandridae > Calotriton > Calotriton arnoldi. The sequence goes on along the minus strand of CAWUFW010007894.1, from coordinate 290,914 downwards.
AAGAACTTCCAGCAGGCAAAAGATAACTTTCTAAACATTACTTTTCCTTATTATTTATTAAAAATCCGACTTTAGCATTGAATAGGATTTTCAATAAGTATTAAAATAGCAGTTTTATTATTTTTTATCTGGTGTCGTACAGGAGTACTTTTTTAATCTGTGCTATGGTTTTATTCATAAGACAGCTAGGCCTGCTATGGTGAAAATATCTTTTAGGACTTTGCCACCATAGGGACATAGTAATTGTAGGCCCGATTCACAACGGTAAACTTACACTTTTGTGTAAGTTCACTACTTTTCGGTATTCACAAAGGTAAACTTACACCAAAAGTCTAACTTTACTACTTTTCGGTATTCAAGTCTAACTTTACTGGTAGTAACTTACCTTTGTGAATACCGAAAAGAGTAAAGTTAGACTTTTGGTCTAAGTTTACCTTTGTGAATGCTGAAAAGTAGTAAAGTTCGACTTTTGGGCTAAGTTTACCTTTGTGAATACCGAAAAGTAGTAATCTCAGTGGCATAGCAAGGGGGGCGGAGGGGGGCTGTCAGCCCCGGGCGGCACGAGTTTTACAGCCATCCCAGGAATAGCCAGCACCCCCCTGCTCTTACATGCAGCCGCTGTGGGCAGCAAACGCAGCGACCGCCACGGGCGTCACAAGGCCTAGCTACTCCACTGAGTAAACTTACACAAAGGTGAACGTTTACCTTTGTGAATAGGGCCCATTATGTTTTTAATATGTCCCACTTTCAAATACCATGGACCCTACCTTGTAGATTATAAGGTTTAAACAGGAGTGATTTACTAATATTTAACAGGGAGGTTTTAACATGGCAAAAGGGGTTTAATTTGACAGGTCCCAGTGCATGTTTTGCACTGTTACAGTTAGCCTACAGTGGTAGGCTACAGTGTATGTGTGACAGTCAGATTACAATGGCAGGGCTGAAGCCATGTTTGCACTGCCACTATAGTGGATGGCACAATATGTGCTGCAGTTCACTAGTGGCATTTAACTTCCAGTCCCTTGGTACACCTTGTACCATATAGGGAAGTTAAATATTCCAATTCAGAATATGCTGATTTGGCCATGTTTAAAGGATCGAGCATAGGCACTTTTAAACTGGTTAGCAGATGTGAAGTGCCCAGAGATCTAAAGTTAGCAAATATAAAGGGTTTGGCAAAAGGCAAAAAATCTGGGGTGACCATGCAGAAAAGGCAGATTTCTTACAATTACAATTTAACAGGAAATATAATATGATATTACATGACACAAGACATAGCATAAATTGATTTAGAGTATCTGCGAATGTGTGCGCAACAGAAGTAATATAAGTGGTTGTCGGGTTTGTCATTTGGGCCTTACAGAAAGAGAAAGAGGAAAAGGTGTGTGCTTTTTTGGCTTTTTGGCATTATGTTCAGGAGTAGTTGCAGTAATTTCTTCGGGGGACATGTTTTGCTTAGTATGATTCTGTCTCTCACAATCAATCAATCAGGTATTTATAAAGCGCGACTACTCACCCGTAAGGGTCTCAAGGCGCTGGGGAGGGGGGGGTGCAGGTTCCATTCCATCAAGGAGGTCTGTCGAAGAGCCAAGTTTTGAGGTTACTCGTGAAGATGGGGAGTGATGTTGTCTGTCTGAGGTGGAGCGGTAGGGCGTTCCAGGCTCTGGCCACGAGGAAGGAGAAGGAGCGGCCTCCCGATCTGGTCTTTCTGGCACAGGGGACCACGGCGTAGGAGAGCTGGGCTGATCGTAGGGTCCTTTGGGGTGCATGGAAAACGAGGCGGCTGTTCAGGTACGCTGGCCCGGCGTTGTGGAGGGCTTTGTGTGCGTGGGTGAGGATCTTGAAGGTGATTCTAGCCTCGATGGGGAGCCAGTGGAGTGTGCGCAGGTGCTGGGAGATATGGCAGTGTCTTGGCAGGTTGAGGACCAGTCTTGCGGCGGCGTTCTGGATGTTTTGCAGCTTGCTAGTGAGGTTTTTGTTTATTCCGGCGTAGAGTGCGTTGCCGTAGTCAAGTCTGCTGGTGACGAGGGGGTGAGTGACAGTCTTTCTGTGCTCGAGGGGGATCCATTTGAAGGTCTTACGTAGGAGGCAGAGGGTGTGGAAGCAGGAGGATGCCTAGAGTATGCCTCTGTTCTGGTGAAGTATTTCCCAGGAAGTTGGGGCAGGTGTCGAGCTCTTTGCCGCATTATCAACATTAGCATGCTGGGCATAGTTACACAGGAGCCAAGGCTCAGATCGGCCCACTGCAAATCTCCTGTTTTTCTTACTTATATTGGTGGATGTTGTCTCTGTGTGGTGCCCCTGGGGGAACCAAGCCATGAAGTAATTCTGCATTGAGCACTATTTCCTAGTGCAAAATACACCCTTGTGTCCATTTTGGATGTGAGGGAGCCTTTTTGTGGTAAGAAAATAGCGCTAAAAGCAGAATTACTCTTCTCACATACTTCCGCGTAATCTTGTGGACTTTTTGGGTAAGTCCACTTGACTACACTAAACAGAATTATGCAAATTACGCCCACCCCTAGCTACTGATAGACATTTGACTCTGGTCACTTCATGGTTTGAACTGAAGTGCCCAGGGCTGAATCTATCAGTGATGCACCCCCTCGTCATGAGAGGGAGGACCTCACAGCTCTTTGCCGGGCTGAGGAAGTCCCACCCTCAGGGTTGTGAAATCTTCAGCTTGGCAAAGTTCCGCTCAGACAGCTAGGAGGCTGTGCATACGGCGCATATTCAGTGCCTGGCTGCCCGCAAATGACCTTTGCTCAGCCTAAGTAACACTCTTCATGTTTGAAAAAAGGTGAGGGGGTGGGGCCTCTCCACTCTTAATGGCGGGCCATGCCTGGTATCATCCTGCCTCCTCTGGAGGGCCTGCATTGCAATGCATGTCAAACTCTTTTATAACTAAAAGTACACTCAACCATGAAACATTTTGCAGGCATGTTTTGACTGCTTTTGCCATGACTCTAGTGTAAGCATGAATTTTAAATGGCCTAGTATTGCTTCTTGTTTATCACATGTGCAGCCAATTTGGGGTCAGGCCTTCTCAATGTGATAAACAAAAAGCTATTAAGAGGTGTATGAGATGCACACATGTTAATATGTGAGCAATGATTCACAATACAGTAACGCAGGACAGGAGCAGGACCATTATGAACACTCTCATTCCTTCCAAAACCATCACCTCCAATACCCCCATCAACATAAAACCACCAATGCCAAACTGATGTCACCACTACAACTACAAAGCAAAGGTACAGCCAATAGCTCCGCTTTAATATGCTACAACTTGGAAACAATATTTCTACATGCATGTGTTTGCATGCTTTGTCATCTACTGCCTTTAGCAATGCTCGTTGTAAAATGGTTTAACCACGGTGTTTTTCTGTTGAATTAATGAACTGTTGAGTATTTGCTAACGAGGCACTGGTTTTAACCTGTTGAACTGGTGTGTTGAGAACTATTTGTGAAATCATGCTCTAAGCGATATTTGTTGAATGATGCACTGAGGGATTGTAGAATGGGTGCACTCTGGATTAAAACTGAATTAACGCTTGAGGATTATTGTGAGGAAGATATGCTGAGCATTGTTTGTTAAGGTGAGGAACTGATAAATATTTATCGGATGGGTTCACTGAGAGGTACTGAATGGATGCACAAATAGTTATTTATTTAATGTTAACACTGGATAGTATTTGTTGAATCAATTCAAATATTTGTTGAGTAGACTCACTAAGGATTTTTGTGCAAAGGATGTACCAAGAGTTATTTGTAGAAAAGAATGTAATGAGGGTTACATGTTGAATGGAGGTAATGAGGGTTATTTGTTAAATGGGTGTAATGAGGGTTATTTGTTGAATGGATGTAATGAGGGTTATTTGTTGGATGGATGTAATGAGGGTTATTTGTTGGATGTAGTGATAGTTATTTGTTGGATGTAATGAGGGTTATTTGTTGAATGGATGCAATGAGGGTTATTTGTTGAATGGATGTAATGAGGGTTATTTGTTGGATGTAGTGATAGTTATTTGTTGGATGTAATGAGGGTTATTTGTTGAATGGATGAATGAGGGTTATTTGTTGAATGGATGTTACGAGGGTTATTTGTTGGATGTAGTGATAGTTATTTGTTTGATGTAATGAGGGTTATTTGTTGAATGGATGTAATGAGGGTTATTTGTTGAATGGATGTAATGAGGGTTATTTGTTGGATGTAGTGATAGTTATTTGTTGGATGTAATGAGGGTTATCTGTTAAATGGATGTAATGAGGGTTATTTGTTGAATGGATGTAATGAGGGTTATTTGTTGGATGTAGTGATAGTTATTTGTTGGATGTAATGAGGGTTATTTGTTGAATGGATGTAATGAGGGTTATTTGTTGGATGTAGTGATAGTTATTTGTTGGATGTAATGAGGGTTATTTGTTGAATGGATGTAATGAGGGTTATTTGTTGAATGGATGTAATGAGGGTTATTTGTTGGATGTTGTGATAGTTATTTGTTGGATGTAATGAGGGTTATTTGCTGAATGGATGCAATGAGGGTTATTTGTTGAATGGATGTAATGAGGGTTATTTGTTGGATGTAGTGATAGTTATTTGTTGGATGTAATGAGGGTTATTTGTTGAATGGATGTAATGAGGGTTATTTGTTGAATGGATGTTATGAGGGTTATTTGTTGGATGTAGTGATAGTTATTTGTTGGATGTAATGAGGGTTATTTGTTGAATGGATGTAATGAGGGTTATTTGTTGAATGGATGTAATGAGGGTTATTTGTTGGATGTAGTGATAGTTATTTGTTGGATGTAATGAGGGTTATTTGTTAAATGGATGTAATGAGGGTTATTTGTTGAATGGATGTAATGAGGGTTATTTGTTGGATGCAGTGATAGTTATGTGTTGGAGGTAATGAGGGTTATTTGTTGAATGGATGTAATGAGGGTTATTTGTTGGATGTAGTGACAGTTATTTGTTGGATGTAATGAGGGTTATTTGTTGAATGGATGTAATGAGGGTTATTTGTTGGATGTAGTGATAGTTATTTGTTGGATGTAATGAGGGTTATTTGTTGAATGGATGTAATGAGGGTTATTTGTTGGATGTAGTGATAGTTATTTGTTGGATGTAATGAGGGTTATTTGTTGAATGGATGTAATGAGGGTTATTTATTGGATGTAGTGATAGTTATTTGTTGGATGTAATGAGGGTTATTTGTTGAATGGATGTAATGAGGGTTATTTGTTGGATGTAGTGATAGTTATTTGTTGGATGTAATGAGGGTTATTTGTTGAATGGATGTAATGAGGGTTATTTGTTGGATGTAGTGATAGTTATTTGTTGGATGTAATGAGAGTTATTTGTTGAATGGATGCAATGAGGGTTATTTGTTGAGTGGATGTAATGAGGGTTATTTGTTGGATGTAGTGATAGTTATTTGTTGGATGTAATGAGGGTTATTTGTTGAATGGATGTAATGAGGGTTATTTGTTGGATGTAGGGATAGTTATTTGTTGGATGTAATGAGGGTTATTTGTTGAATGGATGTAATGAGGATTATTTGTTGGATGTAGTGATAGTTATTTGTTGGATGTAATGAGGGTTATTTGTTGAATGGATGTAATGAGGGTTATTTGTTTGATGTAGTGATAGTTATTTGTTGAATGTAATGAGGGTTATTTGTTGAATGGATGTAATGAGGGTTATTTGTTGAATGGATGTAATGAGGGTTATTTGTTGGATGTAGTGATATTTATTTGTTGGATGTAATGAGTGTTATTTGTTGAATGAATGTAATGAGGGTTATTTGTTGAATGGATGTAATGAGGGTTATTTGTTGGATGTAGTGATAGTTATTTGTTGGATGTAATGAGGGTTATTTGTTGAATGGATGCAATGAGGGTTATTTGTTGGATGTAGTGATAGTTATTTGTTGGATGTAATGAGGGTTATTTGTTGAATGGATGCCCCATGTGCTATTTGATAAATGCGCTGAGGTTTATTTCTTGAATTGATGCATTATGGGTTATTTGGTGACTGGGCTAATCAATGTTTGTTGGCTGTAAAATTTATTAGGGGATAGTTATTTGTTGAATCAATGTAGTATTTGTTGAAGTTATTCAAGGAAACTATTCACTGAATGGAAGTAGTTAATAGTGTTCGTGAAATGGACGCACTGGGTGTTATTAGTTGAGCAAATCGATTTAGGATTATTTGTTGAATGGGTGCTTTGGTATTTATTTGCAGAATGGAAGCATCAAGTGTGAGTTATTGGGTGGATGCCATGAAGATTACATGTGAAATGAATGAACTAAAGTTTATTTGCTTGATGAATGCTCTGTGAGAGGTTTTTGGGATGAACGCACTGTGAGTTTTAGTTGAATGGATGCACTGATTTTTGGGTAAACAGGTGCAATAACAGGCATTATTGAATGGGCATACTCAGGAGTATATGTTGAATTTATGCACTGCGGGTATTTCCTGGGCTGGTAAATTCAAAATTATTGGTTGAATTGACATATTGAGGACTATCTGTAGAATAAAGTCACTCAGGGGTACATTTTGAAAAGATAAAGGAGTATTTGTTGCATGGATGCTTAGAGGGACATGTGTTGAATAGATGCATAGATAATTATTTGTTAGATTGATGTAATGGGGCTTGCTTGTTGAATATGTCTTGGTGGAATTAATACAGTAAGAACTATTTGCTTGACAGCACTGTGGCTTGTTTGCAGAAAAGCTGGACTGAGGTTTATTTGCTAAATAAATAAATACTGGGGCTATTTGTTGAACTGATGATATGAGGATCATTTGTTGAATGGAGTCACGTAGCATTATATCTTAGATGGTTGTTCTATGGTACTTTTCTGATTTTACAAAATGAACAATATGTGTTGCATTGGTGTAATGAAGGTTGTTTGTCGAACGAATACACTGAGTGCTATTGGAAAGATGCAATAATATTTGTTCGCCGGAGTGATGCACTGAAGGTAACTTGTGAAATTGGTGCACTGAAGGGTATTTGTGGAATGGATGTACCGAGGATCATTTTCTGAAAGAGTCCTTTTGATAGGGGAAGTTGTTCGATGCATACTCTGAGGGTTATTTGTATAGTGCATGCAATAATGCTCAATTGTCGAATGGACACGCCAAGGGTTATTTGGTAATTTCCTGCACTGAGAGATATTTGTTGGATAAGTGCCTGGAGGGTTCTTTTTGAATTGACACAATGGGCTCCATTCACAAAGTAGATTGAGACTTAAATGTAAGTTTGACTGAATGTACCTGTTTGACGCCACAAGCAGAAATTCCTCTGTGAATTCCTGCTTGTGGCATAGGGAACTTAGGGAAGTGGCTTTTCGAAGGGAAAAAATATTTTCCCCACAGAGGAAAAAATGAATGTGCATTTGCAGAGATCTTTTACTCCACCTGTTCAGGCTTCACCGCTATGGAGAACCCTGCACAGTGGAATAGAATCATGTTGGGAATATCAGATGGCATTCCCAGGAACCATGCACCTGGTGTAGCTTTGCATGTGCATTCCTGTGAATGTTTGTGTTTCCCAGGAAGTAGTGAATGTACGCTTACATGTAGGTGTAAATCTGGAAGTATAGATTTACTAATACCTTTGCGAATTAAGCCCAGCGAGGGGTGTATGATGCACCGAGTACAACATGATGAATCGATGCACCAAGCACAATTGATAAGCAAAGCAATGTTTCACCAACTAACTCACTGCGGAGAAGTTTGTTTATTGATGCGTTGAGAGGCGCTTCATTAACTTATGCAGTAAGGGGGTTTCATGAAGTAAATGCCATTTCCTGAACTCGTTCATCGGATTTATTTAACAATTTACGTGAAATTTCATGCACCGGTTCACTGCGGAATTTTTCACGAACGATTTAATTATGTCCAACTTTTTGCCCTGAAAGGTATTTGATGCGCAAATTCACCATGTGTTATTTCAAGCACTAATTCAGCCGGGAGAATTTTGTTACATAATGATATTTAGTTCAATCATTCACGTTTTTGTCTCTATTAAACTATTTATTCTGTTATATTTAGTGCAGGTCGGGGCAATTGACTCACTGATTCTGACCGGGATATTTCATGCGCTGAGGTGATCCCAAAGGCTGTATAGAAAAACGCACCCGCAGCAACAAACCAACATTAAGGAAGTCCCTCCCACCATTGACCTGTGGCATTACAGAAGGCGAGGGTTCTGCAGGCATTATGTCGTCATGAAACACTGAGGCCACTAGTGTTGTGGTCCACCATTCTATTGATTATGGCTGCACACAGGCCACTGTTTACATTATTTTATATTACGAACATAAACTCACTTATTACACAAAGAGTAAAGCCAAGTTAGTCTACTGTTCCACTGCTGCACGGGCAGTGCTCGGTCCCCCGTACACTTCCGCCTGTGAGTTGTCTGCCCCTCATGCCACCATCTGGTGAAAGAGGGATGCGATTCCAAAAGAAACTCGAAGAGTAATGTTATATGAGACGTAAAGGGAAATACATTGAAAATAGGATGTCTCCAAATAAATATGACTGTGAGAGCACGTGATGTGCTGCCTAAGGCAGGTGAAGAATGTATCGTTTCCACGTGGGGCGCCTACGCCAAATCTCATGACTGTGACTACAGCGGAACTATGCAGTGGCGTTATGCTCACTCTAAATTTCCAGTTCTGTATTTCAGGTCCGCCCTTGGTGTGTCACTTTCTCCCCGTGTTTTCAGCCTCCTGTGTTTAGCCCCTTATGTGCTAGAGCGCCGTGTTGTAGTCAGAGAAGGGATATTTTGTGGCGACTTAAAACAGCCATCTAGGAATCTCTCGCCACAAGACCGTACAAGCAGCTGCACATGTTCAGCATAATGTTTCCAGGCAGCTGCTGCCGCAGGGTGTCTATTTACAGCCGTGTCCCCGTGTGTGACGTTCATCCGTCGGTCAGGCACATAGAAAATGCCAAGTGACACTCGGTGCATCCTGTTCCTGACTTTAACCTTAACACAATTCCATGCACACCAGGAAACCAAGGTCAGAAAGTTGTACTGCAACGTTTCAAGCTGAAGAGATGTGGCACACAGTACCATTCGACCAGCAGGAAGTCAACATATATACTTCCAAGTTCTATTTTTTAGTATACTGGCATTTTATTTTCAGATGTTTCTGCCGTGACAGTGGAATTGACCTGCAGGCCTGATTCTAAGTGGAGTAAGGGATTGAGAGTGAGTGAGTGAGTGAGTGAGTGAGTGAGTGAGTGAGTGAGTGAGTGAGTGAGTGAGTGTGTGTGTGTGTGTGTGTGTGTGTGTGTGTGCGCGCGCGCGTGTGTGTGTGTGTGTGATATTTTTTTAAAATTTATTTATTGAGTTTTATATAGCGCTGGCTAGACCCGGAGGTATCAGAGCGCTTTACATGAGGAAGAAAACATAGTTTCAGAACATGGTTACAAAGTTACATCAGTTACTGGAGCGTAGTTACAGGAATTACACGAGTACAAAAGCATAGCATAAACATGAGGGGAAAAAATAGGCAAGGGGAGAGAAGAATAGGGAGAGAGGGAAGGAATAGGGGAGGTAGAGGAGAATAATGGAGGGAGGAGGAGGGGGAGGGTATAGGAGGCACAACGGGAGACGAGGAAAAACAGTGTCCGACGTCCGGCTGGGCAGGTGACCGCCGAGGGTGAACCAGAGCCAAACTCCTCTATAGCTGCATGGGACAGCTCCACCGGTCATCGGCCAGAGGTTGCTCGGGCACCGCAGTACATACAGAAAGGTTATAGTTTCCGCCTAGGGGGCAAAGTCCAAAAAGTTCCATCTAACGCGCCGGTCACGGTGTACGGTGCTGTGCTCCCAGCGGTAATGGGGTAAAACCCAGGCCTCCGCTGTGTGAGACTCCCTTGTCACTGTGGACTCTCTCAGCGGGGTTTCTGAGACTCCAGGACATAAATGCTGGATCCCTCCCCAACAAGGGGAGAAGGAGTGCTTTGGAAAGGGGCCCACTCATGGTGGCCATTATTAGAAAATTGGTGTGTCATATTAATGCTTACAAGGCGGAGGAGCATCGTCCATCGCAGCGCGGTAATCGCAGGCGTCCAAGAAGTGGGTCGATAGAGACATTATTGGAGCAGTCGAGGGGCCGCCATTTTGAGGAGGACAGAGCGGAGGACAAGATGTCGGCGGTAGCAACAGGGAACGGCAATCAAAGCAATCAGGGCCTCGCCATTTTAAAGCTTACAAGGCAGAGGAAAGTGCTTTACATAAGGAAACAGTGTGTTACAAATTACAGAGATTTCACATTAAATGACAGAATGAATACATATTCAATACAGGAGTAATATTGGCGAAAACGGGAGTCAGGATCCAAACAGATCAGGGAGAGTTGGGAGTCCAAAGGAAGGAGACAGCAGCGGAGGAGAAGACGAGACAAATGTCCGAAGACCGGCTGGGTAGGTGACGGCCAAAGCGGTGTGCCAGAGCCAGTCTCCCCTATAGCTGTCGGAGCAGCTCCACCGGGGATCGGCCATGCGGTTCGGACTCTGACGGCTTAGGGTGAGGATCAGGAGGCGAACAAAAGACTTGAGTCCAGGTGCAGGTGAGTGGAGATGGCGAGGGTGGAGGGGTAGGAGAGGATATGTAGCTTGGCTGCCCTCTTTAAGTCCGGTATGTCGAGGTTGTTGATCACTGTGACTCTGAGACTCTGTGACTTTTAACCGCACCTCGTCACTAATGAGGTCATCACATCAGTTTGAGATCGAGGAGCTGCCATCTTAGGGTCAGGCACCCACGATTGTCTTCAAATCTTTTGTGGCTTTTTGTTACGCTAGTGGTCGGATCCTTTTACTTCTATGCTGCAGGATAGGCATGAGAAGGTGCAAATTGGGGACCGGCGCGTATGCTGCAAAGTTGTGTACGCACCACGTAGTTGTTGAAGTCATCCCTTAGTGTTGATTGTGTGGGGGCGCCATCTTAGTGTCAGGCACCCGAGTATTCTGCTAAACAGGCGGTAGGATCCTTATTCTACCCCGCAGTCGGATAGGCAAGAGAATGTGCAGTTTAGGGCAGGCGCTTACGCTGCAAGGTTGTGTATTCACCTCTTGGTTAATGAGGTCAATTCTCTAGGGTTAGTTGTGCCCGGGGGCCGCCATCTTAGTGTCAGGCACCCGAGTGTTCTGTTAAACAGGTGGTAGGATCCTTCTTGTTCTTCCCAGCTGCAGGATAGGCTTGAGAAGGTGTAGTTTTGGGCTGACGCTAACATTGCAAGGATTGTGGACGCACCTCTTCATTAATGAGGTCATCTCTTTAGTTATAACTGTGTCCGGGGGCCGCCATCTTAGTGTCAGGCAACCCGAATTTACTTCGTCTAAACAGGCACCAAAGGTTTCTAGTCCTGTGCCTCCCGCCACCAGAGCGACGGTGTCAGCTGACCCCAGGATCCGGTGAGTGTGTCCTCGCCTCCCGCCTCTCAGCCACTCACCGGTGATGCTTCTGCGTTGAGGCTGTAGCGAGGGACGGAAGCCTCGAAGGGGGGGGGGCACTCAGTACGGAGAATTCCGGCGCTGCACCTCTTCGCGTTAGCCTGCAGTCAGCCGCCTCCGTAGGGTCAAATGTGCTGAGGTCTCCGAAACCGTCAGCTGTATAGTCCGTTGATCGTCTCCGAGGCCACAGATTCAGCCCTGGAGATGGCGAGGTGCGGATCGACGTTCCTGCTGTTCCCGCAGTGAACACACGGCCCGGTTCCTGCTTATCTTCCTGGTCTTGTTCCGGTGAGTCCCGGTTGTCACTGTGGCATATTCCGTGGAGGGGCAGCAGGGATTTACACCGTGAAGTGATCCCATAGCCTCGGAGCTCGGGACCAGAGCTCCTTCCCCGCTGCCATCTTGTGAGCTCTCATATATAGTTAGATAGATAGATAGATAGATAGATAGATAGATAGATAGATAGATAGATAGATAGATAGATAGATAGATAGATAGATAGATAGATAGATATATCAGATAGATCAGATAGATAGATAGATAGATAGATAGATAGATAGATAGATAGATAGATACTTGAGCCGCATAAGTGGCATGCATTTATTCCTGGTTATTACTGGTCTGGTGGTCAGGCTGGCTTTCTTCCCTTTCAACTGGCATAAAAACCAATCATTATTTTATTTTTTTTAAATGACATGACTCTTCTGGGGCACTATGCTTGAGAAACTCTTATTCCTGGTCTTGGAAATTAAGTCAGGAATCTAGAGGTCGTTCTGAAAACTTAGGTGAGTTTGGGCCCTAGAGGTAAACAAAGGGCCATATTCTCAAGGAAGTGGCGGAGAGAGGCGTTAGCCTTCTTGGCTTAACGCCTCTCTCCGCCACTTCGGAAACGCGAGGCTGCACCCTATTCTCAAGGATGTGGTGCAGCCTCGCATTTCCCCCTGCGATGGCGCTAAGTTTCACAACTTAGCTCCAACGCAGGCACTCTTGCACCAGAGTGCAAGGGTGTCTGCAAGCAGGAGGTTTGTTTATGTACAGGAAGGTGCCCCTTCCTGCACATAAACAAACAGAAAATGCCAGTTTGTAACTTACATGTGTGCTGCTTCATGCAGCACACATGTAAGTTACAAAACGGCATTTAAGAAAGGTTTGTTCATGTAAAGGAAGGGACACCTTCCTGTACATGAACAAACCATGGCATTTGCTTTTTCCATGTGTGCTGCACATGGCAGCACACATGGAAAATCAGAAACGAGGAGAAATAAAGCATTTCTCCTCGTTTCGCTACCTTAAGACCAGATTTTTCCTGGTCTTAAGTTTGGCGCTACCTCCTATTTACGCTGCCCTTGTGAATAGGAGGTAGCGTCAAACTCAATGGGTGTTGCGGTGGAAGGCCCACCGCAACACCCACTGCACGCCCCTTCACGCTAAAAACAGCGTGAAGGGGGCCCTATTCACAAGGCAGCATTAAGCCGCGATAAGCCACTTAACGTGGATTAACGCTGCCTTGTGAATAGGGCTAAGCCCCTATCGCCACCACGTCACTGAAAGTGACGTTATGGTGGCGATGGGGGCGTGAGAATATGCCCCAAAGTGTCTCAGGCTGCTAGTTATCAGACCCTGTTTATGAAACCTGCTGTTTAGGACAACTGGTTACAGAGTGGTGACTCGCAGATAAATCAGTCTCCATTATTATCTGTTGAAGTTCCTCAATAGAAAGAAACCTTGGCATTGCATTTCTCCTTCTCATGTCCATCATATGAATATCCCCACTGGAACAAATTACTGCGCAACCAAGCAAGATTCGGCTACCTGGTACAAGCATGTATATTCTAAATGCAGCTATTCCAGTGAGATTTCAGAACTATATTTTAATCTTAGTTATCTTCCTTTTTATACATGATCAAAACGTATCAAATTGGATGTGCATAAACCAGCACGAGCTTCATTTAAGAAGCTATTCGCATATGTGTTGAAGGGTGTAAATTAGTAGTATGAAAAATCACTACAAAAATTGTGATATTTTTGGAAATGTGACAAAAATTAAGTGACATTACATTAAATTTTGCCAAGTTAACTGGGTGGTATCTCATGTGAAGAGGTCATTCCTCGGGACTGATTCAAGGACAAAAGGTTCCCCGCAAGGCTTTTTCTGCTCAAACCAGTCTCCTGTTTGAAAAATCATGACATATTCATGAAATTCGAAATTTGCGAATTGTGCTAATTTTTCCGGTCTATTAAAAATGTTCACACAACCCTTTTGGAAATGTTATGAAAGTATGCGAACAGGTAGAAACTTTCTATTCATTTTCTGACCCCTTCCCATGAAAACCGTAGGTGGGAAAATAAACCCCATTGAAAATGCGAAGCAAGTTGTTTCTCTATGGGGATAAATGTTTTTCGTGCAGAGAAATACATTGTCGGTGCAGGCCTATGAGTAGTTGCACCAACCGTTCATTATTCTTTTCTTCTGCTGGTGAGATGTCAGTAGTTCATTGCTACGATTCATATAATTGAAAAACACACTGAAATAACCTGCTAGCAGATTATCTGACAAATGATCTTCCTATGTTTGCATTTAAAAGCAGCTTTAAAATCAAAGATGACGTTATATGGACCTGTCATTCCAAACAGGAACCGATCTCCATCACCTCCTGCCGGGAAACGCCCACAGTTGTCGACCATAACAAATGCGATAACAGCAATGCATGCCTTTATCTTTATTTCCAAGCAATTCTGTCAAAAGGGAAGTGTTGACACAACTTTTCCACTGTAATCTCAATCATATTATGCGCTGGATTTGGTGCCCTGGCAGCCTGATTTACATTGGTTAAGCCTACATAGACGTCAGGGAGAATCAGATGTCAGGACACCAATGCTCTTTTAATGGTGCATTGCATTGAGTTGAATCGTAGCAAACATGACACCCGTTGGCAAGTCCTCAATTTCCTCCCAAAGCCAGAAAGTGCAGGAAATCTGATGGCGATCCTCAGCAGACACTAATGCCCGTGGATGCTGTGATGCAACACGGTGGAGAAAGGATTGAACCCAATGGATGGATGGAACTCCAGTATCGCTGATTGACTCAGAAGATTATTTTTTACATGAATTGTTTACGTTGCTCTGTATATTTACTGACTCATCCTCGTCTACTATAGTCTTTATTTTCTTTCCTAAACAAACTCATGATTCCTTACATTTTTGAGACTTCCCTACTAAACTATATAAGTATTTTTTGCATAATTGTTCATTATTTTGATATTTTAATGCTCCTTTGAAGAATTTCTCAAGAGTGCACTGTTTACATTGCACATCGTCCTGCACTGATACAGGCCCCATCTTTAGTATGGCCACATGATGCGCTGCCGCTTTGCTGTCTTCTAAAGCATTCCCTTGACTGGAGTCAATTTTTCAATGCTTTGATAAGATTTTTACCTTTTCCAATTCAGTAGGCCACCTTTATCCCTTAATCTTTTACCCTTACATACACTTGACAATAATTTTATATCTTCTAGCAGCCATTAATTGCTCCACCTTGCTGTATGTATATCTCACATAATTATTCCAGCACACCTTACTTGAATATTATGCCATTTAAAATGAGTTTTCCCCTTTTCAGCTATGTTTTATATCATTTGCTTCTCTTCAAATCCTTTATCTGTTACAAACTTTTCGTTTCATTGACTCTAAAGAGAGTTTCTTACCCATGTACTGAGTCAGTTTTCCCTACAAGCAGTAGTTTTAATTAATATCATCCACACAACATTTCCTTAAATAAGTTTATGATCTATTCTTTATTTCTAGCTTATGTTGTGTGCACTATCTACAACAGTCCTTTCTGAATCTATAGGCAAAAATGCCATCGACATTCTAGCGCTGAAATTAGGGGCATTTTGTTCTAAGCATACTAATTAGAAGTGAATACATGGGATTACATTACATGCAGCTCCATCCTGTCAGTTTGTTTTATATATACGCTACTGTGCACTTTCTTTTGCATTTTTGGGACAGTGTGAATACCACTGTACACATTTTCATACAACTAAGGCCCATAAGAGTTTGGTGTACAGGATACTCGATCGCATTGGCTGTCCCATCCACGGTATTATAAGTGCTTTATAGCCTATGTCACTTGCAAGACGGCAGATGGGATATCCATCACAATCTGCATCCACCAAACTCTAAATAAGGCCCTAAATCTGAATACATCTTCTTCGACTGCTGCCTGTCCTCTCTTTGGCTTTTAACCCACTTACTGCTGAGGATGACCCATTGATATCCTCCATGCTATTTCCGCAGTGCGGAGTATATTGCCCCCAGATGGTGTCGACCTATGCTTGAAGGGCTGACCCCCCTCACTTATTGCCCCGCGATGTGTGTTGTGGTGGGTAAAGTAATATGCGAAGGGCACAATATCTGACAAGTTGCTGAAGTAGGCTGGGAGGTTGCACTATACTGTGGTTGGAATAACCAAAATGTGAATGGATGAATTACTGATCAGTGGCAGAATTGGGCTCACCCATTTCCCCATGATATATGTTGCTGTGTGGAAGTAAAGTATGAATGGCACAATAACTGATCAGTGGCTAAAGTGGGATCACACATTGCTGGCATAGTTGGAAGCAGAGGAGCACATGGTGCACATGGCTTATTGGATGTGTTGCAACTTAAAGTACTACAAGAGTGAAGGCAGGTACCGCGCTGGGCACATGCAGAGTACCTACAAGGCAGCATCCTAATTTAGTTCAACCACAAGTTCCCCCATTCAGTGCAGATGCTGGATGTAAGGTCAATACTGCATTTTCTTTCTATTGACTTCAGCCACCTTTTTCTGGATAAAGACTTCATTGAGAAAATACTGAACCAAAAAATGTGTGCATCAACGAGCTTCTGGGGGAGCGTGGAGGCACTCTGGGGCCTCACTCTAGGGCAAACCTGTGGACACTTCACTTGGGGAGTTGAAAATATTTCTGGCCTAACACTGACTATAGGAATAACGCACAAACCAGCCGTACAGTACTTCTTGTACGATTTGGGCAATTCCCATCTTCTCACCAGTCATGAACGGACACAGGTTTTTAATTTTGTAGCATATGCTGCATTCCAATGAGAATTTTCCTGCATTGCCCAGGATCACCCACACCATGACAGGTTGTTTAAAATGTGCCTGCCTTAGAACATTTGTCTGCCAAGTTTCCAGAGATGTATACTCCTGGAAACAATATAGCGATCAATATGTCCTTGTCCTTGTACAAAGGGCAACTGCTGTTCAACAGTACATACCATTCAAAAAGAACTTCTTAATCCTTCAAAATGAACATGGTATGTGAGAGTTTTACTGGTTATGTGTACATCCTGAGAATATATATTAGGAAGGACTTCATAATGAATGCTGCAGATTGTATGGGAGCTAGCCCAATATCTCCTTCATAAAGGTTATAACATTATGTAGATAACCTCTGTACAGTAGTTCAGCTGTTTAGTGAACCGTACAAAGATGGAACTGAGGCTTGTGGTACAATTCAAAAGCACCACAAAGGATTCCCTCATGACTTGTTTGTAAGAAGCTTGAAAAGTCCAGAGCAGTGTGTTGTGTTGTAATGCACCGCTTGCTGCCAAATTCTCAGATAGGCATGAAGAATATGTACTAATAACATGTCACAATGAGAGCACTTCTCCAGTCATGGTTTGGGGTCAGTTGGCCGAAGTCCACAAGCCCATCTGTATTCTTATTTATAACAAGTACATTGGTGGAATAGATAAATGACCAGGTTCTTCAACCATATAGTACGAGTCACACATGCTATTAGAAGTTGGTTACTCACTTTAATCAGCTGGCAACATACAATGTGCATATTGTTTATCATCAGACCACAGTGGGAAGACTAATGTCTTTCTTGATTTTCAGTTGACTGTTATTGAAAGCCTTACTGCTGTAGAAGCAGTGGCCACTACTTTATCTGTTGTGGAGGATGTTGCAAGGCTGCTAGATCAGCACTTTGCCAACAGCATTCCTGCAACAGAGGAAATGGATCGCCTATATCACCGATGAAGAGCTGTGCTCCGCAAGGAAAGAGACAGGAGAGTAGATATTACTGTCTCTAGTGCCCATCTCAGCCTGACCTGTGTTTTCCAACTTGCTTCTCTTTGTACCACAAAAAAGAGAAGTTCCGGGAAACAGACTGAAGAGTTAATATCTGCCCCAAATGGCTGTTCATGGATACATACCTTCCTTGGCCCTTTACTTTAGTAGCTGTGTAGCTTTATTAATTCTTCCGTTTAGTTTGGAGAAAGGACGGTAATCCAATACCTTGTGCTAAATTATATTTAAGCCACCATGTCATTTCGGACTCCAGTAAAAAGGTACACATTGGTCAATGCTTTTGGCTGTTTGCTGCCTTAGGCCTCCATCAAAATATGGCAGTTATTCTGTCCACCGTATTACAAGTGCATTACAGTCGCTGCACTGCATATAATGATGGACAGGATATGCATCATGTTTTGTGGAGTACCCTCTCTGCCAAACCCTAAATCTTTCTGAAAGTGCTGTTTAGGGAACCGAGTAAAGTCTGCTTCAACATGGCTACCCCATTGTTACCCTGCAGATATGCTCACACTGTCTGACAAATGGGCCCTAAAGGCATTTTCGGACACCCTCAAGTTCTAGCACACTGGAAGGAGTTGGATTTAGTGTTGCAAGTGCACTGAAGGCCCATGAAAGACAAGTATTCCTGAGCCTAAGCAGGCTGCCTAGTGAGGGAGTTAATAAAGGAGCAAATGGCACCCTTTCACTCTCACAAATGTGAGGGAAATATGTGTTTTCTACCAAACTTTGAAGTTTGAAGGGCATTTTGGGTAAGAAAACATCACGAGATCCATGATAGACACTCCTCTGGACTACACGTGGTGTCTAATTTTCAAAACATATCTGAATTTAGTTGGGTTCCCCGGACGGCGGCTGGGCCTATCACAGTAACGGTATATGAAGTCAACTTCTTTCAGTGTGTTTATTCAATTTTGAATTTTTATTCAATAATTTTAATTTTTTCTTTTTCGTTCAGTCTCTACATTTGTTATTACTTCATAACAGAATTTATAATAAACGAAGGTTTATCTATGCCCAATGCATTTCGGGCGGACTGCCCTTCTTCAGGGGCTGTATAACTGAAAAATAGAGGAACATCAGATTCAGTACAAGGAGGAAAAATGGTCTGTAATCATGCTAGGGTGGATGTTCTGAGTGAGGGTCTTGTTATTGTAGAAAAGTGAGTAGTGCACTTATCTATCGATAAGATATACAGGACAATGTCTCGTGCTGTTAGTATTGTGGATACGGTGTTCAAATTGGCGCATTGTGCATGGGGTTCGTCATGCAAGGTCAGTTTTGCTGATGGTGCGAGGCACAAGGTGAAACTGTCACCCGTACATTTGTGTTGTAGCTCGATAACCGCGTTGACTATCAGGAAATAGTTAATGCTCATGCCATTAAGTTGTGAACTTTCGTCACATGCGGTGACAAACTGTGGTGCAAAAAAGTAGCCCCAGTGAATCAGTTAGCAAAAAAGCTTACAAACGTACCAGACGCCGTGTATGTTGCTTACAGGTAAAGCCGTCTGTCTTGGAAGAACGTAATACCTTAAACTGCAAATAATGAAATACGTGCCATAGTTAACACATATTGAGCGGTTAACATGCGTGTAGCCCATTGGTGTGGAAGGTGCTATAGATAAAACTTACCCGTGTTAAAGCAAAGATGTGCCCGTGTGTTCATCTCGTGCGTTGTGAATACAAGTAACTACTGCAGCGCGTAAGGTTGTTAATACGCGTTCGGATTCCGGAAGTGGAAATGCGTCAGGAACTACTGAGGAAATGAAAGTGAAGGAAAGACTTGTGGTCCGTTCGTGCGGTGTGCCGAGGGTGTTAATTTGTCTGAGGCAAAATAACTGATAACAGCTAATGCACAAACAATGATACCGTGATATATACTGACGTGTTTCATCAAGTGTAACAAGTCCCAACATTCAATTGTCTGAATAATTCATAGCGCAATGAGGTGAAAAATAACATTACCATGCCAAAAACTCCTAGGGTGATAAAAGTAGTAGAAAGACTCGTTATTCGTTTACACAAAGTCCCAAAAATATGGATGTCTCTGGGGCTAGTTGACTGATGATGATATACTGGTGTACACAAACATATTTCAACATATGTGACATGTCTCAACCAATGGCACAAAAAATGGTTACACAAACGTCAATCTAACGGGTGTCTTGGTAAATAGAACTTGGACGGAACTATACAGTGGTCTGGTATTAACATTACCCATTTAGAAAAGGATCAGATAGATGCGATTTAACCCTGTGTGACATGATGTTCTCCAATTCCATACGATGGTAACCAATATGGCGCCGGTTTCTCAGACTCATCATGTAGTAACCAATTGTCTTCATATCGACGTGAGTTCATAAAAAGCAACTGAAATCTACCCGTTCATTGAGTCCCTTCGGGCTGACAGAGTCCATGAAATTGATCCAGTGAATTTCCCTCTGTAACAGAAACTGCGTATTGTTGCGTCCGGATTGAATAGGTACTTGTTCCAAGATTAAGAAACGCAGTTGGCTGATGTTGTGATGCATAGTATTAAAGTGGGTAGCGATCGTGGATTTCAGATTGCTTGTTCGGATGTTGCTTTTGTGTTCGTTCAGTCGGATTCTCATCTTCCGCTCAGTTTTCCCAATGTAAACTAGGCCACAAGGACATTTAAGCATGTAAATGACGTTTTGAGAGTTGCAAGAAGCAGTCACCCTGAGTTTGATGGGAGTTCCTCTGTTAGGGTGTCTGATGATGTTGCCTTTGATTATGGAATTACAGTTGCCACAATTTAAACACGGAACTGTGCCTTTGTAATTCTGGTCTTTCTGACCTGAGGGGTTATTGAGTATTTGTTTTAGATTCCTTGATCTGGAGTAAGCAAACCTAGGTGATTTATCGAATATTCCTCTGAAATCTGTTTCAGTACTGTGCATTGGCCAAATTTTAAAATGTTTTTTTTTATTTGATAACTCCGGGTGGAAAATTTAGAAACAAATACAAAACGGTCTTCATCCTTCTTTTGACCAGTGTTTCTCAATAGGTCTTCCCGTGATCTGGTGTTTGTTTTAAGAATTGCTGTTTTTAAGGTGTCATCTGGGTACCCTCGGTCTTTAAATTTGTTGATGCATGTTTCCATGCTTTCTTTATACAACTCTTCGTTAGATGAAATTCTTTTTAACCGGAGTAGCTGCGAGTATGGCAGATGTTTCTTTAAAGATGGCTGATGAAAACTGTGAAAATGTAGCAGGTTGTTCCTGTCGGTGGGTTTGGTGTAAACTTTGGTCACCAATTGTCCGTTGTTGTTTATGATGCAAACATCCAGGAAAGTGATTTGTTCAAGGCTAATAGTTGAGGTAAATTCGATACGCTCATCTACCTTATTTAAGGATTCAATGGCTTCGATTAGTTCTTTTTGCGAACCTTGCCATAGGATGAATATGTCATCAATATATCTTTTGTATAGGGTGAGATGTTTTACCCACGGATCTTGACTCAAGATATGATCTAACTCAAAGCGGTGCATGAACAAGTTCGCATATGTTTGGGCGGCGCAATTGCCCATAGATGTTCCGGAACATTGTATGTAAAAATTGTCAAGCCATTTAAAATAGCTGTGGTATAGTGTGAAATGGACCAATTCCATGAGGAAAATCTTTTGTGCTTCATTTTTGTCACTGTTGATGAGGAAAATTTTAACCGGGTTAATCCCTTTGTCGTGTGGAATGGACGTATAAAGTGCTTTAACGTTGATGGTGCATAGGATGGTGTCCGGTGTAATTTGAGGTTTGATGGTGTCCAAGATGTTTAGAAAGTCAGTCGTATCTCTTATATAGGTGGACATCCCTTGTACCAGTGGCTGTAGATGTCTGTCCAGATATTTGCATATTGGTTCGTGTATCGAATTGATGGTTGAAACAATTGGTCTGAACGGTGGTGCTGATGCGTGCTTATGAATTTTAGGGATCATGTAAATGTATGGTATCGATGGGTCAGTTTTGATGAGGTATTTTTTATCTTCATTGGTGATGGTGCCATTGCTCACAGCATTGTCAATTATGGATGTCAGAATCTTCATAAACTCCATGGTAGGATCAACGGTTACTAGCATGTAAGTATTTGTGTCTTGAACGTGTTCATTAACACTCTTTTCGTAGAACTCAGTGTCCATGATAACCATGGCACCTCCTTTGTCAGCTTGTCTGATGGTAATCTCCGATTTTGGTGCAATTTGTGCTAAGACTTGTTTTTCTTTCGGTGTGATGTTTGATCTTTTGAATTGAGTCTGTTTGAATATCTTGCGTACTTCTTTTTGAACTATGGTCTCAAATGCATCTATTACTTTATGGCTGACAGGAGCCATGAATCTACTTTTGTTACGTAGACCCAACAGGGTGTTTTCTTTTGGACGTTGATTTGGTTCAACAATGTTACTGAAGAAATGTTTCAGTCTTAAAGTGCGCATACATTTGTATAAGCTGATTTCAGCCTCCAGGGAGTTAGAACGATAAGTTGGTACGAAGGAAGACCCTTTTTGCAAGGTTTCAAGTTGAGAATCCGTAAGTTGATGTTGTGAAATATTGATAACTAAATTCTCTGGCTTCTTGTTCCTTTTGCGACAGGTTTGTTTATCTGGGTGCTTCCTCCTGCTTCGTCGGGTGGCCTTTGGCCTGTCTCTAAAAAAGGTTGATTGCCGTTGGTATCTCTGATTGTCAATGCACTCTCTTTGTCCAATCTGTCATGTGTTTGTGCCCTGGGTGCGTGGGTTCTTTGTTGGGAATCATCCGAAGATGATGCATCTGTATCCGAAAATCTCCCTGTATTTCGTTTTTGTGCTCGTCTCTGGGCGTACACCTCAGCCCAATTGTACACTTCCCCGAGTTTGTAATCATACGTATCTCTTTTGAATTTTCTTATTTTTCTTTCGTTAATTTCTTTTGTGTATGAATCCAGTTGTTTGTTAAGGTCTACCAATGTTTTATCCCAATCCTCTTTAGACATATTGTCTGTTAGTTCCTGCTTGAGTTGAGACACTTCTTTGTTTAATTCTTCTATGAGTTTGGACAGTTCTTCAATGATTAATAAGATTAAGTCCAACGAACACTTATTAAGAATTGCTTGCCATTTTTCAGTGAATCTAATGTTGTTTTTGCATAATGTAGATTTTAGTGAGATTCGGAGTCCCCTCGGTATCCTTTGAGCCTTATGGTATTTTATTAAGGTGCTTGCGTGTAGTCGCTGGTTGATGGCCTTTTCAGAGATATACAATAGTTGTTTGATGTTAGATAAGGTAGAACCGGTGCTTGTACTGGGTCCTTCTGTTTCCTCTATTAGCGCGTAAATCCTCTGTGTCTCGTCAGGTGTGAATACAAATGTTTCTGCTCTTGATTCGGTGATTTTTGCAATTTCGTCGAACGACATACTGGTGGGTGCGTCCTCTGTTTTTCTCAGATGTGGCAGTGACTAGGACTTTCGACAGTGGAGTGCACTCCTGTGTTATTAATAGTGTCCACGTGGTAGGCAAGGGTAGGTGGTGCAGTAGGGTAAATCCTCCTGAGAATGAGGATAAAATACAGATTACTATTCATGCTCCTGTCAGGGTCGAAACGTCGACGGTTTATCTGTCCATACTTCAATAGGTCTCCTTGCTTACAAATCATTGTGATATCATTCTTGAGCTTGAGATACTATTAATTATGAAATTGGACTCCTCTTTCAAAAAATAATGTTTCATTTGTAAATACATGTTCATTGCTGATTGTGTCACTCATTTGTATAATACACCGATTCTGCCACCTTGTCACTATATCCACTGTGTCACTATAAATCACCTTCACCTGCGCCGCTCCATTAATTGTGTTACCAGACAGCCTTTTTAATGGTAATTTTGCACTATGAACCAGAAACTTTGAAAACTCAAGTAAAAGTACTCCTTTCAAATGTCTGAAGTCATGATTCACTTTGTTATTGGGTTTGTGTTTTAGCGTTCTTTTTCCAGATTCATTTCCTTACATTATTTAAATGAATATAACAAAAAAAGAAATTGCATGACCCGACATAACCAATTGTGGATAAATGTTTGTTTGTTCCTGCTCAGCATTCTTTTTTGATTTTCCCAAAAAGTGGGAGTTTCTTTCAGAAATAAAACTGGCCCAGTTTTCTGGCCACTCTTTATTTTCCATGCCCAAGTCCACCATACCCTAAATAGGATGGGATGACTGCCACTGTGACCTGGGGGTCCAGTGGGACAGACCACTAGGTCAAGAGTTTCTGCTAGCGGAGTGGTTGAAGCTCCATTGGCAAAAACATAGTGCTTCCCAAAACTATAAATGAAGCAGGAGAAGTGCTCGTTTGGAGGGACACGAGAACCACTGATTTATGGTGGTTCTTCCATTTTACCAAAAACTAAATGACCGCTGTTGTGTCTTCTGACAGGTGGTATTGTTGGACCTGGTCTTTTCTGCAGGGTCATTGGAGATTTTAGTCTTCCTTTGCTGAACCCGTTTTTGTTGGCTTTTAGGGCTTTCTGCTAGCCAGGGTAAAGTGCATGTGCTCTCCCTCTTAAATATGGTAAAATTGGCATACACCTGATTGGTGCATTTAATTTACTTAATAGACCCTCGTTAATGGTACTACATGTACCTAGGGCCTGTAAATTAATTGCTACTAGTGGGCCGCACCACCTACTACAGTAGCCCTGTAAAGCATGTGTCAGGTCTGCCACTGCAGCCTGTAGCACAGTTTTGAACTGACACGTCAACCTGGCCAGATAAACCTTTTATCAGTCCTAAACCTTCCTTTTTCATTCTTGTAAATCACCCCTAGGGTAGGCCCTAAAGGCTCAAAGGGGAGGGTGCATGGTTTTTAAAAAGGAGACGTGTACTTAAACATGCGTGGCAGTGAAAAACTCCCAAAGTCATTTTGTCACTGTAGCAAGTCCGTTTCTCTCATAGGCTGACACTGGATTACCGTATTACACTGAATAAGAGATAACGTAAGTTTGGGAACAGATAGAGAAATGCATCTTCCACTCATTTGAATTGAAATTTAAAATCCTCTTTACTGTTAAAGTTGTATTTTAAGTTAATATTCTGAAAATGTCACTTTTAGAAAGTTTTCATTTTTCTGCCTAGACCAAATGTGCCTTTCTGCCAATGTCCAGGGTCTTATGACTGTGAATAGATCTCCTGTAGGTTGTTGTGTATTCCTTCCAGACATGGGGGCAAAATGCTCTTGGGTGTTGGGCAGGGTTTCCTCTTCTGAGGATGGGCTGGTTGTTGTACTCAGCACTGCTCTGCCACTGACAAATACAGCTCACAACTACACCTGCCTGCCCTTTGTTGCCCAAGATAATTTGGAGCCAGACCCAAGAAAGCTGGAAGATTAGACAAAAGAGTAACTCCCTGTCCACAAGCTGGCACTGACTAAGTATCAGAAAGGCACCCTCAGAACCTCTCATGAGAACACTCCTGAACCTTTGGAAGAGTCAGAAGAAGGAGTCCCCTGCTGTCTGAAGAAGGAAGACTGGACCTGCTTGCCTTGAACCCAACATCCTCAGAACTGACGCCACAGATCAGTTGACTGACCTCTTGTTTGAGCTACAGGGACACAAGCTTCCAGAGGCCTCTCCTGCTTCCCAGCTGACCAGACCCAACTGAACCTGATCTTGTCCCCTCTGCTGGCCTCTGTGGGAGTGAGTCCTGACCCTCCGAGGTCTGTCCTTCTAGTCCTGGACCCTTGGCTGGAGGCAGAGTGTGCTCCTCCCTGTTCAACTGAAGGTTTCACCGGATTCGAAGCAACGTGGTACAGGGCCTCCCATCGCAGTATCTCACAGTTCCTGATCAGCAGCACCAAAAGAAACAGCGCAGCACGGCACAGACGACACAGGTCCGTGCATTGCAGCACCTCCCACATCCTGAACAGCGGCTCCACCGGAACTGATGCAGGGTGGCGCAGATCGACGCAGGATCTCGAATCTCAGCACCTCGCAGCTCCTGATCAGCTGCTTCATTGGAACCTATGCAGTGCAGCGCAGGCCGGTGCCCTTCGTGCCTCTTTCGTGCTATTTTCCCTTAAACTTTAAAATCTCATAAGTCCAGTCAGTGCTTAATTTGTAATAAAAATAAGTGCCAAGGCCCTCGTCTGGAGGCCACTGCAGTTTGCACCACCCATTGCCCTTGCTAGCCCTGCCAATGACAGTATCAACACAACTACTGACCATCACACTCCTACAAGTGTGACAATAAGACAAATCCAGGCCCTCAAAGCTTTAGAATGGTTTGGGTGGAAGGAATTAGTCATTGTTAATCTATATTGAATTAATAAACAACTGTTGTTGTGCTCATCTCTTAATTAGACAAACAGCGCCACCGTGTGGCAGACTGTCATGAGTGCTGGTGCTGACAATTAAGTGCTTCTACCGGGCACCGGAAACCTCTGCCTTAAATTGAGCCCTTAATCCAGTCCTACTAATTGGATTTTTATCTTTTTGTGTCATTTTATTTATTAAAATTAACTCAATTTTTCTTAATTCGTTTGGGATTTTTCTTGTGCTGCATTTTTCACTTTATTACTGTTTGGGCGCCTCAAGGTTAACCCTGACTGCTTTCTGGCAAGCTACCAGAGGGTTAAGCAGAGGTTTATTGAGTGACTTTTGTGACTGAGTGTGTCTCACTCCTCCCTCTACTAATAATCCAATTTCTTACAAGTATCCACCATGGTACGTTAGTTCTGAAGAAAAGCAGATAGCAATAGCATCAACAGGTATCTGTGATCTTGCTGCAGCTGACATCTGTTGGCAGAAGCTCCTAGACTCTGCTGCATAAGAGATGTAACATCTGGGGGAGAACATAACTCAGTATGACATCAGAGAAACATCCCCTCAATCTTTCACTCATCCAAATTGGACACACTGAGGGCCAACCGCACAGAGATAGAGTTACTATAACCGCAGTCAGCTTTGTGTTTAAAGAACTGCAGCCGGACAGATTGAATTTGGTGGCGAAACAGTGCTATAATAAAGGTATAGGGGCTTATTTACAAGCCCCTTGCGCCGCTGGTGCGTCACTTTTAATATGGAAAAAAGCAACGTTCCAGTGGCGCAAGAGGCTTGTAAACAAGCCTAATAATGTTTGAAGATGCGCTAACCGTGCCATAAGTGGCAATAAGCTGAGTTGAGGATGCCTTGCTGCTGTGACTCTGCCAGCTACCCTTGCACATAGAACTCTACTTCCGTTACCATACTTTCTGCAACCTAAGGCAGACAGTGCACAGTACAGCAAGTTCATTGTCTCAGGATAACACTTCTGCTGCTGCTCTATTGTGTGCAATCAGCAATTTATTGGATAAAATAACAGCAATTAAATTCTCACCCAAGAGTTGGGTGAAGCTGAAGATGCCGCAGTCTCCATGGTTACCCATGTGAGACTACCGTTTCAAGAGGACCTGGTGAAATTCCTTTTTAGATTGCACGTTTGGGGGAAACCCTTTATAAGGTCGAAAGGGTACACAGGACAGAAGTCAATCTGGCTGAAATATTTACCATCAGAAGCACACTTCCTCTGGGAAGGACAGTGTGATGCTGAGGGGGAGAGATGATATCTTAGTCCAGTTTCACATGATGATGAC
Organism: Calotriton arnoldi; assembly: GCA_963921515.1. Taxonomy (NCBI): domain Eukaryota; kingdom Metazoa; phylum Chordata; class Amphibia; order Caudata; family Salamandridae; genus Calotriton; species Calotriton arnoldi. Next base: position 263,715 of record CAWUFW010007894.1, on the reverse strand, counting down.
TAGTAAAGGTGCATAAGGTCTCATAGATTGTCCAGTAGCCAACCACTGCTCGGTTATGGTGTGACACAGGCTCAACTATAGTTTGCTGCTCAATAAGATGCAGAGGACAGCAGGATTCCACACCAAAAAGGCTTCGACCAGATTTTGGGTACAGTCCTTTGGGTGAGAGGGTCATGAACATCTCATAAACAAGATCCCTCCCCTGTAAGATTAATCTACAAGAATGCTTTAAACAAATACCATCAAACAATTAAGAAAGCACAATCAGATTATTTCACAGCTCAGATTGATACCTCCCACAACAAACCGGTAGAGGTATTTAAAATTGTCAAAAATGTACACACCCTGACACCCTGCTTCAGCCATTAACGCCCTCTCTCAAGCTGTCTACTCAACTATCAAATTTCTTGGATATAAAAATAAAAACGATTGTAGACTCTTTACATTCTGCCAACCCCGACTATAGGTAATAGTGGACCCTTGGCTCTGTAGGAGGTTTCAGTTAAACCCAGTTGTCACTCCTTGCAGGAGTTTGCTCCTATTTTGTTGGAAGAATCTGCTCACGCCCTCGAGCATGTAAATTTGGGTCTCCTAATGACCCATGTCCCCCTCACATTCTTGTCTCCAACAGAGCCACAATCAAACCATCTCTAAATCAGCTTTTAAGCCTGTCCATGCTGATGGCCACAGCCCTTAGCTGTTGGAAACATGTCAAATTAATGCCCCACCTAAAAAAGACATCAGCTGACAAATCCAACCTTTCCAACTTCATACCAATCTCCTTGTTGCCGGCCTTTGCCAAGAAATTAGAGAAGCTTATTAACCTGTAACTCTCTGTTTTTTTAGAGCAGAATAGGATGCTACACCCCTCCCAGTCACACTTTCGCCCTGGCTTCAGCACCGAGACTACTTCGCTGGAGGTTGCAGACACCATTAAGCTAGTGGTGGATCAGGGGAAGCAGGTGGCCCTGATTCTCCATGATCTATCCGCAGCTTTCAACACTGCCTCGCACCCTATACTTCTATAGTGACACATGGGTGCAAGTAAAACTAGGTGCAGGAGAATAGTTAACAAGGAAGATCCCAACAAGTACAGGGGTAAAACAAGGCTGCGTGCTTGCACCTACACTTTTTAATCTCTTTATGGCAGAGCTATCAGCCATGCTGAACGAAAGTAATTCGCACGCACCCAAGCTAGGGGACTTCCAGCTATTAACCTATTTTATGCTGATGACTTGGTGCTTATCAGTCGGACCCCCGTAGGCCTACAGCGTCTGCTGGACATCACGTCGCGATACTCGGAAACCAAGTTGCTTAGTATAAACCGAGAAAAAACCAAAGTTATGTGTGTTAACATCCACAAAACAAAAATAACAACTAACTGGTACTTGGCATCACGCAAGCTGGAGACCGTACTTGAATATAAATACTTGGGGGTTATCATCGACAATAAAGGCAACCACAAGCCCCAATGCGAGGCCATAAAAAGGAGAGGAACAATGACAGCAGTGGCATTAAGGAATCTAAAAAACAAGATCACTGGCCCAAGCTCCCTTCCTCTAATAAGGGTGATTCAGGCAAAATTAATTCCGTCCATCACCTACGGCAGTGAAGCTATGAGAGGGAGGGATGCGGATATATTAGACGGCACTGTTGCAAGAGCACTGCGAATGATCTTTGGCGTGCCGGGATACACATCCCCCGCACAAATGAGGCTAGAATTTGGGCTATCAAGAGAAGAGCTGGCACGCAAAGGAACATTTATCAAAAGCTGGCACGAAATCAGAAGGGGAGAACCGGAAACGCTAAACGCCCTTTTGTGGAAAGAACTACAAGATAAGGAGGCCTGCCCTGCCAGACTTTACCTGGAGGCCGCTCTTAACCAGCTAGGGCTACGGCAACTATGGGAACAATCAGGGACCCTTGCAAGTTTTAAAAAAGTAGTAAACAACATAGCTAAGAAAGAATCTCTCTTGCAAGATAAAGCCTCCCTGGTAGAGCGTGCACATGGCTGGCTCACCATACAATCTTACACTAAACCCTCGCCCCAAGCATATCTTCACACAAGCTTCTCCAAAAATATGAAAGAAAAGTTCTTGAAATTCCGTTTAGGGCTGCTGCCCTCCGCAAACCACTTGCCGCCGTGGCTACGCCCTTCGATGCCAGCAGCTTGCCGACTCTGTGGGGAGGGAGAAGAGAACATAGTACACCTCATCACCATATGCAGGGAACTACTACAGGAACGCAGGACCCTCCTGAGACCGCTTTTCAACAAAAAACACATACGGTCCTGCAGGCAAGCGGTGCTGGCTAGCTTCCTCGGCGACGATGTCCAGCTGAGCTGCCGCTTGGTAAAATTTCTCGTAGCCATGGAAGTCCATCTCAACAAACGGAAAGAAGGTCTAGCAGACAACAGCGTTCTAGATGCTGTGCGGAATTTAGCAGGCAACCGCTAGGAGAGGGTAGGTGCTGAAGAGCCGGCACCCGACGTAACCCCAATAGGGTGCGGGCACCCAGTGGTCAATAGCCTAGGGAGACTGTTCCCGTTTGAAGCGAGGGTACTACCATAGCTTGGGTAAATCTACTGTCTGAGATTTCCATACCACTAATTAGGGAAACTCTCCCTGTGGTGAACCCCAAGCCACCTTTGATTCACGTGGTTTAGCATTCCTATTTCTGGAACCCTTCTTTTAGTGCACATCTTTCACACTAGTTAGGTCCTGAAGAAACGCCATTGATCATTCAGACTACCAGGCGTGAAACATGTCGACCTTTTGTCAAGTTACACGGGCACATTAGGCCTTATAGTAACCCACCAACCTTCGGGTTTTTTAATCTACCAGGGGCACCACGCTATTAAAGAACTTCCTTGTGGATACCCCTAGGTATTTTTAGCCACCACCTCTGCACGCACCTTTACACTTTTTTCACTGGATCCACCCCACACACTCGCATTCACCTTACGGCTTTTCTCTTAAAAGATCTCCGTGAAAGTGACCCTTCGGGGGACCGTCGGGCATTGCAGCGCTGGCCCGACGAGGAGCAAAAAAGCCCGATGATGAAGCATGACATCCTTCGGGGTGTGTGAGGGCTACTAAGAGGCTAGACTTGGCCCTCCCCTTCGGGACTGGATCCTTGATACCGGGGATGAACCTCTGCCTCTTTCTCTTTCTTCTCCCTCTCTCCTGACCTTCGATTCTATTCTTTTTACTCCCTCGCACTGACTGGGTGACATTTCGCACCCTCTATTTGGAACAGTGTCCCTTTTGATTTAAATTAAGTGCGGAATTTAGCACCATGACCCTTACCGAGAAGGTCCACGCTCGTACCATCAGTGCATCAAGAAGCTTAGCGCCGGCAATCTCTGCACATCCTGCCCCATGTGAGGTTAAAGTAATCTGGAGGGAATGAGGGCCCAGCTTGGAAGTCAGTCCCTAATGTCAATCTACGGAACAAGGACTTAAAGCTGAAGAGACAGCGGCAAAGATCTTATAAACAAGCGAGCTGAGCTCAGTTGCTTCCCTGAAACTCCTGCCTTTTGAACAATCAGCTCTGCGTTTCCTTTTTAATGGACTCTTAGGAAATCATCCGCTCTACTGTTTTTTGTTTTTTTTTGTCTTACAGGCTTTAATCATTTTCTGAATTGGAATGACGAATAAGATAGCTCAAGGTCACGTGGAGGGCCAACCCCTGATGACCTGTACCTGCTCTTAATGCTGCTCTTGCACTAAGCACTTTTCCCGGAATATCTTCACATGTTCACCGGCCACTCTTAATGCTGCTCTTGCACTAAGCACCTTTCCCGGTACTCCTGTACATTGCTACCGGCTGTCCGAATCACACTGATGTCATTAGCCGTATTTTAATAGCTTTTATTTCTCTTATTTTAATAGCGTTTCTTTTTCTTTTTATCCTGGAATAGCCACAATGGCAATGTGTTAGGACATGGACTTTTACTATGAAATTGTGTAAACTGACGGATGTTTGTAATGGTTTTAATTAACTGTACAATAAAAATGTACCTTTACCTATACCTATACTTCTACAGTGTTTCAGTGACATATGTGTCTGTGGCCCCGCATTGGCCTGGTCCCACTCTTTCCTGGTAGGCAGAAATCAATCTGTATGAATGGCTCCATTTACTTCTTATCCTAAACCTCTGGGTTGTGGGGTACCCCAAGGGTCTGCATTGAGTCCCACACTGTTCAATGCCTATATGACCCCCACTGGTGACCCTTGTAGAATCTTACGGTGTGCAAATAATTTTGTACGCCAATGACACACAATTGCTCCTCACCCTAGTTCAAAAATGCCCCAATGCGCTGAACAATTTTAAGGCATGCATGTCGGCACTGTTTCAATGGATTTGAGCCAGCAACCTACAATGCAATGCCAGCAAAATGGAAATCTTACTCTACTGGATTCCACCTCCCAGCTGGGACAATGACATCAGGCCAAATGGTGTCCCACCTCCACTGGGCACAGCCACGTTGGCTCGCAATCTGGGAGAGAAATGTGATATCTCTGCCACCTTCACCCCCCAGGTAGCCAGTGCAATAGGTTCCTGTTTCGGACTCCCAAAGATGCTAAAAAAAGTTTCTTTACCTTCTCTCTCTATCGCAGCAGAAAACAGTGATTCAGGCCCTGATCACCTCACAGCTAGATTATGCCTATTGGTTTATTGGGGTTTACCGGCCTATCTCCTGCAGAGACTATACAGCTGGTTCACAACGCCGCAGCATGGCTTCTGCTGAGACTCTCTAGGAGATCCCACATCCAACCAGACCTGACAGAACTACACTGACTTCCCATCAAGGAACGGTGATTTTCAAAGGATTAGTATAGACACACAGGGGCAGATTTACAAGCCCCTTGCGCCTCTTTGCGCCTCCTTGCACTGTCGTTGGGTCACTTTTTTTGACGCAACATCAGCGCAAACAATGTGGCCAATTTACAACATGATGCATCTAGGGAGATGCGTCACGTTGTAAAGCCCTGTGTCACATTATACCTGCGTCAGGTATAATGTATGTAGGGTGGGCGTTCCCACGCTGGAAGGCCTCATAAAAGTGACGCAGTGAAATCTACAAGATTTCACTGCGCCACTTTCAGGATGCCACTGCGTCAAAACCTTACGCCTGCTTGAAGCAGTGATGCAGTACAGTAAGTATAGGCCTCAAAATACATTGCTGGAGTTGTATCGTGCTTGCGACACAACTCCAGCAATGCGTGGCTTTTGAGCCAACAGATGCGTCAGAATTTCTGACGCATCTGTCAATCCTTGCGCCATGGTGAGCCGTATTGTAAATACGGAGCATCCATGGTGGTGCAAGGGTATCACAGGCTGGCGCAGGGAAACTGACGCATCTCTACAGATGCGTCAGCTTCTTGTAAATCTGCCCCACAGAGATTTCTATCACTCAGGCCCTGAGTAGCTGTCTAATAGTACCCCTTACCAGCCGTCCAGATCACTCAGTTATGCTAGCTCCTTGTTGGTGGTGATTCCTCAATTTACAAGGAAAAAGTGGGGTGGCAGCTCCTACTCATACATGGCTGCCACGGATTGGGACGCCCTCCCGCAGCAGCTCCGTGCCACAGAGGCAGTGCTTAATTTGAGCCGGGGCTTTCCGGTGCTAAGCACCAGCACTTAATTGCGCGCAACGAAATTCGTTTTATTTATTTAAATGTTTACTTACCTGTATTCCGCCGTAATCCGTGGTTTACTACCCCCCACCCTGCCCCTCCCCCGCCCCACGTCACCGCCCGGCCGGCACTCCTACCACCGACCGCTACTGTAAGTTTGCCATCATTTTTCGCAATGACCCAAAAGCAAGTTTCACTATTAGCGCACGCCCCTTGCTACAACCTAGTGTAGAGAAATTCTGCATGCAGCACTCAATGGAATATCCATAAGGCACGGCCAAATGTTTACCAGAAACTTCAGATCAGAGGAAAAATGCAACCACATCCATAACAGTTCAAAGTCACAATAATGCCAGAGCAGAGGGGTTTTTTTAAAGAAAAAAAAACACATTTCAAATAAGGCATCTTTCGTTCTGCTTGTGATGCACTGTGTAATTATTCTCCCCCTAAATGGCTTACAGACAATTTTTAAAAGCAATTTCCAGGGCAGCCTTTCAATATGCTGAAATGCCCTTTCGCACAGACTAAACTTCCCCTGTCCTACAAACCCGAATACACTTTTAAATGGAAGAGCTGATCCCAACCCCGTCCTCTGTGACAGACCCTTCTCCCTCCTGCCCATGTGTAAGGTGAAGGCTTCCTATGTAATTGCAGTGGCCGAGGAAGAAGAGGTGCGAATGCGCGCGGACCCAGGCACCTCCGAATGACAAAGGGCCTAGACCTCGACACTCCCAGCTCCCGTCCAGGCAGCCCTGTCGCTTTCAGCCCCTGGCACCAGTGTTTGTAGACTTCTATGAACTGCGGTGACAGCTCAAAAGAGTCGACTCACATTAGAACAGCACAGATGATTAAAGTATACTCGGCAGTAAGAAGAACAAGAGAGGAGCGGGGGCGAGCGCGGCAGCCTGGGCTTTAGAAAGCTGACCAGACGCTCGTGCGTCATGGCCTTTTCCGGCATGTGTTTCCAATTATCGCGCCCGCGTCTGGGCACGATAATGGGAAACAGATGTCGGCCGCGCGGGTAACCGCCCGAAAAAGGCCACGACGCACGAGCGTCTGGTCAGCTTTGAAAACCCCCTACATAATGCTTCGCCTTGCAGCGCTTGCGCGCTACTCTAGGCTCAACCTAAAAAGGCTTCCAGTATCCGTTCCTCCCATTTTCTAACCCCTGTTAATTCGCAAATCCGTTATGGTCTTCACACGCTCGACTCACCCAACGTTATTACTTCGCTGTTTGGGCCCTAGCCCTCTTTTAATTCATTTATTGATTCTTTCACCGACACATTTAATGGGGTCGCCTGCGCGCGTTCGCTATCGATTCAATGAGAAATATTTTCTAATGTCCTCATTCCTCACCCTCCCACCTGAAGATGATCCCCGATACCTCTACGTATAAAACCCCTCTTTCTCAAAACTACTCTTGTAATTTATTAACTGCAATATTTAGGATGGGTTGGACTGCTTCGAAGAAGTACGAATACTTCTAAAACAATAAAAATGTCTCATTAAAATATATATTTAGCAGTTAACGTTCTCGTGGGAGATACACGTATTCAGTAAACCTGGTAAAAGCAGGGACGTCACGCCCCTAATATAGCTAAGGCAATGTGCAGCCAAGATGCTGGAATTCGCCACCTTATTAATAACCGTGCCCTGCCTCACGCCACGGAGTGCTCTGTTTATCTAACATGGGCAGCACACAATTCTAAACGTTTTTCTAATGTGTTCTGTGAGGAACCGACCCGAGGTTCACACCACGACATCAAAAAACACTTCGTCAAATGCACGGATGCCTGGTATATGACTGGCATGCTATTTATTGCCGTTCCTTCTTCGCAGGTCGCACATTTAGCACCGAGAAGCAGAGGATAAAGGCACGTGCTTTTCTAAACATAGCTGAGTTCAGAGGACACCCCACACGCTTGTCACCACTCTGCGAGGTTTCTCACACAGACTGGAAATATATTTTCGATGAACCTGGCCAACCCGTGGAACGATGACCTCCCTTGCTATGCAGAGTATGGAAAGAAGGGAGGTTTTAGTAAACCACATTCTATAAAGGTCTCGGAGCGTCGTGAAGAACTAGGCGGGGGTCATTCTGTTTAAAATGTACATGACAGTGTAATGAGAGTTTGCATCTTCTGCTCGCTCTCAAGTAAACCAGTGCTGCCACACTGAAGTGGCATGTTACTGTATCACTTTGGGGCAAAGCTTGTAGTAGGGTAAACCCAGTAGGGGTTGAGAAGTTTTAGATTCATTGAATGTCCTGGAAGACCGACATTTCCTACGTTTTCCCTGTTGTTTTTGTGCTGTGCTCGTGGCCCGATCACGACTGGTGTATGAATGTGAGTGTGCGTACTGATGTAGGCTGCAGTAATGTATGTTAGGGTTGAAAGTTGCACAGTAAGTACTTCAGGAAATGTGCACCTACCTTTTCCCCTGTTGCACAATGGGCCTCTTTCTCAGTAGATAAATCAAATGTCCAGGGTTGGACTGGCCTATAGGGCAATCAGACAGTACCTGGAGGGCTGATCTGAATGGTCAGTGCGAAGGCCAGTGTTGTAGATGTTTCATAGGATGCTGGGCCGGTTTTTACTATTGGCTTCCTTGATATTAAAACAAACATTGCACACAGCAAGCTAAAATCCCAGCAGTCTTCCATCCCTTGAAAAACACTTATACAGCACGTCTTTCAAGCTCAAAACTGTCCCAAATTTCAAACATGGCCACATTTTCTAGCAATCTAATTTGCTGATGGGGGCCTATGCCTTGTCCGTCTGCTGTGCTAGAACAACAGTAGGAGCAGAGGCACCAACTGCATATCACAAAGAGTGCACGTATATCTCTTGTCTGCATTTGTTGGCAGTGGGTCCCGCCCTTGTCCCTTTTGATGATTCCTCATCTAGTTGTGAGTTCCCTTCTAGTTGTGTTTCTTTTATTGTACCTCCCGCTGTGGATCCCTATAAAGGTTCTCTTGAAATATGGATGGCTGTCTGGCAACAGAGGTTGTTGTTACCACTCTCTCACTTATCCTACTAGTTCGCACCCATACTCGCTTCCTCTGCTTCATTGTTTTGCCTGTTGTCGGTTCCCCTTAGTCCTTCGTGTGATCCCCGTCTCTGACTATGCTCTGTATTCCTTGTGGACTACCCGTGTCTAAATGTACCTTGGTTTTCCCACTGTATATGACAGCACAACACTGCTTCCCCGGTGTAGTGGTATTTGTTTCTTCATCTGTTCTTGAGCAATATTCCTGGTTTGCTTGGGGCTAGTTACAATGATACTCCACGCCGCACGGAGATTATTAAGTTATGCTCCATATATCTAGTTTGTGATGCTGTGCCATTCTGTGTCCCAGAGAGTCCAGCCCAGGTCTTCCAACGACCGCCCAACCTACTGGAAAGAGTCTCTCTCTCTCTCTCTCTCTCACTCTCTCTCTCTCTCTCTCTCTCTCTCTCTCTCTCTCTCTCTCTCTCTCTCTCTCTCTCTCTCTCTCTCTCTCTGGGTCAACTTAAAAATGAGAGCAGGCAGTATTGACCTTGCTATCCTGTATTCAAGATATCCAATGGTCTTGAAACTCTTCCAGAAATCTGCCTATCCATCATTAAAATCTGCAGCAGCGGCTCCTGCGCAATGGCGGAGGAGCGTCGCCCCACTGCCTGGCTCAGATGTTCTTGCATGGTTTTATTTAGCATTTGTCGGCTCTGAGCCAGCGCTGTAGGGAGGGACGGGGCCAAGGCATGGGAAGGGGGAGGAGGAGTGCTACGTGCAGTCCCTAAGTGTGCATATGTGTTTGGCCGGCCGTCTCAGGTCGACCAAAACACACATGCGCACTTAAGTTTCTCCAGCCCGGCTGCATTGAGCCATACCTATTTTAAAAACATTAAATAATCAAAGGTGCCTAAAGGACACATTTTGCTCTCTTCAAACTAACCTCAAATCTGTTTTGACAAATAATACAATGCATATTTGCTTCTTTCAAATTCTTTCAAAAAGGGATACAAACTAATATTCTCTATCAATTTATCAGGAACAGAAGAGCTTTGCAAAAGACCCTTATACGAGACTCTGAAATACAAGGGACATTATCTATGCTATCAAATTTGTTTAGACAAATGAATTGTGTCCACAGTGCATTATATCTGCACCTTACCTGTTCTTTTTGTAATCTAATTTTGTGGGACAAAATCTGTAAACGTTTGATTTCAACAGTTAAAATCTTATCCGTTTAACCAATAAAGATGGCCACGCATGTTTACACTACTTCCATCTTTCAACTCACTAGTCAACACAGGCTAACCTCTAGCCTGATACCTTTTTGGACACACTTTCTCAGTCACTTGGGACTCCAAGATATCAACATCCACCAAATGTCCAATGGATGTACTATAATTATCTGCTCTAGAAACGAACTCTCCTTTTCTCACTATACACCACCTCCATCAGGGACATTAGCTCCTCATTTGCATTCTAGTTTGACCTTTATAACATCGACACCCAGTTTTTTAACCTATTATTTCATTCCAATTTGGATTACCACCGTTGGACGGTGATGTTGCCATCAGACACTGCATAGCTCTAAAATCACTCATGTTAAATACCTCCAAAACAGAGGTATTTACTGCCCTGTAACATTATCGCCCATCTAACTGACCCAATCTACTTTCCCCTGACTTCATGATGTTTTCACCCTCAGCCAGATATTTAAAGTTCTTTTTATACCATGCATGAAAATGGAAGTGCACATAGCCAACACGACAGTCAAAGCCTGATCCATACTAATTTCCTACACACACAAGATCCATGCTGTAATCCCAGTCAACAAAGCTGAAACTCTCATTAACTCACTAGCAGGCTTAACTGTTGCAATGGTCTATGAGTGGCGCCCCCTGTACTCCTTTGCACTCATCAACAAGGTGCTACACTTCACATCCAGGCTTTGGTAAGCCTATCTAGGCATAATTCCACTTCATGATATGCTACCTTGCTGGCTGGCTCTCTGCTAAAACAGGACCATATGCAGGCTACTGTCACTTGTCTTTAAGGCAGTAAAAGACAAGGGCTCTAAATACCTCTCTGACATCCTACCTTGCTACACAACTACCCAAATCTGTGATCTACTAACCACAACTTTCTTGTCACACCCAAACCAACCTGTGCTGCCTCCAAGTTCCGGTCCTTTCGACTACTAAACCTGCTCCACTGAAAGTCTCTCCCACCAGGCATTCAGGACACCCCCCTCGCTCCATGGGTTTACACAGTGTTTAATTTGAGTCGGTGGTTTCCGGTGCTCGGTACTGGCACTTAATTATCAACACCGGCACTTATGACAGTCCTCCACATGGTGGTGCTGTTAGTCTAATTTTGGGTTGAGCACAACAACAGTTGTTTAATAACTGACTATACATTCAAATTGCTAATACTTGCCGCCCAAACCATTCTTATAGCTTTGGATGGCTTGGAGTAGTATGAATTGTCACACTTATAGGAGTGTGTTGGTTAGTAGTTGTGTTGGTACTGTCATTTGCAACAATGGCAGGGGCAATTTGTAGTGCAAGCTCAGTGTCCTCCTGACAAGGGCTCTGGCACTTATTTTTAGAAATTGAGCACAGGGTTCACAACAGCAACTAAAGGTCATCTACTCCATTTTGAAAGACACAAATGAGTGCTGGTGTCTCCTCGCATTGATGTAAATATGTATTATTGTTCAATAAATAAATACAAAACAAATATAAGGACATCCTCTGCTCTACTCTTAGAAATTTTTAGGGAACGCTAACGTTGTTACTATAACAATGTAGATGTCACTGGTACAGCATGGTGTAAGGATTATTGGCACCACTGACAAAATCCATTTTGTGGCGCGCCCACTACGCCTGCCCCTCCCCCACCAAAGATCTGTATTTACAACTGCAAAACAGCACTTTTCCTTCTACCTGTTGATGGCACCGCAAGGCCACTGTCCCATCTCACTTAAGGATGTGTCAGCCCTGGCCACTTTTACATCTCTGTAAGAAAAATATTACACGATAGTAAAAATGTGGTTGTGACAATTGACATATAAATATGACCTTCATTTGGTTCTGATAAACTATACCTGCCAACAAATCATAGAATTTCTTATGTGCAGGCAACCTGCACTGACAATGTAAACTACCCTGAATCTGTAATGGACCTGAAAGAACCTGGCTGATACCTACCCGCTTCTGGGCCCTCTCCAGACTCTAGGCCCAGGAAGAAGCTTCCCTACTATCCCTCGCTAACCCAGCCCTCCTCGGTGGTGGAGAAGGGGGATGGGCGCAGAGAGGAGTGTGACAAATGTGGGCATGAGAAAAAGAAACCACAAATATGGTGCCAGAGTGCCAGCTAGCAGTCACACTCACAGGAGTAGCCTAGCAATCAGCAGGCATAAAAACATAACTGGTTGTTATGTACACAAGGATAGTTCAACCAAATCTCTTTGCATTAAATCTCCGTGCACATGTCATCTGCATTATCCTCATGGTATCCACTCATGCGAGGAACTGATGACTGCTGTGGGCAGGGGGGCAGACAGAGTTCAAGCTGCCCTGCTCAGCTGTCCCAACACACCTCACCTCTAATTCACATTGTCGCTATCACAAAGCCTTCTCTGTAGTGAGGAGAGTCAATATATTCACGGCTATATGGTTAGGTCAGTTCTTTGTAAAGAAAAGAAAAATTCTGCACAAGTAAACTGGTCAATTGTGTCTTTGTGGGAAGGCAGGGTTTCATTCACCAGCATCGGCTCACCCCAAATAAGGGGTCATAGAAGGTCTGAAGGGTGCTGAGGTGGAAGATTCTGCATGGAGAGGAGGCACTCAAGTATTTGAACAAGCATTGGCAAAGCCAATAGGTTTCACCCATGCGAAATCTATTAGCTTTGTCTATGATTTTTTTTACATGTTGCACAACAACGTGAGCTGCTGAGCAACGTGGCTTAAAGCAAAAAAAAGCACTATGACGTGGCCAGCATTGACCACGTCATAGTTCTCTTTATCAATTTTACTTTAAGCTATGTTGCACAGCAGCCTGTGCTGCTGCGCAACATGTCAAAAACAGCAGGGGGTTTTGATGAGGTCAAGCAACACAAGGGATGAGGGTGGGAAAGACATCAGACAGTGGGAGGAGGGTGTTGGGGTTGGGTGAAACCACGGGGGGGAGTGACAAACTTAAAAAATATAGCAGGGGTTGGGAGTGTTAAGCAACACGAGGGAGGAGGGTGGGAACTACATCAGAGTGGAGAGAGGAGGGGTTTGTATCAAATCAATGAAGGTGTAAAAATGGTTCCTTTTTTAAAAAAAATTAAAGTACCCAATAAAATTACAGATGGGAGAACTCATCGCTTAAAGCCATTTTACATTAATATTTTTAACTTTTTCCTCAAGTGAAGAGGCTAAGTGCTAGGTCAGCTTCTGGAGGGAATTCTGTGCTCTTGGCCCTGTCCCAGAAAACCAACCAAAGAGACAGAACAGGATGTGATGTAGCAGCTGGAGCTGCTAACTTCGGATCTGGAGACCAAGGTTCAAATCTCAGCATCAGCTCAACATCCTGTGATTCTGGGCAAATCATTTAATCTCCCTGCGACTACAAAAAATAAATATATAATGTAACTGGTGCTCGTGTAAAGTGCAAAGTACATTTTACTAAACTGCAAGCATTATTATGTACTAAGTCATCCATACATTGTCTGTTGCTACATTTTAGCATGAGTGCAGTATTTAGCACCCCACCCCTTTTCTCCAAGTGTTTCCCCATGAGAGTTTAACTCATTATAAACGCATAACAATGACCCCTCCCTCACACTGAAAGCCACAGAAGAAATGGTGAAATCAAACTACTTGCTGTAGGCTGTAAATTGTGTTTTTTTTTTAAACAACAACAAGCTGTTTGTAGAGTTTTGTGCCAGTATCTCTTGATTTTTCGAGCAGTGTAACAGCTCGGGTAGACTGGGTAAACAGTAAACAGTTTAAAAGAGGTGTGATTTGGTTCAAAGGAGCGCTGCATAATAAAAATGTAAAGCAGCCTCCCTTGGCACTCGCAACAAGATCCTGCTGCTGCTGAAAGCAAATCTGCCCAAAAAGTTGAGGTCTGTCTGGGAAGGAGGGGAGCGGAGGCCATGGAGGGGTCAGGGTGAGAGGAGTGCAAGCACCAACAATGAGGAAGCAAATATGACAGTGGAAGCAAGAAGAACAAGCATTTACAATGCAATAGGTCTCGCAATAACATTGTTTTGAGCTATAGGCATTGAAAATGTTATTTTTTTTTTTTCCCCTTCGTGAAGCATTAATCAAGTAATGGCGTTGTAAATGACAATTTCTTTTACCCCCTGTTGACCCCCCCCCCCCCCGCAAAGCTCATCAGCATGTGCCCGTCATAAAAAGCCAACGACCAGTCTCGTCGAAATTAATTGAATTGAGTGCGGAATTGTAAAAAGATTAACCCCTTCCCTGCGGGGGTAATTCCCCCACGGGTGCGGTGGGGGCGGGGGGTGAGCGCGGTGCTCGTGACGAGACCAGCTCGTCATGAGTCACAGTGGAGCTGTGCTCATGACGAGCTGGTCTCGTCACAACCCCGCCCACTGATTAATTCTTCCGCACAGGCGGGGAATTAATCCCGCGTGGGCGGAGCGCAGCCGTTATGACGAGACCAGCTCATCATGAGCACAGCTCCACTGTGACTCATGACGAGCTGGTCTCGTCATGAGCACCAAAGCGGTTAAGAGAAACATCAAAGAGGACGGATTTTACAGCTCTGGAGCTTTGTGCTGCCAAGGTCTCCAATTGGCAACAAAGGCGGCATAGGGCGCTACATCACTGACTTCAAAGGCCGCGCTGCACCTAGAGGGGGCAGCGCTTCACGAGGGGCTGTGAGGAGGAAAAACGGGAGGGGGTGAGGAACACTTCATCAGGAGAGTGTGTGAGGGAGAAACATGGGGGGGCAGAGCGTCACGAGGGTGTTGGAGGAAGAAACACGGGGGCAGCGCTTCACAAGGGGCTGTGAAGGAAACATGGGAGGGAGGTAGGAGTGAGGAATACTTTATGAGAAGAGTCTGTCAGGGAGACACACAGGGGGTAGAGTGTCACGAGGGGCTTTGAGGAAGAAACAGGGGGGGAGAGGGGGCACCGCTTCACGAGGGGCTGTGAGAAGGAAACATGGGAGGAAGGTGGGGGTGAGGAACACTTCATTAGGAGAGTCTGTGAGGGAGAAACATGGGGGGCAGAGCGTCACGAGGGTCTTGGAGGAAGAAACACGGGGGTGGCAGCGCTTCACAAGGGGCTGTGAGAAGGAAACATGGGAGGGAGGTAGGAGTGAGGAATACTGCATCAGAAGAGTCTGTGAGAGAGAAACACAGGGGCGTTATAAGGGCCTTGGAATGAGAAACACGGGCGGTGGGGGGCCTTTACGAGTGGCTAAGAGAAGGAAACATGAGAGGGAGGTGGGGTGAGGAATACTTCATCAAGAGAGTCTGTAAGGGAGAAACATGGGGGGGCTAGAGTGTGACGAGGGGCTTTGAGGAAGGAACACGGGGGGAGGAGAGAGGGGGCAGCTCTTCACAAGGGGCTGTGAGAAGGAAACATGGGAAGGAGGTGGGGGTGAGGTACACTTCATCAGGAGAGTTTGTGAGGGAGAAACATGGGGGGCAGAGTGTCACGAGGGGCTTTGAGGAAGTAGAGTCAGAAGCGCAGGGCTGAAAAAAAGAAGCAGAGACACACTCAAGGAAGATGATAAACAAGACTAGATTGGTGTGAGGGTGGCAGGCGACACTCCACTCCTGCTGCAGCGGTTCTGTCCCTCGCTCACCGCATACACTATATATGAATTCAGGGTGCAAGGGAGTCAGATAGCAAAGATGCCGCCACAGAGCAAGCACGTGTAGGAGGGGAGCCTTTACCTGCACCAGGCACATACTGAAGGAACATGCAGAAAGGGAGCCTCGGGGTGCAGCTTGCACACATTGGAAAGGACTCTAGGGCTGATGCAGGCACACTGAAGCGTCTCACATTACAGGAGCGTGGAAAGGGTGGCTTGGACAAGAGCAGGCACATTCAGGAAGGGCTTCGAACCGCATCAGGCACACAAAAGAGAAAAGCATCATGTGGCAGCAGGCACACACAAGCGGGTAGTCACAGGGTGCAGGCCAAAGGTAACACTAATCACGAAAATAATGGTGAAACAAGTCTCAAAAGGCATTGCGCCTCACTAGGAGATACCTTCACATAGGAGAGTCACAGCAACTCCACAGAACACGTTACTCCGTCTGACAGGACGGACACCGCAAACGCCCCCGAGTTAAAATCTAATAATTCATCCAGACCCCTGATCTGGCGGGACACAGCTCCTCGCCACACACAAAGGACAAAGCCCCCACCCGACTCCAGCCTGGACCGACGCTCGCGGCTTCTCCCGCACGCGCGCTGGTGCCTCTCGGGGTCCGAGTAGGTCTGGTCCACGGCAAAGCCAGTGTCGCTTCCAGGCATCCTGCCACTCTGTACTCCTCCAGCGACCACGATACAGCAATGGGAGGGGGGCTCTAACAGAGGGAACGGGAGACAGCCGCAGGGTCTGCTCCCGGCACAGCAAGGAAAGGTATGGTGGATCAGCACCCCGCTGCTGGGGAAGAGGCTCCTGCCCAGCCCCAGACTCCTGCTCGTGGTCTCGTGCCTGGCTGCTGCCGGTCCCTCCTGATGCTAGGGGCGGCAGATGCTCTCCAGTCCCTGTTCCTCGGAGGTGGGGGGCTCCTGCTGCGGGCGGGGATAGCGGCTCTGCAGTCCCTCCTGCTGCTCCCGTTCCTGCTACTGGGGAGGCTCCCCCAGCCTCAGTGCAGAATGGAGACGTGTGTTTGTGTGTGAGAGAGACACGCCTCACAGCAGCGCCGCTGAAAACACGCTTAACCCTTCACGCGCCGGCGGAGCCCGCATTCTCTTACAGCAGCACCCGCTTCACTACAGGCACTCACCGAGCAGGGGGCGGAGCCACCAGCCGTCCAATTAGATAACGCCTTTGCCAACACCTACTGTATACTAAAAAAAAAGTCGAGTGAGAGAATGTGGTATTATTGCTACAGCAGCCGACTTTGAAGCTGGGGAACGAGGTTCGAGTCTGGGAGCATCAAACATCCCTTTATTCTTGACAAATCAATCTCCCGTGCCTAAAAAATTAACATGTCTGTCTCCATTGCAACTGCTGCCCGTGTAAAGCGCTCCGATACCTTCTCCCCACTTTATAAAATATCTATCTAGATAGACGTTCGTTCTACTCGTGTCCTCAAATATCAAAAAGAGGAAATAAATAAGACGAGAAAAGGAGCACAGTAAAAAACGAGTCTACAGCGTGTCTTGCTTACGCTGCCTGCACCCGCCAGTAGGCTCTCTGATTGGTTGACAAGGTCCACCAATCACAATGCTGATTTGCTAGTCGCCAACCAATCAGAGAGCCGTCTGGCGCGTGCAGGCAGCGAGAGCAAGACACGCCGTAGACTCGCTGTCCCAAGGGCGTGTCGAAAAAAGCCACAGGGCGGTAACAAAAACCGCTGCACACCAATGATTTGCATATGGCCATGTCTGAACTGGGGTGGTGGAGTGAGCTAAAGAATGATGATGGATTAAACCCAGATCAGTTGACTGGGGGTGAGTGTTTGATTGGCTCAAACGTTCCGTCCATCATCCCCTTTTGTATCGCTTTGGTCGCCCTAAGTTGGCGGGGGTATGCCCAGACGTGGGTCCCTTGCTCACTTTGCCACTGGATTCAAGCAAGCCTGGCTGATGACGGCTGAAATGCCAGAAACCGGTCCTAGGATGCTTGTTTCCGGTCCAGGGAAGATATGGCTTGGCAGTTCGGGCTGGACTGTTCCCATGAGGCACAGGGTCAGACTGATTTGCATATGGCCATGTCTGAACTGGGGTGGTGGAGTGAGCTAAAGAATGATGATGGATTAAACCCAGATCAGTTGACTGGGGGTGAGTGTTTGATTTGCTCAAACGTTCCGTCCATCATCCCCTTTTGTATCGCACACCAATGACAAGGCAGAGTTTTTGACGTTGCCCAATAGAAAGCATGGGCGGGAGCAAAAGTCCTTCTCCTAAAATCCCTCTACCCCAATAAATCTCTCGCTGCACGAGCAGAGCTGCGCACTGCAACGCTAGGCGCGAGACCTAAAAACCCCTTGCTGATGGATGCTGCTCACACAACGTGTATTTTGAAAGGGGACAAAGCTGTAAACTCATTTTCCCACATTCACATGAAGCCAAATCTCCAACTTGTTTTCAAGTTCCAAAAGTCGCCAGCATTAGCCATTGTAGAAGCCATTGTAGAAGTCTTGTCCTGGGGATAAATGTTATAAATGCCTTAAAGTAATTGAAAACAAAATAATGTTTACTTGTTAGGCAATTGGTTTGGTAATTTGCAAATCCACTGAAATCAAAGGGCGTCCTATGATGCAGTCAAACGGAGTGTATTTAGGGCATATGACATCCTTGCTACACCTCTGCTCGATTGGCTTAAAGCGCCCTTCATTCAGACAGCTGAAGAATGGCTCAGAGGGAGGGTAGATGATGTGACGTAATTGCCAGAGCTGCTGACTTTAGAGCTGAGGGCCCAGGTTCGAGTCTCAGTTTCGGCTCAACATCCTGTGCCTACAAATATAAAAATATGTGAAGAACTTGCACCAAATAAAAGGAATGCTTAATTAAAATTTCATAAGAAGCACAGCAGCACAAATCACATGCAATCACCAAGCATGCTTGCTCACAAAGAAAAAAGAGTAGGCCAAAAAAGCTGATAAAATGTTAAAATGGAGTACTTGGGCCAAGTTCCACTGATAAAAAGCACACAAGGAACAACAGGAAATAGCATGCTGCAACCAATAGAAAAAGAAAAACAAAATGGCAAGCAATTGAAAAGTAAGGGTGGGCTGTAAGCCCCTTTTAATATTTATATTTGATTACAAGAGATTTCACAAGTATAGCGCAAGCGCTCTGCAGGCGAAACCTACAACTCAAGAGAGGTATTGCCACATTTGTACTTTTGAAAGACCTACTTGGCCGTCACATATTAGGCAGAGCTTGAGAGTTATGTGACCGATTCTTATTCTGGTCTTTGCCTTGTTAGCTTATCTTTGCACTGGTAGCATGTCTGTAAACATTTCTATTTCCTTGTGGGCCAGTGCTCCACTCTTTCCAGGTTTTCTGAGATTGCTGTATGCCAAGTAGGGGGAAAGTGAACACACTTTGGAAGGGAAGGCAGAGTACACCCCAGATTTGTCATAGTGCATCTTGTGTCATCTTAAGGATTTTTTTTAGCCCAGGCAAGGCATATTTTAGGGGGCCCTTTATGTAATAAATTTGAATTGTTTTACCAATTGCATGTTAATTCAAGAATTCATGATGCTAAAGAATACTAAATAATAAAATTAGCTAGAATATGTCTTGCCTGGGACCTCAACAGTCCTTAAAAGTACACTGGGTGTAGAGGTAGGCAGAGAGGAAGAGATTTAGATAAAGAACTAGAATAGACATAAGTAAAATAGAAAGTTCACTTTAACTGGGGGCCCCTTGGAAGGGGGGTCCTGGGCAATTGCCTACTTTGCCCATACCTTAAAACGTCTCTGACTGTGCATCTTGTTAGCAAAGGGCTTAGCTATGAGTTCGGGGCTGGTTTGCCCTTATGCTGGCCTAAAGGTGGCCTGGTGCCCTAGCCATAGCCCAGGGAGCTCACACGGGGTACAAACTATTTTGTCAGGGTGATCGTGTGGTAGTGCTCGGCCACAGTTTTCTACAACCCCAAGAATGACGTGTCTTGCAAGGAAATCCCTATGCTATGCCTGGTGATGTTTCACAAAACGATGAGGCACAAAGAATGTATATAGCAGTCTGTCTTCCCATTTGTAATCCTACATAAACTGTGTATGATACAGTGTTCAATATGTTTAATTTGTTATCTGTTGTCTTATGAAGAGGGGCTTTGCACCACCCAAATCGTTGTGCAAGCTGAAGCCAATAACTATACCTGTTTCCTCTTTGTAAATAGACGATGCTCATAGTTTTTATATTTTGCACATGATATTGGGATTTTGCGCAGGCTATTTTCGATAAACAGCAAGCTACAGCCATTGTTTCAACTCCAAAGATCTGGTGCCCAAATTTTTTACGGGTATGCTTCAAATGGCGTACAGAAGTGTGGGTACTATACAAAGATCACAAGCACTGCACTCAACACGCCCCGTCCCTCTCAGTGTCAGTGTAGGCTGGTTATTCACTGACAATATACACCACAAGGTGCAACCACACCTGTGTACCTAGAAATACCTCTTTGGAATACACACCAGTCCTACGGTGCGGTATAACAGTGCCACTCAACAGTGGACTAGAGGGGAAGACCCATGCCACATGTTGTAGAGGGGTAGACCCATGCCACATGTTGTAGAGGGGAAGACCCATGCCACATGTTGTAGATAGTCAATGGCCATGTCATTGATTTACATTTAAATTGTTAACGTACTCATGAAAATCTGGCATGAATCTGGCCCTCCCAGACCTGTAGCGGACAACACTGCAACAAACAGGTACTCATATCTCTTAAATCCTTTACTCTCTGTGAGCTACTATTTCTTTTTTTATCGATATGTGTGTTCTATATAGCACTGCATTGTTGTGGTTAACTGATCAACCTCAGTGGTGGCTCGTGCTTTATGAGTCTGACCTACCCAAACATGCTAAGTACCTGCCTCCGTGACTGCGTCTATTCTCACACTCCCGCCAATGACGCCTCCACCCCGTGTTTGGAGCATGTCTCCATATCTCATGCGCCTCAACCAACATATTCATATTGGCTAATCAACAAGTAACACCCTTATCAACCATGCTCTCCAAAAAAAGCACCCAGCATCTGGATGCAAAACACTTTTCTGTCACTCTATATAAAGTATGCAATACTATACAATACATAAGTATTTCCCAATATTAGCTCCAGGAAGAAGCAGTGTATGTGAAGAATTAGGTTTTGTGACTTCCCAGATTACTATTTATATTTTAGTTCCAGATGCTCTTCTCTACCCAGCGGAATGCATGATCAAAGCTGGTGGTGATTTTGGCCTAGGGTCCTGGGCTATTGTCAGTCAAAAGTGGATTTTTCTGTCATTGGCATTCATTTGGAAGCTCATTTGAAGCTTTCCATTGCCTTTCTCAGATCCACTGGTGGAAGCAGTACAAATGGCTGTGCCTTAATGCTGATAAAACTGAAATTTTGCTATTTACCCCTATAATTTAATTGTCTTTCTCCCGCTGTTGGCCAAATGATCAGAGTTCCTTACTCCCCCAACACATACTGGTGAACTAAGTTCAAAATGTGGCTGTGATCCTTGACGGAGAGCTCTCATTTCAATTACAGAAAAACATGGTTTGCATTCCTCACAGAAAATGTCTTTGATCCTCATTGTGGCCGTGTCCTGTCTGGACTACTGTATGGCATCTATACAGGCCTCCCCAACACATACCTCACCAAGCTACAACATGTACAAAACCATGCTATTCTCGTGGCACTGGGACTAAAACACCATTATCACACCACCCCTAAACACAGATCTCTGCATTGGCTTCCTGTGAAAGAAAAGGCATTCTTTAAAACACTCTGTACTACACTACTTTGTTTACTTTCAACTGACTGAGTCTCAGGCCAGCTAATAGAGGTCTGCTATCACCCCATTTAGTTTGATAGAAAGGATTCAGTGGCTGCTCCCTTCTTTACCAGGACTCCTCCCTCTGGAATTCTCTATCCAGCTACCTGAGACTTGAAAATGACTATTTAAAGTTCAGGAAAACCTTGAAGATGCTCATGGTCTGTAGGAAACCGCCTCTCTATACAGTGTACTAAAAAGAAGTACACTATGTAGAGAGTGCAAGAGATCCCCAAAAGGTAGATAGAGGTAAAAGTAGATAATACTAACTTGTTCTTTGTGGTAGTGTGGGCGAGCAGTTAGGCTTATCAGAGGGTAGTGTTAAGCATTTGTTGTACTCGCAGAAGCAATAAATGAGACACACACTCAAGAATAATTCCAAGACCAATTTGCAAAAATAACATCACTTTTATATAATTTTTAAGACCATGAACACAGTTCTTGGATAAATACTTTTGGAGTTAAGAATTTTCAAAGTTCGATAAATATATCACTTCTATGCGCAATTATGAACCATAGAAAACAATGGGGAAAAAGCATGATATTGCATAGAAATTCAGGCAATACTTTCACGAAGGTCACCTTCACGTTGTAGGTCAAAATCGGGACCAGGGTCAAAGTTCTAGCAGGAAAAGTTCGGAAGCATCCCGGATCAGCCGGTAGCAGTGATGCTGAGGTCTCAGAAGCTGATGCGCAACGAGGAAGGTGGGCCACGTGAAAAAGCACTGCAGAGAGGGACTTACCGGTAAGTCCGTTGGGTCTCCTTAGCGGGAGGAGGTCGCAAGGGCCTGGTGATCATGGGAACAAGGCTGGTTGGTTGGTGCTGGGGCTGGTTTGGCCGGTGGGGCCAGGTGCAGAGCGAACAGGTCAGCTGGGCGTTGTGCGTCTTGAAGTCCTCGCGGTCAAGAGCAGGAAACTTGGAGATGTGATCTTGGAACAGCTGGACCCCTTAGGAAGTGGCTCTCTGGTGTCTCGATGTCCCTAGATGGGTGCTTGCTTCTGGTGCTTCAGGAGTCCAGTGTGGATTCTTCTTCTTGGTGTTTGCCATTGGGGGTCCGGCACCCCGGGTATTAGTATATCGCAGCCCTGGTAGGTTCTGGTGTCTCCAAACTTGGTGGGGAGACAGATTTGACCCTCCGGAGCTGTAGTACCATTTCTTGCTTCGGTGCTGCATAGAGGTCCTCCGGGAGCAGCACGTCGACAAACCAGACTTCATGGGATCGGGACCTTCACTCCAAGGGAGCTTCACATCAATTTCTCAAAAGCTGGAGGTGATCCAGAGTTCTTGGGTTGTAAGAAGACATAGCAGCAGTGATTGTTGAGTCCTGGGAGCAGCAGGCAGGGTTTGGCACCTTTTTCTTCTGCAGCAGGGCTTCAGTTCTCGAGCAGTGGGTCTTCTTTGTCCTGGTCTTCTTTTGTCCATCAAATCTGATGTTAAGGTCTCGGGTGCTGCCTAAATACTGAATGTATGGGCGTTACAAGGGAAGACGGGTAGTAACCAATGGGCTACTTACCTTTAGGGTGTCTACACCTTCTAGCGACCACTTTTTGTGGGAAGAGGCACTACCCTAGCCCTGATAGGAGGTTTTCTCACTATCTCAAGATGGTGGAATTTCAGGCGAGAGGTTCACCCTATCTGCCCCGCCCTAAAGGTGGTACAGGCTATGTGGGGGCCCTCTTCCTAATCTAAATAAGTTTCCCACCTTTCCTCCCACCAAAAGGGTAGCAGGAAAGGGGGCTTGGCCTCCCTCACTATCTGGAGGTTCCTGGGTTGAATGTCAAAGGCGGCATTGCCTTTGAGGCTTCCCGCCCAGGAAGGCCATTCTGTGCTGGAGGAGGTGTGAAGTACCTCCACCCAGGGCAGGCTTTGTCTCTGTCCTCTGAGAGCGCTGGCTCTCACCCCATGAGGTCAGAAACAGGTCTGGCAGTGGCAGGCTGGCAAAACAAGTCAGGAACCATACCAATGCTTGGTAGGTTTTCAGGAGAACCTCTAAAAGGGTCTTCTGTGTGAATTTATTAATACATCCCACACTGGCATCAGTGATGATTTATTAAGATAAGATGTTTGGTGCCAAACACCTTAGAAATCAGTGAATCCATCATGGAGCTAGGAAACTTGTGTTGATAAGATTCCAGCTCAAGTACTCTTTATGGCTTCCCTCTGCTCTCACAACATCTCAGTATGGACTGGACATTGCAGGGGCCTACTTGCTCATGCTGATATGCCCATGCTTTGGATATAGTGCACCATCCCTTAGGGCTAAAGGCCTGCAGTAGGGGTGGCTCGTCTATATCCCATGCAGTGTATTGGAAGGCATGGCACACAGGACTGTGTGCCATGTCGACTCTTTGGATTTGGTCATCAGACATCTGGCAAAACTTAGGGGCTAACCATGTCAAAAGAGGCACTTTCCTACATGGTCACTCTGGTATTCAGATAAACCTGTTGTCTCAGAAGCAGAGATGGAAGCTATACATGGTCTCCATGCCCACCCATTTGTGCCCACTTGAACACTCAGAGGCCACCAGCCTGGGTTGCTAGTAGCGCTGGAAGGTCCTAAATAATAAATAAATAAATAAATACAATTTTATTGCGGTTGAGGAGCAATGCCAAAGGGTGTACTTTGATACTGAACAGAAGGCAAGAGTAGATGAGCACCATGGTACACCACATGCCACCAGCTATGAGAAAAATTGCACTGTACCAATCTTTATTTTATGGTTGCAATTGGTGATAAAGGACAGGTTCCAGGCATGGGCAGATCCAGATACTCCTGCTGAGTCTTCATACCTATCTAACCTGTTGAAGAAGATTCACCAAACCTCTAAATTGTGATCTATTTTCAGGTCAAGGAGCATTGAGTGATTTTTTTTGTCTTCACCCAAAGAGAGGAAGAGGGTTCTCTTGTGTCCTCTATCTCTTCTGAGGCCTGAATGGTGGCCATGGAGTAGTTGTCTAGTAACATCCCTTTCCAGGACTTTTTCTCAGGTATGGCAAACTGGTGATTGGATGGTAGTTGGTCAAAACATTCTGTACTACAGATGTTGTTTTCTTAAGTGGAGTAATCATGGAGTGTTCCAGAGGGTCAGGATCATTACCCTTCAGAAAACAGACATTTATCACATTGGTGAAGTCCTTGATATGGTTTGGAAGGAATTGTTTGAACCACCCTGCTGGGCCTGGCTTGATAGTTAGGCATGACACTTTGTTTCTTGTTGGGCAATTTCAGTGCCTCTTTAGTTCTCATTGATTTGAAGTTTAAGAGGATTGATTGAAGTGGAGGAAGCAGTACAGGCATGTGGAGGGGAAGGCGCAGGGCTGTAGATGGGGTCACGTATTTCAGTGACCTTGGCCTTGAAAATCTCAATGAAATCTTTACAGTGTTGTTTGACTGCACAGGTCTTTTTTCAAGGTTTCTAGGTTGGACAACTATTGAAAGATGAGAGCCTTTTCTGTGAATTCAGTGGTATGTCTATTTTGCTTTCTTTACAGCGTTTTAGTAGCCTCATCTATGTTTTGCATATGAGGTTATCTTTGGTGTACACATTATGCTTTTTGAACTCTTGGTTGTTGCTAGCTAGTCTGTTTCAGTTCAGCTAGTACCACAGTGAACCATTTATTGATTCATGTGATACCCTTGATAGCCTTCACTCTGAGGAAAACAAAACAGTGATGGGTTTAATGCTTTAATTATTCTCAGTCACTGGTAATTACTCGAACTGCGCTACAATCCAATTTATGCCCGCCATGCCACCTCAACAGGAACCAGCAAGACATATATCAGCCTTGGTTCTGCTTCAATAGGAACAGTCCAGCCTGAACTGCAAGACCAGGTTCCATCTGAACAGGAACACAAGCCACCCAAGGCCACTTTCAGACAATTTGAGCTCATCAGTAGGGTGCAGCTTGAATCCTATGGCACAATTCGTTGGATACTCATACGTGGGCATACTTGTTGTACTTTGGATGTTGTACTTAGGCCCACATTGCTGGTCTGCCAATAAGAGAAAACGGAGTCCTTCCGTGGGTTCCACCAGCAACAAAAACTTAACCAAATGTTAAATGCACTGAAAGCAAATAGAAACATTGTAGGAATCTGTAAGTGCTAAAAATGTTTTTTAAAGTAATTGGCAACTTAAAATCTGAGACCCAACAATACTACCTAAGACTGCCTTTATTCTCCTGTTGAGCTGCAGTAATATACTAGTAACACTCGTAGTGCAATGCTGGTGAGGTGAGATGAAATTCTTTGTTAACTAAGGGTCATTTTGTCATATGTATACATTAAAATATGAATGGGTCGGAAATGAGCTTGCATATTTAATTGATGGCGTCATAGACTTATCGTCGATGTCAGCTTTCTTCATTTTCAGCCAATAAGACTCCCTCAATCTCGAGATACCTTACTTATTATTACAACACTTTACATTCACATGATCACTTATATAATCGCATCCCTTGAAGACATTTGTACCTTTCTGTCTGTCAACCATTTATTTGTCTCACATGCTTGTTGTACTGTATTGAAAGCGGCCACAATTACTAAAACAAGATTACACTCTCCATAAATTAAACGGAGGATCTTGAACTCAAGCATTATCTTGTAATTTGCTCTTCTCTTTTACTTATTAAAACCATTATGTTAGCGCCTAATTGGCTCGTGCGCTCATTGTTCAAGAATAAAGAGGTCAAATAAGGTAATCACCAGCGGCACCTCTCTCCATTGGCTGTTAATATATGATGCTGCAGTTGCATTTGACAAGGCCGGAACACAGCTACCGTGGAATCCCATTAAACTGTTTTACGAGCTTGTAGAATCTGCAGTTCTTGCAAGGCAGGCTCTCGGTTTCCATGGCAACCCAACACATTACCAAGCACAAAATAAACTAACGTTGTTGTTTAAAGAAGGCCGAGCTTTTGTAGACTTATTATGTTAGCGAAGAGAAGAATGGTTTATTTTGACTTTTTGAGCCCCTGTTAATTTTCAGTCGGTGTCGTTTTGTTCAGAAAGCAAAGATAACAGAGTTACAACAAACACGGACTTGCCCTGGGGCAGGAGAGACGTCAGAGACAGGCGCAGAAGAGGCAGGGTCCAGCGAGACATCTTCTCCAATCAATCCGAGGAAGCAGTGGCGTAGCTAGGCACTCAGTCCTGCCAAGTATCACGCATCAGGTGTGATGCTCACGCATTTCAGTGCGGTGTTCCGCATCACCGCACTGAAATGCATTGTCACGCATTTTGCCGACTCGCCAGCGCGCGCCACCGGCGGCGCCTGTGCACCGGCTCTGCTGCTCAGAGAGACGTGCTGTAGCCTGTGCCAATGCCAGCAGCTGCTTAAATACTGGGCTCTAGTTCATAACTGGTTAATCCATGTGTTCTTAGCTCTGGAGAGGCCGAGAGCGCTACAGTGTAGCAATCCCAGCTGTGTCGTGCCTGGCGCCAGGCTGGCGCTACAATATTATTCCTGCCGCACCGCGCGGCTTTGACACACACACACACTGCTGCCAATAATTACGGGGGCGGGGCCTGCCCTCTCAGCAGTCGATGCTACTGGCTCAGTCAGGCACTCACCATCAGGCGCCCGGGGTTGGTTATAATCCGGATGAACGTCGGAGGAAGAGGAAGTAGACGGCTTACTACTTGAGTGAGGCAGGCCTCACGAGTCGCCGGTTAAACAGGTGCAGCAATATAGGAGCAGAGCTGCTGGTATCTGACTTCACGGCACCGGTGCAAATGCGGTATCACTCACATTCGCGGGGATCGATACCAGCTTCCCGCCGCAGCACGTGCAGCCAGGCTCAGCTGCCACAAGAAGTCATTGGTCATCAGAATTATGTAAGTACCTTCAAAGTGAAGTGATTCATATAGTTGCCCATGCAAATGTGGCGTTGTGCATATCATAAAATGAAGCGCATTTTCCGAAATTTTCGAACTTTTCCGATGTGCGCAATAAAACTGCAGCATCAAAACATCAACTGGATAGAATTTATGGACAAAAAACGGATAAAAGCCGAATCCATTCATGCAATTATGAATGAAATACAACACGTAGAATGTAACAGGGCAAGGCTACTTAAAAGTTCCAGAGTATTGACAAAAGAAGATACAGTAAGAAAATAGACATTCACCGATTAAGTATGCCCTGTATGACGACAGTGCAATGAAAACTAAGAGCAGAAAAAGGAGTAAGGACAGTGGTATTAACACAGACAAATTACTTAAATTGTGTTTGAACGTTTTTTAATAGATGCCGTCATGTAAATGTTTCCGTACATTTGTTTAGCATTTGTCTGTGTTAATACCACTATCCTTAAATTTCAGTGTTGCTGTCTGTGTGTAAATCCGTACTTTTTTGACGATGCATCCTACCTGTCCTTACTCCTTCGGCGATGGACATTGAGGAGTGTGAAAGGAACGCCAGCGCTGCATGCTTATTAAACACTGTTTGATGCGAGCAGGCCCCTCTCGAAGTAAACATCCTTGTATATTGCAATGTAGAAGTGGCGCCTGGGGGTTTACTGCAGTCGGCACCTGCCAATCATGCGGCCTGGTGAGAAGGGGCGCAAAAGGGTGGCATGGATGTACCTGCTCTAAAGCCATCACGGTGGGGTTGGGGGCATGGACAGAGTGGTTAGTGCCCTTCCATTTCCGCTGATTTGCAACAGTTGAAAGCTCTTCTTGGAGTTTCTTGTTGCTGAAATGGGTGTAATATTTGGTATTTTTATGTTTCCCTCGTCTTCATTGCTTGATTTTGCATGCAAAAAAGTGTCACTCATAGTTGTTGAAATGTCACTCATAATTTCAATGAAATTATGAAAATGTCACACATAGCAATCTGAAACCTTGGCAGCTATGGGCACTCTGCCGCCCGTGACGGTCCCTGTCTTTTGCCGCCGCGTTGAGGGGGGGGGGGTGCTGGCGATGATTTTTGCGGTCGCCGCCGCCCCTAAACCCCCCCCCCACCCCTTGCTACGCCAGTGCGAGGAAGGCACACAGCTTCCTTTATTCACGCTGCAATTGTGTGTTTGTTGGGGGCAGGACTGCATGGCCCACAATACCCCAGAGTCCAGGGAGGAGTCGCCACAGCGCTAAAAGCGCGTTTTGCTCTTGATGCACCGGACACGCCTGGGCTGCACCTGGGCAAAGACCGGGCCAAGAGTGGGCTCGTCTGCACCTGTCAGAGTCCGAAAGAGGCTGGTCCGCCACTATTGGTTCTGCCATTTGCCTGATATAGTGTTTGCTTTTTCTTCCCATTTTTGCCATAGGAAAAAAGGATAATTGTGACTGCAGGAGAAAGTATTTCATGCCTCCAGCAAAATTCGACAGAAACCTTTTTTTTTCTTCACTTTTAAAAAGCTTTATTGAACCAAAAGTTAATTACAAATAGTAAGCCAAACAGAATATCTTGAAATAAATAATAATAGATATGAAAGGCAAATCAAAATAGAGTAGAAAGCTGTTTACAGTTTTACATTATAAAAGGGAGGGGAGAGATAAAGAGTATAATATAATTTAAGAACTGAAGATCGAGTAATATTGCATATTAATAATAAATGAAGAAGAGATTAACATATCGAAGAGCAGTATAATAATAAAAGAACATAATCTAGAATAAAAGGTAGAGAAACAACAACTTACGGAGGTTTAACATTTTCAAAACTTTTAGAAGAAACAACTTCTTTTTTGCAATTTTGTTCAAATAATTAGTTAATGGCAACCAATATAAGTCTCTATTAACAATTGGATTGTAGGAGGAGGAAAAAGCAATGTCTAGTCGATTGTAGTGACAAACATTATTCCACCATGATTTGACTGAAAGTTTAGTTGAACATTTCCAGTTAGATGTAATTTGTTGAAAGGCTAAAGCTCACATGAGATCAAATAGGCCTTTATCATGTGAGGATAAGTGTAAAGATTCTGATAAACTACCTGCAAAAAGTATATTATTAGCCAGGGATATGTGTATATTAAAGATTTTGGATATGAGAGACCAAGGGCCCGATTCTGATGCGGTTAGGAAAGCATTCCCACCTAGGGCCCGATTACGATGCGGTTAGGAAGGCCTCCTAACGGCATTTGCTCTTTCCGAATCGGATCGGGAACGTGTCTTTCCGACCGAGGGCCAGATTATGATGCGGTTAGGAACAGAGGCTCCCATAGAAGTCAATGGGAGTCCAACCAAATCGTATCTGGAAGCATCCGGATGCATCATACTCGGTCGGTCGGACTCTCCCGATCCGAGTTGGTTGGAAACCATTTCCAAACCGATTAGATCGGGAAGATTTCCTAACCGCATCAGAATCGGGCCCCATATGTCTATACAACAGGAGGCTACATTGCGACAGGAAAATAAAAGATGTAACAAATCAGCTGAAGGGGATTTACAGGGCCAGCAAGAATCATCATTAGTGTGTGAGAATTTGTCTATTGATAGGGGAGTGAAATATAATCTGTGATATAGAAATAACATAGATTGAGTAGTAGAAGCATATCTATAAATTTTTAATGATCTTGCCCAGATTTTATTCCAGAATTCAATGCTCCATACACAAGCCAAATCCACTTCCCAAGCAAACTCCAATTTTGTTTTAGAGCGAACAGGATCTGGAATGGAAAGGTATTTATATATCAAGGAAGCCTTTGGAAAGAGCTGAATTTTTTTTTAAAAAGGATCAGTTGTAGGTGGAGGAGCATCAGAGGGGAAAGAGTAAAAGACATCTAGAATTATCTACATAAGAGTTGAGAACTTCTGCCCCAAAAAAATGTGGACAATTGAAAGTAGCTTGAAAATTAGGAAAAGAACAAGGGATCACGCCATCAAACATATCACGGACCGAAGCAACACCTCGAAGTCTCCAAGACTTCCAATATAAAGGTCTGTTTTTAACAGTAATAAGACGATTATACCAAAGAGGAGATTGGATGTGAGAAGTTGGCCTGGTATATGCTGTTCACTAATTAAAGTGGACACCTTGCACCAGGGCAAATCGACTCTTATGGTAGATAGGTTTAAGACAACCTTTTAAAGAAAGCTATCCTAGTGGTAGCTGTGGAGAGCAGCCTTCAGGCTAAGTCTTGAAGGAATGTAAAGCAGCTTGTTTTACCATATAATCTCTTGAATCACCAAATGAAAAGACACCACACAGGTATATATATCAAATATATATGTATTTGTTTCTAAATAACTCTCTACTAATCTCTTTATGAGATTAGAAGACAAACATATGCACAAATCAACGTTTCACAATAAGTTAAGCACAAAATATGGCTGGGGCCCTAGGGGCGTACCAGACCATATACTAAAAAAGGGACTTAGCAACAACGACTTGCAGGGAGACAAGGCCTAGGGCCTTCAGAAGTGTTGGGGCCTCACGAAACCACCCAAGGCAGGTAAGTAAAGGACCCACGGGGGACGCGTGCAGTGTGGATACACAGGCGCAGATCGCCGTTAACTTCAATGGGGCAAGTCGCGGTTGGAAATTAAGAGTTCTAGGAGACTTCGGGAGAACCTACAAGCAAGTCACTTACAGGGTAAGTAGTTCTAGGGCCCACACCCACAGGAGCACCGTAGTGCTGGAGTTACCTCACCCAGGGAAGCCGGGTGCATAGGTGTCCTTTGGTGTCGGGTCGCGGCGTCGTTTTCAATGGCGAACAAAGAAGACTTGCTGCTTGCGGGAGCTGAAGAAGTGTCCGGTGGAATCCAAGCCTGGATTCTGAAGAAGGATGACCTGAAAGCAGAGGGGACAGTGTTCAAAGTCACTTGGCAGTGACTCGGGGCAAGGAAGATGGATGCCCACCGTCGTCGGTTGATTCAGGTCGGTTGTGGGTGCCTTGACTCTTCAGCCACGAGGTCCAGGAGGCGTCGACGACGACCAGGAGCTGGATTCTGTGTGTCCCACGAAGTCTGCAGCTTACTGCGGTGTCGGCAACTCGATTGGAGCCAACAAGCCTTGGCAACAGCAAGTCTCGGGGAGATGAAGAAAAGTCGATGGCACAGACCAGCAAGGTCTGAGGGACTCACCCAGCGAGGGTAAGTCAGGGCAGGCCTGGAGCAACCAGGGGAGCCCTTTGGTTTCTTTAAGAAGTCTTCTGGGGACCCACGAGCCGGCTGGCAAGGGATCGCGAAGACACCTCGGGCGGAATCACTCAACAGGGGCCCACGGTCACTCGGGACGGTGTAGGCCTATGATCTTCGGAGGGATTCTTGCTAGAGGTCGGGACCACACGTGGTCCAAAGCACAAGTTCGTGGAACGTTGTGGAGGGGTTGCACTCAACAATAGTGTACGGTACCCAGGGGTCGCGGTTCCTCGTCACTCGTGGGGTCCACTTGCCTCAGCTTCGCTGGGGACTCACGATGGCCTTGGAGAAGTCAGGAAATCTACTTCTTGGGCTGCAGGGACTTCGGACTCCGGCGGGAGCGGCGTAGTTTGCGACCGTCGTTGTCGTTTTTGGTGCCTGCCAAGCAGGGGAGTCACTCCTTGACTCCAAGGGAGATTCTTCTGTCTTCCAAAGGTAGTGGAACGTCGAAGGGCCAGGATTCTTCTGTAGAGCGTCGTCCACGGGTTATCTAACTAGCAAGTTCAAGGGTTCCCCTTCTTATACTGAAAAGAGGGGATGGACTAGCTCTATGACCCCACCTATGGGAGGGTCAAGGGAGGGGGTGGCTACACCCACTTCCCTTTGTCCAGTTTCGCGCCAGAGCAGGGGCAGGTAGCCCCTGAGCCGGTTTGAACTGGCATATGCACAGAGGAGCCTTCTGCTCCCCCAGTGCAGGACTTCAAAGCACTCTAAGAGTGCACCCACCCAGCCCCAATACACTAAACCCTGTCTGGGAGGTGGTTACACCTCCCTGTGACAGGATGCCTATTGTTGGGCTTCCTCCACTGCGAGTTTCGGTCATCAGCAGGAGGGCAGCCCAGTGTCTGTGACTGGTGGCATCCATTTTGTGATGCCAGGGCTCTTTAGGATTCTACCGCGTTTCCACAGCAGGTACATGTCTTATCCCTCTAGAAGGGTGGAATGCTACCCCCGCCGCCAAGATTGGCGGGGGGTAGTATTCCAAGATGTTTGACACCAAACACGACATGTTTTGATGCAGCCATTCCAAAGTTAGCCTTTACCGCGAGGATATAATGCACTTAATAGTATATGGTTTAACCGCATCCACAAACAGCACCAGAGAATAGACTCTGAGAGCTGCAGAGGGGCCCTGCTCAGGCAAAGGCACCCCCTCACATAGAAGCCAAGCACCCTGCCCTCAGGATTGATAGGGCCTGCCTTAGGGGTGACTGATAGGTTTATATGTGTGTGCAGGAGAGATATAGGAAACCTATATCTCAGTGAGGGGTGCTAGCACCACCTCACCCAGGCTGCAGTAGCAGGCCTGTGGTGTCAGATTTAGACTGCTTCCCAGGGGTGGCATAACACATGCTGCAGCCCCTGGTAGGCCTGTGAAGTACCTATGCCCTTGGCACCTAAGGTACCATATACTAGGGACTCATAAGGCACCACAGTATCCAATCACTAGTGCACCTAGAGTGCACTCCATGTCGTTTAGAGAGAACAGATAGACTGGGGCCCTGAATAGCAGGGTCCCAGTCCAACTAAGTCATAAACCAGCAAAACACCAGGAACAAAGTGGGGGCAACCATATAGTCAGATTCCACCTTCCTACATAACCCCTCCCCAAACGAAAGGATAAGGCTAACCTTGACCAGTTGAGCCTTTATTGATTAAGTGGTCATATAAGGAAGCACCTGCACTAGCATGGTTGCCCCCTGTCTTATGGTCCACTAAGCAATCCCTCACCCTAAGGGTATGAGAGGGTCTCCACCATGGGGAATCACTACCTCTGGTGTGCTTTGGTAAAGTACAAGGCTGGTGGGGTGTCTGAGCAGGGAAGTGAGGCCCTAGGAAGGTTGGCCTCAGCTTCCTTAGATCACTGGTCACCATGTATGCCTGTCTTTCCATGACTGAGTTGCACTTTGCTCTAAGGGTCAACCTTTGACTGCCTACAGCTGGGGGTTGGGTCCCTTTGGATGGAACACTGGAGGGACATGGCATGTTTGGAACCTTTTGGTCCCAGGTTTGCCCTTGCCTAACAGAGTCCTTCTGGGGGAGGTCCCTACATAAAGGTATGGGGATCCCTCAGTGGGTTGAGGAATTTTCACCTGGCTAGGGCTACTAGACTGGGTGCCCCTAATCTGCTGATGGGGGGTTCCTCTGGACAGGGGGCCCTGGGGGTCCACTGACCTCCCTGACCTCTGCAGCCCTGGGCTGACTGAGGCAGGGTAGAGAGGGGCAGTTTACCTGCTCCAGACTGGGTACCACCTTGGAAGGGTCCTCTGCCATCAGGGGTGGGGCCTGGCCAGGCCTGACTACCTCTGTGGCAGTTCCTTCACTAGGGGAGGGTCAGTTCCCTGAGGAGGCTGACCCTTACCTACTGTCTGGAGGGAAGAAGACTTTTCTTCAACCCTTGTGCTCTCTTCTGGGGGAGAGTGGGCCATTCTTCCAGGCTCCATCTCTCCAAAATCTTGGGCTGGGGCTGTGGCCATCACAGCCCCACTAACCTTTACAGGGACACCCAACATCCTCAGATGGGTTTGGTGTTCAATTTCAGCCCAGGCTGAAATTTCCAGATCATTGCCCATCAGGCAATCTACAGGTAAGGTTGGGGACACTGCCACTCTTTTTGGGCCTGTGACCCCCTCCCAGGTGAGATTGACTATGGCCATGGGGTGATCTGTTCTGTCACCATCAATGTTGGTCACCTGGTATTTAAACTCAGGTAAAAGCTGGTGAGGGGGACTAGTTTCCCTGCCACCATGGTGACACTAGCCCCTGTGTCCCTAAATGCCACAGCTTTCTGACCATTAATTATTGGCTCCAGTCTGTACCTGCCCAATGCTGTGGGACCCATGGTAAAGGTGGCAAATCCTATACCACCATCAGAGTCTGAGGAGTCTGTTGAGGGGGTCCTGTCTAAACTAGGGCCCACCTCTGTTCCTCTTGCAAAAGCACCTAACTTTTTGGGTGCACTACTCCCAACTGGAGGATTACTACTGGTAGTACCAGGAGGGGTGGTAGTAGTTGTTGGAGGAACATTTTCTTTATTGCCAATCCTGGGACAACTGGGATCAGATTTCCAGTGCCCAGGCTTTTTACAGACATGGCAATAGGGTTTCTTTTCAGGAGAGGAAGGAGTTTGGGACCCACCCCCAGAAGAGGACTTTTGGGGCCCTGTAGTGGACTTATCCT
This sequence comes from Calotriton arnoldi, assembly GCA_963921515.1. Classification (NCBI taxonomy): domain Eukaryota; kingdom Metazoa; phylum Chordata; class Amphibia; order Caudata; family Salamandridae; genus Calotriton; species Calotriton arnoldi. The sequence goes on along the minus strand of CAWUFW010007894.1, from coordinate 229,121 downwards.
TAGATTTATCCCCACCTTTCTCTTGGGACTTGGTAGAATCTTTCTTGTGGTCACCACCCTGATTCTTAGGCCTTACTCTGGTTCTGACCCATTTGTCTGCCTTCTTTCCCAATTCTTGGGGAGAGGTCAGATCAGAGTCCACCAGGTACTGGTGTAAAAGCTGGTTTTGACAATTATTAAGGATCTGTTCTCTCATCATTAGATTATAAAATCCTTTGAAATCAGTAACCCTACTGCCAACCAGCCAACCCTCCAGAGCCTTGGATGCACAATCTACAAAGTCTGTCCAGTCCTGAGTCTGTGCCTTCTGGGTATCTCTGAACTTCAACCTGTACTGATCAGTGGTTAAGCCAAACCCATCTATCAGTGCACTCTTCAGGACCTCATAATCATCAGCATCCTCCTCTCTAACAGTGAGGAGCTTGTCTCTTCCTTTATCTGAAAAGGAGAGCCACAAGATTGCTGCCCACTGCTTTTGGGGGACCTGCTGTACTCTACAGGCCCTCTCCATAGCAGTTATCCACTTGTGGATATCATCCCCACTCTGGTAGGGAGGAACAACCTTGCTCAGGTTCCTATGGTCAGGAATATATTCTCTGCCTCTAGGGACACTGTTGCTGCCACCAGGGGGTTCTAACCCCTCTTTTCTAGAAGCTCTCTGGATCTCCAGGGCTTCCCTATCCAGTGCCAACTGCTTGGTTCTGAGGGCCACTTTGGCTTCCTCATACTGGAGCAGTTTGCACCTTCTCTCAGAGGAGGTCTCTCTTAAGGAAAAGTATGAGCTCCTCTGCTGGACAAATTCTCTGCCAGAGTGATAAGAGTGGTCAGATTCCCTGGAAGAGGATCTGTGCCTCTCCTCCTCTCTGTCAGTTCTCTTAGGGAGAATTCCTCTGTCCTTTTCAGGCCCCTTGAAGCCTGGCCCTTCAATCACAGAGTCTTGGTCATTCTGATTTTCATCATCTGACCCAGATACTATGACTGACCCACCCACTGATTCAGACCCTTTAGCTCCTAGAGCCAATCTAAGGTCATCTGCTGTCAGCAGATCTATCAGGTGTAGTGTTGAGGGACTCTGTCCTAGCCTCAGGTGTCTGTCAACACACATGGCTCTCAAGTCAGAGAAAGCCATGTCCTTATACTGAGGCTGAGTGGATCCACTGGGTCCACCCTTTAAGGACATTCTAGTGTTGTGCAGTGTTGTACTACCTACACTAGTTTGTGGCCTACTGATCCTAGCTTGAGCTGTGGAAAGGGTGTGCTATCCCTTGGCACACAGCTCTAAGTTCAGTAGAACTTATTGATACTAAGCTTGACTTTATATGTACCTTGAGTACCTATAATGGTTTTCAGTTAGTAATTCAAATAGAGATTTTCTGGTAAAACAATGGCAAGCTGGAATCCCACACGCTGCCCACCAATGTGAGAAGTTGGCCTGGTATATGCTGTTCACTAATTAAAGTGGACACCTTGCACCAGGGCAAATCGACTCTTATGGTAGATAGGTTTAAGACAACCTTTTAAAGAAAGCTATCCTAGTGGTAGCTGTGGAGAGCAGCCTTCAGGCTAAGTCTTGAAGGAATGTAAAGCAGCTTGTTTTACCATATAATCTCTTGAATCACCAAATGAAAAGACACCACACAGGTATATATATCAAATATACATGTATTTGTTTCTAAATAACTCTCTACTAATCTCTTTATGAGATTAGAAGACAAACATATGCACAAATCAACGTTTCACAATAAGTTAAGCACAAAATATGGCTGGGGCCCTAGGGGCGTACCAGACCATATACTAAAAAAGGGACTTAGCAACAACGACTTGCAGGGAGACAAGGCCTAGGGCCTTCAGAAGTGCTGGGGCCTCACGAAACCACCCAAGGCAGGTAAGTAAAGGACCCACGGGGGACGCGTGCAGTGTGGATACATAGGCGCGGATCGCCGTTAACTTCAATGGGGCGAGTCGCGGTTGGAAATTAAGAGTTCTAGGAGACTTCGGGAGAACCTACAAGCAAGTCACTTACAGGGTAAGTAGTTCTAGGGCCCACACCCACAGGAGCACCGTAGTGCTGGAGTTACCTCACCCAGGGAAGCCGGGTGCATAGGTGTCCTTTGGTGTCGGGTCGCGGCGTCGTTTTCAATGGCGAACAAAGAAGACTTGCTGCTTGCGGGAGCTGAAGAAGTGTCCGGTGGAATCCAAGCCTGGATTCTGAAGAAGGATGACCTGAAAGCAGAGGGGACAGTGTTCAAAGTCACTTGGCAGTGACTCGGGGCAAGGAAGATGGATGCCCACCGTCGTCGGTTGATTCAGGTCGGTTGCGGGTGCCTTGACTCTTCAGCCACGAGGTCCAGGAGGCGTCGACGATGACCAGGAGCTGGATTCTGTGTGTCCCACGAAGTCTGCAGCTTACTGCGGTGTCGGCAACTCGATTGGAGCCAACAAGCCTTGGCAACAGCAAGTCTCGGGGAGATGAAGAAAAGTCGATGGCACAGACCAGCAAGGTCTGAGGGACTCACCCAGTGAGGGTAAGTCAGGGCAGGCCTGGAGCAACCAGGGGAACCCTTTGGTTTCTTTAAGAAGTCTTCTGGGGACCCACGAGCCGGCTGGCAAGGGATCGCAAAGACACCTCGGGCGGAATCACTCAACAGGGGCCCACGGTCACTCGGGACGGTGTAGGCCTCTGATCTTCGGAGGGATTCCTGCTAGAGGTCGGGACCACACGTGGTCCAAAGCACAAGTTCGTGGAACGTTGTGGAGGGGTTGCACTCGACAATAGTGCACGGTACCCAGGGGTCGCGGTTCCTCGTCACTCGTGGGGTCCACTTGCCTCAGCTTCGCTGGGGACTCACGATGGCCTTGGAGAAGTCAGGAAATCCACTTCTTGGGCTGCAGGGACTTCGGACTCCGGCGGGAGCGGCGTAGTTTGCGACCGTCGTTGTCGTTTTTGGTGCCTGCCAAGCAGGGGAGTCACTCCTTGACTCCAAGGGAGATTCTTCTGTCTTCCAAAGGTAGTGGAACGTCGAAGGGCCAGGATTCTTCTGTAGAGCATCGTCCAGGGGTTATCTAACTAGCAAGTTCAAGGGTTCCCCTTCTTATAATAAAAAGAGGGGATGGACTAGCTCTATGACCCCACCTATGGGAGGGTCAAGGGAGCGGGTGGCTACACCCACTTCCCTTTGTCCAGTTTCGCGCCAGAGCAGGGGCAGGTAGCCCCTGAGCCGGTTTGAACTGGCATATGCACAGAGGAGCCTTCTGCTCCCCAGTGCAGGACTTCAAAGCACTCTAAGAGTGCACCCACCCAGCCCCAATACACTAAACCCTGTCTGGGAGGTGGTTACACCTCCCTGTGACAGGATGCCTATTGTTGGGCTTCCTCCACTGCGAGTTTCGGTCATCAGCAGGAGGGCAGCCCAGTGTCTGTGACTGGTGGCATCCATTTTGTGATGCCAGGGCTCTTTAGGATTCTACCGCGTTTCCACAGCAGGTACATGTCTTATCCCTCTAGAAGGGTGGAATGCTACCCCCGCCGCCAAGATTGGCGGGGGGTAGTATTCCAAGATGTTTGACACCAAACACGACATGTTTTGATGCAGCCATTCCAAAGTTAGCATTTACCGCGAGGATATAATGCACTTAATAGTATATGGTTTAACCGCATCCACAAACAGCACCAGAGAATAGACTCTGAGAGCTGCAGAGGGGCCCTGCTCAGGCAGAGGCACCCCCTCACATAGAAGCCAAGCACCCTGCCCTCAGGATTGATAGGGCCTGCCTTAGGGGTGACTGATAGGTTTATATGTGTGTGCAGGAGAGATATAGGAAACCTATATCTCAGTGAGGGGTGCTAGCACCACCTCACCCAGGCTGCAGTAGCAGGCCTGTGGTGTCAGATTTAGACTGCTTCCCAGGGGTGGCATAACACATGCTGCAGCCCCTGGTAGGCCTGTGAAGTACCTATGCCCTTGGCACCTAAGGTACCATATACTAGGGACTCATAAGGCACCACAGTATCCAATCACTAGTGCACCTAGAGTGCACTCCATGTCGTTTAGAGAGAACATATAGACTGGGGCCCTGAATAGCAGGGTCCCAGTCCAACTAAGTCATAAACCAGCAAAACACCAGGAAAAAAGTGGGGGCAACCATATAGTCAGATTCCACCTTCCTACATTGGAGGAAGCATTCTCTAGTAGAAATCTTTGGCTGACAATGAGGTCTTAATAAAGAACACGTGTGACGAAATAGCGGAGAAGACGTAATGTTTGCCTTTGCAGTAAAGGAGAGAATTTCCTTAATAGAAAAAGGAGCAAGAAGAGATCTCTCTAATATAGCCCATATAGGTGTGTAAGGTGTAATGTCTGTAAGAAGCCATTTGGATGCTTGCTTCAGGGAGAAAGCCGTATGGTAAAGTCGAAAGTCAGGAAATTTTACTCCTCCATTAGCTTTTGGTTTTTTGAGAAGCTTCAAGGAAATCCTAGGTTTCTTATTGTGCCATAAGAACTTAGAAAGTAGAGAGTCAAATGTTTTAAAATATATAGAAGGAATACGGATAGGTATCATAGAAAGAATGTATAGTAAAATAGGGGTGATCATCATCTTAATAGAATCAAGAGGAGAAACCTTTTTAACCAATGCAATGGCGATGACAAACAGGAAGATTATTGAGGCGAAACAGAGAATTTAAGCAACCCAGAAAACATGACCTGACTTACATGAATCACAAGGGGCTTCAGAAATGGAAGGCAATAGAGACTGTGGATGGAGCGGGAAGTCGTCTGTGTCCAACAAAAAAATGGTGGTTAACCCGTGTGTTCTGGAGGGCAGTCTAGAAATCAAACGTCTCCCCACCTCCTACAGTTAATCCCCGCTGGCCAAAAAGTAAAAAAAGGTCCACCTGTAGCAACTTACTATAGGTGGAAAGAAAACCTAGGAAGGCTGCATCAAGCATTCTCAGGAGTGGGTCTGGCCGAGGAGAACTCAGGAAAGAGGACCTTTTGGAACTCCAAACCAATATCATTGATAAAGTCAATTAGTTGACAATCACCATCACAAAGAAGGACCAGTCCTTCGCTGAGGCCAGTACATTCCACACCCCCACCACTGACCCGACCACTATGCCATTGCATACATGCCAACAATTTACAAGAGGAAAGTGGGAGCTGTTAAAAAAATAATCGGGAGAATGTATTTCCTCCTTTGACTTCTATTGAAACAGAGGCAGTTTCAGGCGGGAGACAGCCAAAATAAAGCAATTTTTGGCTTAATAAATCGTGAGTCTCCTACCTGAATCGGATCTATTGGCATGTATGCTACTGTCCGACAGAACCCAGTCTACCACTGAACCTACTTACTTATCGTACCTGACGCCCTAGGCGATTACTTCCCTGACCCTCTCCATCCCAATTCCTTAACTGATTTCACTCATATGTTCCTACTCCCAATACCTTGGTGGCCCGCCAACCCCCTCACTCACCAGACCCTGCAGGCACACGCGTATTTCTGCCCTCACCACTTCTCGTTTATTGACCAAAGAGCCTTACGGATACTATGCCACGCTATACGTCCACCACATCGTACATATACACTCCATATGTTCATTTCTCGCATTTTTTGCTGAAACCCGATGGGAGGGGCAAGTTTGGCAAAATATGGATACAAATCCTGTTTACGATTTTCCCTATTGTTCATGTCTTTATTTGCTTTTTTGAAATGCCAATACAAAGACTCAGACACCATCCCAGACAAGGTGACTGACTTTATGCTCATGTTATCGACAGACTAAGGATGATGGAAAACTTGGTTTTAAGGAGTAAAGGGGAGGCTGGGCAGAACACAAGGAATGGTATAATACAGCCTCCAAGTACAGATAATGCATGCGTAGTCACGGGACAGGCTCATATGAGTGCTAACAGCAGCCCATGACAAATCTCTAGAGAGAACCTTGATACATGTGCTGTACGAAGCCATGAGAGCGAGGCTGCTGCTCTAATGCGGAGGTGCAGTAATAAAGAGGAGCTAATGAATCATATGATTAACCATCACACCAACAACAAGTCTCTGATTAGGCCAAACTTACCCCCACAACTCCCTATGTCTTGGTCCTAACGAATGTTCCTTTCTTGCAGCAATGACCGAAGAAAAATTGGTTACAATTAAAAATGGTGCACAGTCAAAATATCGATTTTTTTATATCGACCTACACTAATATCGAGCTTTTAATATCGTAGGGACAGAATATCGATGTCAAGAATATCGGTGACCAGAATATCGACCTTAAGGTAAGTAATATTGTTTTTTTTTTATATCGAAGTAAGTAATATCGAAGTAAGTAATATCGTTAGCAAAAATATCGTTAATAATATCGATATTGATATTAGTGTTATGTATTTTAGTATGTATTTTATATGTATGTTTAACATTTTTTGTAATGTATTTTTATTATTTTTAAATATATGTATTAAATGTTTAGAAATTAGTAATTTTTTTAAGTAAATTTTGCGTTTTAGTATCAGAGCGGGTTGTGGGTTTATAGGGGAATAGGGTGGGAAGTAATTTAATTATAATTAATTAATTAATATGTTTTTATTTATTGTTATTAATTATTAATTTATTGTTAATTAATTAATTGGTAATTATTTCTTTTAATTGATTCATTTATCATCATATTAATTATAATATTTATTTATTTATTTATTGTTATTGTTAATTAATTTATTGTTAATTAATTATTAATTGGTAATTAATTTTTAATAATTGATTAATTGATAATTAAATTAATTATGTTAATTTTTATGTGTAGCGAGTTGTGGGTTTATAGGGGAATAGGGTGGGAAGTAATTTAATGTTATTTAAGTAAATTTTAATTTAATTTTATTGGTATTTATTATTAATTTTTAGTTAATTAATTATTAATATGTTATTTATTTTACAAAAATTATTTAATTAATAAGTATGTTAATTTAACCCCTATGCTATCCAACACTTTCCCTACTGTTGCACTCACTGGAGTGGGAATAGTAATTTTTACCCCTACGCTATCCAACACTTTCCCTACTGTTGCACTCACTGGAATGGGAATAGCAATTTTAACCCCTACGCTATCCAACACTTTCCCTACTGTTGCACTCACTGGAGTGGGAATAGTAATTTTTATCCCTACGCTATCCAACACTTTCCCTACTGTTGCACTCCCTGGAGTGGGAATAGTAATTTTTACCCCTTCGCTATCCAACACTTTCCCTACTGTTGCACTCACTGGAGTGGGAATAGTAATTTTTACCCCTACGCTATCCAACACTTTCCCTACTGTTGCACTCCCTGGAGTGGGAATAGTAATTTTAACCCCTACGCTATCCAACACTTTCCCTACTGTTGCACTCCCTGGAGTGGGAATAGTAATTTTTACCCCTACGCTATCCAACACTTTCCCTACTGTTGCACTCACTGGAGTGGGAATAGTAATTTTTACCCCTACGCTATCCAACACTTTCCCTACTGTTGCACTCAGTGGAGTGGGAAAAGTAATTTTTACCCCTACGTTATCCAACACTTTCCCTACTGTTGCACTCCCTGGAGTGGGAATAGTAATTTTTACCCCTACGCTATCCAACACTTTCCCTACTGTTGCCCTCACTGGAGTGGGAATAGTCATTTTTACCCCTACGCTATCCAACACTTTCCCTACTGTTGCACGCCCTGGAGTGGGAATAGTAATTTTAACCCCTACGCTATCCAACACTTTCCCTACTGTTGCACTCACTGGAGTGGGAATAGTAATTTTAACCCCTACGCTATCCAACACTTTTCCCTACTGTTGCACTCACTGGAGTGGGAATAGTAATTTTAACCCCTACGCTATCCAACACTTTCCCTACTGTTGCACTCCCTGGAGTGGGAATAGTAATTTTAACCCCTACGCTATCCAACACTTTCCCTACTGTTGCAACTAACTGGAGTGGGAATAGTAATTTTTACCCCTACGCTATCCAACACTTTCCCTACTGTTGCACTCACTGGGGTGGGAATAGTAATTTTTACCCCTATGCTATCCAACATTTTCCCTACTGTTGCACTGTTTGGAGTTGGAATAATAATTTTATTACCTCCGCTATCTAATATTTTTTGTATTATTTTAGTTAATGTAGTATATAATTAATTGTTAAAAGATTAAAAATAATTTTAATTTTTAAATTTGTTATATATATTTATTTAATTTTTATTTATATTATTGTTTTATGTGTATAGATGTATTTATAATTTATATAATATTTTTTTTTATAAATTATTAAAATAATTATTAAAAATTATTAGTATGTAAGTATATATATTATATATTATATGTATATGTTTAATTTATTTTTACAAATTTCATATATATTACTTATAATTTTTAAACATTTTAAAATATTTTTAACTATGTTTATTTTAATTATATGTACTATTTACTTTATTTTACATTATTTTTTTAACTTAAATAAAAAACGATATTTTTAACGATATTTTTGACATCAATATTTTTTTCTTGGTATTTTTGTACTTACCATAATGTAGATAGGATGTCGATATTCTTGACTTCGATATTCTTGTGTCGATATTTCTGTAGGTCGATATTCTGACCTTCGATATTTTGTCAGTGATTCATTAAAAATATAGCAGTGCATTGGTTGGGAAGCAAGGTGGGCCTTTATAACCACCTGTACAATTATTTTATTGTGGCTCGCAGAGTCCCATGGATAGGAATGGGTGATAAAACCTGCGCAGGGAATTGTGTGATTTCGAATTTTAGGACCCCACCACTGGTTGAGTTTCTTATTTCAAGATTGTGTTGTATAGAGAACTCACATGCCCAGATCAGAGCCGCCCCTTTGGGCTTGTTTTACAAGCACATATTGTCGCTGAGAGGTAATGAAACTGTAAACATTGGTTTATCCCACAATTCTGAACTAATGGGATTTAAAATGATGACTAGTAACAGATTCTCACCTATAAATGCCAATGAGAATGTTAAATGAGTAGGTAAACCAAAAGAATTACAGGTTGGGATGGTTGAAAATGGTCTTCAATCAGAAGAGCAGTAGAGCCTGAAGCCACTGGTTCAGCTTATACCCGGTCGGGGCTCCTTGAATGAGTTCAGAGAGTTTACTCTTCCTGTGCATAAGCTTCTGATTTTGGCACCAGTCAGTGGGATGGAGTGCTCCTTTTCTAAGCATAAGGATAGCCTTGAAAGATCTGAGAGGCTGGTCAGTGTTGATAAGATCCTATTTTGGATTCTAACCTGTCCTGTCAATAAACTAAATAACAAAGACTAGGTGAGCATCATTCAAAATCTTTCTGTTTCTTGTTTCCGGGAAATGTGGGCCACTAGAAGCCTTTATCTAAATGGCTAAGTGACCTATAATATGCCAATAAAATCCTCTAGGGCAGGGCGCGCAAAAGGGAGACTTTGTACATTTATTTCAACCAAGTTTCAAGAGAAAGTGGTGTTTAAGTATCTTACTTCGCCTTCTTACCAATACATTGGATTGTCACCAGCAAGGGGCTTATGTTTGTGACAATTAACTATTATATTTTTTTTTATCCGAATAGTAGAATGGTGGTTGATGGTCTAGCGAGAGATTTAATGACTGTGTGTCAAAAGGGAATACCAAAGGGGGGGAGGGGGGGGGAATTTTAGTGCCCATCTATGTCCCTGCCTGCAAAAAGAAGTATGTGGCTACCTCAGCTTGTATGGTCTCTGGAATTTACACTAGATGAGGTCACCCAAGCTATCACATATAGTTGTAGTAAGAAAGCTCCGGGCATGAACGGGATCCCAATTGATCTTTTTAAGGATAATCTATATTTCTGGGCCCCCCTTTTGACAAATGTTTTCTGTGCTGTTTGTAATACTGGAAGATTAGGGGAAACGGCCTTTACAGCACAGGCTGAGCCACGCGTGCCGTTTCACTGCAAGTGTAACCACGCTTGCCTGAACCACACATCCGTGTTAAGGCAGCTAGGGGTCTAGTGTCCGGATCGGCGGGAAGAGGACGTTTTGGAACAGGAAGCTCCGGATGCAGACAGGTAAGTGGGGCTGGGGCTGGTTTTGGGGTGGGGGGTAGTTTTTAGATGTGGGGGTCAGTTTTAGGGTTCAGGGCAGAGGGGTCGAGCAGTCTTTTTAAAAGGGGGCAGGGGTTAGGGATCAGGGAGGGGAGGGGAGGGGAGGGGTAGTTTTAAGGGATGCACTGGGTTTGGGGGGAGTTTTTAGGGGTGGGGGTCAGATTTAGGGCTCAGGGCAGGGTGGTCGGGTTATTTTTTAAACGTAGGCATGGTTTTAGGCCTCAGGGCGGGGGAAGGGGTAGGGGTAGTTTTAAGGGCAGCGTGGAGGTAAGTTTTAGGGCTCAGGGTGGGAGGGCCGGGGTCAGGGTAATTTTTGGTAGGAGGCAGGATTTTACGCCTCAGGGCAGGGGGAGGGGAATGAGTAGTTTTAAGGGCAGGGTAGGTTTTAGGCCTCAGGGTGGGGGTAGCGAGGTAAGGATTTTAGGGCTTAGAGCGGGCAAGAGGGGTCGAGGTAGTGGTGATCTTTACCATGCATTTCCGTTTACCAATCATGCCTTTACAACAAAATTGCATGGTAAAAGCATGCATGGTAAAGGAATGCATGGTTAAGACGCATTTGTGAATGAGACCGCATTGTAGAGGCACAAGTGATCGAAAATTAGATGCATGGTCCAAGTCACTCGGCCCAATCTCTAAAAAAGGAAATTGTGGGGAATCAAGATGTTATCGACCAATTCTCTTGATGGTCTCCCTGCTGAAAGTGACATTTTAGCCAGACTAGAAGCATAGGTTGATGAGCACAAGATTCATTTGGAAATTAAGTATGGGTTCTGGACAGGACCTCAAAACTGTTGGACAATGTTTGCATTTGAATCTTTAAATAGATAAATATACAGTGGCAAAAAGTGGGGCTTTTATATGGGTTTCATTGATCTTTCAAGTGCGTTTCACTGAGTTAACCAGAGTAAATTGTAGTCCCTGATGGGGGACATGGGGGCGTACTGAGCCATAGTGAACCTGTTGAGAGAGATTTGAGACATGAATGCCAGGGTGAGGTATGGGAGAAATGGTGAGTGTACTGAGGCATTTAACATTAATGGGGGGGGATCAGGCATGGTTGTGTCTTGGCCCTTTTTCTATTATATTATACATCAACGAGTTAGAAAACGAGATATTGGTAATGTGGAAAGATCTGCCTCAGATATTTCGGCACCCTTTTCCTGTACTCCTATATGCTGATAATGCAGTGCTGATGGCTCCTACTCTCAATGCTCCTCACCAGGTTGTGAAGAGCTTCTGCAGTTTTATGGTCAAAAGATCTAAAGGCAGCAGCGGTCCGTGCAGGTAACAGCGGTGGGGCGGTTGGGCCGGGTGGGGGGGATTCCGACGGATGATGATGAGGGAAAATTAATTATTTATTTAATTTTCCCTCAGCATTGTCCCTCAAAATCCCCCCACCAGGCCCCACTGCTGTTACCTGCATGGACCACGGCTGTCTAAAGGTGAACCTATCCAAGTCCTTCATCATGTTCCAGGGGCCAGCCAACAGTAAAAATTGCCCTATGTTACTGAACGATGTTGATTTGGGTATGAGTTCCTCATATGTGTATCCGGGGGTACAATTTGACTCCAAAGGCAATTGGAAAAAACTGGGTATGGCCAAAGGTACTCCAATTTGAGGAATCACTTTCAGCTGTTTTTAGGTTTGCCAATAAACTGGGGAAAAACAATAAAGGAAATGCCCCTCTGTACAAGGCCAGGTGCGTTAGTATGGTGACCTATGGGGCATGTGTGTGGGGATATGTAAAGACTAGTTCCTTGAAGGTTTCTGAGGCGTTTACTTGCTGCGCTACAATCATGCTCCTCTTACAGCATCCATCAAGAAGTGGTATTAAGTTTTGCGAATGATCATATTCAACTGTGCCCTCTGTTACTATAGCATCAGATCTAAAAACAAGAGGAAGCCTTTTCAATAGATTAATTGTGCAGGGCTTTTTAATGCTTGATTACGCATATAAAATACCACGGTTGAGGGATGTTAAAGAGATGAGTAAAAGGGCAGACACGATCTCTTTAACAATCCTGAGAATCGTAAAGGGATTAACAAAGGCGAGTTAAAGCGTCTTTACGTTTTTATCCTTGAAGAAGATATGCACAAGAATGAAAGCCCCAGGGAGTGTGTTATCTCACATTTGGGTATAACGGAAAGTGTTGGGATACAACTATATTTGTTGAGGACAACATAGAGCTATCAGAGATTTTTTTCACTTACTTCAGATTGAATATTATCAATTTGCAGGCCTTATTTCCCAATATAAGCAACTGATCAGGTGTAAATACGTGTTGTCCTTGTGATGGGATATCGGTCCAAAGCACTAAGCTCTTTCTTCTTCTTTTTAAGCTTTATTTAGTGCCAAGAAAAAGGTTGATCAACCCCCTGATGCTGAAGCATCATTTTAGGAACTGCAGTCCAGCTCTGAACTGCTGATATTTGTGTCGCAGTGCTTTAAACATGCTCTAAGAGTTGGTAAGGGCACGGGGGTTCTTATTTTAATTGAATGATATAAATTTGGTATGTAGATTTGTTAATGGATGTTTTAATTGTGCGAGTTATATATATCTGTTGTAGCATGTGAAGGGAAATATGAAGGACTTTCCCCTCCATTCTTTATGTCTCTTTTTTGTTCTCTTTTTTATTTGTCATGATATGTATACGTTAAATGTATGCTGTTAATGTACTTTTATAGTTTTAGCAGAAAACCGAATAAAGTTATTTGTTTGAACAACACATTTCAAACAAGCATTGGTATAGCCAAAAGGTCCAGTCTGATGGTTTTGTGAACTTTTATTACAAAACATTTAAAAAACTTTACCAGTGCATGCACACATCACATGCTCAGGCGGACATCTTTAAATGTTTCTGTACTAACACGGTTCTCATTGCATGATCAGATTCTGGGTCGGAGGTTATGGAGAAACCAAAAGAGTGAGTGAGGGAAGCCAAGGGAGTAACATTAATATTTAAGAGTGGGACTGAGGGAAAATCCTTCAGGCACTCTCTCTTCTAATGCAGCTACTTTTGAAGGTGGTGAGGACCCTCAATAGGAGATAGTGTAGTTCCATCAGGGGTGATGTTGTCAGAATTCTTCAGGCCCTTGATGAGGTGTGCTACAGCATGTAGGATTACATTAACAGGTGCCAGAGTAGTGTCTGGGAAGCCATGGAGCAGAGAATTGCTCCCATTCAGATGCAAGAGCATGCAGGCTTGAAACACAGTTCTGAAGTCTCTTTCTAGGAGGAATGGTTTCTCTTTCTGTAGTAGAGAGAGATAGTACCAGGTCATCTTGATTTTACTAGGTGATGTGTTCTTGAACGCGAGATCGATGGCCAGAGTGAATCTGAGTGACTTGGCAGTAGGTTAAAGCTAGAGTTAAAATCTGTCTGGGTTCATAATCCTGAGCCAGGTTTGGATTAGTTGTTTGTTGCTCTTGGTGAATAACATGAAATCTGTTTTGGTGGGTCAAGCTTCAGGTAGCTGGTGGATGTCCAGGTCTGGATGAGGTGCAACCAATGTTTTAGGCATTGGATGTCTTGAGCAGAGAACACTTTCAAATACAGTTGTGTATTGTTGGCATAGTAGTACTACTTGTATTAATGGCCATAGCTTTGGGATAATGCCTACTTTAATGTTTACTCGCTGCAGCCTATTTAACTTATTTCTGTGAGGTTTGTATAAATAATAGTGCAACTGACCAAGTGAGCTATTACCAGTGCTCTTTTCAACTCCACTCTAGAATGGGAATATGGGAGCAGCACAAATTTGTATTGCATGGAGAGCCGAACATTAGGACTCTTAAGGAGCTCATTAATGAAAGTCACAAACAAAAGAAAACCATCACAAATGGCACCCTGTTTTTTTACTTGCAGTGGCCAGGTGAAGTAAATTCCAGGGTGCTGTGCCCCTCAAAATGTACAAATATGCCTCAGTAATCCAACGTGACGTTTTGGATTTTGGAACCATTTAGGGACCATCTGCCTCCACAATTCACAAAATATATGCATCCCTATTGCACTGGAGCATATGCCATGGGTTATTATACACATGAGTGTTAATCACCAGCAAAAAATTCAAAAGCTCATAATAAATCCTGCATATAGATGTCCGGAAAAGGGAGTCTCCATCTTGAAATTAGTATAGGGATCTGAGTGACTAAGTGAGATTCAATGTTACAATATACTGCAGAGCTCCTTTTGGTAAACTGAGTAGTGCCTGTCAGGACATAGGACACAGACTCTGGAGTCAACATGCCATATGCCCAATCCAGATTGTGAGGACTTAGGTGGGGAACGCTACTCACCCTGGTATACTTAGCCATCTTGTAAAATAGCCCAACCCGAAATATGAAAATACAGATGTGACTGTGTTAGCCAAAAGATGTCTCCTTCTCCTTGGATGCATTCAAGATAAACATTGTACGAGAAATGACACGCACTGAAAAAGGTCATTATGGAACGAAACGCATTGACTGAAACTGTAATGGATTCTACATGGGAAAAAAAGGAAAGACATTTTTTGGAATTAAATAAAGAAGATACAATATTTTAATAATACTATTGGACTCTGTACTTTATTGTTATCTTTTTGGGTGCACCACTATGATCCTTATCATATACTGCAGAGCTGATTTTCAGAAACCCAAAATTCCTGATGGTTTCTGCCAGTAGTAATCAGGCACTGAAAGCATACCATCCATGCGTTGTCAAACCTTAAATTCCTGGGAGATCTGGGATTCTTGGCTTTTGATAAATTCACGGGGACCACAAATTGAGTACCGATGCATTGTAAAGCACTGTCCCTGGCTCACTAAGCTGTTTACGGTAATGCTGCCGTAAAGCTCAGAAACAGACTGAAGTAGTTACAAATGTCCTGATCTTTCAGCAAAATCACTTTTTATCAAATAGACGTATTTATGTATTTTTTGAGGTTTTTTAAGGGTCAGTGATATCAGTGAGCTTTACAGGGTGCCAGGAAACATTAGGAACAACAAATATTATTACAGATAAAAATGATAAAACATTAAGAAGATGTATACAGTAAGCACACTGATTCTTTAAATGTGTGCAACAGTGAACAGTGGTCATCATGAAATAGGTGTTTTGAAGGAGTATAAGGCTTTGATAAAGCAAAAACGAGCGCAGAGCTATTATGAAAGACTGGAAATTAATGGAAAATATTAAATCGAATTGCAAGAGATTTTGGAAATTGGTGGCAGATGGGTGTTTCATAAAGAATTAAGTAGGTGTAGCGATTGCAAAAGAACAATGGGAAAATCACATAAAGACAAGGTAGTCGTGCACGCCTACGGCATTTGGTACCAGTGCTTACCTAAGTGGGGTGTGGCTGGAATACATTGGTTTTTAGTATTACTAAGATTGAAAGTGTGCAAAGAAAATCCAAATCCATGCTTCCAGCCCTGACAGTCTATCAAACATGGTTTATAAAATGGACCCTAAACTTTGGCCTGCTTTTTTGAATCTGTACTTCAACCAGATGGCCCGTTCAAGGCATAATCCAATGAGCTGGAAAGGGTCGTTAATTAGACCTATGTTTAAGAAGGTGATATAAATGTTCTTCATTCTTATAGAGGAATCTCATTGGCTATCATCGATTTTAAACACTCTTTTGATAAAAATGGATCATAATTTATTACGGACTAAACTAGAAAAGGAAGACATCCTGCCACTTTTAGCTTCCTTTACATTCTGAAACTTGGGCGCAAGTTTATTTGGAGAACCAGCGAGAGAGAACTAAAAGAGAAACACAGAGTGGTTTGAGGCAACATATGTCGAAGCACCTTTACTGTTCTTTCTCTTTCTGTGCGGCCTTTCAGAAACTTTGAAAAAACTAAAGACCATCCCGCAAATGTAAATGGAGAACAATTCAATACTGTATTGTATGAGGAATATTTGGTAGTCTTAGATCAACTGGACTCTCTGGGGTTGACTTGTAAGCAAAATAAATTAACAATCAGCGTTACAAAAACACATATACCCTATCTGGGACTTAAAAAAGGCAATCGTGACTGTTAAGTAGATAATGTAAAATTGAAGAAAATCCCATATTCTGAATGTTAAGTTATGATTTTTAATGAGAAGTTAACTTTTAGGAAGCATGAAGAAGTGGTATTTAAAATGGCCTTGTGCGCCTTGCAAGACTTGTGTCATTTTAATTGTAATTATGTTGGTCTCTCAGTTGAAAAGTTTTTAAAAGCATGGCATGCTAAAAAGAATTATATTCCATACATCTTAGCTGGATTAGTTCTTAAAAATTTGTTTCTGTGAATTTTTTTATAACTTGAAGGCAAAGCAACTGAAAAAGCGTTTCCCTTCTATTGTCATTGAAGATTTACGCCTGGAATTTGGTTTACGATCTATGAATGTGGATACGGAAATGCTAGCAATACATTTTGTGGCTACATTAACCAGACAAAATAATACATTTCAAGCACTGTAGCAGGGGAGATTCAGAATTCACTAACCTTGGGAGGGGAATCCAACAGCAGTGATGCACTCTTCCATCTCTAATCGCCTTCACAAATGACCACATACACGGGAATGTGAGGGCAATTAGTATAAATGTAGAAAGGAGAGTGGGCTAAAGGAGAAAGAAGACACAGGACTCCCTCCCTCTGACCCATCACTCCTGTTGATCCAGGACGTCTTCATGGTGTACCTTGCCACAGTAGGGTTATGCTTAACTGCAATAGTGAATGGATATACCTTAGCAATATCTCTGTATAACTGACTCTCTGTACTTTGAAGTGGAACGCTCAATTTCTGAAAACTAAACACACAGAATGAGTCTCTCAAATATATGTTCACTAACATTTCTCTCTATGACTTGAATAACTATCATAGTCTTCTACACTATGCACTCTGGAAGATTAGTTCTATTCTCTACTTGACTATTAGAATACAAGGTGCCAACAATGTCAATATTCTCTTGTTCTCTAGTCATGGCTTTTTCTATGTTCATAATAGAACTGTAAATCCTTATACTCAGAGCCAAGGGAATTATGTGGCAATGAAGGGCCAAATTACGCATTATGACAAACGTATGCTGCAAGAAAAAGCTCATTAAGCTGATGCAGTGCAATCTGCAACAGTCTTATTTAATTATTATGTCTTTTCAACACCTATTAATACTGTCTGGGCAAAGTTGAACCTCATTAGAACCAGTTTACCACCAAAATACAGTAATCACCAACTGAAAGGTCATCAGTTAACCTTTGCAAAGGATCTACCATTGTGCAGAAAAAGGGTTTGGTGCCTTTTTAGTAACTGTTATGCAGAAACAGGGTTTGGTGCATTTTTAGCAACTATTAATCTAGAAATTATTTTTGGTGCAATCTGCTAATTATGTGGCAAATGGTGGATTAAGTGGCAAATGCAGCAAGTCCATAATTAAGTGGTAAATGATGCGGCCACAGAACAGCATCATTCTGATCATGGACGTCAATTAGGGGTCGCAACTGTTGTGACCCCTGCCACCTTGCTTGTGACCCCAGGCTGTTCATCAGCCTTGGCAGGCGCTCTGGTGGATAAAATCAGCCTCAGTGTAAGCAGCGCTTGATTGCACTACTGTGCTGAACCTCTGCCTGCAGAAACATCATGATGGCATGCAAGTTGGCTCTGGGTAGGGGAAAGAACTCGTCTCACTCGTTGCTATGGATACTTCGAGCCAGGCCATTCGCTGCAGTTCTTGGTTTCATATATTGTATTTATCTTCTGCAGGCCTGGGCCAGGAAGCTGACAAATGAGCATGAAGCGCATGCAGCATGGCTGGGCATGATTGGGCAGCGACTAACTACACATCCTGCAGCTAGCAGCACGTGTGTAAGTGCAGGCGCACACATCTGCTGCACCCTACCCTAGCTGAAGACATGGTGGCTGGTGCAGTATGTGTACCACTGTGTTTGGGACCACCAACCGGGTCCCAGGGCTATCAATCTGGTAGCGCGAAAGCGCAACCAATGATGACGGCCCAGGCAAAATTATTGGCCAGCTCCCACGTGGCAGTAAAAGACACACTGACACAGCATTGCCTCAGAGTCAGAGCCGAGTCGGACTCATGCCTGCTGGGTGTCAAGACTCTGGAGCAGTGATCTTCAAACTGTGGAGCACACCCCCCTGGGGGGGCGTGAAGTCTTCTGAAGGGGAGCGCAGCTCCACACACCCCCAGTAGTACACGAGTCCCAAAAGAAAGTCACTCGCAGTTTTCTTCAAAATATTTTGTTACCTGTTCCCCTCGTTTTGTATTTTGTGGCTTTATTTTTTTAAGGCAGTTTGCTTTCTACTGCAAATGCTTTTTTTCGGCCAAAAGACCTTTGCAGGAACACTGGGAACTAAGTAAGCAGGACTGGACTGGAATCTGAAAGCAGCCTGAACAGAATGTTGAAAACAGTCCCTGCTACCTTTCTGTCTGTTTCCAATATCTATCTATCTCATTTTGTACCCTCTATGCCTATTGGATTAAACCTGGCTGCTGGAGAAATAGGTAGTTGACCTTAAAAAACTGGCCCCTAACGGCCCCCAGGGAACTCCCCTGGGGCAAGGAAATGCCCGATGGGCTAAACCGCTAGTCAGGCCTGCCCATGGGCCTGTTGTATGAGTCCTGTACTAGGGTGACCAGACGTCCCGGATTTGCCCGGACAGTCCCGTTTTTCTGAAGGACTGTCCCAGCGTCCCGACACCTTCTCCTAAAACACCAAAATTTCCCTGTTTTTAAGGGAGGGTCAGGTGAACCTGCATATAAATCACAGTGTTGTGCAGCTTCACATTACAGCCGCCCTCTTAGAAACCAGGGACAGAAGTTCATTTGTTTAAACACCCTTGGTGTGCTGCCTTGCCTAATTTAAGCGGCACAGCAGGAGTTAATGAGGTGTGAAGCCGGGCTGGACCGCTTTTCTGGCAGGGGATATATATATGTTGTCCTGCACTCTCCCTGCTTTGGTGGATGTGGCTGGCTTTTGCCTGTGAGAAAAACGTGTTTCCATATATATATATGTATACATATATATATTTTTGCCAACAAAGAACGCGGCACTCCAGAACTGGGTTGTAACACAATTTATTTGGCAACTGCTCAGACCAACGCGTTTCAGCCCTCCCACGGCTTTTCTCACGGTTAGTGAGTCCTATGTTTATTACACTTATTTATACCCACATGTAGCCTTAATGAGGCATTGTGGGATATGTAGTGTATTATCTAAAAAACTTTATTTAACATTAAAAAGGGGTTAACATACGAACTTTGCATTTTATGTCAGGTTCAATGATCCGATTACTATATCTATTTCAAATGCTCATGAGTCGAGCGCTCTCTATGACATTTACACTTTATGATTTTTTACTTCATAGTATTTCTAGATCTAGTACCACGTCATGTGTCACATTAGAATGGTGACCATATTGTGCACATAAGTGATTAGGAATAGTTCCTACAACATTATAAAAAATATTTAGTGTAATATTATAATCAATGTGCATCAAATTATAAAGTGCAGACAATTCAAGTTATTGGTATAGTACCATAAACCATTCATTTAGCTTTTTCTGTTCTCATTCAAGTATCAGTTTCTTACATCTTTTATCCTAGATGTATAAAAAGTTCCTCATCATTGTTAATGCCCCTAGGAGCCTTAGTTCTTAATCTAACAATGTAACGTGATTCAGTTTGCCTTAATCGTTTGATCCGATCTCCACCACGTTCTCCCACTGGTATCATATGGATTCCATAATAGCACATCTTTGTCCAATCTCCATTCTGGCATTGCTGCATGTGCTTGGCTGTAGCATATGTCATATCTTTGTTCTTTACTGCACGTATGTGCTCCAGGATCCGTTTTTTGAGCATACATGTGGTGCTTCCGATGTATTTCATTCCACAGTCACACTCAATAATGTAAATTACAAAGCGAGATATACATGATATACTTTGATCAATGTTCGTCATTGTTCCATTTGTTTCCACAATTGCTCGCATATTTTTGCCAATTTTGCAAGCCTTGCATGTATTGCATTTTTTAAAACCTTTTTGCTGGTCCAATAGCCAATTTGTTTTGGGCTTTTCTTGAAAATGACTTGGGATAAGCATGTCTTTTAACGATCTTGTTTTTCTATAGGTTACCACAGGTTTCTTCCCCAAAATTTTCCCAATATCTGGGTCTCCAGAGATAAGGTACCAGTATTTCTTAATTTTATTAATTATCATCCCACTTTCCTTACTATACGTGGTGATGAATCTCGGCGCCAGTTGTTTATTACGTTCTTCTTTCTCAATTTTGGGAATTAATATCTCTGTTCTTGGTTTTTGGTCAACCTTTTTCTTACATTTTTTCAGAGTTCTTTCACTATATCCTCGTGCCTTCATTCTTGCCATGGTTTCTTGTATATTGTTCTCAGCATCTTCTTCTTTAGAGCAATTACGTTTCATCCGTATAAATTCTCCATACGGAATACTGTTCTTCAAGGGAGTAGGGTGGAAACTTGTTCCATGCAGGACACTATTTGTTGCAGTTTCTTTCCTAAATAGGGTAGTGTGTATCTGTTCATCTTCAATAAAAACTTTAATGTCCAAAAATGCAATTTCTTTCCTGCTGATTGTATACGTGAAAGAAAGCCCAATATCATTTTTGGACAATATCTCATAGTATTCTATAAAATCTTTCTCCGTACCATTCCAGATTAAAAACAAGTCGTCGATGTACCGGACCCATAGAACAATCTGTTCCAGTGCATCTTGATTGTCCGTACACCATGCAATTGTTTTCTCCCACCATCCCATGACTGTATTCGCATAATTTGGTGAAAATGAGATGCCCATGGCAGTGCCGCACTGTTGTTTAAAGAGCTCTTTATTGAATAAGAATATATTGTTTGTGAGGCAAATCTCAATCATCTTCAATAGCATTTGTGTATGCTTTAGATCCAAAATGCTTCGTTGTCTTAAAAAGTAGTTGCAAGCTTTTATTCCCACATCATGCCTAATGGAGGTGTATAAAGAAACCACATCTATTGTCACCATAAGATATTGTTGGTTCCATGTAATTCCATTCAAGGTTCTGAGGAAATCGCCCGTGTCTTTTATATACGAGCTCATACTTTGAGCTATAGGTGCCAAAAAGTTGTCGACATATTGTGATAAATTTTCATATAATGAATCACACGAGGAGACAATGGGTCTCCCCGGTGGATGTTGAAGAGTCTTATGGATTTTCGGTAAGAAGTATATCGTTGGTATTTGAGGAAATCTTTGATGAGAAATTTAAATTCGTCATTGCTAATGAGATTTTCACTATGCCATTGCTGTAATTGTGTATGTAATTCCACAGTCATTTTGTTAATGGGATTATTTTTCATCTTGCAATAGTTGGTGGTGTCATTTAACTGTCTCATTGCCTCTTGGACGTAATCTTGTGTGTTCATTAAAACAATATTTCCACCCTTATCGGCTGGTTTTATTGTAATCTCATCATTATCAATCAATTTTTGAATTGCTTCCCTTTCTTTATTTGTTAGATTTTCCCTTTGTTTTTGATTCCTAATTTTTGGCAATTTTTCCAGCTCTTCAATTATTGCATCGGAAAATAAATCAAACTTGTTCCCAGGAGACAGCGATGGATAAAATTTGGATTTTTCTTTAGTCCACTTTCAGGTCTCCTATCTGTTTCAATATCCAGGTGTGCTAATATTTGTTCCTCTGACATATTCTCTTCGTCCAAATCATATAATAGATCAAACATTGTTTTTAGATCACTCATCTGATCTATCGTAATTGTTGGTTCAGTTGGTATTTGTTCGGCCGAGTTGTCTTGATTACTTCCACTATGCTTTGAGGCATGTATTTTTGCAAGTTTTAGCTTCCTTATATACTTATAAAGGTCGATCCTGACCTGTGTATAATTGAAATGACTCTCCGGACAGAAGGTTAGTCCTTTATTTAATACAGTTGTTTCTTCTGGTGTCAATTCATATTTTGAAAGATTCACAATTAAATTGGTCTCTACTACTTCCGGTTGCGTAGTGGGTACTGTCTTCTTTCGCTTTGCCCTTCTGGTTTTTCTTGTACTTGTGAGACATTCCCTCCTTCTTTTCCTCGACCTCGGTTCATGCTTCTTCCACGTCCTCTGCCCCTTGTTAATGTTTTGTCTAAATTCATTAGACGTATTTCTTCTAAAAGGAACTTTCGTTGTTATACTCGTGCCTGGAGTGGTTTCGTTCTCACTAATATCCGATTCACTTGTAGTATCTGCCATTCTTTTATGTTGTTGCATTGGATAATTCTTTTTAAGCATATCAAATCGCTTGGCAAATGTAAGAATTCTACCCTGTAGGTAATCCTGTTCATCCCTTTTAAATTTTCGTTGTTTACGTTCCTGGATGTCAGCTTCATAGTTCTCCAATCTACTATCCATCTCTTTTCTTGTTTTTAAAACTTCCTCTTTGTTTGTTAGATTTTTAATGACTTTCTCCATCTCTTTCAATTTTTGGGTTATCTCGATTACATCTATTTTAGCGTGTTTTATCAAGATGCGCATCATGTTAAACGAACATTGCTGATTGTTTTCAACCCATTCTTCCAATAATTCCACTTTAGTATCTGGGTGCGTTGGCATGGTAAAAATACGAAGCCCTCTGGGAACACGTTTTACTTCAAGGTAATTCTCTAATGCTATGATTTCCCAACTCTTGTTTACTTCTTTTTTATACAGTCTTTCAATATTATTGAAATGTTGTCTCACAGAAATGTCCGTTTCTTTTGGCGTTATGTCTGCATTTAGTTCTACATTTTCTGTTCTGTCACCAGATCTAAACATTGTCATTGCCTTTGATGCTCGTTTTGCTGCGCGTACCTCCATTTGCGATTATACCTGACTTTGCTTCACTTTTGAGCAGTTGCTCGCAACACTTAATTATTGCTTTGATTTTGGTCTCCAGTTCCCGCCTGTTTGTTTTCTTGCCAGCCGTGTAATTACATGTCCGGCACTTGAATTGTCTGCACTTTATAATTTGATGCACATTGATTATAATATTACACTAAATATTTTTTATAATGTTGTAGGAACTATTCCTAATCACTTATGTGCACAATATGGTCACCATTCTAATGTGACACATGACGTGGTACTAGATCTAGAAATACTATGAAGTAAAAAATCATAAAGTGTAAATGTCATAGAGAGCGCTCGACTCATGAGCATTTGAAATAGATATAGTAATCGGATCATTGAACCTGACATAAAATGCAAAGTTCGTATGTTAACCCCTTTTTTAATGTTAAATAAAGTTTTTTAGATAATACACTACATATCCCACAATGCCTCATTAAGGCTACATGTGGGTATAAATAAGTGTAATAAACATAGGACTCACTAACCGTGAGAAAAGCCGTGGGAGGGCTGAAACGTGTTGGTCTGAGCAGTTGCCAAATAAATTGTGTTACAACCCAGTTCTGGAGTGCCGCGTTCTTTGTTGGCAAAATTGTTTTGGGCCAGGATCCGGCCCCCTTGCAGAGCACCAGCTGGTGAGCGCGCCGAACAAAAGGATCACTTTGGGGCTATTATAAATACGTTTGGATGCGCCCGGACCGCAGCACTGAATCAACGTTCACGTTGGGAAAAGCAATTGAAAACTCACCCGAGGTTGAGCGCAGCTGGACGAGAGTCGGAGGACGCCGTCACAGCGGGAGTCTCCCTGGCGAGGTGAGTGGCATTGTGTGGAAGGATTAGCTGTGCTCTGAAGCGGCCGTGTTTTGTTTTCACGAAAGGTGCCGGACATGTAATTACACGGCTGGCAAGAAAACAAACAGGCGGGAACTGGAGACCAAAATCAAAGCAATAATTAAGTGTTGCGAGCAACTGCTCAAAAGTGAAGCAAAGTCAGGTATAATCGCAAATGGAGGTACGCGCAGCAAAACGAGCGTCAAAGGCAATGACAATGTTTAGATCTGGTGACAGAACAGAAAATGTAGAACTAAATGCAGACATAACGCCAAAAGAAACGGACATTTCTGTGAGACAACATTTCAATAATATTGAAAGACTGTATAAAAAAGAAGTAAACAAGAGTTGGGAAATCATAGCATTAGAGAATTACCTTGAAGTAAAACGTGTTCCCAGAGGGCTTCGTATTTTTACCATGCCAACGCACCCAGATACTAAAGTGGAATTATTGGAAGAATGGGTTGAAAACAATCAGCAATGTTCGTTTAACATGATGCGCATCTTGATAAAACACGCTAAAATAGATGTAATCGAGATAACCCAAAAATTGAAAGAGATGGAGGAAGTCATTAAAAATCTAACAAACAAAGAGGAAGTTTTAAAAACAAGAAAAGAGATGGATAGTAGATTGGAGAAATATGAAGCTGACATCCAGGAACGTAAACAACGAAAATTTAAAAGGGATGAACAGGATTACCTACAGGGTAGAATTCTTACATTTGCCAAGCGATTTGATATGCTTAAAAGAATTATCCAATGCAACAACATAAAAGAATGGCAGATACTACAAGTGAATCGGATATTAGTGAGAACGAAACCACTCCAGGCACGAGTATAACAACGAAAGTTCCTTTTTTAGAAGAAATACGTCTAATGAATTTAGACAAAACATTAACAAGGGGCAGAGGACGTGGAAGAAGCATGAACCGAGGTCGAGGAAAAAGAAGGAGGGAATGTCTCACAAGTACAAGAAAAACCAGAAGGGCAAAGCGAAAGAAGACAGTACCCACTACGCAACCGGAAGTAGTAGAGACCAATTTAATTGTGAATCTTTCAAAATATGAATTGACACCAGAAGAAACAACTGTATTAAATAAAGGACTAACCTTCTGTCCGGAGAGTCATTTCAATTATACACAGGTCAGGATCGACCTTTATAAGTATATAAGGAAGCTAAAACTTGCAAAAATACATGCCTCAAAGCATAGTGGAAGTAATCAAGACAACTCGGCCGAACAAATACCAACTGAACCAACAATTACGATAGATCAGATGAGTGATCTAAAAACAATGTTTGATCTATTATATGATTTGGACGAAGAGAATATGTCAGAGGAACAAATATTAGCACACCTGGATATTGAAACAGATAGGAGACCTGAAAGTGGACTAAAGAAAAAATCCAAATTTTATCCATCGCTGTCTCCTGGGAACAAGTTTGATTTATTTTCCGATGCAATAATTGAAGAGCTGGAAAAATTGCCAAAAATTAGGAATCAAAAACAAAGGGAAAATCTAACAAATAAAGAAAGGGAAGCAATTCAAAAATTGATTGATAATGATGAGATTACAATAAAACCAGCCGATAAGGGTGGAAATATTGTTTTAATGAACACACAAGATTACGTCCAAGAGGCAATGAGACAGTTAAATGACACCACCAACTATTGCAAGATGAAAAATAATCCCATTAACAAAATGACTGTGGAATTACATACACAATTACAGCAATGGCATAGTGAAAATCTCATTAGCAATGACGAATTTAAATTTCTCATCAAAGATTTCCCTCAAATACCAACGATATACTTCTTACCGAAAATCCATAAGACTCTTCGACATCCACCGGGGAGACCCATTGTCTCCTCGTGTGATTCATTATATGAAAATTTATCACAATATGTCGACAAATATTTGGCACCTATAGCTCAAAGTATGAGCTCGTATATAAAAGACACGGGCGATTTCCTCAGAACCTTGAATGGAATTACATGGAACCAACAATATCTTATGGTGACAATAGATGTGGTTTCTTTATACACCTCCATTAGGCATGATGTGGGAATAAAAGCTTGCAACTACTTTTTAAGACAACGAAGCATTTTGGATCTAAAGCATACACAAATGCTATTGAAGATGATTGAGATTTGCCTCACAAACAATATATTCTTATTCAATAAAGAGCTCTTTAAACAACAGTGCGGCACTGCCATGGGCATCTCATTTTCACCAAATTATGCGAATACAGTCATGGGATGGTGGGAGAAAACAATTGCATGGTGTACGGACAATCAAGATGCACTGGAACAGATTGTTCTATGGGTCCGGTACATCGACGACTTGTTTTTAATCTGGAATGGTACGGAGAAAGATTTTATAGAATACTATGAGATATTGTCCAAAAATGATATTGGGCTTTCTTTCACGTATACAATCAGCAGGAAAGAAATTGCATTTTTGGACATTAAAGTTTTTATTGAAGATGAACAGATACACACTACCCTATTTAGGAAAGAAACTGCAACCAATAGTGTCCTGCATGGAACAAGTTTCCACCCTACTCCCTTGAAGAACAGTATTCCGTATGGAGAATTTATACGGATGAAACGTAATTGCTCTAAAGAAGAAGATGCTGAGAACAATATACAAGAAACCATGGCAAGAATGAAGGCACGAGGATATAGTGAAAGAACTCTGAAAAAATGTAAGAAAAAGGTTGACCAAAAACCAAGAACAGAGATATTAATTCCCAAAATTGAGAAAGAAGAACGTAATAAACAACTGGCGCCGAGATTCATCACCACGTATAGTAAGGAAAGTGGGATGATAAATAATAAAATTAAGAAATACTGGCACCTTATCTCTGGAGACCCAGATATTGGGAAAATTTTGGGGAAGAAACCTGTGGTAACCTATAGAAAAACAAGATCGTTAAAAGACATGCTTATCCCAAGTCATTTTCAAGAAAAGCCCAAAACAAATTGGCTATTGGACCAGCAAAAAGGTTTTAAAAATGCAATACATGCAAGGCTTGCAAAATTGGCAAAAATATGCGAGCAATTGTGGAAACAAATGGAACAATGACGAACATTGATCAAAGTATATCATGTATATCTCGCTTTGTAATTTACATTATTGAGTGTGACTGTGGAATGAAATACATCAGAAGCACCACATGTATGCTCAAAAAACGGATCCTGGAGCACATACGTGCAGTAAAGAACAAAGATATGACATATGCTACAGCCAAGCACATGCAGCAATGCCAGAATGGAGATTGGTCAAAGATGTGCTATTATGGAATCCATATGATACCAGTGGGAGAACGTGGTGGAGATCGGATCAAACGATTAAGGCAAACTGAATCACGTTACATTGTTAGATTAAGAACTAAGGCTCCTAGGGGCATTAACAATGATGAGGAACTTTTTATACATCTAGGATAAAAGATGTAAGAAACTGATACTTGAATGAGAACAGAAAAAGCTAAATGAATGGTTTATGGTACTATACCAATAACTTGAATTGTCTGCACTTTATAATTTGATGCACATTGATTATAATATTACACTAAATATTTTTTATAATGTTGTAGGAACTATTCCTAATCACTTATGTGCACAATATGGTCACCATTCTAATGTGACACATGACGTGGTACTAGATCTAGAAATACTATGAAGTAAAAAATCATAAAGTGTAAATGTCATAGAGAGCGCTCGACTCATGAGCATTTGAAATAGATATAGTAATCGGATCATTGAACCTGACATAAAATGCAAAGTTCGTATGTTAACCCCTTTTTAATGTTAAATAAAGTTTTTAGATAATACACTACATATCCCACAATGCCTCATTAAGGCTACATGTGGGTATAAATAAGTGTAATAAACATAGGACTCACTAACCGTGAGAAAAGCCGTGGGAGGGCTGAAACGCGTTGGTCTGAGCAGTTGCCAAATAAATTGTGTTACAACCCAGTTCTGGAGTGCCGCGTTCTTTGTTGGCAAAATTGTTTTGGGCCAGGATCCGGCCCCCTTGCAGAGCACCAGATGGTGAGCGCGCCGAACAAAAGGATCACTTTGGGGCTAGTATACATATATATATAATACCCTGAGGCATAATAGGACATTTAGTCCTATTTCTATGTCTGTGCCCGTCCCGGTTTTTCCATCTGAAAATCTGGTCACCCTATCTGTACTGAGGAGAAGATCTCCAGGGAAACATAGGGCAAACAGGTAGTTGGGGGCAGTCAAGAGAACTCAGCCTCTAAGTATGTGCTAAACAGTGTCTTTTTCACACATTTTAATGGTTTTGCTTTTTTGATCTTTAGGAATAGAACATGCATCCGTCAACCTAAACAATTACCAGAATTTTGTTAAGAGCTTTTTTCGGATATTCTTTCTAGAGATCCTCTGAAAAAGCTTATTCATTTGATTTTTGAAAAACTATTTGCTGAGAATGCTGTCTAGAACAACTTATAGAATAGGAAAATATCGAGCAGACAAAAAAGTGGTTCACTTTAATTGCAAGTAAAGCAAACTAGGTTTAAAAAATGTCTGCTTTCATTCACATGCCTCTTCCTCTCATTACGGCATGATACCTTTACCAGACACCACTGCACCATGGCCTTGCCTCCCTTCATCTAACCCTCACCCACATGCCTTACAATGTTTTCTCGTTTGTCCTCTCAACACTGGGCGGGGGCATTCCAGTCCCCCAAATACATGCTATACAAGTTGCAGGGCACTGTGAGGCAAAGAAGCAAAAAAGCAATAGCACATCCATCTTCCTGTTCTCCCCTTCCCCAGTATACCCAAGGCCCACGCCCATCTTTTCAATCAACTCTGCAGTAGCTGCCCATACTCCCAAGCTCTCCTGCTGTCCTACAGACCTGATTGTCCCTGGGATTAGTGTTTCCTTCCATGGAAATGCTTATTTTACTGTCTATGACTTCTGTAAGGAGTAAAGTGGTGGTGGTGGTAGTGGGTATGGAAGGGGCCTAGGGCCCCATGATACACTAACATCCATGAAGAACTTAATATGCTTCCCTTGGATGGACGGGAATTCTGCTACTGTCATACTCAGCCTCAGAAAACCACCCTAAACTCAAGGGCTTGGTGATCCTTGTCTCAGTGCTGCCATAGGACGCTCAGCTGTGTCTGCATGGTGACAGCTCCTTCCTTCAACACAACGGAAGGAAGCACAGCTTGGTCCAGAGATCGACAGCTCCTCATCTCAACACAAACTATAAACCCGCCACTGTTTAGTAGCATACTTACCCTTGTCTCAATATATACCCCTTTGAAGGTTTGAGGGGGGCCCGACTCCAAAACATTTTGCTCAGGGGTACCCCGTGCTACAAAGTTTGAAGACCACTTATCTAGAATGAAAGGAAAGGTTGCTGGGAGAACTTGACCTGCATTAAATACCACTGTTTTCTACGTTCCAAGACTGATATTTAATTACATGGCACTCTTAGTTTCTAAAACAAATGATAAAGGGAACTTGTTTTGAACATTACAGGCCCATCACCCTACCCATTTTATAAGTTATTTGATATTGATATTGATAATGGCTGATTTCAACTTGAATAGCATATTTTCCATTGTTGTACACTAGTTGATATGTTCCTAATCAATGCTACATTATCTTAATTGTATATCTGAAGATACTGTCTGAAACAACGTATGTAGCTGCATTTTCAAATGCCTCGCAATGTCACATCCTGTGACATCATCGGGGTGGGTCAAAGGGCAGGTGATGTTACTTCCTGTGATGTCACCAGGTCCGAGTTTGTGAGATGTCACTCCCTGTCACATCAGGCGGGGGTCACATAGTATGTGATGCCACTACCACTACCCCTGGCATTTTGATGAATCGACATCCATGATTCTAATTGCTCTGCCCATATACTTAATATTCATACATAACATGAGTAGTGTAGATAAGTCAAATAATCTTTCCTGTTCTGTCCAAGGATAAGTCTTAGCAAAAGTAGTAACCCCCAGGCTTGAAAGAGTTAGTATACATGTTCAGAAAATAGTTCATTGTTTGTTTCCATCAATAACATGACTTTCTGAATATTTCTCTGTATTCCCAATGTCCTCCAAATCAATTCCATGGGAAGCAATGGGTTTTGGCAAGATCTGTAGCAATGTCCTAGTACCATTAACATTATACCATAAATGAGATCTAAGACGACAAGGGCCATGAGGGAAATTATTCCAAGATTTCCAAGATGGCTGCTGTCTCACTACAATAAGCGAGAGTTCATCATCTGCTGGGAATTGTAGTGCATTGTCAAATAGTTGCAGAGTAGTGCATTTTCTATGCATGTGCAGCCTCAGTCCAGACAGCTCAGACAGTCAGTGAAAACTGCCGGCCTTTCCTTCCCTGAAAGAAAAGCAGAAGGTCTGGAGTTTCGCTCCCTTTTTTCATCTTGTACCATGTGGTAACCAGGTCCCCCAGCTGCTCTTTTTGTCAGGGAGTGGCTGAGGGATTTATGTTTGGTGAATCAGACTGTGCAGATAAAGCAATATCTCTTGTGTTTTATTTCAAAAATATGAACCTGAAATTGAGTATCAGGCAATTGCTTGAGACAAATCAATGATTGTGTCATAAAAGTACTAAGGAGAAATCTTATTTTTTTTTATTAAAAGAAGGTAAAAAGTAAATTGCGGGTAAACAATCGCTGGCACACATGGATAAACTGAGGTATGCAAGGCATCAAATACCTCTCTAGTACGTATTTGTTGTCATTATGTTAAAGGTTTCTATTTAGATAAGAGAAGTTCGGCGAATTGTGTTATGCGCTCTATTTACAACAGTGGAACATTTAAAACTCCCACTGTCCACCTACATATTCTATGATGCCTGGCCGTCCAGACGGAGAGGAAAAGATATTGCTAGAATTTCTAGAAAGTCATTGGAACAAGGGGCGTGGCAACTCTACCGGACCACAAATTGGCCTTATTATGAGTCGTTAATGTAATCGATCGCAACAAGTGAACTCCTCCAAAAAGAATGGCTGCAATTTAGGTCTGGTTTCAAGTTTGCACACATCGTACACAATCGGAATTACTCTACAGCCTTCAGAAAGTGATATAAACTGCAAAACACGTGCTGTTGGTCAAATATGAATAATTTATGAGATTTTTTTAAGTGGTTGTAGCGAACACATTTCTCTACAGGAAAGTAAACTTCAACCATATGATGTTTGTCAAAGAAGGACTGACGATTTGAAGTCTTCGTGTATTAAATCAAGAAGAATAAATTTGTACTATTGGACTGAACATGGACTCTTTGAATTATTTCTTGCATTTAAAGTTGTACATAATGTCTGTCCCTTCAACCTGTATATTCATATAATGCCACAATAATATTTCCCCATTGAAGAGGAGAGGAAAATATTGGCTTCTAAGCAGATTTTCAATTATTTTGTAGTACCCATCCATGATAATTATTATTTATCATGTAAAATGAAATTTAAACTGCTTGGCGAACCTCATTTAAAAAAAAGAATGCAGGTAGCTTGGCCTATCCAAGATTGCATCCTTTTTCAGGATGTAGGGCCCTCACTCACCAAAGGTGGCATACTGCATCATCAGGCCCACTTCTCATTCAGAGCAGGTGATAGGCCTGTCTGAATGGGTTTCACATGTAAGGAACTTTTTTATGGAGATCTTTATGGAGATATTTTTGCACAATGGCAGTTATTTATGGAACCAAATTAAATATAGCTAAAATGACATGGTAGTCAACCGTGAGAATTTTATTATGGTCACCCCCCATAAGATTAAAAGCAAGGGACAGAATTTAGATGTATGGAAATATAATTGATCCCAACAGCACTGGGTTAACATATTTCTGACACACTTTTAAGTCCAAAACCAGGTCAATGGTGCTCCTCAGGACCCCAGGATCACCAACACTATCCCCATCCTGCGTGGAATGAATGTATTATGTGAGGTGTAGGGGGTGGTAAGTTAAAACATGATTAGAATAAGTAACAGTACTGGTTTTGATTAAAACCTAACTGCAATTGTTGTCAAAGATAAAGGCACAATTATAAATAAATGATGCTGAATCTGTTTCCAGTATTCCATCATCAAATGCCATTAAGATAAATGCTGACCTCTCCCGAACGGTGTCTGCTCCCTAGATCAGGGCAATCTCTTAAGCCTGATCACACCTGTGTCTGTTGTGCAGTGATGTATTACCCCTGCGTACACATTGAAAGGGGTGTGTGGCATCAGGCGCACGTCTATTGTGAGGCAGTTTTGTCCACAGTGCAATCCTAAACTGCTTCACCTCATTAGGTTCCATGTTATGACTCTTATGAAAAGAGTGTATGTTCTTAAAACCTGTTTTCGTCTTGATGAAAACAGCCGAGGTGAGAGCAAATAATATTCTGAGATGATCATTCGATGATATCCGCCTTTAGCGAACTCATGCATAAAGAGACTGGAATGGCTGATTCATTAAGGAAAAGAATGGGTGTGTCCATGTCAAGAGTGGTGATTTAAGGGAGTTATAAAATGTTGTTCAGTATACTCTGATGGAAACCCCATTAAATGGAATTAAGTTGAGGCCAGTGTATATCATCAAGTCCATTGATGTGTGTTTGTGATTGTATAGTCCCATCTCCGTTCTTTTTGTAGTAACCCATTCTTTTTGTAGTAACAGTGTTTTGGAGTTACTCCGCCTATTGTCAAGTTTGTGTTTTTTAAGTATGACCAATTGTGTATCATTTTCATTATGACTGTTTTCCAGGCACCGGATTTTCATGTGATTTGAGCTACTATTGCATCTGATATTACTCCTGTGGTCACCAGTTGGTAGGCAAGCTTTGTATGTCATCATGCCAATGTAGCATAGGTTACAAGGGCACATGATCATATAAATAACATTGTCAGAATTTCTGTTGGTCTGTTTCAGTAGAAGCCATGAGGAATTCAGACCAAGTTCCACTTTCTTAGTGGATGTCATGAGTGAGCAGGCACTGCAATTTCCACACAGAAAGTGGCCAAGTACCGGTTGCATGCCCCCCGCGGAAGCAAGTTGACAGCCTGTTAGGTTTTGAAGGTCTGGTTTGCACCAGATGGTCCCAGAGATTGGAATCCTGTTAAAAGAAAATAAAGGTTTTACCAAGGTAGTGGAACTTGTGTTCAGATTGTAGGAAAGTGCCCCTTTTTGCATGGTTGCCCCCCACTTTTTGTCTAATGTTGATGTACTTTGACTGAGTGTTCCCTGGGTTCCTGCCAACCAGGTACCCAGGGCCTATGTTCTTTCCCAAAACTGTACTGTTGCAAAACCCAATTGCCAACTCTCTGGCCACATGTAAGTCCCTTGTAAAAGGTACCACAGGTACCAAGGGCACTGTGACCAGGAAAGACCTCATACGGTTGCAGCACTTATTGTGCCACCCTTAGAGTCCCTGTACCTTTACACACGCACACTGCCATTGCAGGCTGAGTGTTTTGGTGCTGAACAAAGAGAAGAGTCAAAATGGCACATATTCCTGTGTGCCATGCCTACACACCACGGCTCTGGCATAGGTGAGTCGCCCCTCTAGCTGGGTGCACTATACCAGTGGTGAGGGTACAGGTGCATGAGCCCTGTACCCCTACAGTGTCTAAGTCCATTCTTAGACATTGTAAGTGCAGTTAGGCCATAAAGAGTATATGGGCTGGGAGTTTGTCATTATGAACTCCACAGCACCATAATGGCTTTACTGAAAACTGGGAAGTTTGGTATCAAACTTCTCAGCCCATTAAACCCACACTTATGCCAGTGTGGGATTTAATGAAAAACGCACGCAGAGGGCATCTTAGAGATGCCCCCTGAAAAACGACCTAACTCTAG
This sequence comes from Calotriton arnoldi, assembly GCA_963921515.1. Lineage (NCBI taxonomy): Eukaryota > Metazoa > Chordata > Amphibia > Caudata > Salamandridae > Calotriton > Calotriton arnoldi. The sequence continues at coordinate 195,432 of CAWUFW010007894.1, read as the reverse complement.
TGACCTGGCTGAGTGGCTGCTTGCCTGCTGCCACCACCAAACATGTTTCTGGACCCCGGGGGTCGAGAGCCTGCCGCTCTCGGGGTCCTGAAACAAAGCACATCCTGGGACGAGGTGCCAAGCCTCCTCCCCCAGGATGGGCTGGGTCCACGAAGGAGAAGCTTCAAAGGCCTGCCGCCTTTGTGAGCTACCCCAGGCATTTGCTGCTCCCAGCAACTGGCCCCCACCGGTTCTGACCCCCACTTTGGGCAGGAGAATCAGCGGGAAAACCAAGTTAGGAGGAAAGGTGTGCCCACCTTTGCCTTCCCACCCCTCAGGTGGGGGAGGCAAGGTGAAGCCCAACTCTCAGTCCCCGCCATCTTGAAGATGGGGGAACCCAGCCAACCAGAGTGAGGCTTATGCCCCCCTCCCCCTGGAAGGTGGCATAATAGGGGGTTTACCCACCACAAGGAAGGGACCCATTGGTCCCGACCTGTACCCACCTGTAACGCCCCTAAATTTAGTATTTAGGGGCAACCCTTAACCCTGCCTATTCAGACCAGAGCCGCCAAGAAGAAACAGGAAGAAGAAGGCCCAAACAGCTGGGCTGAAAGAAGAAGAGGAGGACACCCACTGACTTGGCTCCAGACCTACCAGCCTGTCCCGACCTCAGACTCCTCCAGCAGAACATCGGTGTGTCCTGTAGCCAGCAGCCCTCAAAAACCCGGAGAACCTGCACTGCCTTCACAACCAAACATACTCTGCCTCCTGTGAGCATCGGACTTGCTCAAAAACCAACCGACTCCATGAGTCTCCATCGCTTTGCTTCCAGCGCCCCGATCCTGAGTGACACAATACCCTAAGAAGGTCCCCTCGGCGATCCTAGCCTGGATCCCAGTGACCCCTGATCCTTCATGAGTTCATAAACCGAACCTGCAGCCAATAACTGAAAGGTCCCCTCAACCGCGACCGAAAGCGACACCCTGACCGAAGCGGTCCAGAAGAACCAACTGCGACCGTCTGTCCGACTCCATCTCCGAACGCTGGCAGTCACAAGACGACGACTCCCAAAGACCCCATTCGCCTGCAGCCGCTGACCGACTCCAAGGGACCCTCGACCGAATCTTCTGCATCCGCCAAGACCGCATCCTACACCCCGCCGCCTCTGTGTCGCTAGTGGTGTAGTTCTTGTGTTGGCCATTGGGCCCTTCAGTGCTGATCCCGACCCCAGGAGCTTTTTGTTTCCCAACCTGGTGGTCTGCTCGCCGCAGTCCCCAAGTTCACGACCGTGATTAGCCCGTTGGCTAACGTGTGGTCCCAGCACTCTGCACCCGGCCCCCTCTGTGCTGCTGGCGGTGCGTCTCGAGGGCCCATTTGACCGAATCCTACCCACGGACCCGTAAATCTAGTTCTGTTGTCCCAGGACTAAGTGTGTATGATGAGTAATACTGCAAACCTGTAATGAGCTTGCAAGACGCATTATCTCCTTTTTCCTTCTCTTAGGAAATGCACCAGCCTAGTATCTAGAGATATCTGGCAGCGTAAAAAAGTAACTGAAAAGTAATTCCGACTATGTGTGAGTACAAAGTAATTATTCTTTAACCAAACCTTTGCATTCTAACGCATTTCAACTGTTTTTAAACTGCATTCTGCTAGCAAAGTATCATTCTACATACCTGTACCAGGCCTGGCTTGGCTCTAGAAAATAAATATAACTAAAATAATATTTTTATACAAACAAATTGGTTTAAGTTCAGTCTTTGAGTGTGTGACATAGTTTCATGCCTGAATGTGTACAATAAATGCTTGGCACTACCCTCTGATAAAGCCTTACTGCTTGCCCACACTACCACAAATAGAGAGTAAGGTGTTAGCTACTTTTACCTCTGCCTATCTTTGGGGATCCACTGGACTCTGTGCACACTATACCTTACTTTGGTATAGTATAAACAGAGCCAGCTTCCTACACAGAATGTGTCAAAATGTATTGATAATTCTCTTGACATTGATAGAGGAATAGGTGGTGGCCCAAGTCAGTTGATCTCTAGTCAGGTGATGTTAGGTTTGTAACACAGCCTAATGGACATTATTGCATGTTCTGGCTTTTTTTTTTAAACATGTGAGGGTATTGCCTATTTCTAAGTTTCAGTACAGTTTCTCCTAAGTCTCAAAAATTGCCAAAAAAGTACATTTTCTCATGGGGCCCAAAGGAGGAAACAGTCAAAACATAAGAGACTGTTTTTATCTTTTGGTTTGTGGTACATGTCTGAGGTCACTTGTCCATTCTTAGGTAGTGCCCTAAAGCCCAGAAAGACAAGTTCACTTTTTAGCTACATTTAATTTGGATCCTTGTTCCATAAATAAATGCCATTATAGAACAAGATTTTCAGAAACGCTCATTCCAGCAGGACCCCATTAAAACAGGCCTTTCACCTCATCTGAATCAAGAGGCAGACCCTATAAATGAGCATGCTGCCTTTGGAGGGGTGAGAGTCCTGTGTCCTTTATATAGTCACTCTCTTGGATAGGCCAAACTTCCAATATTCTTCTCTTCTAATGAGGTTTGAGATCCCTTTTCCAGGAAGACGTGGCGAACCTACATAAATCCTCTTGCGCTCTGTTTTGTGCATGATAGTTATATATCTCTATTTACAGTAGTTGTCAGTCTCACAGCTCAATAGCATTTTCTAAGCAATAAAGAATTAGCTCATTGGTACAATAAATATTAAACCAGCTGCTTAGTTCTAAGTAGCAGAATCAAAGGAGGGAATGCTACTATGCACAATAGAAATCTCACAAAAGAAAAATGTTTTCAAGGTCTTCCACAAACTGATGTGTGAACCATTCATTTTCAGAAGCAGTGGCAGTATATTCCACAATGAGGAAGCCAGAAACGAGAACAAATATCTTCTCAAGCATTGACAAGTTATTCCAGCGACCTGCAACTGCACCTAACATACAAAGTGAAGTCACTGTGTGGGACAGTAAGCGCAGAGGAGAAAAGAACTGGTGAGATGAATAGAAGGCAGTGTGCATTATACTGATGGATTTAAACTGGATCATCTTCACCACTGCTGGCCAGTATATGAGATACATGGTCTTATTTCGTTAGATGATAGAGCACTCATACTGCTGCATTCTGTCTTGCCAAAGCATAGGCTGGGCATGCTCATGTAAAGACTGTTAAATTAATTCAGTCTCAACAGAATGAAAGCAGCAATGACTGTGGCATGAGGTTCTTTAGGGAGAAAAGAAAGAGCTTGAATATAGAAGCTCAGAATATAGAAGCTTGTGCTGATGATGTGAGAGTTCATGATAACCCAGAGTTATGTCCAATGATTTCACCTTGGGTACAGGTGAGGGTGTGTGAGAAATTGGGTTGTTTGTTGAACGGGGTGTGAGCCCTGATCAGCATGCAACTACAATCTTTGTCAGGTAAAGCACAAGCCAACCCTAAATTTACCTGTGCTCAACCCTCCAGTAGCTTGGCACAGAGCAGTCAGGCATAACTTAGAGGCAAGGTGTAAAGTATTTGTGCTACACTTCAAACAGTAATAAAGTGAAAAACACCGCACAAAAAGGAACCCACACCTAGTTTGAATTATGGAACTTTCTTTAATAAATAATACTAGACCACAACAACAAAAATCAAATCAGTAGAACCGGAGATATTCAAGTTTAAAGACTTCAGTAAAAATAGCACCAAAAAGCACAAAGTGGCAACTGTGGATATCCGGTCGCACCGGACCAGGACAAATTCACAAGTTCAGGAACACCACACAAGAGCACAGGCCAGCTACAGGGACCCAGTTAGGCCCGCTGAACAAAATACCTTAAATCCTGGTTTGCGGAGCTTTGCGAGGATCCGCATTGAAGATGTGTTGTGCAGCTAAAGTGTTGCATTGGTTCCGAAATGCGGCGAGGCTGTGGTGCGAGGGCCTGCTACATCGTTGAGGATCCCATCGACAAGGGCTTGCGCAGTGAAGTCCGGCATTGAGGATGCGTTGTGCAGTCAAGGCGATGCTTCGCTTCCAAGGAGCTGCGAGGCTGCGATGCGGAGTCCATCGTTGTCATTGAGGCTGCCATCAACAAGGGATGTGATGGCCTGCGCCGTTGATGCGTTGCACAGTAGCAGTTGTAAAGACGTTGCAGGCTGCAGCTGTGATGAGGGTTTTGCAATGGGTCCAATCCGCACAGCAGCAGAGATGCGTCAGTTCTGCTCGAGGTTGCGTGGTGCAGCAAAGGAGATGCGTAAGTTCTGCTGGACCCACAGAGGCTGCACGAGCACCTTAAGCCCACTTCCAAAGGTCCAGGACTGGGGTGGCACCACTTGACATTGTAGCGGGATCCCTTCAGAGCAGCATTCCAGCAGTGTACCAGTCGTTTTAGTAGCATAGTAGTTCTTCTTCCTGGCACGGTATCTACAGGTCTAGAAGTGTAGTGAAGTAGTGGTGTCTGAGATCCAGTATTGATACCCAGTTGTGCCTTTGATGTGGTGAGAGGCTTCTAGAGGCATGCCTTTGAAGTGCACAGGTGCCCTCCCTTCTAGGCCCGGCTCCAGACTAACTTCAGAGGGTATGCAGCCCTTTGTGTGGGGACAGGACACAGCCTATTCAAGTGTAAGTGGGGCTGGGCCAAGCTCCTCCCTCCCATCCTGCTAGTGATGGCCCATCCAGTCAGACCTAAACTCCCCATTGTGTGTGGCTGTCTAGGAGGAATACACAAAGCCCAACTGTCAACTACAGCCAGCCATGTGACCCAGAGACAGGCTGCAGGCACCAAATGGCAAAGGCAAGAAAATGCCAACTTTATAAAAGTGGCATTTTCAAAACTGTAATTTAAAATCCGACATCACCATAAGTTAGGATTTTAAATTCCAATTCCTGGGACACCAAAAATTAACTGATCACCTGTTCCCATTTAGAAATACCATTTATGAAAGGTAATAAGGTAAATCCAATGCTATCCTATAAGCAATGAAGGCATTGCAGTAGTGAAAAATGAATGTAAGAGTTTTTTCACTACCAGGGCAGGTAAAACCTAAAAGTACATGTCCAACTCTTTAAATGCACTGCACCCTGCCCTTGGGGCTGTCCGGGCCCTACCTTAGGGGTGACTTATGAGTAGTAAAAGGGAAGGTTTGAGTCTGGCAAAAGGTTTACTTTTTCAAAGCTGTTGACCAAATGGTTCAACACTCCCAAGTTGCTCAGCTCATGTGTGGCCTGTCTGCCAATGTAACTCTAGTGACAGTCTCATAGTAATCATTTTTTATCTTATTTTATCTGTGTTAAACCAGTTTTGAACAAGATGAAATGATGATATTTAGGTTTTGTATGTTTTATTAGCAGCATGATGGTTCCAAAATACAAATTCAACAATGAAAGCTGTACATAGCTTCATTCTTCTGTTTTTAACATGCCAAATTTCATCCAATGTCCTGTACACCCAAGGCATTTCTGGAATGATCCCTTTGTCAGGGGAAACTGACATAAGACATTTAAGAAAAGAGTCCTATCAGAATAAACACTAAATAACATGTTTCCCATGGTTAATGTACACTCAATAACTCAGTAATGCCTAATTCAATGCTGTGTGCTTGCCAAGCAACTGCAACCATTATTATCACCGGCGTTATTGCCCCCAAAATAAACAGTGTGCATAATGTCCTAATTGAAAATAAATGCTGTGAACCAAAATAAATGCAGCAAGCCGACATAGGATCCACTGCGTGACACAAAACTCTTCCCCACATGAAAACTGAAGCCAAACTGAACCACATGCAAATAACTGACAACAGGTTTACTTTGCCAAGTCGATATGGCAGTTTAAAAATGCACACACACACAAGCTGCAATGGCAGTCCTGAGGCATGTTTTAAGTGCTACTTAAGTGGGTGGTACAATGACTGCTGCAGGCCCAATAGTGGCATTTAATCCAAAGGCCCTGGGCACAGGTACTGCCACTTTACTAGGGACTTACAAGTACATTTAATATGCCAATTATGTAAAAGCCAATCTAACATGTTTTAATCAGAGAGCACAATCACTTTAGCACTAGTTAGCAGTGATAAAGTGCACAGCGTCCTAAGACCAGCAAAAACGAAGTCATCAAAAAGAGGAGGTCTGAAGGCAAAAAGTTAGGGGGGAAAACCATGCCAAAGATTCCAGGTTTAACAGGGTGTCATGGCCATACTGGCAGGCCAACTGGAAACATCGCAGCTCTCTTTGTTCCTGCTGATGATTTCAATTTTAGACTTGTTAGAGTTTAACTTTAGGCAATTCTGTCCCATCTAGTTACCAGGGTGACTGGAGACTGATTATCCAAGTAGATGATGACCTTACTATCATCCATTTAAGCCAGCGCTTTGCACTCGAATAAACAAATGATCTTAGACAGATGACTACAATAAACATTGAACAGGGCCTCGAGTGGAATCAGTACACTTTTGGATTCGAAATATGCTAGTTTTACAGAGTAGGAAAAGCCCTCTAACAATGAGAGAAACCTTTGGAGGACAATGCCCCCATCCCCACTTCCTATAGACATATGAATAGAATCTCAGGATCCATTGTGTTGAACATACCAGAGTGGTACAATAGACCACACCCAACGCATTACTATGGTCCACAATGGCTCGTAGCTTCTCAGTAGTCATGGTCATGGCCATGGCATGTACCACCCCTCTCCTGTGGTGGAAGCCTAGTTACCACAGGTAAGACCCAACTGCTTCTCCACAATTTTCTCCAAGATTTTTCTCAGGGTTGGGAGGAAAGTGATCTGTTGGTAATTTGTCACCTAACCAGGATGTAAATTAGTTATTTTTTGAAAACAGGTTACACCTGAACATTATTCCAACTACAGAGTAACGTCCCATTAGTCCAAGAGGAATTAATTAGATCTAAGGCCCTGGCATTATTTGCTCAGCAAGTAATTTCCAGATGGGATCTGGGCAGGGACCCTGAAGGGATTCGGATTTAATATTCTGCAAATGTTCCTCCACTTTTGTTCTGGTGAAATCAGTGAAAGGTGACCAGCTGGATACAGACCTCTACTGCAGAACCGCATACAGAAAGGGTTCCGTTGCATTCTGGGCACAATTTATTTCACTGTAAATGCTCTGGATTTTGGTGTAAAACAAAAAGGGAAGACTTTTATAAATGACCAAGTGAGCTACAACAGTACCAAGCCGGCAAACGTTGGCTTTAAAAATCGTTTTAAAATACTTTTAACTGTTTCATCTTGAATGGCTACATTTGATGCATGTCACTTGCATTCCTCACCAAGAGTTTCCCAAAGTTTTCTTCCATTATGAACTTTCTAAGATTTCCAAATAAAGAGAAACAGATTAAAGATGAACTTATCATTTTCTACTTTCATACTATTGCATTGAGTGTTATTTCATAGATGAATTGTAAGGAGCTTCACAACTTGATTTAAAATATATTGAGACAGCCAACAGGCTTGCCTTTTGATTAGTGTACACAGAGATGAACAAGCATCATAAAATGGCACATCCATACACAGAGCAACACACCTACAACTATCCATGTACACACAGATCATCACATATCCATTCACAAAGACCAATATAACTGGAATTGCTGTATATAAAAGAACAGGCATATGGTCCACTTGTACATGTGGGTATATAGAGACTCACAATCTATAATCAAAAACAATAAGACACGCCTACAGGCACGTGTAAGTCACATACAAAACGCATAAAGGCCCACCCACGGATGGATGAATTGCCACTAAAGTGAGAAAGGATAAATGGATAAATAAATAGATGTTTATGGATGGGTGAGTATGGATGAATGGATTAGTATGGATGGATGGATGCCTGACTGGATGGCTGATAGTATGGTTGTATGAATGAATTAACAGATGTGGGTGAATACATGTGTGGGGGTGTTTGGGTGTCTTGCCTCTGTGTGTGAAAAGACGGATGGTTGTGTGAATGGATAAATAGAAAAACCAGGCTGACCGCCCATGGATAGGAGCAAGATAAAAGCATACATACATTAAAATGAATGAAATTATGCAAACGTGTGGCTTAAGGGATGGATAGCTGAATGAATGGGTGGGGGTATGTGGATGAATAATGGCAGGGCTATAGTTGGGTGGATGGATGCGTGATTATGTGCGGATAGCAGAATGAAAGTGTGGGTGGAGGTGTGTGAGTAAGTGTGCCAATGAAGGGACAGTGTCTGGTGGATGTGTGACTGAGTGGGTGGATAGTATATAGCACTCGAACAAACACTTTATGCCTGAATTCGAAACTAGGGTGTTACATACACATAGCAACGGTGCAGAGTAGATACACTGATAGCCCTGTATGTGTCTGAATACATGGAAGAGGTTCTGTGACAGGTGGCTTTTTGTCCCGAGGAGACCCTAGTAATTCAATGTTTGTATTGAAACATCGACAATATCAGAAATGCTGTCCTACGAGAAGTTATTTGAATAAGAAACAATAAGTATATTGAACTTGAGTCTTCGTCAGATGGGGGACACCCTTGAATGTATGTTTGTACGATATGGCACAGTTGACAGCACTTTCACTTTTGAGCAATGCACCATCTGCACAATTGTTATTCGCTGCATTGCCCAGGGGCAAAACAAGAATTCAATTGATTTGCTCGCAGAAAGGTCTCTGTTGAATGTTTTAGATTTACCATTGTGTTTTGCACAGATTATTAGACATGCAATAATGTGTTAGAAATGAGACACACAGACCTTTTACTCTATATTTCGTGAGTGGGTGAATAGACAGATAGAGGACTCGAGTTATCGATGCGGGTGAAGTGGATAAGTGAGTAAATACATGGTCGAGGATGGCTGGATAGATGCATGAGTGTATATGAAGGACTGATGGATAAATGGAGGAATAAAATCATGTGTGAGTGAGTGAGGGAATGTACAATTTTCCTTGCCTTACCTAGCACCTCTTTTTGAGACAGTGCTCAGCACCAGCACGTAAAAATGGTCTCACTGTAGACACATCCAAGAATAAATATTACTTAGTGAAAACGTGCATGCCAGCACTTTCTCATTATGTATTGTTTCTAGGAGGAACATCTTAGAGAAAAGCTCCTGGGGCAGTGTTGTGTGTTGTTGAATCTTGTGGATTTTTGTTTAATGGACAATACAGTGAATGTTCCACCATGTGTTTATTACCATAACAATGAACCGGTTTGGTTTAACACACACACACCAGTCTTCCTTACTATCAAAGTTTGTCAACGGTATGACTAGGACGTCCTAAGCAGAGTAAATCTTATCTTCGACGGTTAAACTTTTTGTTCTCTTTTTATGTTTCATTTTAAAAGATGTATCTTTTTGCTAAGTCTGCAAGCTACAAAGATTATGGGCTGGAACACAAAATATATTTTTGGGACTGGCGCTATTTCATGTCCTTGGTGGTAAACTAAGGCAGTGCTTGCTCAAAAAACCTTGTAATACTGCATTATGAAAACAGGATTCTGGAGGTGGTAATGTTTGGGTGCTCACTTTAAGTGATATGGCCAACTGTTATTAACTTAGTGCTTGCATTGCTCACTTCAGGTAATATAACCGAGAAGGGGGGACTCTGGGCTTTATATAGGTCCAGCATACATGCCCAAATGTAATCAAACAGAATAGGTTTGCAGTTCCTAACAGGCAAGAAGGAAAGGTTGGCTAAGTGTGAGACAGTACTCACTTAGTGGCGGGAGGAAAAGGGGAATTCCTCCTTTCGAAATTAGGGCCCTCACACACCCAGCCAGCTAGGTGTCATGCTTCATCATAGGGCTTGCTCCTCATCAGGTCGGCGCTGCAATACCTGACGGGCACCCTATGACGGGCTCTTTGGCGGAGATCTTTTATTCCATGCCGTTTGGTGCAGTGGGTGTGAGGGACCTAAAGGTGTAGATGTGTGGAATGTGGGTCACTAGACAGTGCAAGGATTAAAACAGGAAGTAAAAGTCCAATCAAGACAAGTTTAATGAAAATGGCTCCTAACCTGATTAAAAAATAAATATGGCGCACTCCTGTTGTAATGCTACAAGATAACGCGTTCTATAAAGTGGTCGACATGTTTCTTGCCATAGTGTCAGTTTGACGGAAATTCTTCAGGACCTAAAAACAGTCTATCTACACTGGTTGTGGTTGTCTGGTTAGGGAACAGTGATAGACCACAAACATCACCCTAAATGTGGTACCTGTAAATATGGTGAGCCAACCTAGTAAAACAAAACACAATGATTAGATAAAAAAGGCGCTGTTCAATTCATAGTATGCGTCCCCTGCAAGGTTTCGACATACACTGTGCACATGATGCCGCAATAGTGAAACATGCATGGTGTCTAAGGACATGCGTCACGCAGTCGTGACATGCTCGTGCGTGAGGTGCGGAACAGAAATAATGAGTTAAAAACAACGGGTGTTAAGGCCCGTAGTAATGTGGCAGCTGAAAAATAGAGGTCTCACCCTAGTTGGGTTGGTGACTCATACCATCGACTCCCGGCAGGTAAAGACACCTTGTAATGCAGTATCCTAAGAAAAGTAGGGGTCAGGTAATACCAGTGGTTTAAATAGGCCTGTACTGTCCGGTACAGAGTACCTGCACTTTTTCATTTTGAGAGGGAGAGTACTTGCACTTCTCAAGAGTGACATTATGCTTTTAATTGGAGAGCACCAGCACTTCTCAGAAACAAGCAGGTACTCTGGTACATGGTACCTGCACTTCTATTTTTCCATTTCAAGCACTGCGTAATACTGCCCTATATCTCTAACATCAGTATGTTACAAGACCATATAACTTAATCTTAATTTGCACTTCCTATTAGGCACTTAAACACCAACACCACAAATCTTGATAGCCAAAGGAAATACTTAAAAAAGAATAGAGGTGTAGGCTCTTGCGACCTGGGCAGAGACGTTTTAACGCATGGGAAAAGTGGGCTCTGGCTCAGGTGCCCAGCTTTTCAGGGGGCCCCATGAAATATCCAGCTCTATTCTCCACACAGTACTGCCCTGATGACGTTGAATGATTTTTGAAATATACATGATTTTAAATATCATTTTCCAAAACATTTCATACAGGTAAGGTGTGGAAGTCTATTACAGACATTTTGCAGAGAAATATGTTTTTGTTTTTCAACAACATGCAACATCCATAAAAAAGTAGCTTTTAGATCAAAAGAGGATCTCACACATGAGAAATGGCAGTGGGTCTGCTGCTATATTACAATATTGAAAACACACACCACTATCCCCAAATGCTAAATGGAAACACATGTAGAATTTGGACCAGTGTGTCTGTGTAGTGTCAGTGACCTGGCCAAAGAGGGCACAAGAAAGCTGAAATTGGATCACAAATCCAAAGCTGCTCTGAAAAGGGGCCCCTAAACTATGTCTGGCCAAGGGCCCCCAAAATCCTTAAGATATCCCTGATGAGGATATATTTCCTCAAGCGAACTACAGACTGCGCAGTTTCATTTTGACTGGATAGCACCTTCCTTCTCCAGATAGCCAGACCTTCTATTCCCTATCACTTCACAGTTAAATCTGCCAGACAGCGATTCAAACCACCTCTTGGGCTAGGTAGAAACTACTCATATCACTGTGTCTCTTTTCTTAATTCTTTTGCCCCCACACAAGCACCTCCGACTTAATAATTTCCCACTGGTTGCTGCAACCCCGGTTAGACAAGAAACATGGGTCATAAGTCCGCAGAAATGCCATCATTTAACAAATGTTATCATGCCTTAAAAGAGTAAGAAAACCTTAACAATAAAGAAGTGCCATAGGTGAGTACTATACAACTGGACCATCCACCAAGAGTAAAAGCCCACTATATATTGGATGTGCATAAATTATGATGCTCAGTTCTCCAACTCATGGTTATAAAATAGATTCAAATTAAGTGGATGCAACAATAAAATCAGTACTTGCCAAAGGAAATGTTGCATGAAGATATGCATATTATTGACATTGCCTTCAATAAGATTTTGCATCTGAACACTACCTCGCAAGGTATGATAAGTTAAAATATCGGATTATTAGAAAAATGTATAGAATGAGAAGCAATTTAAATATTATGTTGTGTTATTTTGACTTAAAGCGCATGGCTCCCTAAAAGGTTTCCCAGCGCTAGCCTCCTCATAAGCACGGGACAGTCAAGCTAAACCTTACCAAATAAAGGGAAGATGGAAACAGCCAGGTTTTTGGCTGCTTCTGAAAACTGTAAGTGATTTGGAGCCTCTCACCGAGTGTAGCAAATCGTCCCAAAGCTTAGGGCCAAGAAACTCGAAAACTCGGCTACCCTGACAAGACTTCCTGATCCTGAGAACAATTACCAGGTCCTGATGGCTGGATCAGAGTGTATGGTTTGGACAGTACACCGCCACCAACAGTCTAAAATATACAGACCCTGTGTTGGCAAGGCACTTGTGCATGTAGCAAACAGTCTTGAAGTGAACTTGACACTCAATAGGTAGTCAGTGTAGGGTGTGTAGCAGGCTGGCTGAGGGAGTGGTGTTGGGTGGCTGAAGAAGTAGGCAGGCTGCCACATTTTGGACGATTTACAGCCTTTTTAACAAAGCTTTTGCCAAACCCAAATATAATATGTTACTGTAATCCAGTCTGGAAAACACTAGAATCTGGACCACAGTACGTTAAGCAGGAATTGGAATACATGCCGAAATCTTCCTCAGCCATTTAAGGATACCAAAGTAGGTAGCCGCCACCTTGTTTATCCTGGTAACGCATAATCAGTTTATCGTCTAGCCACACTCCCAGACTTTTAACTACCTGAACTGGAGAGGGGGTTGAACCCATGTTTGCAGGCCAAAGATAAGGACCTCAAAGGTGGGGATTATTGCCCACAAGCAGAACCTCTGTGTTGTCCCCATTAAGTTCAGCTAATTGATGTCCATCCATGCTGAAACTTTGGAAAGACAGATATTAAGGGAATCTGCATTGCAGTTGTCCTTATGGGATAAGGATACCACAATTTGAGTGCCATGGGTTTAGGAAAAAAGAGTAAGCCCACGGGATTCCGCAATGTCAGCAAGAGGCCTCACATACAGACTGAACAGCAGTGGACTAAGGGAAGAGCCCTGCCACACTCCAGAGGCTAGGTGATGTGGTTTGGACCTGTATTGATGGGAATACACCTGAAAGGTGCGGTTGAACAGGAAAGATCTTAGCCACAAGAAAGCGGGCCCTTTATACCCATTCCTTCTAGCCTACAAAACAAAGTGGAGTGATACACAGTATCAAATGTGGCACTGAGATCTAAAAGAATCAGTGCTGCACCTGTTGTGCACCAGTGCTGTGTCCACTTGGCCTCAGAGATATTTCGTAACATAGAGAAGGGGTGACTCAGTTCTGTAACCAGCCCTGAATCTTGATTGCAATGGATGCAACATCCCATTGAGCTCAACATAGGATGTAAGTTGTTGATTGACATATTTCTCCAACACCTTGACTAGTGTGGGTAAAAGTGAGATGGGACTATATTTTGACCATGTGAGAGGGTCAAGGCTAGGTTTTTTAAGTAGAGGTGTGACTAAGGCCCGCTTCCATGCTACAGGAACACAACCTTTGGTCAAAGAGACATTTAGGAGCTGGACAAGATGCTCCATAATTGGCAATCTAGCTTAGCTAAAACAGAAGGAGGACAAGGATCCAGTGGAGTGCCTGACCTGGTCCCTGCCAATATTGAACAAAACATAGCTACTGCCAATCGACACAAGTTATGCAAAGCACTGTTGAAAATAGAGGAGATTCATCCAAACAAGCTGTGGATGTCTCACAAAATGTGATTTGAATAGCCATAATTTTTTTTCTAAAGAAATCTGCGATTTCATCACATTGGCCCTGTGAAAGTGAAGTTGTGTGGGCCGTAAAAGCCTGGGCAGAGAGATTTATTACCACCCTAAATAGAAATACAAACAGGCGCTTTGGATACATATTGTTTCCCAGCTAACAGATGATTTGTCTGAAATAGCTTAATTTAGTAGAGGGTGGAAAAGGGAATCATCTCAGGCAGTGGAACTGACCTATTTGAAGTCTCTTTGAATGCGATTTACCATCAGGCTCCTAAGGTCAGAATTAACTCTGCCATAAATGGTAGCTGATCAAAGGTCTACAATTATATTGCTGGTCTACCATGATTAATGGTGAAGGTAACTAGGAAAAAGGTCATGGGGAAGGTGTAGGTCTGACTTAGTTATTGCTAAAGGCATGTGCTAAGCCTATAGGCCTTTAAGGGTAAATTGTTGTTACACTGTGTAAAAGCATACAGCCAGGCATTGTATTACATTAATGTTCACAGGCTACTATAAATAGGCAAGGGCAAAACCATAGGGGTAGGACATTTGCACTGTGAGAATCCTCGTTAGGCCCTGACTGGAGAGGTTATATGCTGTTTTTCCATCTCTAATTTTGTACATATTCCTAATTTTATGAGTGTATACTTAATGGGTACCTTGTAGGAAAGCTCACGTTAGATATAGTAATCATGAGTTGGTTATGGTGATTTGCCAATGATAAAGGGTACAGACCTGTTTGGTCCATATAGAAAGTTATGTCAGATACCATAGGTCCAATATGTTTCTTATGAAACATTACAACAATGGCATTAGGCCTTACTTGTGAAACTCATATGTTAAAGCCAATATGCTTTTAAGGTTGGAATAATATTGCATTGTGTTAATGCCTATAGACAATAATTTTGCTACATGGAAACTCACAGATTACTGTAGCAAGCAAGGATTCTGGTGTTGGTTGCTCCATTTGACAAGCCTTGGGGGTAGAAGATTTGCACTGTGATGATCCTTGCTAGACCATCCTAGGAGGGCCTGGTAGAGGTATTTGCCAGTCCCTTGTAATAACAATACATTAAAATCTCTACATACGTATGCATAGATATAGGATCTTTGCTTCAATCCTCTTCTGCCCCTACAACTGTCATTCATATTCTGTTTCTCTCCATACTGCATGGACTGTGGTTTGGTTAATTTCTGCCTTTGGCTCTGTTGTCCTATAAGTAACTGCACTTGCGCCTGAAAATGAGTGCATTTCAGTGTCTGGCTGGTGGTCAGTCTCTCAGTTTTCCATTTGTTTCCTCTTATAGGTCCCCTTAATCTTTTCTTCTCTTTTTTTAAGAGTATTCTGCAGATCTTCTAACATTTGAACTGGACAGTTTGCTTGCCGCTCATATCATCTGACATGAGCTGCATCTAGTGCGCCCACTATTTCTAAAATGCTTTATCCATAGTGTGCTGTTTTATTGTTCCAAAATGACCGCCATGTATGGACGCATTGTGTTGGCCACCTTGGATCAGTAGAACAGTGATACACTATAAACTTTAACATTGAAAGATGGCCAGCGAGTGTAATGAGGGTCAAATGTTGTTTCTAAACGAGGCAGGTGTGGTGAAACTTTAAAACAACAACACACTATGTATAATATCACTGCAAGACAGCTGCCTGCTGCTTTGGTAAATTTTATTTTCGTATTGCAAGCTTATTCTTGCCAAGTTTATGTGACATTTTTTCTTTTTCCTAAATTTATTTTTTTAATTAATCTTTCATGTACTTGTTGAGTTTGTGTGTCTTTTTTTATTGCAGATGGGTAAGTGGGTGAATGCACAATAGGGTGACCACATCACTTCATGCCATCACGGACACTGCTTTCAGTCTTGAACTTTTTGTTCACAAATGATTGCTGTCAGTGCGGTACCCTAAATTGTCAATTGAAGTAAACCAAGACTACAACACCCAGAATGCATGAAGTTGTTAATTGATAGCCCAGGACTGGAAATAGTGTCTGTGATGACCAGGGAGGGGGGCGGCCATGATAATGCAAGAATGGGAGAACAAATGGATGCATGAGTGAAAGTATGAATGAAAGTGTGCATGCATAATAACCTAGCGGGTGCCTTAACTCATCAGTGACTTCAGTTACAAGCCACATCTATTGACATTGCCAATGCTTGTTTAAATTTTTTTCTAGAAAGGTGGTGCTATGTTTCATATAGGTACCCCAATATAGGCTCAGGTAGAAACTTCGCCTTTCACATATATTCTCCCCTACCATTACACTACATAACGGTTCTTGGGACTGACCTTTTACCTAGTTACGGTAATGCACACAGGACGTGGGGTTTTCCCTGAAAACTAGCCTCATACATTATGCATGAGGATTCTTGGAAACTCAGCAGGACTACCATCTCCTGCATAATAACTATGTACAAGGGTCATTCCTTCCGTCATCCTAAGTCTGACATGACACAGCAAGGTAGAACCCCTGAGGGTACCACTTTGGGTATATAAACACTATGGGGCCGATTCCGATCTCGGCCGGTAGGGCACCGAATCGGATTCGGCTTAACCGGATCCGATTCGGAGCCCTCTTTCCCGACCGATTCGTACGTGCGTCCGGCCGAGCGAGTACGATGCGAGCGCACGTGAAATTGCCGACCGACTCGTACGCGGGTCCGAACCGCTCCGACCGACTCCCACGGACACGACTCACACAGCGCAATGGAGACGTTCCCCGGCCGGGCAAGTACGATGCGCGCCGCGAGCAGTCCGACCAACTCGCGCCGTCCGGCTCGAAAGAGCAATCGGAGCCGGACTTTGGGGGTCCATGTCGGACCCCCCTGTACGCGTAGCAGCGCGAGTCGCACACAGGGGGGACCCATGGGTCCCCCCTACCTGTGCATGTACGCCGCGAGTCGCATCGAGGCGTACCCGCTGTAGGGGGCGCCCTTGTTCGCCTCGTACCCATTGAGTCAATGGGAGCCCGCGTACGCGTTGTACGTCCGGCTCCCATTGACTTCAATGGGAGTCCGACCGACTCGAGTCCGATTGCATGCGTGCGCATCGCACTCGTTCGGTCGGCCTGCCAGAGTCCGATTCGGTCGGAAATCTCTCCGGGTCCGGCTCGGTCGGAGTGATTTCCGGCCTGAATCGGAATCGGCCCCTATATCTTGCTTAGGTAGTCAGAGGAGAAAAGGACGTTCATGCCCGCACACTGACGCGAGACGCTGAGGTTCCCGCACACAGACACTCCAGCTCGCAGTGGTCTGACATCCCTTGCGGGGTGTCCATATCGAGACCAAGCCGGGGTCCCACAGTCTCTCATTTCAGGTAATGGGGTTGACTTTATCCTAGAGGGATTCTTGGCTTTTACACCTACATACATGCTAGGTACACTTAGGTACATCTAGTTAGCGTAGCATCGTAGGAGTACGCATTTTACTGTCATGTATTTTATATACTTGTCTGTATTCATAGTTTTAGCACGATGGTAGAAATCTACCATCCTTTTACTCTGTGAGTGCTTATAATCATTTATATCTGTTACTGTCTAATGGTTGTTTCAACACACCTATTTTACACTAGAATGACGCTGGTTCAATAAATGCTTATTGAAAAACGTCCCCATCATTTATTCTGTGTATCTCTCTGAGACGAAGTGAGCACGAGTGACCGATCGAAAAGTAATACACTGTTTCCACGATCCTGAGGGATCAGGGTTGTCATGTTCGATAGTTGCCAAGAGCTGAAATCTCCTTGGTAAGAGGGGTTTCTAGTGGCACTGTGAGCTAGCTGGTATACAGGCTAACATACCCGGTAGGGGTGTCCAGAATCAGTCTGACACCAATCCTACAGTGTATGTTGTCTAAACATGCAGTTCCTATGTAGGTTTATAGGAACTAAACGACAGTCGAGTCAGTAACTTCCATTTATGGACCAGTCTGCCCTCTCAGCACAGTGAGAGGAGCATAAAAGAAGCAATATGGATTCTGGCATGGCAATGGCACATTGAATATAATGTGGGTAGAGGAATAATAAGTGTGCTTTCCATACTGTGGGATAATGTGGACTCTAGCATGTTAATGGTGCTATTCGTACTTGCGGCAATCTAAACAATAGCACAGAAAGGATACTTTACATACTCTGGGCAATCTGGACACTGGCATCGCAGTTGTGTTTTACATACTGAGAGGCACTGTTGGTGCTGGAATGGCAAAGGGGCCATACACACTGTGAGGCAATTTGGACATTGGCATGACAATAGCAAGTGAATTGGGAAATAGACCTACAATAGAAAATCATTACCTGTGAGGCACTTGTTGCACCCAGTTAACAAGTACAGCAAGTGTTCTTTACCCATCGCAGATCAGTTTAGGGGGCACTTATATGTGGAATCCAGAATAGTTAACCTCTACTTACCAATATACACTTATCTTGGCAATCCAGCAGTTAGTAAATTCCTGTTTCCAATATATTTGTAGAGTGAAATAAGAAACTTGATAATGTGGTAGAAAACCCTTAATGAACTAGTTCCTATACTTTGCTGATGGCATAGGAGCAATATTTATCTATAGCAGCAAACCAAGTATGTTTAGGAAAACTGTGGCCTGTTGACAAAATAATTAATGCAGAGGATGATAGTGTTTTTAACAAAAGAGAAGCAGTGCCAATCTCGTGCAGTGTGCCACATTGAAAAAAGGTCTATGCTATGCTTAGACAAACAACAATGGGTTGAAATATCGTGCCAGGAAATAATGCCCATCACTGTTCCTTTTCAGTTAAAAGCTTTCTGTACCTAAAAAGAAAAACAATTAATTAATACTATCATATGTAAGGGTCTACATGGCCCTGCTAGTTAGAGCTTGTGAGTTTGAGATTGTGTCTTACGCAGAAGACACCCAATTAGTCATCACTTTGGGCCAGCCTCCAGATATGGTTAAGACACGTTTCCAGGACTGTATGACGAAAATTGCTGGGTGGATGTCTAACAACTGTCTCCAGTTAAATAGTGATAAAACTGAAATAGTGCTGTTTGGCAATGCTCAGGAGGTGTGGTCACCGGATTGGTGGGCTGCTAAATTAGGACCTGCCCCTTGCCCAAACAAGTTGTTAAAAATGTTGGCATCAAGTTGGATCAGACACTGGCTATGAAGGACCAGACTAATGCTATTTGTGGCACTTGTTTCTCCACTTAATGACTTCTGAGAAAACAATTTCCATGGCTTCCATCCTCTGCCAGAAAATCCCCAGTCCAGGCACTGTTTATCAGCCACCGGGACTATAAAAAATCCCTCCTAGTAGCAGTAAACGATTTGTTTCTGACGAAGCTCCAGGTAGTGCAGTACACTGCAGGTCGGTTAATTTGTAACCTATCTCCCCGCTCAGCTTCAGCTCCAATGCTGCAAGCCTTGCACTGGCTACCGTTTAGGAAGCGTGTCATTTGTAAACTGTGTTATCTGACCCACAGGGCATTAACCTCTTATTTGCATGTCAGACTTAGCCAATACCAGCCTTCACCTTTGCTTAGTTCTTCAAATCAGGCCTTATTAAAACTCCATTTTATCTGCACCTCCAGATGTGGAGATAGATTCTTTTCTCATCTTGCTTCTCTTCTCTGGAACAAGCTCCATCTGCAAATCAGGATGCGTCAGGATTTTTCTAAATTTAAAAAAACATTTAAAAACGTGGTTGTTTTATTTGTTTACTTTCACTTGACTGTTTCTGGTTGCTAACTGCCGAGATACACCCTAGGGTGTGAGTCGTGCGCTATAATAAATGATTATAAAATAACATATACACGGGTATTCCAAAATACTGTGGTTGTATAATGCCCACCAGGCCACTTTTCTTTGGTTGCTACTCAAGTATGTCAAAGACTTATTCAGTATGCCAGCCTGTAGAGGTGATCACTGATGCTCAAATTACATATAGCTGCCAATTTTGCCAGAGGACAACTCAGTGTGCCAGAGAGCTGCAGAAGATGTCATAATATGTGCAGATGCTTACTACTCTTAGGTTACTGTTCTTGCAGAATCAGTTCTTGGACAATTCTGTTAGCCACCAGGCTGTAGAAGTTGCCGGGAGACCAGCATCCACATTTCGTCAGTATTTCATAATGAGCTTTTTAGAAGAGCAGAATAGATAATGTATGATGGGCAAGGATGAAGGATCTCATGAACTGGACTCTATGGTTGGAGTTTTGAGGATTTTAAAAAGAATTGAGAGCTTTATGTTCACTCCGTTTGCCACCGCATTGATTTTAGGCGCGAAAAAGAGATCTGCATCAAACAGGATACTCAAGTTCCTTACCTTTGAAGAAGTATAGGGCGGGCTTATTAGGCTAGAATGTCAGTCAAAAAGGAGTCAATCAGATCACTGGGCATGTGGCTGGTTCGAAAACTCTGATCCTGACTTTTGACTGTCACTTGTGAGGAATAAGTGACCCCACATCATTGTGGGTATTGACCTGACTACCCAGTGTACAACTCAGGTGAAAAACTGGCTGATGATGGTGGAGGAAGGGGTTCAGTACCTCCAAATCTTGTGACTGTCTTGTCATCTCCTTCTACATGATTTTACTGATGAAGAGGAGGTGGCAGATGGGTTGATAGTTGGTCAGGATTTTGTGATCTATTTTTTCAGAAGGAGAACAATGATGGCATGTTTCAGGGGGTCAGGAAATGTGTCAGAGAAAAGTGAGGTATTGATCAGTTTTGTTTTATCTGTCAAGAGAGGAAGGACAATTAGGGTTTGTCTGAGGCAAGCATTGGAACACACGTCCATAGGACATTTGGACACTTTTATTTTACACCATTGCTGCTCCAGGTTTCAGTTGATTAGTTTCAAAACAGTGGCAGCTAGCATGTCTAGTGCTGATGGTATATTGTGGTATAAATTGTCAAGCAGGGTCATATGATGTGAGTCTGTTTGCTTTTGATAATCCTAGGTTGGCTCCAAAAGGTCTGTGCTCATATTTCCATAGCATCTAATGAGGATGGGGAAGTATGGTTTTGGTGGTGGGTACTGGGTCTGTAGGCTGTGTTAGGAAGGATGTTGGTTATAGAGGAGTGGCCCGATTTGGGCCGGCACTCAGTAGGCTGGAACAGTTTTCAAAGTGGGGGGTGCTAGTCAGTGGCATAAGACAGCCTAAATCATAGGTGTTAAGAAAAAGCCTTACATTGAAAAAATGAGCATAAGAAATGATGAAAGCCCCTGCAGTAGGTGAGTGGGGTGAGGCCCTCCTATCTATTTTTCTAAAAATGTGACCCGCTTCCTTTTTAACCACATATTTCTCAGTATCGTGGTAAGACATATGCACATGGCATGGCATGAAGTGACGGAGGTTCTGCATGGACAGTGCCCGTGCTAAATGTAGCAGGAGGAAGTGGTAGATTTGTGTTGCAGTGCAGGTTGCCAGAGGATGCACATTTATGTTCCATGTGGGCAGCCATGATTAGGAATGGCGGAGTGGCTGATGTGGAAGTGCAAATGTGCGAGGCGCCTGAAAAGGGGTTCAAGTGGATGCCAAATATGGTTGAGTTAGTGAATGTGAAATACGGAATAAAACAGAAGCTTCCACATTGGCCAACGTGCATAGTCATGTCTGTGTAAGCATTGCCCTATCAGTTGCTCCATTGCCACAGCAGGTAAAGTATACCTCTACCCTGGCTTACCAGTGCAGCTGAAAATCCACATGTTCCATGTGTGTAAAACACATATTATCATGCCAGTATATACATTTCCCTCCACATGAAAAACACTCATTGCCATTTTCATCCACATTGCCTCCCAGTTAACAGCATCATGGCATTGTTACAGTTTTTGTTTGAACTCAATTGCCACGAGTTTTTCATTCTTGGAAAGATATCTTTCTTCGAACTGGCACCCCAGGCACTTGCCAAATATGAAATGATATCAGTGTGTTCCTGCAAAGAAAGCAACCACCGCAAGCAAAGGAAATGATCGCTCGCCAAGTACATCAGCTCTTGCTGACTAATGTCACATGGGTTAGGAAAAAATAACACATACATAATAAACGAGCAGCAATAGAATGAAAGGTGCACTGTGCAGACTCTATAAAAATATACTTTTAAAGTATGTGAAAATGAGCCATACCAGCTGTCAGATGCTAAGCAGGATGGATGAGATTTCCACTCACTTGTGCAATGAGATTTTGCCTTCGGGAATTGAACCCCTTGTACCAGAATATAAGATAGTTTGTGAAGATCGAGCTGCACAGTAGTAAGCATCGACTTACCAATCATAATCATGCCCAAGTTGCATGTGTTGTAATTTACTCCTCTTTTTCTGAATCAGTGCCAAACTTGTGTACATTATACATAACAATAAAAAAGCTCTAATTGCTTCATTTCTGAGCCCAGCTCTTCTTTCACATAGAACAGCATTTAGAGATAATGAAAAAGAAACAGGACCTGACAGGAACATAAGGAAGATGCTCGCCAGGCATCAATACAACAATTCTAGAGCATAGTGTTGCACAAGATCAAGGCATGCAAAGTGCAGTGAAAGGGCAGGGGCACAAAGATAGTGTGAGAGGGAGGGAGACAAGGCAGGGACATCTGAGATTGTTAGGTAGTGTATTCTAAAGGAATGGGTTCCCCAGAAAAGGATTACATTTAAGGCCTGTTTTGATTTCAATTTCTTATTGTGTTATATGGCTTGTTGGAGTGACGCCCTGTTAGAAATGGCATTTCTGGCTGGCTGAGGTATGCACCCAAGCCAGGCAGGAACCACCACGCTAGTCAGGGTAAGCTAGATACACAATAAGGTAACCTGTGCTCACTGTCTGGTAGCTTGGCACAGAGCAGTCAGGCTTATCTACAAAGGCAGTGTGTAAAGTATTTGTGCAACACAAACACACAGTAACACAATGAATACAACACAAAAAGACCCCCACACAGGTTTAGAAAAATAGAGAATATTTATCTGAGCAAAATGAGACCAAAACGACAAAAATCCAATCAGTAGAAGTCAAGATATGAATTTTTAAACATAAAATCCAATGTTCAGGCCGACCGCAATGGAGGGCAGGCTGGCTACAGGACTTATGCAGGGCCCGCTGAGAAAATACCTTGGAAAGAGCAAAGCAACAACGCTGTCGACTCTGAGGGCTCGATGCATCCATCTTTTCCACGCAGCCAAGTCCCATTCCTTCCCTGTACAGGAAGACCCATCAGAATGCAGATGAATGCAGATGAGCGCTCAGAATTCAGATGAGCCTCACCTTCCTGTGTTTGTGGCTGTCTAGAGAGAATGCACAAAGTGTAGCTGCCACCCAAACCAGACGTGTATTGGAGACAGGCTGTCAGGCGCAAAGAGCAGTTAGTACAGAGAAATGTCCAATTTCTAAAAGTGGCATTTCTAAAACAGTAATGTTAAATCCAACTTCACCAGTAAGGAGGATTTATCATTACCATTCCAAACATATCAAATATGGAAAAGCTACTCTTTTCTGATCAGGAATCACACCTTCAAAGTATATTAAGGAATTCCCAATGCTGGCCTATGAGAGAGGTAGGCCTCACAGTAATGAAAAGCGAAATAGGCTGTTTGTCACTACAAGGACATGAAAAACAGAAAAGGTACATGTTCTACCTTTTACTTACATAGCTCCATGCCCTTAGGGTTACTTAGGGCCTACCTTAGGGGTGGCTCATATGTAATAAAAGGGGAGTTTAAAGCTTGGTAATTAGTTTTAAATGCCAAGTCAAAGTGGCAGTAAACTGCACAGACAGGCACTGCAGCGGCAGGCCTAAGACAGGTTTGAAAGGCTACTTGTGTGGGTGGCACAATGAGTGGCGCAGGCCCACCAGTAGCATTTGAAGTACAGACCGTGGGTATATGGTACACCACTTTACAAGGGACTTACCAGTACAAAAAATATGCCAATCAGGTATACACCTATGTCATCATGTTTAGGGGAGAAGACCTTGGTCTCGGACTGGGAGGTCGGATGGCGCCTCCCGCAAGCGCGTAGTCCGTGGTGATGCTCCTCCCCCCTCCTATGATGGCGTCTTTCTCGATCGGTGAGGAAAGAAGTGGACGTTAAGGGCTGCCGCGGTGGTTGAAATCATGCCGCGTCGCACTTTTAAGTTTGGATACGGCGGATGTTGCAGCGTTTCTGACGGCCTCACGACTCATGCCTTTGGGGGTATCTCTGGGTCGCTCTCACTTCCTGGAGGGACGCTGACGGTCAGAGATCGACTCTTGAAGGTTGGAAGGGTCAGGTCTCATGTTGCGGAGAGCGAGGCACCCGCGGCAGTAGCAATTTAAAGCCTTTGCATGATGTGAGAAGCTTAACGTGCGGAGAGGTGGAGAGTTGGAGAGTTGGAGCGGTGTGTCTTGTAAAAAGAGGGCCACCTAAGAATAAAATAAATCGTGGAGACTTTTTGAGAAGAGACTGGAAGGCGAGGTATTGGAGAAGGAGACGGGACGGGGACTGGAGGAGAGCGGCAGGAGGGTGAGTCTGGAGAGAACCATAAAACCACCTGGCAAGCGGCTGAGTAGTTTTTTGTTTTAAACTTGGGGTGCTAGGACAAAACTTATATTATGAAGAAACAACTGAGGCTTGCCGCAGCAGCAGCGAAAGTAGACGCTGCAATTGCAGCCAAATCTAAAACACGTTCAGCTAAAGCCAAGCTGAATTTGATGGTAATGAAAGCAGGAGGTAAAATGCATCAAGGGGAGTCCTCCTTCAGCTCACAAAGTTCAGAAACTTACGATTTGTCTCTTAGGGAGATAAGTTTAATAGAGGCTGCAGGAATCAAGCCAAGGGATATCAACGTGGGTAGTTTATCAGGAGAAGCTGCATCCGATAAAAATCTTGAACATAAAAATGCTAGAGATTTTCCTCTTTTTGCTAAAAAGATGCTACTTCCTACCACCATTACTTCTCCGCGTTCAGACATCCCCAGTCAAAATCTCCCGGTGCAGAAGGCCCTAAAAGATTTGACATCAGCCACGCTATCGGCGCAAGTAATTTCTCCTGGCCCAGTTCCCTCCTCTTCTCCTGGGGTCTCCTCTCTGGAAGTTTATGGCGTGCAGACACAAGCAGAAGATCACCGGATGGCTTCACTTGACGCAAAACAGCTTAATAACACCGCTTTAACTCTGGCAATGGCTATTGCGTCTTCACTTCCTCAGTCCCCTCCTCCTCCTCTCTCTTCTAGTGAAAAGATCAATCAAATTCAAATCAATGCTACCTTGGCAGACCGGCGTGAGCAGCAGGGCCAACATGATCTGCAAAGCCAATTAGTAGCTCCCGCTCCAGCCATAAGAGAGACTGAATCGGTGGATTCTTTGACGCTCGAAGATTTCAGCGAGATTTTGCCCGGAACCAAAGAATGCAATTCGGCTGTTGTTGAAGATGAGAATGAGAAGGTTATGGCATATCAGCTGCATGTCAAAAATATGCTAAATATGATTCTTGAAGAGATTCGGGACATGAAAAAAGCGCAACAAATTGAAATCGCAACAATACATCTGCGCCTGGGGAAGATCAAGGAAGCGGTTGCCAGCCTACCAATTCGACTCCAGGAAGCTGAAGCAAGAATTTCCCTGGTTGAGGATCAAATGAATGGCATTAAGCAGCAAGTAGATTTAGCCTCCCGTGAGAAAATAAGAATGGAAAATAAGATCGAAGAGCTTGAAAATTTTTCAGGTCGCTCAAATCTTCGTATAGTTGGTGTCCCGGAGCGGATTGAAGGGACAGACACACTCAAATGGGTTGAATCCTTTCTGAAGAAGGAGGTGATTCCAGAGTTCGCCGGTGATCTGTCTGTAACCAGAGCTCATCGGGTCCCAGCTCATCTTCCCCCCAATTTGAAGTTTCCTCGGACTATTCTTGTTAATTTTGCAGACTTTCGCATAAAGGAGAAAGTTTTGTCTAAAGCAATTTTGTCTAAACAGTTTGAAATTGAGAATGGTGCAAAATGCAGAATTTTCTCCGATATGTCTGCGGAAGCGGCAAGAAGACGCAAAGACTTTGTTAAGTTATTGTATTTGTTCAAGGCCCAAGGGGCACAAGCCTCTATTGCCCAACAATCCAAGCTCAAAGTCCTTGTCCAGGGAAGTTTCATTTATTCACACGCATTGAAGAAGCCCAGGAGCTTCTTAAAGTTATTTCAGCGGGGAAGTAACTGGGGTCCTTTTTGTCTTTAGGAATGTCCTTGTCGTTGGGTGGAGCAATATTCAGATTTTTGCTTCTAAGGCCACATTTATGCTTTCCATCTCCGTTGTTATCTTTCCATGTATTTCATGTATTTTGATCTGGAAGGTTTGGTTTGGTTTTTTTTTGGTTTTTTTTGTGGTAGGAGGGGGTAGGTCACCTCAGGTGCAATTTCAGGGCACCAATATTAGCATTTGGGGGGGAGGGAGAAGGTGGACAGCGGGGTTTGCCGCTTTCTCTAGGTTGAGCAGGTATGACTATCTGCTCACGACACTGGGCTAAGGGTGGGATCACAGGGGTGGAAAGGGAGCATGGGGGAAAAAATGAAATCCATATTTTTAGTCTATATTTATCAGAGTATTGTAATTATTGGTATGTGAAAGTGAAAGAAGAATATTTTGCTTCTCGATTAGAGAGGGCCTCGGGGCCTATCCTCCGAATTATTGAAAGGTATTTTTAGATCCTTCGGGATTCTTTAAAATTTGTTCTTTCCATGCAAATGGGAAATAAGGAAAGATTGAAAGTGGTTTCGTTTAATGTAAATGGCCTCAACAATAAGAGAAAAATGCGGGCCATTGAGGCTTGGATTAAAACAGAGAATCCTTGGTCATTTTATTACAAGAGACCCACATTCCAGCTAGTAAAATTTCTAATTTTGCAATGTTTAGATCTTGGGCAGCCTATAGGGGTTTCTCTTCGTCTTCTGCAGCACAGAGGGGCACGGCGATTTTTCTTAGTAAAAACTTCAGGTTGAGGTAGTTAGTTCTGCATGTGATCAAAGTGGTAGATGGTGCTGGGTCACCTGTAATCTGGACCACCGGCCTTTGACGTTTGCTAGTATATATGCCCCCGTAGAGGACAATCCTCTCCCATATGAGGAACTTTTTCAATCATTAATTCAAGTCTCGGGAGATTTGATTGTCGGGGGATTTTAATTTATTAATGAATCCTAATATTGACTCCTCATCTAATATAAAAAAGCAGCTAAAACGTAAAACTTTTAAATCTGTACTTAGTTATAGCTCAATGCTCGATATCGCCGATCCCTGGCGGGCTGCATTTCCTTCGGAAGTGGCGTATACTTGCTTCTCAGGGAGATTTCAAACCTTCTCTCGCATTGATTTTTTTCTTGTTTCCAGGAAATTGGTCTTTTTACAACAGAAAATTCTCCAAAATGGGTTCTCAGACCACGCTTTGGTGGTATTAGAGCTAGCATTAGGTAAAGGTAGTTCAGTTTTTAAAAGGTGGTCGTTAAATCGGCAATATTTGTTGGAGGAAAATTGGGTGGCTACTATTAAAATACAAATCACAGAGTTTCTTGAGCGAAACTATAATTCCGCATCGCTTCATGCGATTTGGGATTCGTTTAAAGCGTTTTTCGAGGTTTAGCCATTGGTAAAGACGCAGAGAATTCTAGAAAATGGAAGGAGGAAAAGCGGATATTAGAATATAAAGTGCAAAGAGCCCTGGAGAGATTTCTTCTTAGCTCCTCGCCCTCAAATAGACGTCAGTGGGATCAGGCTAAGCGGAATTTGTCCGAAACATATTATGCTAAAAGTGATTTCCTCCTCCATCGGGATAGGCAAAAAATATATGAAGAAAGCAATTACACAGGAAAATTCTTGGCATGGCAGGCTAGGGAACGGGCCGCAATGAATCAAATAGTGGCACTAAGATGCCCCACCTCTGGCTCTCGGTCAGAGGACTCTGAGGTAATCGGAGATATAATGGTTCAACATTATAAGGCTATTTATAGTCAACATTTATCAATTGATACATCCTCGCTGGAAGATTTTCTTCAGGAATTAGAAGTGCCCGCTCTATCAGAGGAGGATAAAGGGCATATGGTGAGTCCTTTTACAAAAGATGAGTTAGGGCTTGTTATTAAAAATCTTCCTAGCGGTAAAGCCTGCGGCCCGGATGGCCTGCCAGCCGAATTTTTTAAAACGTTTTTAGATGTATTGTGGATTATCTTTTATTAATTCTAAATTCAGTTTTAGAGGGGGGGTCCTATTCCGTTGTCATTCCGAGAAGGAAGTGTAGTCAGTTTTTTTTTAAAAAGGCAAAAATAGTGAAGATCCCAACTCATATCGTCCAATTACGCTTTTAAACTCTGACTACAAAATACTAACTAAACTTTTAGCTAATCGTTTTAATGGAATTGCCTCAGATTTAATTCATCAGGATCAAAATGTTTTTTTTGCCGGAAGGCAGCTTGGCACGAACACGCACTTTTTGGTGGAGGCACTTGACTATTTTGATACCCAGAAGATACCAGCATTAGTGTTATTTTTAGACGCCGAAAAGGCATTTGATTTGGTGATCTGGGAATCCCTATTTTGTATCTTGGGTAAATTTAGAATCCCCTCTAAAATCACGGGGTTGGTTGAGCGGCTATATTCGAATGCTGAGGCAAATATAATTATTAATGCTGTGAAGGCAGGTCAAGTGAAAGTAAAGAGGGGAACTAGACATGGATGTCCGTTATCCCCGGTGCTATTTGCCTTTTTTATTGAGCCCCTAGCGATTGCCATAAGGAATAACATTGATATCCACCCTCCGCTTCCAAATATGGGTAAAATAAAACTTTATGCAGACGATATCATGCTCATTATAAAACCAGAGAAGGAAGTACAGGCAAAGGCCTTTCAGATTTTCGAACGATATGAGGCTTTTGGGGGGTATAAAATTAATTTTTTTTAAACTGAAATTTTATTATGCCGTGGTGGGGTATCCTCGGATTTACATCCCGACATCATGTCATGTTTAAACATAAACCCGAAGAGATATCTAGGGGTTCATTTTTTACCATTGATTTCAGAATTATATGACTTAAAGTTTGCTCCACTACTGCGCAAAGTTCAAGATCTGTTTACTCGATGGATTCCCCTCCCACTGACTATTTTAGGCAGGGTGGCTTTGATTAAGATGTCAGTGCTTCCACTTTTTAATTTCCTTTTATCTGCAATTCCATGTGTTTTAGGTAATTCCTTTTTTGTGGGCCAAGAAGGTCCCCCGAATTGCACTGAGCACTTTATATGAGGAGCGAGTAAATGGTGGGTTAGCTCTCCCTAATCTGAAGGAGTATTATTTTGCATACTTTGTACAATATATGTTCAGATTTAGGCAGGAATCACAGTCGGGCTTTTTTGAAAAAAAAATTATGAATTTAATCTGTAGGGAGAATCAGATCCATTGCCCACTATCAATTTTTAGATCTCCTAAATTAGTTCGTTATAAGTGTTTACTCTGGTTTTATCATAAACATCAGGCACTATATAGAAGATATTCTATTCCAGTAATTAATAGCTCAACTCCGATCGCGGTTCTTATTTCCTCTGCAGGAATTAAAGATTCATCTACAATCACTCAAAATTGGATTAAGGCAGGGTTTCGGAAACTCTCGGACTTCCTGCAGAATGACCGATGGTTAAATATAAATTAAATGTCCCGTTTAATTCCCCGGGATTTTCTTCTTTTAGGGTCATATAATGTTTTTAGGAAGTTCCTTAACAAATTGGACCTGGCCCAGATTATTAATCAGAAAAGTTTGGTGTGTGATTTATTAGAAGATTCGGGTTTAAAGAAACCTGGGAAATGGAGAAAACGCTTAGCCGTAATTAAAGGGAAAGATCTAGAAGCGAAGGCTATAACTAAATGGGAGAAATATGAGGAGATGGAAATCACCACTAATGTCTGGTCCACAATTAATAAATTAAATTTCAGTACGGTCAGAGGGGCCAATTGGCAGAGGATGCTATTTTTTAGTAAGTGGCTTCTGTACATAACCCCTAGTTTTATAGCTAAGGTGTACCCTAATAAATCGGGGTAATGCTTTCGGTGCCACAACTACCCTTCTGCTAATTGGACACATATAATAGTACAGTGCCCTCTGATTAAGAAATTCTGGATAGACATTTTTGATTATTTAACAGCAGAGTGTATATTAATAAGCGAGCCCAATGTTCTGCTGATAGTGCTAGGTTATGATCCAGATCTCGGCCTGCCAGAAAAACTCATTAAACTCCTGTATATCGGAATGGCCGTCGCCAGGTCACTTTTACTTCAAAGATGGCGAACGGATTTAATACCTTCGAAAAATGAATGGGTTCGGAAAATGGCACAGGTCAAAAGATGTGAACGAACGTATGCCGCACGAACAGGAGGGCTGAAGAAGTTTGATAAGATTTGGGCTGACTTTTTAATGGCGATGTTTAAGTTGCAGAATCGGTACGGGAGTTTTTACTGGTAGTGTTCTGAATTTTAGGAGGTTTAGGAAAATAGTAGTAATAGGGTGTTTGGACTAGAATATTTCTGTCGGTGTTAAGAAAATTATATAAGATTAGGTCAAACTTGTATATACCTTTTTAGCTGGTACAGACTCTAGGAATGTAAGAACTAGGATCTGTCTAAATTATTAGTATCATCTGGCAAGGGATATTGTTTTAAGATAGACGGGTGTTTCTCCTTGTGGTTGGAAAGTTTAGCGCTCGACATGATGGCTGCTGAATCGTTGATTATCTGTTTTTATGTTGAATCATATGTTTTACAATGTTGTTGAATTTGATGATCTTTTTCATGATTGTATATTATGATGCTAATTTATGGATTTCAATTAAAAAAAAATAATTAAAAATTTAAAAAAAATGTTTAGGGGAGAAGCACATGCACTTTAGCACTGGTTAGCAGTGGTATCTTCTTAAGAGTCCTACGGCCAACAAAAAGAATCAGCAAAAATGAGAGGCAAAAGGCAAAAAGTTACGGGAAAGACCACCTTAAGGATGACAGGTCTAACACGCCCCAGAAGTTTCAAGAAATAGTCTACAGAGCTGGAAGATGGTGTATGAATGTGGAGAAGTGGGTACCAGACAGAGTAAATAAGCAGAGAAACAGGAAGATAAAGCAGGCATCTGTAATATGTACAAAGACGTGAATCAACCAATAACTAGAAAAACACAGTGGGTTACCACTAAGGGTGTACACAAGTAAGATTCAAGACTTCCCATAGAAATAGGGAAACTCAATGTCTCAATGCAGATTATGTTTGCAGATAACAGGCACCAGAAGTGATTTTGTATCTGCATAATGCAACACAAACATATATTATGCTTAAGTACACAAACAAAGCCTAATAGGTCTAACCAGAATCACAGTGGAGAGACCTAAAAATAGCAGTGAACAATCATGGCACTCAAGAGCATATATAACACTGATCAAGGGTGTGCCAAGGATTCTCTCCTGTAATCCAGAAGAAAGCCTACGTACAATGGGTATACATTTAAACACAAGTGAGGACAACATTGTCCACTTACCAAAACACCACGGTCTCAAAAGAAATCCAAGGTGTGTAGCAGGGAGAACTTTGCTTCAGGTAAATAACCACAGGAGGGGCAGAAGAAAGAAGAACCCAAGCATGGGACAAGGAAACCAACAGGGCAAATCTGGAGATCGAATTGGGTAGGGAAAGTGCAAAGAGCCTAACACCTGGAGAAAGCATGCAAGAGTAAGAATATCAGAGTGAAATGTGGCAAGTCACGCACTAGGAGCCCAGGAATAGTAGCAAGTAAGATACATGGACCGTAAGGCAAGAAAAGAGAAAACTAAGGAAGCTGCTAAACAGGTACCGGAGCTAAGGAAAGGAACACAGGGAGCCGGGGCGGCTCCTCTGCTAAGGCGGAGAATCGTCACACCTTACTGCCCTCAGAGCAGCGGAAAAATATAATGATAATAGCAACATTATTATCATTTTATTTTTTGTAGCTCTGGGGCTAGGTTAGGGCGAGCCAGCTCTGGGGTCTCAGAGGGGGAGTGGTGGGCACACTCTAGTGTGCATGACGGTTCGGCCGGCTGTCTTGGGCTGGCCAAAGAGTCATGCAAACTTTGCACATTCCCCACCAGGCTGATGGAGAACATACACAGGCTCATAGTCCCCGTCTGAGCACTGAACCACGGCGCTCAGACCAATCACAATTCTGCTGTCATAGTGACAGCAGCGTCGTGATTGGCTTAGGGGAGACTGTGTCTTTCCTGCTTCTTCCGGACTCGGGGTCAGGAAGAGAAGCGGAGAAACGATGGTGAAGAGATGGCGGAAGAGGTAAGTGGTTTCTTTTTTTCAATATTTTGGTTGTTTCACCACCCCCCCCCCCACCTCGACACCCCCGTTCCCTAGGGAATAAGAAACACAGAATCAAAAAAGGAAGCATAATTTAATGAACCAGGGGAAAAAGCACACACTAGGAAGCAAAACACAGAGGGAACAGATTAAGAGTTGCAGCTGTCAGCAAGCTAAAGACAAAAAAAGGAGGATAGCAATGCTGAGAGAAATATTAAGCAATTTGTGGTTGTGATGGAACACAACACACACTGGCAGAAACAAGGCAAAGGTCAGCAAAGTGGCAACAAATGTTCTAGTAATAAGAACCTCATCACCCAATTCAACTCAACAATAAGCTTCAGGTACCTGCAGCAGGTATTGATGGAAAAATACAGGCAGCAGCCCAGGGTGGAGTCACATGACTGTGTTGCAGAAGTCTAGAAACAGGTGTATGTAATCTCATATGACTTGAAAGAAAGAATTCAGTGTAATGGAATATCAGGACTAGTGCTATTGAAAGCATTGCACAGTGGTTGGTGGGTTTTCATGTATATTTGGCAGCACAATCTGTGATGTGTAGTCAATGGAAATATTGAAATTTCTAAGTTGTCCGCAATTGAAGAAGTTTAGGATGAGTTTTGGTGATGGAGTCGAGGGTGAAGATGGCCCCCTGCCTAGCACCTCTCACATGGAGAGAGATGGAATCATAACAATTTCAAGTCTTATGGCCTGATTTAGAATTTGGCAGATGGGCTACTCCATTACAAAGGTGACGGATATCTCATCCGCCTTATTACAAGTGCATTATATACTATGGCACCTGTAATAAGTTGGTCAGGATATCCCTCACGTTTGTGATGGAGTGCCCTCTGCCAAACCCTAAACCAGGTCATGAGTTTTTGCTTATTCTTGAGACTGTTGTCATCACCTGAATGCCTTAAAGGGATGAGCAAATAGGCAACTTGTTGATTATATAGAGTGTTAAATGCAAAGCAAACTAGCTTGAATTTAAATCTTGATTTGAAAGGTAGCTAGGGGTTCTACGTTCAAATCTTTCTGTTCTTGAATTTAATCTGGCAGCAGAGTGGAGCAAAGCTTGGAGCATTGTTACAGAGCATTTGGAATGGCAGTTAGTATGATGCCCCCAGGCATTGGATAATACCGAGCATGAATTGCTGAATGAGAACCAGTTGGTTGTAAAAGATGTTTAATTTCTTTTTGGGGAATGAGGCGTAGACCTTGACAATTTTAGAGGTTGCTCAATGTGAGGTTTTTGAAAAAGTGGGAGCCGATCTGGAAGCTGAAGAATTTAACTTCCAATATTCCAACAAAGGCGGTTAACTAGCAGGGATAGATTAAACACCAATGTTACTTTGCACCAACAACAAAACTAACTAGAACGGGAAGAGTGACTGAATTGCAAAATTATGTTACACTGTATTAAACGGTGTTACCCACACTTATCTCCGTTTTGAGCGCTCCAAAAGGTTTATTTTATTAAAACATAGGGGCCGATTCCGATTCATGCCGGAAATCTCCCCGACCGAGCCGGACCCGGAGAGATTTCCGACCGAATCGGACCCTAGCAGTCCGACCGAACGAGTACGATGCGCACGTATGCTATCGGACTCGATTCGGTCGGACTCCCATTGAAGTCAATGGGAGCCAGTCGTACGACGCGTACACGGGCTCCCATTGACTCAATGGGCACGACGCGCACAAGGGCACCCCCTACAGCGTGTTCGCTTCGATGCGGGTTGCACCGTGCATGCCCGTGTAGGGGGGACCCATGGGTCCCCCCTGTGTGCGACTCGCGCGCCTACGCTTCCAGGGGGGTCCGACACGGACCCCCAAAGTGCGGCTCCGACAGCTCCTTGGAGCCGGACTGCGCGAGTCGGTCGGAGCGGTCGAGGTGCGCATCGTACTTACCCGGCCGGGGAACGTCTCCATTGCGCGGTGCGCGTCGTCCCCGTGCGAGTCGGTCAGAGCGGTCGGGTCCTGCGAACGAGTCGGTCGGAGATTTCGCGACCGCACGCATCGTACTCGCTCGCCCGGACGCACGTACGACTCGGTCGGGAAATAGGGCTCCGAATCGGATCCGGTTAAGCCGAATCCGATTCGGTGCCCTACCGGCCGAGATCGGAATCGGCCCCATAGTGGTAGGACGTCCAAGTCCATTATGTACATGTAAATCAGCTATGACAAACACATATTTACTAACAACACATTAACAAAACAATGACACAGAATTTTGCATACACAGTGAAGGACACAACTTTGTACAAGTAATCGAAGGATCAATTAAGAATAGTGAGACTGTAAATATGCAGGAGACATGAGATATGAAAGTACAAACTGTCGTGCCACACCTTGCAGCTTACAACCAAATTGCTGCCTCTGCCATATGCCCTCTTCTAGTAACACCCGCTTATTATTGGATTATTGTTTCCAGTAGGAGCAGCCAGTACAGTCTAAAGCATGTTTAGTCTTTAAGAAAGGACTTACATAAGGCCTGTGTGCATTTTTAACAACACTTGTGGGAAATTCAGTTAAGACAGCCCGTGATGCAATATTTCAGTCTCTCACAAGTGGGAGGAATGTTTCTATTACTTACTGGTAATCACATTACTCCGAGTCCTATCGCTTATCTCCATTAAGCAATGAGGCCCCTGGGCCTCGTAGACACACCCCCTACCAATATAAAAAGGCACCGCCCCTCCACAATACCTGTACATACCAAGACACCGTAGACACAGTTGGCTGGGCCACCGGGAGGGAGGGCGGGCCGTAATGGAGATAAGGGAGAGTAGGACTAGGAGTAACTTGATTACTCGTAAGTAATAGAAACATTACCTCCACGTCCCTCTTGCTTATCTCCATTACGCAATAAGACATGCCAAGCCAAAGAAAAATCAAGCCAACTGTCAAAGCACAAGCCCAGAACATCAGAACAAAATGCACAAAAGAAGGGCAAACAAACAGGAAAGACAAGCCAGACCCAACACAGCTGACTGAATCCCAGAGGTACGCCCGGCCCCAAACACGGGGAAGAAAGAAGACCCACAAAAGAAGGAGCTGAGGACCTCCCCAAGCCTGCAAGCTGACACAACAGGAAGAAAAGCAGCAGAGCCAGAATGCGCAACCCCCCACAGATGAAAGAAAAAGGGGAACACCAGAGAGCCCGCCAAACCAGAGGGAAAGCCCCACAAGGGACACATCCACAGAGGGAAGGACCACCCCACAAAGAACCAGGAGACCAGACCGACCAACAGACAGCAAAGCCCTGAAAGGCTAGCCTGGAGCACCATAGGCAGAGAAACAGAAAAGGGAACCATGTGCGCACGAGCACACCAAGCCCCCAAACAACAGCCCATGCAGAGCACAGGAAGACCAGGCAGACCCCTTAAAAAGCGCTCACACAGAAGAGGTGACAGAAGCCGAGAGATCAAGGCATGGGCAGCCACCATGCCCCAACAGAAAGACACCAATCCTGGAAGCGCTTGAGAAGGCACCAGGAGAAAACGAAACTACAGGGCCACAGAACCTGAGAATCCAGACCACCACCAGCTCCAACAACAGAGGAACCAAAGGAAGAGGACAGGCCGGAGGCCCCAGAAAAACTGGACTCTCAAACCTCTGAACCAGAACCCCAGAACAAGGCCAACAGAGGGAAGCCACCAAGAGGCCCGCAGGACAAGGAAACCGCAGGGTAACCACCCCCAACCCGACATCCCCTCCAACATCCACAAACCGAACCGGGGAACAGCGGAAAGGAGGTGCCTGAACAGCCGCCAGGGCCACCCAAACCCAGGTCCCACAGCAAACAGCACAGAGCCCAAACGGTAGGAACTGGAAAGGCCCAGACAGAACAGCGAACCCTAAAAACCGCAGGAGACGCGGACAAAAGGGGACGCGCAGGATCGCAACCCGCAAAAAGAAAGCAGGCAAGAATGCCCAACAGGCAAAAGTCAAACACCCCACCCCTGAACCCGGCGGAATGAGGTGGCCGGCCGAAAACAGGAGGGAGGAAGAGCCGGGAGCTCCAAAAGGACAAGCACACCCACAAGAGGGAAAGGCAAACCCCCAACAGGATGAACCACCGCAATCAACCAGCCACAGGACAGGCACTCACTGGACAACCCAAGCCAGGAGCACAGCCCGAGGGACCCACAGCAAGGCGGAAAAGCAGCTGTCAACCCCCTCCGGGCAGAAACCGCCTCCCCAGAAGGAAGAGGAAAGGGGAACTGCACACCGGAAAATCCCAAGGGACCTAGACCGGCCAGCAAGAAAAAAACGAGCCGGGAGAGGACCAACAGGACCAGGCGTGCAACCAAGCCAAACAACCGGACACCAAAAAGCCAGGCACTTCCAAAGACGAAGCAAGAAAGGACCAAGGGACAGCCCCAACTGCCAACCAGCACCCAAAGGAACCAGCCAGTCAGGACAGCAGAGGATGCAGCCACAGGAGCCCCACGAAAGTCCAAGGACCGAAAGAAGCTGAGGCAACAAGAGAGGCCAAGAAGGAACCAGGAAGCAAGCAGAAGGAACGGGGGCACAGAGCCGCCCCAACCACCCACGAATGGGAAACGCAGGAGACAGATACCACCGCCCTACCATGGAATCAAAAAGGGCGAACCCCCAAACAGACCCACAGCAAACCATAAAACACAGCCCACCAGGCAAAGAAGCAGACAGGGCGAGAGCACCCAAACCACCGAAGTCCAACATGGGACAAGAAAGCCCCCTCCACAGACAAAAACAGACCACAACACACGGAAGCACCAGGACAGCAGAGGAGGAAGTCACAGACACCCCCAACAAGAACCGCAGTTGCAACACCCAGGAAGACCACTTGACAAGACAACCGCACAAGGGAAACTGGCACACAAGCCCCACAGGCACAGCAGGGTAGACCAGGCACAAAACCAGAGGCCAGCAAAAGACAGACAGGCCACCACTCACCAGCGATCCACCAGAACAGAAGGCAAGGAGCATCAGGACAAGAAGCAGCCAACAGGTGGAACCATGACGGAACAACGAGACAGGAAGAATACACAACGGCACCCCATCAACCAGTACGCAGGGGAAGCCGAAGACATAGACCACCGCCATAGCAAAGGGGGAGAAACCGCATAACAGAGGAGCCCCCAGAGCGAGGTGCAACAGTCCACCCACCACCACAGCCCCTAGGAAGCCGAGAACAGCGGAAGCGCAGAAACGAGGGAGACGGGCAGGCACAAGACACAGCCCGGCACACCACACGGGCGTCCAGGAGCCCGGGGGATGCCCCCAGAAAAAGCAGCACCAGGCCAGCAAGCACTGCAATGCAGACGCTGAAGCAGAACACAGAGTAAAACCAACAGTCAAGGAGAAAAGGACAGGCCACAGGGCAGGAAACAATCCAACAACAAAAAACATAGCACAGCCATACCAAAACCAAAAAAGGCCACAGCACAGCCAAACCCGTACTACAAACAGAGGACTGCCTGACACGGGCAGACAGGACCACCAGGACGCAGGGAGGCCCTGGCAGCCATGGCCAGGAGACAAGCACCCACAAGGAACGAATGTGCCGAAACCCAGAAGAACGGGCCAGGCCGCCAAGGGAAATGCCACAGACAAAGACGACTGGGCAAGACCCAAGGCCAAAGGCAGCAAAGCAACCCCCGTCGGAGCGAGCATGAGGCGCCAACCCAAAGAGGCCACAGACCCCAACCACCGTAGGAGTAAGGCAGCTCAAACCCCCGCAGCAGGACCGGGACCCCTGGCAAGAATGCCAAGCCGAAGCCAGCGACAGGTGCCAGACCCATGGAGCCACCGCAGATGGCCGCATGAGGGCCCACACATGCAGAAAAAGTGCCACACCCAGCGGGCAACAGACCTCCCGGCAACCAAGACAAGCCCTCACCAACCCAGAAGACAGCACAGCAGACCACGGGCGCACTGGAAGGGGAAAGGGAGGAGGATCAGAAGCCGCAGCACAGCCGGCAGACACCTCCACCCGCACTCACCGAACACACTACCAGCACCCGCTGTCACAGCAGGAAACAGCACCCCAGTGTGAGTACATTGCACATATGTGTAACACAGAACGTTCTACCCATTCAGTGAATAAGCAGTGAGCAGGCAGGAGCACTGCACCCCAACAGGCCGACATGCATACTGGCCGGAGAAAGGCAGCGCAAACCTCCGGCGGCAAAAACTAGACCCAGCAACAGGCCATGTCTACTCTGACCTGCGGAAAGCACTGCCGACCCCAGGCCGAGGCGGAAAAGGGGCGGGCAACCAAAACAAGCCTGAAGCAGGACTGCAAGCACCGCAATGCAGATGCTGAGGGCACAAAGAAACGACTTAGCCACCCTGCACACGCCCCTAAGCCGGCCGCAGGCAAGCATCGGAGACCTCTGGTCTGGCAAAGAAAAAAAACAAGGGAGGAGCACCGAACCACAGCTCACAGGAGGCCCCACAAAACGCTGCCCCAAAGGCAGCAAGCCCCCCACTTACCTGAAGTGCCAGCAACCCCTGTACACGACAGGGGGACGAACAGGCGCAACCGAAGACAAACGGGCAGGACCTGCACCGCCAGCATGTTCGCCCAGCAAGCACAGCACCACACTGACCTGCGCAGACCCGCCTACAAGGCCCGCCGGGACACTTCACCAGCCGAAAGCAGACGAACCAAGAGAGAAAAGAAATCCAGGAAACCGAAACTCCAAAGGAGCGAGCACACCGCACTCACCCCACAGTGTCTACAGACACAAAAGAACAGGTATTGTGGAGGGGCGGTGCCTTTTTATATTGGTAGGGGGGGTATCTACGAGGAGCAGGGGCCTCATTGTGAAATGGAGGTAAGCGAGAGGGACATGGAGGTAATGTGTCATATGTTCGAGGAGGATGTAGAGTGGGTCAAAAAGGTGTGATTGAGAAAGACTCATATGCTGCTGGGTTTGGTGGACCACTACCTAAGTATAATGCAAAGATTGAAAAATGCCAATAGGATGAAAGGGGAAATGGGCCGAAAACTTGGAACTGGCAAAGGTACAACCAGCAGTCCTAAGGGCCTTGGGAAAGGGATTAGAAAAAAAGTTAGCAGGCCCAGTTATGGAATTATCTGCATCTTCACATCAATTTTTGATGCGAGAACGCACTCCGCTCTAAGAAAAAGTGCAAGGAAACAAAAGAACTGTAAACAACAGCTACTTATGCGAATGGTGCATAATTATGCAAAGTGGCGTATTGGTGTAATTTTGGGACTTTAGTATAACAAGTGCAACACAAAATTGCCCATATTACGAGAATCCTGCTGGAGAAATTTAAATTTGGCCCAGGCCTGATGCTTTCCACTACAGAGCAAGAAAGTGACCCGTATAGTTGAATTTTACACCGTAGTGGGCTTGGTGAAGAGGAGTTGCAAATGGTGAGAGAGTCCCTGGGCTGCTTAGATAATTCTTTCTGGGCTGCACGAGACACTGTGAGACACATACTTTGAGACACATCCCTTGTGTGGATAACATTTATTTTGTCCACAGTGGCAGAGGTTCTCTGGGTCGGTTCTGGATACAGAAAAGAAGTTCATATGTATGCTTGTTGAGATTAGGAGACTGAAGGTGTTCTAAACCGTTGAATTTCTGGCCTAATTGAAAAAGAAAGAGTCACATTGGTGTAAGCCAATGTGTCATGTGGCCTAGTGCATGAAAGGAATTGGGCCCCAGGGCTGCTGTTTGAACTATGAAATACAGCAACAATCACGGTTCAAAGGACCCATCAGGACCACTGGTCTCTGATGCCACTGCACCTTCTGCACCAATAAGTCAGTTTTATATAGCGCAGCTACTCACCCTTACGGGTCTCAAGGCGCTGGGGGCCGTAGTGGAAATTAAGTGAGCTATTGCCCAGAGTCACACGGTTCTGAGCTGAGCTGCCGCCGGAGCCGGGGATCGAACCGTGAACCCTGTGCTCCGAAGTCAGCTGCCCTGGCCGCTGCACCACACCTCGCTACGCTCCTGACTAGCTGGCTCTGAAATTCAAGAAGAATGAGGAAAGTTTCAGAAAAACAGAATCGGCCAGTGCTAGGATGATTGACCAGTAAGCCAGAAAAAAGTTCAAAGAGACAATGAGGCACTTTTAGGTTTAAGCAGAATGACTGGTAGGCAGCGGTTGAACTGGGTGGGATCTGAGGGGCACCACGTGCCCATACTTTTTTAATTTAAGAAAAACTGTTCCCCTACTTTTTGTGGAAAGACAACCATCCCGGGACGGGTAATTCCGAGTTGAAATGCTTCAGCTGAATTATAAGGGGCAGACAACTAAACAAGCCTTCTTGCGAGGGCGCCTGCTTGCCTGAAAGAAATGTAAATGTGCGCAGGTGATTAATGTGCAAATGTAAAGGGTGCTTGGAAGCCGATATTGTCTTTAATTGATGGAGACACTTGAAACTTCCTTATAATACAGATTTATTCTTTTTGAGTGGTATTGCAAGAGAGTTACCAGCTGGGCTGTGGAGGGTTTGCTATTAATGGACAGTTAAAAAAAAATAATTGCACTACCTACAGTATGGGTATTACTAAAATCCATATTTTGGAAACAATTTTGCACATTTTGTAGTAGCCTATATATACTGTGTGCGATGCAAGTTTACAATAATGACTTGCATATTCACAGTGCTTACTGTCACAGACTGGGA
Source organism: Calotriton arnoldi (assembly GCA_963921515.1). NCBI lineage: Eukaryota > Metazoa > Chordata > Amphibia > Caudata > Salamandridae > Calotriton > Calotriton arnoldi. The sequence goes on along the minus strand of CAWUFW010007894.1, from coordinate 154,674 downwards.
CCTAAACATACACAAGTCACTATTCTCCACTGCACCAGGTTTTCATTTCATGGTTCTATGGTTTCAGATACAGACCTCTGCATTGCATTAACTAATAGAGGTTTCATAATGTACAATAAGTGCATTTCCGACTGAATGACATCACGCATTTATTTTTCATTTCAGCTGCTTGTTATTTTATATGTAGTCATCTGAAGGTGTAAGGCCAAAAAGGTTACAGAATATTTTGGTTTTTAAGCCACACCTTTCACCATGCCCCTACACTCACTCAACCTGCTTCCTTGGCGCACGGCATCACAGTTCCCATACTTTTTTTAATGCACTTCGGCCACTGTTGGTGGGTCACAAGGGGTGAGGCGAGTAGGTCCAAGAGAGGGGGTATTTCTGATTATACATTGGCTTGTCTGAGAGGATAGTTTTGTAATGCGGTGGGAGCAATGTTTGGAAACTCTCACTTGTATTCTTTCATACTCTACAGCGTTTTTCATGCTTTATTGATCCATGTCACTCAAGAGTGCATCAGAGGTAGAAAAACACCTTTGGGTTGAAGGTGCCTTCCACAAGGCCGAAAGCTGCGGCCCGTTGGGCAGTTCTGTAGTTGGAATGGGACTAGGTGGAGGGGTTTAGGGACAGCATGGGCAGGTTGGGGGCATTTCACCTTCCAGTTGTAAAACAAATGTTTAACCCAACTTCCCACTAGATATAGAAGTATTGGCTTGGTCTGGCTGGCCTGATGTCGTGTGTGGAATCACTATAGTGGTTAATGAAGCATGCACTGGCGTGATAGGCCAGGCAGGTAGGCCACGCAGGGAGGGGTTTTAGATATTATGGTTAAAATATGACTGTTTCAGAAAGGGGGGGGGGGGGTGTTAAATCGGTTTACCTTGTTTCAGTGCACACATGGCCCACAGGGACGCTGAGCTTGTAGGCTCCAGCGGACTAGTAAATCCGCATGATTCATTGGTCCAGGATTATAAACTGGTAAATTTGACAAGGGGTTAAAGGAGACATGTTAGCCCTTGTGGGTAGTGCAATGACAAGTACCTCGGAATGGGGTGAGGGCTTAAATACCAAAGCCAGTGAGTACTTTAGTGGCAAGGATAATGTTTTATGTATTGGTTTACCTGAAAAAGTGGTTTTGTGACACGCCGAGTCGGTAGACAGCGATGTTTGTATACTCACAGCAGTCACATTAAAGATGCTTTTTGCACTCTCTATAATATTACCCGTCATCGGCGGCAGAGCCTCGTTCATAGAAAAAGACCGAGAGGCTTATTTACAAGCCCCCTGGTGCCGCCGGTGCGTCACTTTTAACATGGAAAAAAGTGACGTTCCGGCAGTACAAGGGGCTTGTAAATAAGCCCCCGAGATCAGGGCCGGACTGGCAACCGAAACCGGCCCTGGCAAACTGCTCGGCAGGCCCCCCTGGGGTGAGGGGGGTGCAGCCCAGCAGTTTGCGAGCGCCGGTTTCGGCCGATTTTGTTACAGGGGGCCGATATTGCCAACCCCCGGTAACAAAAACGGCCCCCCGGGGCCCAAAACTGCCCCCTCCCCCACCCTAGCGGCTCACCGGGGAAACGCCTGGTGCCCGCTACGGCCGGAGATCCCGAGCCAGCTCACTCTTCAGCATGTGCGACCCCTTCCTCTTCAGCTCTTTAAAATGGAGAGCAACGCCAAAGCCAGCTTGGATTGCTGGTGCTACACCGCCACCTACAGGACACTTAGAGAAAAGCTTTAATTGTGTGTGTGATCTCAAATGTGCAATTGAAATACACCCCAAGATGTGTGGCAAATTATTTTACTAAGAGTAGGACGCTGAGTTATGAACGAATATTAACTGGGGTTGCTTTTCAGACTCAAGTGGATTTTGTATTATTCAGAAACTGCGCAATTGCATCCAATGTAACTGTAAAAGGTCTGCTGCAGTTTTAGACACTTATATCCACGACGCCAGATAATACATGTAATTCAAAAAGATTACGAACACTGTAAGCCAATAGAACAACATAGCATTACAGGCTCACAGCATTTCACTGCAGATATGAACCCTCATAGTGCAGGTGGAGTTAATCCTCTACTGAAATATCCATGGAAAACAATGCCTTTTCACCTACTTTATAAATATCGAAGGGTCATAAGTTTTATTTTATTTTGTAGATAAAGGTAAACTACTGCACCACCATTCCTATTTGCTCTTTACCTTCTCCCTATATCCCCTTGCAATAATTAGCACGTCTATGCTTCGGTCACATTTATCCCATAGAGCCAGATGTACGACCGTTTTTTGCGGTCGCAAACGGGAAATCGGCCCGTTTGCGACCGCAACAAAGGGTCCTGGCATGTACAAACGCTATTTTGCGAGTCGATAACTCGCAAAATAGCGTTTGTGATTCTCGCTATTAGGAAGGGGCATCCCTTCCTAATAGCGAGTCACAATGGAATCTACCATTGTTTTGCGACCGCATTTGTGGCCACAAAACACTTGCAGTTTACCACCAGGCGGTAAGCCACTCACAAATGGGAAGGGGTCCCCAGGGGACCCCTTCCCCTTTGTGAATGGATGCAAAAATATTTTTTAAGAGCAGGCAGTGGTCCCTGTCCTGCCCTTAAAAAAATGAAACAGAAATGTTTCATTTTTCTTTTTTAAATTCATCCCATTTTCCTGTAAGAAAAACTGCTTTATTTGAAAAAAGAAGCAGTCACAGACATGGTGGTCTGCTGACCCCATCAGGCCACCATCCCTGGGAGTGTTAGCCATTCCTAATGGGGTCGCAAATTGCACCTGCCTCATGAATATTAATGAGGCATGCAATTTGCGACCCCATTTGGAATCGCAAACAGTGTCTGAGACACTGTTGTACATTCCCATTTGCAAGTCGCAAATTGCGAGTCGCAAACAACGCGGGTCGGACATCTGGCCCTTAGACCTGTAATTACATTACATTGTTTATACTACATTCACAATCTTTTCACTTTGAATTTCTTTAAAGAAAATCAGTAATAAACAAATCAACCAATGCTATTGGATTAATTCCTAGTTATCGCCTGGAGACAGCTTTTCTCTGACTGTTGTCAATGAGCTGTGGAGGACAATACTAGTACTTACAGTGGGCTTTGGCTCAGCCTTTGCTTATCATTGGTTGCCTTTCATGTCTATCTCATTTACTTGCTGCTTATTTGATGGCTTTCCTTCCTCATCTTGTGTTTGTACTTCACCTTGATCATAGCTTCTTTGCTATTCTTTTGAGTGGATGACTTGCATCCTCCCACTGCTTACACTCAGGGAACTACCTGCTTCTTTTTGTTTCAGCATTCCATCAGAGTGCATACTTTTTCTTCCTCTCTCTAATTTATGTGTGTTTTTTCTCATAAGCAACCCGTGTTTCCATGTTGATTCCATCCACCAATTTATTTGTTCTTTTCTCACCCTGTTTGCTCCTGACTCTCCTGCTCCGTCAATGTTACTCACCCCTCCAAATACTTTGTTGCTTTCCCACCCTTTCTGCTCCTCTTGCTTTGAGCCACTCCATGTCCACTAGCAGTGTCTGTTTCCCTGCTTGCCTTTAACAGCTATGAGTTTTTGTGATAGCACAACATTCTCTCCTTAGCATTCATCTGTTTGTTAATGCTTCCTTATACAGTTTTTACGTTGTTTTCTTCGCATTTTCCACTCTCTTTTGTTGCTTCCATCCATTGCACATTCCTTGTTAGGTCCCTCGGTTGAATGTTTTTATTGCTGCTCCACCCTTGGAGTTGTGTTGTCAATTTGGCGCTGACATCTCTTGTGGGAACTTCCATGCCTCCCTCTAACAACATTTACACATGTTACCTTGGAGTGCGTTTAGTAATTTACATTCTCGCATTTGTTCCTGCTTTCGCCTCACAGTTTTTTGTTGTTGTCCCACACCCACCTCCAGTCACCACTTTTACAGTTCCTTTGTTGCTTTTTGCTCCCATTTCTGCCTTTATCATTTATTATGCTTGTCCGTTGTTCCTCCACCCTCCCCACTCATCTGCTGCTTTCCACACCGGTCCGTTGGACCTTTCTTATCTCACTTTACATCAGTCATTTGTTTAGGATTAAACTTACTTTGATGTTTCGCTGTCCAGTCTGTTCATAACATATGTTTTACTTTCGCATAATGTGCTTTTTTGCTTTTATATTTCCCTTATTTTATGCTATTACTGTGGAAGAAATGTTCAGTGACGTTAGTAAAACCAGTTCACAGCAATCTACTTATACTTTTAAAACACTTTTCATAACAGTATGACTATTTTTATTTTTACTTTTGCATACATATTTCCACCAACTTGCTCTCTTTGGTTGTAGGATGAAATTTATAAACAATTTACAATTTACAATTTAATCAGCTCTATCTCTGAAATTCAGCCACTTTCGAATGTTCTATTTCCAGCATTGTCAAAGGCATAGAAGAAAGTATGGTAGGTAAACAAGTTTCCGGGTACACAATTGTGTCTAGTCTGTAATTTACCTACATCTTCTATGTTGCTCTACCACTCATTCTCAATCTTTCGTAGCTTTCCTATCCCCCAACCCAATAGCTCGGTGTTAAAAGGGCCATCAATGTACAAAAAAATAGTTCTCTTTCCCCAGCCATGCATCTCTCACAATCAGTAACAGTAGACATTCTAGAATGTTCACTTATTTGATGATGTAAGGTGGGATTTGGAGACCTATTGTGACATCATTCACCAGCTGACCCCTTTAAATCCCTTTGCTGCACACACTTCCATGCGTTTTACATCACTTATGATGTAAGTCTGTTGCTCTCCTGCCTTACAAGCAACTCTATTGTTTTTTTAGGTCTCAGCTAGACAGCACTTGTGCTGTCTCTTCGAGACATGTTGTATATAATTTGTGGGCTTCAGACCCCCCCAGAGGCTTTCCATTTGCTGACTCAATCGTCGCTCTCTAATTCTTTCTCCTCATTTGTCCATTGCATGCATGGATCATGCCTCTTGCTGTTTATACCTCTTCCCAAGAGCAGGGATCAAGTATTATATCAATACACTGCGCACCATTTTAGCATGTGTTTTACAAACTGTTTTCTTCTTTGTCTAAGAGCAGTTCACACAAGTACTTGTGCTTCTCTCTGAGCTCCTCTGTAAATTGGCCTGTACATCTTGCTCTTATCTCCTCACATTTGCTGTGTATTTAAAGACAGAGATCAGATGTCAGGCCTTCCTTCCTTTGTCTGACTTCAAAGTGAGTGGATTTCTTTTTGTTCATGCCCAGGCCTGGAGGCCATTGTGCAGTATTTCCCTTTCTCGTGTGCAGGCGGTAGAGCAGTCCCACATGTGATTCACACTAAGGCTGCCTGTACTACAGGAGAATCAAGAACGTACTCTGCTGCTCGCTCATTTATTTTTCACTCGCCAATTACACAAATTAAAATTAGCTTGTTGTTGTTCAGCATTTGCACTGCACCAGTAAGTCAATTTAAATCGGACTTGAATATTTGTTGAAGATCCATGCAATGAGCTAGGTCACTCATTACTCTCTGTTGGGCACTGACTGGATCGTCCCTCTCCTTCCTTCTAGCTGGATCTCCTTGCTTTGGTCATTGCTCACCCTCCCTTCCCCCTTCCTGTCCCTTCTTTGTCTGCTCTCCATGTGTGCGTGCTCAAATTCCTCAGATGTCTAGCATAATAACATAAAATTTGAGCGGTTTGTTGTTTGTTTTGCCTTTAGTTTATCATCTCCCCGTGCACACTACCTGTTGCTTCGCCCCTGATACTCTGCCCAGCTGCACCGCTCCTCTGCTGCACCCCCGTGATCTTTTATTCATTTATTTAGGACAGCGTGGCAGCGATTGCCAATGGCCACTCAACTTTATAAAAAGCGTTTCGCACTACCTGGAATTTCATTTCTTTTATTTACCGATCCACCTTGAATCAGCAATTTAAAAAACAATTGTCAACCGCGTCATTTCCAAGGCATGCGATTGTACTGTGATACATGTGTGCACATATGAAACCCAGAAAGATTTGATAGAACTCATGCCTGCGCCCTTCATTCCATGGGTTTTTGACACCCCTATACCTCAAAAATACCTCAGCGGGTTAAGCCTTTGCATCTGTGATCTGGGAGCCACCTGCAAAGCACAGGTTCTGACTTCAGAACCCCTCCACCTTCTCACGATCGCTCATTGGGTTAAACGCCTTTTGCAGCGTTTGGAACCTGGAGTCCACTAAGACGTTCATCCTTCCCATATGGATGAAATATCACCGGTACCAAACACCACTGCTTTCCGAATACATATCCCTTCAAGGTGTCCGTGCAGACAGCACAGCAGCCCAGAATAGTGTTCCGACGGTGTGCACCTGATCAGCGTCCCTGCTCCCCTGCAAATACTTGGAGGGTATTGTAGTGCCTGGAAGCACCCTTTGTAAATGCAGATTGTGTGCCATAGTACGGCAATGTGTCCGGTCATGATGTGCACATCTTTGATGGTGCTGGAACAGGTCTGAACAAGAAGACGTCAGTGCTGTTCAGTACAACAGTAAAAATGTGCACTGCACATGCAACAAACCAACACAGGACAGGCACTTATTATATGAGATTACTTTGGACTGGCAAAAAGATCCTCACTGCCCCCCCCCCCCCCAGCCCATGATTAAATGGAACGTGCCTGCTTCAGTAAACACATCTACTTTTAATTCAATTAACAATATCTTAAACATATATTTATATTTTGGTGTGCTGTGTATACAATCGTGCTCTATGCTGGTAGGATACTTGCAACCTTCTTAAGGCTGGTGATATGTCAGAATATTGTAATAAACCTGCTCACTACTTGTTACCCCCTACAACACTCTGTCATAAACAACACATACATTTTAGAGTCAGCTACCACATGTATCACTCAGCTTATGAGCCATGACTCACACCCACCCAAACACATCTGTGAGTCTATGCTGCCTTTTCATGCATGTTCTGTTGTATGGCTGTTCTCAACACTCAGCTAAATAACACTCAAGTTCTCTATTTTAGGAAGGATTAAAAGCGAAGTTGTCCCTGCAGTATTAAAAAAAGTGACCTGCAGCTCGCATAGAGATCACAGCAGCGGCTGTTTAGCACAAGGAACTCTCTCTTAGAATGTAATCTTGGCTATTGGTTAAAATGCTTCATATATTCATGATTTGAACCGTGTACGTACATATATGTATTTTATACATATATATATCATGTGGTCTATTGGTTCAGATGTGCCATATATTTAAGGATATATACACACACATATTAAATGTGTGCTTTTATACAGCACTTGTGAAGCCAGATTTTGGTATTCCCTACCATGAAAATTAACACTTCATACAGTTAGTCGATGGAAATCATTTAATGATTCCTAAAAGGATGAAATGCTGAGCCCCGATAGATTTCTACCTCCGACCTAAACATTACACAGGAATGCATTATATAGGAATTTAGTTAACAGACCCCAATAGGATGGAAGGCTCTGACAGCCCGCCAGATTTCTACCCCTGACTTGAGTGTCACAGAGGAATACCTGCAGAGTGCGCACTAGCTATTTTACCTGCCAGTATATATAGAGTAGCATCACATTTATGTCAGAACCATAGTGGAGCAAGAATCATGAACGGCATTGCACTGCTGAGTCAAAGTGTTGAAAGTTCCATGAACAGTGACGTGCTTGTGATATTACACTGTTTGTTGTCGTCTACATTTTTTACGGTGGATCGAGGCAAGCAGTAATTTAGTTTTATTTTATCCGGACGGGTTTGGATGATTACAAAGTGCTTCACACCCCATATGACTGCCTCAGAGAGCTTGTCTATAGTCGGGATGCGCATATTTATTCGTAGAGTAACCACAAGTCATCATTGCCATTAAAAAAAAGAAAGAAAAAATCCTCCTTTCAACCTTTGTCCCATCTCTCCTCTCTGACTCATCCCAAACCTTTCTGAACACTATGAACCTCTATGAACGCCCCAAACATCCTTCTCAAACTTCACTCTCCTATTTAGCCATGCCACCCAACTAACAAGCACACACAACCACTACTTGCAAAAACAGCTTATTACTTCCCCTTTCAAATCCATTCCCATCATTCTATCCCTACTCTAAACACACAAGAAATCAAGAGCACAAACCTAACACAACTAATGCCCAAAGAAAAGAAAAAAAGATTATTAATCTACTATTAACCTCTAATCTTGGGTTCAATACCTCATCAGGGGTAGTAAGCACTATATAAATGCAATTTAAATTTACAGTATGTTATCAAGGATGCGTGCACCTACGAAAATGGTTCAATCATCAGCAAGGAGTATGTTCTTGTGCTTTTTTTTTCTTTTGGCTGATGGCTGATGCTGCACAGCAGCACCAAAAGGCATTGGCAAAGTCAATAGGTCCCAAAGGCGAGACCTATTGACATTGCCAATGCTTGCTCCCCTTCTTGTGCTTCTAACATCTCTTACAAAGCTCTCAAATTACCCTGTTCCATGCGTGAGTAGCTGATCCAGTCCATGTCTTTTTCTGTGTATGCTGGAAGTTTAGCTCTGTTTCACTCATTATAAAACCAAGAGCACAAGTCCCACAATTCAAAGAAATTTCCTGGCCTTTACGACCTACTCATGCATGGAACTGGGAACCTTGAGAGCTTTGTATTTACAATGTGCCCCCCTTACCCCTCCAACCTTCTTGACCCCCGGCTAGCCTTGTCTCATTTTAGAATGCCACTTCCTGGCTTTGAAAATTTGTATATGCTTTTGTGCGCATGGACTATACTCTCTCTGTTTCACATTCACGTTTGTGACTTCTTTGCCTCTTCAGCTTTTACATTACTCCCCTACACCCTAACTTGTCGGTTGTTTCCCCACCATCATTGCTTCTTTATTGCGTGTGTGGCCACCTCTCCTTCCTCACTAGCCATCTCTCATCTTGGACTCCTTGTGTCCCCAAACCCCTCCACAAGCCATCTGTCATCGCATTTTTCCCTAGCCATTTATGTGTCCTTAAGAACACTGTTTCGCTCGCCATACTTTTTAGGGGACATGTTCTTGTTGCATATTATGTTATTTTTTCACCTGTCTCTCGGCCAGGGTCAAACTGGCCTGTAGGGCAATCAGGCAATGCCCAATGGGCGTGCGGTCTGACAGGTCAATGCATGGGGTGGGTTTTTAGCAGTTTGTGGGCCTAATTTATGGCTAGGTGGGCCGGTTTTACTGCTGATTTTCTTGATATTCATACAAACATATTCACACAAACATTGCCGGCAGCAGACAAATGCATGCAGTCTCCCATGCCTTGCAAAATACCCATACAACCTATATTTACAAGTTCAAAACTGACCTGATTTGCAAATGTGGGCCAATTTTTTGGTATCTGGGTCCATATGTACAAAGCCATTTAGCATTTCTTAACGAACCGAAATGCAATTTCGGGTCTCTAAGAAATGCTAAATAGGCTTTCCATATGTACAAAAGGGGAAATGTGGTCGCAAAATGCGATTTCAACCAAGTAGAAATTGCATTTCACAATTCCCAAAATAGGAAATCGCAAATAGGGATTTCCTATTTGTGATTTTCTAACACATGTGCAAGCATGTGAAATGGGCATTTAGGAAATGCTATTACCATCAGATCCAATCTGATGGTAACCATGTGCCATTTTAAAAATGCACCCAAAATGCATTTTTTGCAGTGCCATGTAGTGCGCACATGCCCCGAACTCATTGGAGCGCTTTACACGAGCACCATTACTTTTTAATGTTATTTAATCGGGGGGCTAAGGGCTATAGGTGCCAATGGTTTTAAATTTCTTAATTAGTGCTTTCCTAATAGGCAATTGCAAATTAGGAAATATGAAACCATTGGTACCTATGGCTCTCTAATTTGCGATTTCCTACTAGGAAATCGCCAATTAGGACATGCAAACCAATTTGTATCTATGGTCTTTAGGCCCTTAGGAACGAATGCTTTTGCATTTCCAAAATAGCGATTTCCTAATAGCGACTCTGACTCTGTAGGAATCACTATAAGGAAATTGCAATTTTTGTACATTCCATTTTGCATTTCCTAAATAGCAATTTCTTAGGATTCGCTATTTAGGAAATTCAAAATGAAAGTTTAGTACATATGGCCCTAGGTTCACTAATGAGGGCCCCTTGTATTTTGGTGCCCGGGTCTATTTTTTGTCCCGGTCCGACCATGATCCCGGCTGCCATTTTTAGCTGCTCTTTCAGATATGTAAAGCTCTTGATGTAACTACTTCACACCGTGGCCGTTTCACTCACACATTCATTTTTACAAACTCTTTTATTGTGCCAAATGATGAGTTAAAACTATTGTGTCTACACATAACTAGCGAATGAAGGGGTTTGTGCTTATCTTTTATTTACAATTGCAACCTTTACACTTGCACTCCCACTTAAAAGGTGTCAAATAACACTACCCACAGCTACGTAGTCCACATTGATAAATGCCACTCTGTCTGAAGCTGCAGTCTTCAGTGCTGTAAAATGCAAGTGTATTTAGGTAACACCTGCACCTATTACTCAGTTAAGTGTGAAAATTAGTTGCCAGAGTGCACTAGAACAGCAAGTTTATGAGTTCCCAAGCCAAGAACTTTGAACCCACATGCTGAACGCAAGACCTATCGGCTTTGCCAATGCTTTTTTTCTATGCACAAGGACAACCAGGCCACGAATATTAGTGTACTCTATAAATATTTAAATAGAATTAATATATAAATATGTCAGCCTTGTACAGAGCTTAACACATTGCTGGCCACGTAGTCACTAAGGCCCAATTTATATGTTGGTGGGAAGGGAAATTATTTGTGGCAGTGACTGTGTTCTCTCCCCACCAACATTGTGTCCACTCGCCTAACTTAATTGCATGTAGACCTCAAGTTAGGCCATGGCGGAGACTACTCTGTCTCCACCATGGGCAAACTTCTCTGACGGCCCTGGGGAGTAAGGGCCGTTGGAGAATTGGCTACATGTCCGCCCGCCCGCCCAATCAGGATCAGTGGACATGTAGTCATTTTTTACAGTTTTTTACCAGCAGGTAAAACCTGGTGGTAAGGAACAGTAAAAACATTATATTGCTCCCCCCGTCATCGGAGAAGACTTCCTTGGCGAGGGGAGCATTATATTTTTTCCTTACAAAAAGAAAATCCAGTTTCTGGATTTTCTTTTTGTAAAGAAAAATGAATTACTCTGTGCTATGGGGGCTTTGTCATGCTGACACAGCCACATAGCACAGAATAATATGCATTCCATATTCCATAATGGGGGTTCCTGGCAATTTTTAAAAATAAATACCTGCCTGCATGGCAGTCATTTATAAATTAGGCTGGAAGCCTCTCCACCATGGGGACAGAGTAATCTACTCTGTCCCCAAGGGGGAATGGCGGGCCATCTGCTTTAAATTAAATCAGGCCTTAAGTCTAACTGAGCACCTCCTAATGTCCGCCCACCCTTAGCCTCTCCTACTTACAACCACGTGTTACATCATATTCCATGATCCTAGATCCAAGAGTGAACCTCAGTAGGTATACGGCTGGTTAGGGACCGTGACTACAGGGCCAACCTCTCTCCACTCCCCGTGGGGCCTATAATAGTACCCCTCTTGGTACCTCTAATTAGGCAAGCATTTACTGCCTTCTGCTGCCTAATATGACAGTACATGTCTGATTGATTGTTTTAAGAAACATGTTGACGGGGGAGCATTAGAAAAGCAACCCTGCCCTGAAGAATGCCTCGGACCATGTTTGGCCAGTAAAGTAGGCAGAAACATGTTGGCACCATTAGGGTGATAGGACCATTAAATCCCAATTGCCCCTTAACAAAATATTTTTTTTAACCTTTCCCATCCCCCTCACTAAAAGAGGGAAACCTTGGGAGTGAGTGAGGAATTGTTAACTTTAGATCCCCCGACAATTTCTATACAATGAGGTCCCTGGAATAAGGTCGAGCCCACCCTGACCTTTAGGAGTAAGGGTGAACCCAATGATGAAGTATGTCACCACTAGAGTGAGTGTAACGTTCACTTACACCAGGGGGGTGCCTTTTAGGAGGCATAAAGGGATGCAACTGCAACTTCAGGGGTAACTTCCATCTCTTATGCCTTGCCTCTGTGACCCAGCTGTCACATAAGCTGTTTCCTGAGCATGTGGCTTTCATGTAAACAGTGCTATTAACAGTGGTATAAGAAGGTTACCACAGGGCCTAATGCCAAGGCCAAGGTAGTACAGGCTACTGAGGTAAGCAATCCAACCGTCTGCCCTATTTACAGTGGATGGTCAGATGGATTTTCTTACTGTCACTCATTGCCAGGAATATCCTGGGGGTAAGAGACAGTAAAAATAAAAAAAAATAACCTCCACACCATGGGGGAAAACCTCAGTGGTGTTGGGGCCATTTGATTTTATTTTTCCAAAAGCAGACTTCCACTTTGGGGAAGTATAGTGTAAGCATGAAATGTACAATCATATTCAGCATCAGGTGCCAGCTCTTGACTTTATGTTTTTCCATTGTAAATTTTTCAAGAATTGCTGTTACGTGCTGTGTGCCTTCATCAGGGCCACCTCATTTAATCAAATGGTAGACATTGATATCAGTTTCCAAACTACGTAACTGCATATGCATCAACTTGCAGGTAACATAATTGGTGATTCTATCGGCTGAAAAGTGGAGGAGAGAGGGAGGCATCCGATCCCTACGGTAGTGCCTGGCTGCATGCACCTACCTGCAGAAAGCACAGTCCCAGAGAAACACAAATATAGGTTACAAGAATACAGGTAGGACACCAGTGCCACCATAGTCCCATCAACACACTGCGAAAGGAGCCACTCTGCGCGCCGTGTAGCGAGCGGAGTTCCAAAAAACTCTGTTCCGCGTAGTGGGGCAGAGCTTTTTTCTCACTCGTGCTCGCCAACTTTAAGTTGGCGAGCGAGGAAAATCTTACTCCGGGCCACCTCCCAGCGAGGTTTCTCAACTCGGGCATTCACAGTTGGCCGCTACCGCTCGCGTTGTGAAACCTTCCATTCGCGTTGAGGAACTTGCCGCTCCACTAGAACATCTACTCGCAGAAAGAAGCAGCACCTTCTTATGCTGCGCATGGTGCCGTTTCCACTGATTTTCTAGCGCAGGACAAACACCTGGCACAAAAAATCAGCACGAACGGCACGACCTAATGCACTCTACCGCTTGCGGAAACCCGCGCAGCAGAGTTTTTTGGTCACTTCGCGGAGTTCCACGTGGCAGAACTCTGCTACTCTGCTCAGGCCTAGTCATGTTAAATGTCTGCCTCTTCATGGGAGGTGGCTATCCAGCACATTCCTTTTAATATGTGGTTGACAAGCGTGTGCATTTGTAATGGGAGTGCATGGATAGGAAAAGAGAATTTTCTCATTTGCATGGAAGAAAGCTGACATCCAAATGAGGCAGACCATCTTTTTTAATGAACACTCACTGAAATTGTGGGTGCATTCTGCATTCACAAAGGAACTACTATCATGCTCTTCTGTGATATCAAAGTGTGACTCCAGCCTGGAACACAGATTATGTAATATTGCTTGCGGTGTATATGAAATAGTGAAGTGGATTCTGAAGAGAAAACTTGAGCCATCTTACCTGGCGTGAAATTAATAGGCCATAAGACTTTCAAATAGTGCACAGGTCAATGATTCATTTATACTAAGTTGTGCACCTTCCATTCAAAGCTCCCTTTGCTACAGTGGATCCTTTCTTGAAAGTAGCAGATTGTTGACAATATTGTTGCCTCTTCTGATGGATTGATCTCTGAATTCATAAACAGCGGGGTTGTCTTCTTGAGTACGGTGTCTACAGTGTAACCTATAGAATGCATAGGTGACAAAGGCTCGGGCATCTGGAGCCTTTGGGGAGCCCACCCATTAACACATGAAATGTATTTCCCTGTTTGTTAGGTGTGTCATCAGTGCGACTAATATTAAAAACAAGAGGGGGCAAATCAGAAAGGCATTTATGAGTATATTTAGTAGTATTCCTGTTCTGCTACTTCATGTACTCATACAAGCAGTTCTCTGGATTGTGGACAGATATCGCCATCTGCTTCGGTTCTATCTCTTATGTGAGGGGTTGTCTGTCACAAGTGAGTAGAACTGTGCATACATAGATCTACATTTTCGCTGTAAATGTGGGAGTGGCTGGAAAATGTTGAGTTTCTTCTAGAAAGTGGAAGGAGGGAAGGGAAAATCAAGCAGGGGCACATGTAGGGCATGCAAATACAAAATCACACCTACATAAGAGTAAGTCAGTTGAAATTCAGTAAATTAGCCACACATCTACTCAAGTACTACTATAACCCAAACAGGTTCAAAGCATTGGAGTAACAACACATAGCACTCTAAGGTACCGCAACAAAATCACACTTAAGCCAGTAGAGGATGGTAATAACATTATCAGCCAGCCGAAAGGAAAATAAATGTGAACAACTATTAAGACTGTAAATACTGGCATCCACATACACTTGATGTACATACCAACAGAAATTCCAAATTATTTGCAAAATACAATTTCTGGAAAACAGGCACAGGGGATGTCTCAAATGGCACATAACTCACAAACTACTTACATAGCAGCACACATCGCTATATCCATTCTTCCAAAAAATCAAAATACACACAAATTAGCACATCAATGAAAAAGATATACAGAAAATGATCAGGCATGACAAAGATAATACTGCAAACAAACAAGAGCCAGTTCCCATTGATGTTTAACATTTCCACCACCACACCACAGCATTAACCAATCACACACAGGATGGCCACATAAGAAGACAATCTGCAGGCAAATCATTTTTGCACCAAGTCAGTGAATTTGTTTGTTTTACTGTTACTCATTTTGAGGAATAATTACAATAGGAGGAGAGAGGAGATATACAGGCAGAAGAGTTGTCTATTTAGTATTTCCAGGGAAGCAGTTCTTGCATGATACTGACTCTCCAGATGCGATCGAAGACAAGGTTCCAGAGTTTATGAGGTGCACAAATACCCTGAGGCGTCAAGGAGCTAGAGACCTAAAACAACTCTTCCCAGGAACAGAGGGCCTGATTCACAGAACTAACTTACGTCAAAATCCTAAACTTACAACAATTCTGGTATTCACAGAATGAACTTACACATTTGGGTATTCACAGATTGAACTTACACATATGGGTATTCACAGAATGAACTTACACATATGGGTATTCACAAAATGAACTTACACATATGGGTATTCACAGAATGAACTTACACATCCTAACTTTATGTCCGCACTCGGGCCGGAATTTCCGGCCCAGTGGCGGAGATTCCGGCACAATGGCGGAATCTCCGCCTCCGGCCCGGAATCTCCGCCTAAGGGCCGGAAACTCCGCCTCCGGCCCGGAAAGCCAGCAATTTCTCCCTTTTGAGCATTTCAAGTGCCTACCATCCCCCACCATGCTCCAGCTGAAGTCAATTAAGACCAACTGCAAAACCAGTACCACATAAAAGCAGCACACATTCAGGGCCCAGCTTTGGCCACAGAGAGTTCCTGTTTGCTTTGCTGTTCATCGCCACTGCAAAATGTACATTCTGAGGAGGAAGAAGAACTTCACAACTGAGGAGACCACCATGATTGTGGAGTTCGTTGTGAGGCACCACAAACGCCTATATGGTCTCCCATCTTACTGCACCAGTGGCACACAGAAAGCAGCTCTCTGGCAGCAGTTAGCCACTGCTGACACAGCATTGGGGGAGGATGTGCGCACAGTCCGTGAAATAAAGAGGAAGTGGCACGATGAAAAGATGAGTGCAAAGGAGAAGTACTCCAGGATCCAGCTGAACAGAGTTCTCCCTGCCTCACACTCTCGATCCCGCCTCCGTCTCACCCCACAAGAGGAGGATATCCTCCTACAATCCACCCCCACATGCTCCATGGGCTGCCTGTGAGTGATGTCCGCAACGTGGCACCAGGTAAGTGGGATGACAAGAACAAGTATACAAAATGTATGTCTGTGTCGCACTGCCATTGTGAGTAAGGAAGTTGTCCAAATTCCATATACAAATATAGTCAGTCAGAGGCTCATGTGTTTCTCTCTGTATGTTGCATCACAGGTCCCAGAATCCTTTGTATTAGAAATGGCAAATACCTTTCACACTATGAAATACAAAGGCCCAGGCCTGAAGCCGTATATACCGAACAGTGCTAAGTAGCAATTGTCAAAGTGCCCCTTCCACTAATCCAGACACGGCTGGGTCAGTCAAGAACGTAAGGGGATGGGGGTGCAGTGCAGAGGCAAATCAACACACAACAGAATGGAGAAAATAAGTCCAAATAAACATAAAAACAACTCACCCTGGCCCTTCCAAAATCACAAAACAGAAGGTGAGAGAATCCTTATTTAAAAATGTCAGTCCCAGAATCCATTGTTTAATTCCCACCCTGCCATGCCATTACATCACCAACACCCCACCGCTCCTACCTGCACCGGCCGTGGCAGTACTTCACAATACTGTTAGCATGCAGAAGATACGAGGAAATGTCTGACAAGTGCAACATGTACATTTTCCATGTGTTGATGTGTATCTCTTCTCACCCATTTACACATTCAGCCAGAGTACAGACAGCCACAGTAGCAGAGGTCCCAGCATCTTCTGGGAGGAGACCTCATCCAGAGCAACGCAGACCACCCTCACTAACTGGTAAGTCAAACGTGGCAGGAGATGGTCAAAATGCATACATAGGCAGCAGAGAACAGAGGGCGAAACATAGTGTCTGCATCTCAAAGGCAACTGGAGAGGAAAAACTAGCCTTTCTGGAGGAACAAGGAGGGAGTGAGATACATACCCCCTGCCCCAGTGCATTGCCCACCGTGGTTTTGGCTGCATTGGCAGAAAAAGGGCCAGTGGAAGGCCCCAGTACAAGCCCTGACATTATGAACAAAGGGCATTGGGCCCCCTAGAAAGGGCAGTTGGCCTGGGTTCAGCTTTATGGTGGTGATAGGGCGCAAGGCCCTAAGGAGATGTATGCACCTGGGGAGTGTCACTAAGGTGCCCTCCTAATTGTGAGTTATTGCATAATATGTTTATGCTTATGATGCCTATTGCATAGTGTGTCTATGCCTACAGAGGTTGCGTAATGTGATTATGCATATGAGTTTGATGCCTAATGTGATGCAGACATAATGCGTTTATGTTGCTAGAGATATTGCCAAGTACAGTATTTTACCAGTAGTCACTGGTTGTGTTTTATGTGTGCTACTAGTGCTTTCTAAAGGTTCTGACAGTGGCCCAATTGGCCCTGTCCTGTATATAATCCCCTGTAAATATTGCCTAGTGCCAGTTGGCACAGTGTATATGTGTGATGATGATTCTAATGTGTTTTGGATAATACAAAGGCTATTTTCATATAACCTTGTGTGGAGTTTCTTTTGTGGTGTGCCTAGTGTGTTGCTGCTGTATGTGTGTGTTGCGCAAACAATTTACACATTGCCTCTGGGATAAGCCTGACTGCTCGTGCCAAGCTACCAAGGGGGTCAGCAGGGGTTATCTTCAGTGTGTAACTCCCTTGCCCAGACTAGAGTGGTGGTTTCTGCCTGGCTTAGGCGCAAGCTCTAGCCAAACAGAAATCCCATTTCTAACATTAGTTGTGAGCGGTGAGGATAGGACTTGCGTTTACGCAGTACCACAGCGACAACTGGTTGCACTACAAACTCTGCATGTAGAGAAATCACATGTTTAGGGATTATTTTTCCTGAGTTTTATTTCTTCTTAAAAGTGTCATTTTTGAATTGTGTATTCCTGCTTCAGCTCAGACGCCTAGGTCTCTTGTGTTGCACTGTGGTTGTGTATTCTGCCAAGATGGGAGTAATCTATAATGAGGATGACCTTTGGGAGTACACCCGGGAGGAGTTAGAGGAATTCTACAGAGAGAGGGGGATACCAATAGTGGGTAACATCCTCAGAAAGCTTTTCCTTTATGAAGCACTCCTTAGGGAAGAACCCTTAGCGTGTGGCGGGGACCTGTCTGATTATCCCTCTGCATACCAAAGTGGTGGTTTTGAGATAGGGCCTGAAGAGTCTGAAGAGGAGGAAGAAAATGACAGGGCAGGGACGCCAGTAGAGAGTGAGGACCCCATAGATAGGGAGTCCCTTGCTGGGTCCGGTGCCAGGGGAGTGCCACATCCCTTTCTCTGTCCCCAGAGGAGTGGGTGGATAGGAGGGAAGAAGGGGAGCATCAGCTGGCTTTAGAGAAGCTCCAGAAGGAGAGCCATGAGAACATGGAGGCTCAGAAATTGGAGTTGGAGAATAGGAAGTTAGCCTTAGAGGAGGAAAAGGCCTTGTTGGCCCAGGAGTTGAGTCTCAAGGCGTTGGGCCTTGAAGAGAAAAAGCTAGAGACTGAGAGGGTCTTAGCGCAGGAGAGGATGGCGGAGGCAGAGAGGGCCTTCGTCAGGGAGAAACTAGCTCTGGAGGGTAGATTATCCCCTGAGTACAGTTTTAGTTGTCTGGATTCACCAGTGAGGGTGGGGTCCAGTGGTGGCAGCAATATGGAGTCCAGTGCAGGAAGTCCCACTCCCAGATCCCAGAGTATGGTGCCTAGTTCCCAGGAAGAGGGGTACAGGTTGAGGTTCAGGGGCAGTAGAAAACTGTCTCACCAGTCTTGGGGGGAGTTTGTGGCTGTGTGTTGTGATGCACTGGAGCATTGGGTGATGGGTAGCACGGCAAATGATTGTGAAGGGCTGTTCAATCTGGTTGTCAGAGAGCACATGTTCAGTAATTGTTTTCTGGAGTTGAGCCAACCCCTGTTGGAGTGTGAGTTCTCTGATCCCAGGGAGCTTGCACAGGAGGCAGACCTCTGGGTGGTAACTAGAGGTTCTGAAGAGGCATTGGGGAGTGACCCTAAGAGGAGTGGCTCAGGTATCTTCCAGCCCAGTGTGGCGGAAGAGGTTCAGAGTAGCCCAGCTAGGTCCCGTTGTAGTGGGAGGGTTGTAGGGCCTCACGTCCTGTCTTCGAGGAGAGGGAGTGAGACTGGGATGCGTCCCGATAGTGCCCAACCTCAGTCTCAGGGCCTGGATGGTTCCTTAAGGGAACACCAGGTAGGGAGCCTAAGCTGTACTAGTAGTCCATTTGAGGGGGATCTCCTAGTGTCAGGAGAACGTGGAGTGTCTGTAAGCAGGCCTCCATCAGTTCTGGTGTCTGGCAGTGCCACTCCTAAGTGGAGGGTGCAGAAGTCCAGATTGAGGGGTGAGAGGGGAGAGAGTCCCCAGTGGAAGAACCAGTGGGTCAGGGGCCAGCCAGGAGGGATGAGTCTCCTAGGAGTGACCATGGTGGTCTGCATCTCAAAGGCAACTGGAGAGGTAAAACTAGCCTTACAACTATAGGAATCCTCAAAGGACATTTACCTTCAGCAAAATAGATCTGGGAATAGCAAAATAAAAATTATAACATATCTAGGCTCTTTATGTCATTGTGTGTTATGAACATTACATGTATTCCACCAACTGCTCCAGGACTGGGAACTCGATTGTGGAATTGAGTGCCAGACCAACTCTGAATGTATCCACCTCTAAATTGCAAAAATATCAGTAGACTAAATTTAAAAAATCCAATGAGAACAAATATGACAATGATGAACAAGAAGTGAGATTCATAAACCAGTAGTAGAGTATGCGTCCTCTGTCCAACTTACAAAGTTCCTTTTCCATACATGAATCTGTCAAGTCCAACCAGCTGGTCATAGATGTCATAATTGTAGGGTATGTCTTCTGGTCCATTAACAAAACATGATTGTGGACCTTAGGCCAGGAACTGTTGTTGTGTCAATTTGATAGACGTTGCTACTAGGCAGTGGGGCCATAATAAGTTGAATATGGGATCACTCATTATAATTTGTGGTAGACACGTCTGCAACGGTAGTGCCCACACTGCTTGTGCTCATCCTTTGTGCCTCAAATTGAGTGCTTCACATGTGGCAGCCGGTATGTAAAGTTGCAAACACACTTAGCATTGTAGGTCCAATGATGTCCTCCCAGAGTCCAAGACACACATTGACTTCTGCTACAAGGTTGCCTGTGACATCTGGTCGGGGACCACACACTAGGCAGGTGCGGGGCCATGGTAAGGAAACTCAGGAACAATGAACCTGAATGCCCATGCCCATGAATGTGCCTCTAATATCTGCTGTATGTTGTATGTGTATCACATAACTGTTTTCCTGCATCACAATATGCCTCCATATGGCATTGAAACATATACCAGGTCACACCATGGTGGCTAGTGAAAGGATGTCACAAAACATATGACAAGTGAGTGTAGAATGGACATAAAAATAGTATATAGTGTCACATGAAGTGTACTAGACACAACTGGATTGTAAATCAATGATATGATAACTCCGTAGCAGAATTCCAAAGGACAAAAACATTTTGAAATTGGTGTGGATGATGCTTGCAATGATGCCAGTTCTGTACATTTGTGATGGATGTATGGGCTGCCAAGGTAAATCATCAGGAAGTCACAGTCCAAGATCTCGTGGCTGAAAGGCCAAAACCAAATCCAGTGTAGGCGTCAACCATGAAAGATTCACAACTTAACCACAATGTGTTATCCTAATCAATTGTTGCACTCTGCTTGCCTCGTCTTCTACTGTGTCCACCTATATAATTGAGTGTATGGTATGTGAGGTAAGGATGTCTGCTGTACAAAACATCATCCGTTGTCAGCTTAGTTCAACCATGATGTAGGAAATGGATAATGGGAACAGATGACACTCAAATGCTGGACATAACAAATGTGTGATCTCTCAAGCCAAAATGAGCTTTGTGAATCCATTGGTAGGGAAGCACAAATGACACACAAAATGTACGTGATTATTGCACATCTCACATATGAACTCTGCTATGCAATGTTTGAACTGATGTGCAAATGTGAAACTGCTCAGCCTGTGGATGTACACTCCTTTCAACTTGTCAACACACAACATCATACTCATGAGACATATTAGTCTTAACGGTGAAGGTGTAAGCATTGCAATATGCTGGCGTCCAGATCATTTTTCCCCTCCCTTCCTATATCAGTAACCCTCTCATTTACGTTTGTCTGTTGATGTGTCATCTCATTGATGTCAGTGCTGTGTGCATGTAACAGCTGGCAACTGCTGCATGTCAGCAGGGGCACACATGTAAAGTCCATGAGGTAAACATGCTGCACATTGTCCAGGAATATCCTATCAGTGGTCATTGACAATGACATATACATGTTAGCTCATAGCTATTATATGGTGTACTGAAATATGGATATGTATGTCTCAACACAGCTTTGGAGAGAATGACGCCAGTGCAGCGTACAACATCATCCCGGGGAATGCATGACATCCTGGCTGCAGCAGTGAAACCCGCTCGCACATGTACATCAGGTAAATGTGGTATGAAGTGTTACCCTATGTAAACCATGACAAAGATGAAAATCCCCTTCTGCAGATAACCTGCAGTTGTTGTTAACAAAGTTCCATCCATATCATAAGTGTCACATGTGCCTCTTTGTAAATTGGTAATGCAGATGATTGACATTGGTGTCACTTCCCACTACAGCTGCTGGATCGGGGACCACTTTGTCAACAAAACCTACAACAGGGGGAGCAGAAAAGGACACAAAGTTGTGGATGGAGCTGGTAAGTGTGCTTTTGAGTGTACATCTACGTTTCACACCTCAGTGCCATTGTGTGAGCTGTCACTTGTAGGGGTACCAAAACCAGGTCACATGTGCATCATCTGTCGATGCAAAGTACAGTAGAACCAACCCTTGTGTTTCACGATATCTCATACTCGGTCAATTACTTATCCTGTTGCTACCTCTGTGTTCCAGGTGATGATGACGATGAGGAGGAAGGACCTTCCACCAGTGTTGGGCGACGGGCAATTAGAGGTGAGAATCCACTGCTCCTCCAGGCAGTGATGTCAGCTGCAAGTCATGTGCAGGAGGAGGAGGAGGAGGAGGAGGAGGAACTACCTGAGGAGGATGAAGTATCAGATGATAGTGAGTGTCTGCGCATCCACTCAGGGGATGGAGAATCTGATGCCATGGACAGTAATTTGCACCGATCGCCCACATTTAGCAAGGTCTCCCACCCTCCCCCCAGCAAAGTGTGTCAGCCTCGTGCAATGAAAAAGGTTGCCTGTCCCCAGCATAGAGATAACCAGCCACAGTTCAGCCCCACCCCAACACAGACCTCACTCCCTCACAGCCCTCACATCCGGGACAGACATGGTGGTTACCCTACACACTCCTCCCCAGACAGTGTATCCCAGGCATTATCTTCGCCATCTGCGGGAAATACCAACCCTGCTGTGGTGCAGGCATCCCCTGGGCACCATTCACCTGTCCACAGGCTTCCACATGCCAACATCCCTCCTGCTCTTGGACCTGGTGGACTCATCCATGGCCGGGCCCTGCATGGAGGGCCTGCACATGTCCGTGGTGGCCAGTGGCAGCAGGACTTCTTCCAACAGCAGGCAGATGTGAGGCAGGACATACGTGCCATAGGGGCCACCCTGTCAGACATGTCTGAGGCCCTGCGCCAATTCCCTCAGGTGGTGGACCGACAGACCCATGTTTTGGATAGGTTGGATAGAACCTTGCAAGACATGTCCAAGAATATCAGAGACATGATATCTTTCCAAAGGGAAGAGAGTTTAAGACACCATTCCTTGGCCATGAAGATGATGGACGGCATGATGACAGTGTTCCAAAGTCTACCTTCACGGGCAACGCAGGGAGGGGAGCCATCACATATGCCTACAGCACATCACACCCACACACCTGTACCACAAACTGCACAGGACCACAGCATGGGTACACATCCACCACCGCCCCCATCCAGCCCCTCCCCCACATGCACATCCACCACCACCCCTGAACAGGCACTACCACCACCTGCACAACAACACCCTGTCCATGCACATACACCAAGTGTACAGACACAATCTGCCCCTGCACATGGACTTCACCCTGTACAGGCACATGCCGGAGACCAACCTGCACCTCGGCGTCAACCCAGACTTAATCCCTCACAGCGATCATCACCCTGGAAATTGCGAAGTCAAAAGCACAATCCCCAGTGACCACATCCCAGGAACTTGTTGTCCAGTGTGAATATGTTTAAATAAAAAAATATCAGATCCCAAGTAAAATCTCTGTTGTGTATCATGTCCTGATAGACTAATGTTCACCAAGTGAGTTGGCATAGAGATGAGAGGATGTATGTGTGTGTGTGTGACACATCTGCAAGTTGAACCCCATCATTGCAGCAAGCCCTCATGTGCAGAGCAGATGAGTACCCAAATACCTTGGCATTTTTTGTACAAGACATTCACAATGAAGCAAAACAAGATAGACAATGTATGAATAAAAATAAGTGTTTAAAGAACAAATATGTAAGGATAGAAATAAAACAACAGTCCGTCTGGAAGGGAGAAAGGAAAACAAATGATGTCCTTACTGCAGAAGGAGAAGGGAACTTGGATTAGGATGGAGCAACATAAATATAACACATCAGGGAGCGTCAGGAAAACCAGTCTATTTACAAGGGGAAAAGTAAATCATTGTCCAAAAACAGAGTGTCTGTCAAACTGTTCAATTGTCCTTCTGGTCATCCTCTAGGACCACAATGTCCAGATCCTGTGAATCACATGCCTGCTCCTGGCTGGCCGGTGCATGGACAGGCACCACACGGGGTCGGGATACATGAGGAGATGGGGGGGAAAGAGTGTGGGGCAACGGACAGGGGGAGACATTGACGGTGGTGTGGGAGGAGAGTTGGGACACAACAGAAGACATGACTGCACTCAGGGAAGTGAAACCGGCAGTGAGGGTGGCCAGAGCGCGTAAAATTTCCTCTCGCATCATGCGCACCTCTAGACACAGTTGCAGCAAGATGTGAGAGGACATGTCTGGCTGTCCCTCACATGCCCATATCAAGTCCTCTGGTACAGCCGCAGACGGAACAACAGATGGAGGGTTTTGGGTCGCACGTGGGGGGTGTGGTGCCTCAGGTTCGGAGTCAATGTGGGTGTCGACCTGGCAGCTATGATGAGGGGGACAGATTGCAGAGGATGCAGCTGGAGGCCCCCATCGAATGGGGGCCTCAGGAGTTAGGGAGGGGCTGAAGGCAGGACCAGGTTGCATAGTGGCCTGCCCTGTGGACACCTCGGAATAAATATGTTCTGCATGGTCCGTGGGTGAGTGGCTCTCCACCCCAGCCTGGCCAGAGGTGTCCAGTTCATCACCCCCCTTCACTGTCCTCAGCCTCCACCCGGTCTGTGGCACCAGAGTTGTCCTCATGGTCAGTCCGGGTGGGCGCAATCCCCATGCCTGCTGATGTTGAGGGTCCCACCTCATCGTCCTCTTCCTCAGTACTGGAAAGAGGTCGTAGCCGCCGGCGCACCACAGATGTCGTGCTCCGAACCCGGTCCTCTTGGCCAGCTGAGTCCACTGAAATGTGAGACAAATCATTATGTAGTTGGTGTACACATCAGGTTAAGACACATATCAAGCGTAACGACCGCTGTGGCACTAAGAAACCTCAAGATTAATATCTCTGGTCCAAATCTTCTCCCCTTAAGCAAAGTGAATCAGGCAAAACTTATACCATCAATCAGTTATGTAAGCGAAGCTATGCGAGGGAGAGAAACTGAAAATCTGGATCGTACAATAACAAGAGCAATTCAAATGCAATTTTGGCCTACCAGGATACACATCCCCCACACAATGAAGTCTGGAGCTCGGGATACAAAGCCAAGAGCTTGCCAGCAAAGGGCCGTTCATCAAAAGTTGGATCAAATTCAAAAGGGGTCCACCTGACACACTAAACATGCATCTGTATGAAGAACTGAACAGTAAGGTGGCATGTCCAGCCCAACGCTACTTGGACAACTCACTTAATCAACTGGGACTGCAGGAACTTTGGTAGCTACCAGCGACCATCCTCAGCTTAAAAAAATAGTAAATGATGTGATCACAAAAGAATCACTCATACAGGACAAAGCTGCCCTGACAGAGCGCGCTCATGGCTGGGTCACCTTGCAGACTTACAGCAAGGCAGCACCGCAAGCCTATCTTCTTACCAGCTTTTCCAGTGCAACAAAAGAGAAATTCCTGAGATTCCGCCTAGTCATACTACCATCTGCATATCACATGCCGCCCTGGCTACGCCCACAGATGCCAGCAATCTGCAGACTCTGCGGGGAGGGGAAGGAGGATATAGTGCACCTGCTGACTATTTGCAAGGCCCTAAAAGGGGAATGACGGATCTTGCTAAGACCCCTCTTCAATACGACATCCATTAGAACTTGCAGACAAGCAGTGTTAGCATCCTTTTCTGGCGAGGATGTTCAACTAACCTGCCTGCTGGTAAAATACCTATCCGATGCAGTAACTACCATAAAAAGGCAGGCCATCCAGTTAGCAGACTGCACTACAGCTGAACGGACTATGGTTCTTTGAAGGAATTCTTATTAGTCACTGCCTGTGCTGCTGCCCTATACGGGAATTTTAGCATGTCAAGATTGGTACTTCACGCATCTTAAAGAACTGAGCAGGCGCAGCAAATGGGAACCTTGATTAATGTCAAAGACTGGCACACCATGCACTTTCAGGGTTTTGCACCAGGCAGAAAGCCCTCTTCAACTCCCTTTTATGATGCTCAAATCACCCTCCTCCAACACCCAAAGTTCCATTATCCTACTGTAAGTCCTTGTATATATCATAGCATTTATTATCCAACAATCTCCAATTAACGCACTGTTTCCTACCCTACTGTGAGATATCTGGAAAACAGTATTCTCAGCACTCATCCAGCACTCAGCACTTTACTCTGCTGCTAGTTAGGCTGAAAACTGACGTCCCTCAACAACACATTGCAGATGCCTAGCACTTTCCACTTTCTATCTGCACGAAGCAACTTATCCATCTCCGCCCCTCCACTCTAACTCGCTGACTGGCACTAGACCAACGTAGCCAGGCAACCTACGCTGCCTTTTAAAGCATGCACTGCTCCCTTGTCTCTCTCCATAGCAAGTTCACAGCCATAGCCGCCCAGCTCTCAGCTCCCCCAAGCACCCCATGGCCCTACGCGTACATCGCTTTACTACACAGTAAAACCTCAGCAAGCAAGTGACCAGTATTCCTTTTTTGCCGTTAGACAAGTAGAACACTATTGACTTTAACAAGAATCAAGCAGAGGCAACAACTGCTGCCTTGCACTCTGCACTTCACTTTATAATTTTCTTTTTCAGCTGTTTTACATCACTTGTGGGCCACATATTATTGACATTTTATGTTGTTTTAATACTGATCTGTTTTAAGTCATAGAAAATGCCAAATAATGTAATGCATGATTGTAAAGGTGTTAATTAACTGTACAATAAAATCAACTTCAACTTCAAACACATATCAAGATGAGCCAAGGTCAGACTTTGCTCTCCTCTGATCACACTATCGAGTTGTGTGTGTTTACAAACTTAAATTACGTGCATGTTCACTGTCATCTCCTGATTTGAGTCTGACATGGACACCTCACAAGATCATTGGTAGTTAGCACGTCTGTACTGCCAACCCTGAGTTATGGCATTGTTGTGACCTGTGTGTCCTGTCACTGCGACATGTGCAGGTTCTACAACACTGTCCATTAAAGGAGCTCTGAGAGAGTCCAGATGAAATTGGAAAAAGCCTGTGATATGGAGTGTCTGCACTTTCACGTCTGGACATATGTTATCTGCTGTGTAGTATTGGATGGGACAACACTAAGGCCGATTGGGGGTAACACATCCATTTAGGGTCTGGGCAAATATGTTTGTTAAGTTGTGAGTCTGAGCTTTTGATATCCTCTCTCACAAGCTGACAATCCACTGCCACATATTGCCTTTGGAGGTTGAGCAGGTAGTGCTGTGCACTGATGAACAGTAGTGGCTCGTTGTTACAGCGACCTGTACATGGGAAATGGCATTCAAGCTCCTGGGGGTACGACGTGTGTCTGTGGACACACTTGTCTAGATTTGCAACACTTATGAGTGTGGCAAGGCTCTCAAAGTCTGTCTTGACTCAATGGCACATGATGATCTGTTTCTATCAGAACCCAAACTCAGCAAAAGCAATGTAAGTCACAGCATACAATTCCCATTGGCCTCACAAACACACACTGGACAGTGTCTGTACCATACATCATCCAATGCACACATCAGTCATGATTCTCTTGTTTCACAGTTAGTGGTGCTGGCAGTGGAACTTTCATCAGTAATGCAAATGTGTGTCTCAAATCCCCAATTGTCATGATGACACCACAAGTCCCAGGATGCACTCAGCCAAGTCCAGAAAATGGGCTACATTGAGTTTTTTGCTGCATGATGAGTGCTGGATACACACAGATTAGGAGACTGGAGGCATGGGACTCAGAATGGTACAGCTCTGTCTGCACTTGCATCATACTTCCAGACACATTTAGCCTATAATGCACTTACCATGTCTCTGCTGCTCTTGCTCCTCCAGCTGAGCATGGAGGGTCGGAAGAGCTGCACGCAGGACCCTCCTGTACAGTGGCGAGAGGCGAGGACGATGCACATGGTGCTGGGAAGACTGGCCCAGTAGCTCTTCAGCCTTGATCCGGGCCCAGCGTTTCAGGTCCTCCCAGCGCTTGCGGCATGCCCTCGCGTTCCTGGTGTGCACAC
Source organism: Calotriton arnoldi (assembly GCA_963921515.1). Lineage (NCBI taxonomy): Eukaryota > Metazoa > Chordata > Amphibia > Caudata > Salamandridae > Calotriton > Calotriton arnoldi. The sequence goes on along the minus strand of CAWUFW010007894.1, from coordinate 126,957 downwards.
CCACTGTACTGCAGCGCTCACCAATTCTGGTCCGCGCTGCATTGCTCAGCTGTTCCTCTGGCCCCCCATATAGCTGAGGATATTTCTCTATCACCCCCTCAGATAGCATGTCCAATTCCCTTTCACTGAAAGGGGGTGCTTTCTCTTCATAACCCTCAGCCATTTTGGGGGAAATGAGGTTGATGAGAGCAGCAGGATGTCACAGGATCTTATCGGTGAGAGAGGATGACTCAGAATGAACACTAAATGTCTGTCATCAACTTCCTGTGATGTATTTCCTGTCCCCCACTTCCTGTATGTGATTTCCTATATGAAAATTAGGCTTCTGGTTAAATTTCGGAGTTTACGGCCCGAAAACGTACTTTCCGCATGCGCAGAGTATGCAACGCAATCGCAGAGTACTCTGCGCATGCGCAAAGTACGCTACGCTATCGCAGATTACGCTGCGCATGCGGAAATTGCGTTTTCGGGCCGTAAACTCCGAAAACTACCCAGAACCCAAATTTTCATTTAGGAAATCACATACAGGAAGTGGGAGACAGGAAATACATCACAGGAAGTAGTTGTCAGCCATTTTGTGTTCATTCTGAGTCATCCACAACCACAGAACAAATCCACTGCCATCCTATTATTCTGTCGCAGATAAAAATTTGATTACTGTGTAAGATTAATTCTTACACATGAAACAAAAGGGAGAACAGACCATGTAATGAGATTTGGGCTGGGACAAGGGGGGAGGGGGCTGGCACAACATCACACCCCAGTTTACTTCTCAAATGCTTTGCATTATGGTACATGTAGTCCATATTTAGTGATCAACACAAGAGTTGTCTGTTGTGTTACAGTGTATTAGGGGGTAGCAGTGCTGTACTACCCAGACACATAGTGGCATATTCAGCTACAACATCATCACTCACGTTGTGGGACCAACATAATTGGTGTATGCTAATCATTTGGGGGACAACTATCAAAAATCCTATAGTCATGCACTTTTTACATACAGACTCCCATTGTCAAAAGGTACAGGAGGGTCTCTCAGAACATGTACATCTCATCCTCAGAGTCAATAGACTCCTTGTGAAATCCACTACACTGATTGCTGACATTGGCACATGACCTGAAGCACGGTCAATCTTTTGACTCATGTCAACAGTTGTGGCTGACATACAGTTAGTGTGGTTTGCAAAGTTGTCTCAGGATGGATTTTTTGGACAGAGTGGTAAATATCAATTTTTCATCATTGACAACAGACAGCAAACCACATTTTGTCCATGACACATCAGGTTGCTCACGTGAAAAACGTGGCAACCAGCTGATCACAGACTTGCATACCCTGACCTCGGTTATGTGCAATGGCCCGGTTGCCCGGATTCAGAGCTAGCCGAGGTTCAAGAGGTATCTGTAAGCCATGTGTTACAGCAATATTGTGCAAGACACAACAGGCCATAATGATCTTGCACACAACTTCAGGGGAGTACGTCAGCACACCCCTGTACGGCTGAGACATCTGAAACGCGACTTCAACAGACCAAAAGTGCGCTCTATGATGGCTCGAGTTCGTATGTGTGCCCGATTGTACCTACGCTGAGGTACAGTGGTTGGATGTCTGTACGGTGTGAGGAGTTGAGGGGAGAGTGCATAGCCAGCATCGCCTAAGGAGGGAAGATAGGGCAATAGGTTACATTTCCAAATGAAATTTGAACAGAACATGATCTTTACTTAGTACATGCAGTGTCTGTTGTGACCGTGTATGTGGCTTGGTGATTCTTATTGTAGAATGGTTGTTGATATAAGGTGGCATTCATTCATTACTGGGCCTCTTGACAGGCCCCTTGTGCCACCAGTGCGTCACTTTTCATATGTGATACAGTGACGTACTGGCAGCGCAAGGGTATTGTAACTGAGCCCTTTCATAAGCACCATCACTCTTTTTTAGTACTTGGTACTTACCCAGTAACCACATGTTGCCATATTCTCCCACAGCCAACCACCGGGCAAGAGGTGACATACGGAATACGAAGCTGTCATGGGTACTGCCTGGAAACGCTGGATGCACATCTGAGAATCTCCCACTGGCATCACAGACAGCCTGCACATTGATGGAATACCATCGGTGTCTGTTGCAGTATATGTGTGCAATGTGCCGGGGTGGCTGAAGGGCCACATGGGTACAGTCAATTGCACCCAGCACACGTGGGAAGCCGGAGATGCCAAAAAATTCCCTAGCTGCCCTTTGTCTGCTGGCCAGTGTATGGGGCATTCGTATGTGAAGGTGGGCTCTAGAATTGATGCAGCGCAGTACCTGATGCAGGCACCGGGACTGGCTAGCCTGGGAGATGCCCACAACATCACTGGTGACCCTTTGGAATGACCCCGTAGCGAAAAAATGGAGGGCAGAAAGGACCTTCAGATAGGCTGGGATGGCATGGGAGCAGCATGTAGGCGAGTCAAGTTCCTCCTCCCAATCACATACCATCTCCAAGATGACTTCTGGAGGGAAGCGGTATCTGGCCCTTACTTCTTGAGTGGACATCCCAAATATGTTGATCCTCTGTCTGAAAATCCTCTCTCTCCTCCTCCTCCTCAAGACTTCTTGCTGCATGGCAAGGGGCAGAGCAACAAATACATTCAGCGACATGTTGAAAGTGTTTCTGTGTGTCTGCTCTGCTTTCATATGTGCAGCAGGGCTGGGATTGGCTACAGTGTGTCAGATGATTCATCATGGGGGATGGTAGGCAGTTGGACAGGTGTATGGCATTGAGGTAATGCTCAAACGGCCAATATGCAGATATTCCGGCCCGGGTGCGGAGATTCCGGGCCGGAGGCGGAGATTCCGGGCCGGAGGCAGAGATTCCGCCATTGTGCCGGAATCTCCGCCACTGGGCCGGAAATTCCGGCCCGAGTGCGGACATAAAGTTAGGATGTGTAAGTTCATTCTGTGAATACCCATATGTGTAAGTTCATTCTGTGAATACCCATATGTGTAAATTCATTCTGTGAATACCCATATGTGTAAGTTCAATCTGTGAATACCCAAATGTGTAAGTTCATTCTGTGAATACCAGAATTGTTGTAAGTTTAGGATTTTGACGTAAGTTAGTTCTGTGAATCAGGCCCAGAGAACACACTGAAATAGAAATACTACCAGAAAATACTAGTGAGAAAAGAGCCAAGGTTTAAGGCTCTTTCTAAATAGTAAATGGTTATCCAGATCTGATATGTGGCAAGGAAGGGAGTTCCAAAGTTGAGCCATCCAAATGGCAAAAGACCTACCTCCCCATCTATCGTTTCAAAATCTAGGAATGGTCAGCTGTTTCCTATAAGCAAAGTGTAACGGTGTGGTTGGATGGTACCACTCAAATTTAGACTGAAAAAGGTGAAGTCCCTATCCATGCAGAGCAAGAAGCGCGATGCAAAGGGCTTTGAATTAGATTTTTTGCGTAATATGGTGCCAATGTAATGTTTTAAGCTCCTCAGATACTGATGTAAATTTAGGTATGTCCACAATAAGACAGGCAGCATAATTATGAACAGTTTGCAAGTTTTCTAAGAACTCCGCTTGATGTTAAGGAACAAAGTATTGCAGTAGTCCAGCCTAGTGGAGATAAAGCAACAATAACAGTTTTCCGCACTGACTCCGGAATAAAAGGAAAGATTTTCTTAAGGGATCAAATAATGTTAACACAGGAGGAAACTGAGTGGATGACATGAGAGTCAAAAGGAAGGTGCTTCTCAAACATCACTCCCAAATTCTTGGCTACCTTCGTAGGGGCCGGAGGCAACCCTAAGGCAGATGTCCACCAGTTGTGCAACCCGATTGAAGAATGGCAACCAAAGAAGAGAATGTAGGTTATATCAGTGTTAAGTTTTGATAAGTTCTCCTTCATCCACTCACTGATTGCCATCATGCAGTTGTTAAACTTTGAGCCACAGAGATAGTATCATCATTGACCGTAAAAATAATATGGGTATTATCAGCATAGGATAATAGCGCCTTGAGTCCCAATCGGGTGAGTAGCTGCTCTTAACAAACCCATGATTGATGGATTGATTGATAATACCTTAAAACCGAAAGATCGAATCAGCTTGGCCAAATTAGTGACATACAGATTAAATAAAGTGGGGCTAAGTGAAGAACCCTGAGGCACCCTGCAGGGTAGTAAAAAAGGCCTTGAAGTGAACTATCTGCATTTACCATCTGAGTTCTATTAGAAAGGAAAGAGCTAATTAGATTTCTGAATGAGACACGATCTGAGACGTGAGGGGGACACAGTATCAAAAGCTGCAAACAAGTCTAACATAATAAGCACAGTGGCATTTCCGGTGTCCACAATATTTCTGATGTTATCAACCACTGCCACTAATGCAGATTCGGTACAGTGCCCTCTCTTAAATCTCATTGGGGACTGTGTTAAGAGATCATATCGGTCCACAATGACCATAAGTTCCTGATTCAGGTGTTTTTCGAAAACATTAGCTGAAAAAGTCAAAAGCAAAACAAGACGATAGTTCTTTAGATCTTTCATATCCAGATTGGGCTTTTCCAGCAGAAGAATTAGTTTTGCCTCCTTCTATGCTTTTGGGAATCAACCAGAAGTAATTATAACATTAAGAAGGGATGCAGCTGGGAAGCTACTGCCTCCGAGACAGAATGTAGAATTCTCAGAGGACAGGGGTCTAAAGTGGATCAGGACTTAATTTTTAGCATAAGAGTCTTAACTTGAAAAACAGAGAGCAGAGGGAAGGAAGACAACAGGATGACATTGTTTGGCCCACAGGGAAACATAGAACCTGAACTAGCTGGGGATTCCAGGTAAGGCGAGGAAGAAGGCAGCGCAGGAACTTAACTAGCTGAGAATCCAGGATAAGTGGGGAGAGAGAAGGAGTGGGATTATTCCCATTGTCCACCCCAAAGTTAGTGTAGATGACATCTGTTTGTGTACTCTCCCGACAATTAGAGATCTCAGAAAGAATATTACTAATTTTACTCCAAAAGAAAATTGCTAAATCATCGTATAAAGATTTTGATAATTCTGTGCCTACTGGTGTTTTTGAATCAGAAACAAATTGACAACTTTAAACAATTCTTTTGTGGGATTTTGAGCATTCATAATTTTAGATGGACACAATTTGGATTTTCCATAAAAATAGCCTGTTTATACTCCTGCCTACTACACCTCTGTCTCAATTAATTGAGATTATCAGAAAACCAGGGGGCCGAAGGTTTCTCCCGCAATTGTATAAAAGTTTTGAGTAGTACTACCATATATAACAACAGTCCCCGAGTCAGTTCTGATATTGAACAGCAGCCACCTCAGGATCCGAATAAGTTACAAACCCAGTGGACCTTAGAACATAATTGATAGTGTCCACATCCATCTGTTTCCAGTCCCTAAGCTTGACCTTCACCGAAGGGGAAATACCTATATTTTTCAATCCAGGCACATGACTGTAAACCCAATCGTGTTATGAGAAGACCAAAGTAGAGGGAGCACTATCTCAACTTTAAGTGAGGCATTATTGGTAAAAATCCTATCCATAATATGCGCCTCTGAAAGAGTAGGCAGGTTTGCAAGTTGAGAGTAACCAAAGGTGGACATACTGTCAATGAGTGATCTAGAATGCAAGCAAGACTGCTGTTCAAGGTGGAAGTTAATAGTAACATTTTATTTCTGGACAAAAGCATGCTTACGGAGGAGGCAAAGTCCACCCTAGAACCAGGGAGCAATAAATCAATAAGCCAGAAAAAGTGAAAATATTGCAGACTTCCAACTCATACAAAATAGCCTCAGAAGTGGAAGAGGAGATATGAGAGATAGTGCATAGGTAAATACTGTGAAAACGGACAGCCAGACCACCTCACTGTTTATGTCTATGGTCCTGACGCACAATACAATACCCATAAGGAATTGCATCAGCAATATCAGATTCGGAATCAGCACATAACTGGGTCTCCTTTACAAAAAGGCAGTCCGAATTGTGTGACTGAATGAATTCCAAGAATTCCGCTTTATTCTTAATGAGCGAGTGCGCATTCAGGAAGTAGCATGGTAGCTAGTTAGTGATAGACTTAACTGGCATTTTATTTATAGCTTGGTCCCAGGACATCCCTGTTCATATCAAAATACTTGCTGTACTACACTTCCTTGTTGTTGGACCTGGCAGCCTTGGTGTGGTTTTACCCCAACTTTTTGCCTTCTACCGATTTGTTTTTGCTGACTTCGCTTTTGCTGGCCTTACTACTCTGCACACTTTACTACTGCTAACCAGTGCTAAAGTGCTTGTGCTCTCTCCTTTAAACATGGTAACATTCGCTTATACCCAATTGGCATATTTAGTTTACATGTAAATCCCTAGTAAAGTGGTACTACATTTACCCAGGGCATATAAATTAAATTCTACTACTGGGCCTGCAGCACTGTTTGCACTACATACTAAAGAAGCCTTTTAAACATGTCCCAGGCCTGACATTGCAGCCTGTGTGTGCAGTTTAAACTGAAAATTCGACCTGGCAAAATAAAACTTGTGCCAGGCCTCAACCTTTCTTTTTAATACATATACAACATCCCTAGGGCAAGCCCTAAACAGCCCATAGGGCAGGGTGCAGTGTATTTAAAAAATTGGACATGTACTTTTAAGTTTTACATGTGGTGGTAGTGAAAAACTCTTAAATTCATTTTTTAACACTGCAAGGCCTATCTCTCCCATAGGATAACATTCGGTTTCCCTATCATAATTAATAAATAATGATAACTTTCAATTGGGAGTAGATAGGTAGATCAAGTTTGGTGTCTAAAGAATTGTAAATAAAAGCCCTCTTTAATGGTAAAGTCAGATTTTTTGTCACAATCCTGAAAATGCCACTTTTATAAAGTTAGCATTTTCTTGTCCTAGCCATTTGGTATCTGTAGCCTATCCCTGGGTAGATAGCAGTTGTTCTTGTGGAGGGCTCTCAGACAGTGAGACAAAGGGAAGATAGGTGTTGGCAGGATGGGCAACTCTGGCTTAACAAGGTGGAGGAGCTGTCACCTACCACACTTGCACATCACAAAGGCCCTGCCAGAACACACTCACAAAGGCTTTGTCACTAGTCTTTTGATTAGTGACAAACCCTTCAGACAAGCCGGGGCCAGGGCAGGGAGGAAGAGGATGTCTGACACCTCAGGGGGGGTGAAAACCTCCAGAACTTCTCCTACTTATCCAAAGTGAGCACCAGGTATAAATAACAGACTTTCAGACCCAACTCTTAAGTCCACATCTGGACCAGAGGAAGACTATGGAAGACTGTGGAAGACTCAGAAGAAAGACTGCTGCTTTGTTGCATAAAGAACTGTCACTTTGCTGTCCTGCTGTGCTGCCCTGCTGCCTTGCTGCCCTGCAGCCCTACTGCCTGAGTGAGAATGACGGTCTCTGCATCTTTAACCCAGGACCACCAGAGCGACTCCAAGGGCTAGTTGGCTGGCCTATTGATCTGAGCCTCAGGGATAGAACAGGCTCCAACATCCTTGAACCCAGCAGTTCAACTATGCCCATTATGAGTCCTGCCATCTTATGTGGTGCCGCCCCAGTGCTGGACCCTTGGAGCACTGCCCAACCCAGCTGCCCAGCTGCAGAACCAACCCACGCAACACATCACTTCCCAAAACTCCACGTTGGAACTGCAGCGCACTGCATCACCTCCCAAGACTTTGCATCGGAACCACTGTGCAACGGAAATCCACACAAGGACCTCATATCGCCCATCACAGCTCCCTGGAATGGTCGCTGCAAGATGCATCTCCACGTAAGGGCCTCGCATCGCCCTGCTGTGCAACGCATCCTTGACCTGGGACTCCACATCGCTTTGCAACCAGGATTTAAGGTATTGTGTTCAGCAGGCCTAACTGGGTCACTGTGGCTAGACCACGCTCCATCGTGGTCGGCCTGAATTTGTGACTTCATCCCAGTCTAGTGCGACTAGATAACCACAGTTGGAGCTTTGTGCTTTTTGGCGCTATTTTCATTCAAATCTTTAAAGTTGCATATCTCCAGTTCTACTGATTGGATTTTTGTTTTTTTGCGTCAAATAATTTATAAAATGTTACTATATTTTTCTAAATTTGTGTTTAATGTTTCTTGTGTTGTGCTTTCACTTTATTACTGAAGTGCTGCATAAATACTTTACACATTGCCTCTAAGTTAAGCCTGACTGCTTTTATGACAAGCTACCAGAGGGTTAAGCATAGGTTAATTTGGGGTTTGCCTGTGTTTCACCTTGATAGAGATTGTGTTGCTGCTTAAGTACTGCACCCCCTCCCCCCCACCAATCAGTGACCCATTTGCCAACACTTGGCATCTCATAGTGAAACCATTCTTGGCATTTGTGCTAAGTACTGACATGCATTACCAAGGGAGGCAATGGATGGCAATGCAATTCTTTGCCAGTGCCTATTTCCTTCAATAAGAGCCATGTGGAATTTAAGCCACCTGCCACCAGGAACAGAATTTCCGCAACAGACACTACTGCCATTCCATCAGTATGCAAGCTGTTTGCAATGCCAGGGCCATGTCACAGATGTGTATGCTGCCTTTTACTGGGTACACACACAACAGCTTCATCTTTCCCCAGTTTGCTACTGTACATCAGATGGTTCACGGTGGATATGGTAACATGTGAATACTAGGTCACTATGCCTACCTCATGATGGAACTGAATGTGTATCAGAGGGATTTTATCATTGAAGATATTCACACTTAACATTCCCCCTTCACAACAGGCCTATAATGGTGCACTGATTAAATGCATGTAAGGAATGTCTGGCTCACTGTCATAGTGCAACCAATAGCTTAATGTCACAAATCAAGTGAGAACTTGCTTGGTCTATCTGTTCATTTTCTTACACCCCCCCCCCCCCTGCCAACATCTAAATACATACACACAAGCCATAGTTGAGTGCACTTTTGGTATCCTCAAGTTACACTTCAAATGCCTGTCATATGTGGAGAGTGGTGGTGAATGATCCTGTGCTCTCCTAAAGTTGTGTGCAAGATTATAGTAACATGTTGAGTATTTCACCAACATCACCTTGCAACAACAGGACTTACACAGACCTTAATTTTGCACTACGGACCCATCCTTGTGTGTGGGGTGGGCTACAGCCCAGAAGTCAGGGTCTACAGGTGCATGAGCAACTGGTGATCTCATATTTCACCTGAGTTGCTAGTGTGGTTAATGCATCACAGTGGTTGGACAGTGTTGAGCCAGAACTGAAAGCAAACTATGCCCCTGTCCATACTTCTGCTGCTATATCATTTTGATGTAGCAACTAAATTTGCTCTTGAGAATGTACTGAACACATGTACACATATCACTCATTTAGCCACAAACACATCTCATCTTGCGCCTACCACAGACATTCTGTAAACTTGTTCTCTTCCCTCAAATCTTAACACCCAACTTGCCATGTGCACACTTTCTACCTACCACACAAATCTACACATAGAAGTTTTATGTTTACACTTTTTATATAAACATTTTTGCTGATGTGCGATTCAACAGAAAAGTAGTGTGTGGTACCAGTTGCATGTCAGAATATCAAGTACAAAAATATAATTCTATAACAAATATCATTGTCAGAGCATCAACAACCAAAATATCCTGAACGTAAGTATAAATAAGTAAGTGTATATTTGCTCTTCTGAACTCCACATCTAAGGTGGAGAAGCATACTGTCTCACACATCAAAGACATGTAATGTATCTCTAAGGTACACATGAAATTCAACACATATAGATAGGACAAAACATTGGCATTTAAAGATACCTGTTGTTTGAAGTGAGCTAATGAGCATGAGATAAGAGTGTAATGTACCTGGTAGTTCCATGGAAGCTTGCTGTCTGGACGGACCCTGTGACATCAATGACTGGTCAATGCTGCCTGCAGGTGGCTGTGGAAATGTGTCAGTCCATACAGCAGCTACAGAAATTAGTAACGAGAGACATCAGAATCATGGCAGTTTGACGGAGGATAGTTGTGATAGGTGTGTAAACGTGCTGATGCAGAAAAATGCAGGATATAGCATATTCTTTACACATGTGCAACTTAATAATTCGTAAACATTTGTTGGAAAAGGGGGGGTTAATGACATGTTTAGGGGTGTACATTGTAGTTAATGGGTTAGAGCCACAGAATTACCTCAACAACAAATGACAGCAGACAGAACTGCTGCTCCAGGATGTCCCCTGATGTGGCCCAATGGGTGCGGTGTAATGTGTAATAGGGGATTATTAGTTCTCTACACCTGTGAAGAGACAAACATGCAGCAGTGCAGATTTACTAACAAAAGCGATGCAAAGCAGTGCAAAATGTTCATTTGGAATTTATTTTCCAACACAAAACTTGTGTGCTTGAAAGTTGCCTGAAAGTAACACAAAACAGTGCTCTCTGCTGTTTAGCATCACTTTGCATCAAGGGGGTGTTCAAGCTGTGATATTAGCAGGTGACCACCCTTGGTTTTTGATGCAAAGTCCTATCTACTAACAATAGTAAGCAGGGCTGTTCACCAACAAATAATGTCTCTTTGAAGCAGGCATTAACAAGGAGAAATGGTTATATTTCTCCAAACCTTTCTGACTTTGCATGTGTACTGCATAGTACAGCGTACATCCAAAGTGGGAAAAGTTTTAAAGTTTGTCTAGACATCATGCAGACAACTTTGCACTATGGTGCAAAGGTGTGTGTGTGGTGCGAAGAGAGTAGAAGGAGTGCCATATCTTTATGTGGTGCTTATCCCCTTACCCCGTCTCACGCAACTCAACTTTGGTTGATGCGCTACGTTGCATGATATATTAATAAATCTACCACAGAGTACTGAAATATCACAATGCTAACAATGTATCTATGTGGAAACCTGTCAGTATAAGAAAGTCTTTGAAAATGTTTAGTCATGTTTTCTGTGACAGCTGCTAAGACAAGAGAAAACATTTGATGCACATATTCATGTGACATGAAACAATGGTAAGTATGGTGACAAAATACATATCTATGATTGCCTAAATGGGGACATGAGTGCATTGTCCGTATGATACAAAACATATATTTCTCAAGATGTGGCCGTCTGGATGAACAACAACTGTCTCAAACTCAACACAGACAAGACAGAAGTACTCATCTTCAGGACAGGCAAGGACACCCTATGGAACAACGATTGGTGGCCACCTGAGCTGGGCCCTACCCCCAAACCCACCGAACACTCCCGCAACCTAGGCATCATCCTCGACAGCCAGCTATCCATAAAGAAGCAGGTCTGCTCCGTCTCCTCCACTTGCTTCCTCACCCTCCGAATGCTCAGGAAGGTTATCAGTTGGCTCCCACCCATCACCAGGCGAACTGTCACAAAAGCTCTCGTCACCAGCAGACTCTACTAAGACAAATCCCTCTACATAGGAATCACCTCCCAACTCATGAGGAAACTCCAGACCATCCAGAACACAATAGCCAGACTCATCCTCGACCTCCCCAGACAGACGCACATCACCCCTCAACTCAGGAAACTCCATTGGCTACCAGTCGCAAAGAGATGCCAGTTCAAACTGCTCACCCACGCTTACAAGGCACTACTCAACAAAGGACTTCTGTACCTCAACAAACAGATCCATCTTCCTGGCAGCCACCCAACACATCCGCCTTGCAAACAGTGGAGGCAGCTCCTTCTCTCACCTAGTGGCTAGGACCTGGAACACCCTCCCCCTGCACCTCAGAGCCTCACCATCACTCCAACAGTTCAGGAAGGACCTCAAGACCTGGATTTTCAGCCAATAAGTACAGGCAGCATGATCCATGAGCAGGACCCCACAGCGCCTTGAGACCCTCACGGGCGAAGCAGCCACCCTCTACAAATCCTGATTGATTGAATTTTGTTTCAATTGTTTAGGGTCTGATTCACAAAGGTAACTTACACTTTTGAGTAATTTACACTTTTGATTAAGTTTAGTACTTTTGGCTATTCACAAAAATTAAACAGTAGTAAACCCAGCACCACACATGTCCAACCGCTGGTACTGCAACAGCGTCTCCTGGAAAATAATGGATGTAGAGAACTAAAATAAAATCCCACAGAAAATAATGTTAAATTACCTAAAAGTATTTACAATTGTTAAAAATATAAATAAATATAATTTGATGTTAAAAATAGTATTTTTTCCAATCCAAATGTTATCAAAGGCCAGTTTACACGGCAGTGGGGGTGGTGGTAGGTGGAGTAGAGGGTGGCAATACAGGGCATGCAAAGGAGAAAATTACACAATGGGAGTCTACATATTTGAGGCCTAGTCAGTGCGAACATCCTTATGTGATAAGGATATTATCTTGGTAAATAAATGCAGCCTAGGTATATTTAAAGTAAGCAAAACAGTGATGGATGGAATGCTTGAATTAAACTCCGCCACTGGTAATCACTTGGGCCGCATCCCAATCCATAATTATTTTGCACACCATGCCACCTCAGTTTGGACCCAGCTGTATGCAAACCAGTCTTGACCCTGCTCCAATAGGAACAGTCCAGCCCAAACTGCCAAGCCAGGCCCTCCCTGAGCCGGAACACAAGCAACCCAAGATCGGATTTGCCCTCGTTATGGGCTCATCAGCCGGATATAGCTTGGTTCCTGTGGCACAGTGTGATTGTTGATTCTGTACTTTAAATGAATATTTTTAGAGTGCATGATTACCCAAAAGGTGTCCTGGCTCTAGAGGAAAGACAGCGATAGGCACACAGGGGGGAGAAAAGGGCTAGAGATCGGATGTGATCATGGGCAAACAGTTCCATTGCAATGATTTGTGATTTTAAGTTATAAATATCCATTGGTAACTACCATCTTATTTCCAACCATGTTTATGGATTGTTGACTAATTTTGTTATGTGCTGCAAGTGTATTTCAACTACATACCACAAGGTGGCAGCATATACCTACATATAAAATATGCCTGTCGGATCTGGAGCATTAACATTCACATTGTGTCTGTGGTTTTTTTAATATACAGCGGGAAATTAGCCCATTGGTATTAAAACGTTTTAGATGAGGACTAGATGTTTCTTTTAATATGAAATGCAGAAGTTAAACATCTTTTTAGGCATGGGAAAGTCACTGATATGCCCAGAATCACAGGCTGTTAAGTTGTGGGCGAGAGTCGAACCAGATTTGCATTTGAAAAGTCAGCAGCTCTAGTCCTTAGGCAACATCTCTTACTTGTGAGTTAAACTTTCTCCCCTTAACTTAAAGGGTATTCATTTATTTTATTTGATATTTCTATTTAGGTAGTGGCTATTTACCCGCCCCTTGGCTTAATAGTAGAAATTCTGCATTGCTGGGCCGGCAGCCGTGCAAAAAGCAGGAAAAGTTCACTATTTACCTGGTCTCAGGCTAAATAGAAGAGATTCTGCACTATTCAGCGGACAGCCATACAAATAGCAAGAAAACTTCACTATTTACGTGGCAGCTGGCAAAATAGTAAATATTCTGCACTTCTATTTTTACCTAGTCACTGGATAAATAGCAAAGGTTTTGTACTATTTGGCCAGCAGTTCATCAAACCTGGCAAAAGCAGACGTACGATTGAGCCCGCAGCCTTAAAAAGAAACTTAATTATTTTTGTGGCTGCTGCTTAAATATCAGAACTTTTATGTTATTTGACCAGTAGCCTGGAAAGTAGCAAAGGAATTTCACTATTTACCTGGCAGCTGGGTAAATAGCAGCAATGATGTATTGTATTGCGGAAGTCTTGCAAATAACTTGATTAGAAATTTCATTATGTACCTATGGCTGGCTAAATAGTAGATAGTGTCCACAACTTGGCCAGTAGCGATGCAATACAGAGAAACTAAACTGTTTACCTGGCTGCTGTCTAAAATAGCTTACATTTTGTTTTATTATGCCTTATGAAAATTTCAACAGGTACTTACACCAGGCAGAATTGCAAACAAGGAGTGGACACAATTGGCCTCTAACTTTATGAAAATTAGGGTCCTTATATATTATAATTTCATTCACAAAAAGTGGTAGCAAATTCGGCACATATGTTTTGCGCTTGGAATATTTCACAAAATATTAAATAGCAAGGGGTTGCAGAACTACCTGCCTAATTAATATTTATTAATTTGTGACTAATCTCTGTGATTAGTTGTAATCACAGAGATGGTGGCCTACGAAGTACAGCACACCGTCCTCTCTGTAACTGCATTCCAAAATTGTTTTTTTTCAAAGCAGCCTTTGTTCCCTAAACGAGCCAGTGCTGGTTAAGTTTTCGGTTTTGGAAAACATCTCTCTGCAGAGGCTGCCAACATGATTTCCAAAGGGAAAGGGGTCCAAAGGAGAACCCTTACCCTTTATCAAATTAGTTACCACCCCAACTCGGGGATCGTTAGCTCCTCAATGGTTTGTGACAGCAATTGCAGTCACAACCTATCAATAAATTCCTTTCTAAACTGGAAAGGGAAGGAAGGTAAGCCCCTTCATGAATCCTCTTATTTGCAATTTGGAAATGATTATGAAAGTCCGTTTACAAGTCGGAAGAATTTCTAACTTATAAAACGGGTTTGCACATAATGATAAGCACTTTTATGCAGTGGCGTAACCAAACTTGAGGGGGGTCCCCTCGCAAAATATATAAAGGGGCCCCCCTACGGACTCACTCATGAGCTGTGCTGAGGGGGTTGCCTGGAGCTCAAGGCAGCCCCTCCCCGCACTGTGGGGGTTGTGCGTCCTTTGTTACACCACTGCTTTTGTAATCACAAACCCTGGGTTTTTGACGCATGAGGCCCGTTGTGCTAAAACTGGATTAGATGCAGGCACTAACTTATGGTTCATTAGGTCCCAAGTGTTTGAATGTTTCCAAGTTATTTTGACAGACATGGCCCAGAATGTCACTCCATTAAACAATAGGCCATGGAATAGGGACCTTTACAGAGCTTTTCTTGTTCTCCACAAATGCCCTTACTCCTTTATTTGCAGAGCTGACAAAAATTAATGCAGCGGTGCGTAATGATAAAGAGGATTAGAACCTTTGCATGACTAGGTAAAGCTGTATACTCTTTGAAAGCTATGCAATCGCTCTTACTCACAAAGTTATGGGAATGCACCAGGGCCAGATATAGGATTACAAAAGGGGGGGGCGTGGCCAAGCAAGATGGCGGAGTAGACGTGCCTGCCGAGAGCTCCCGTCATCTCCTTATCCGTAACCATCCTGGCAGTGGATAAATAATAATCCACGCACGAAAGACCATCATGACCCCTTCATTGCTCTGGGGGGCCCCTGTACATCGTGTCTCGGGGCTCCATACAGCGACGGGCCGTGTAATCCTGACGCAGGGAGCCGGAGCCGCGCGGCCATCTTCCCGGGCCCCGATGCATGGAGAACGACAGAAGTTGGGAAAAAGCTCTGGACGGTGATTTGAGTGGCTGGAGCTGCATCGGAGTTCTGCCCGTGGACACTGCCGCCCAGGCTGATGCCCGAGGGGCGTCCATTCAGCACGTACGGGAGGTGAGGCCTGCTGGGGGAATTCGCGTTCACGGGGCCTAACGCGACCCTGCACCGCGCGCGATTCTCTGCTGGCTGGCGATCTGGTCCCAGGATTGCATCATAAGGGCAGATCCTGCGGAAGTTTTTGACCCACGGAGTAGGCAGCCGGACCGACGATACTATTTCTCCTGGTGAGTTGTGGAATACCCCAGGGGGCGGCACTGGATCCCGGAGTGCCTGGGCCAAGCCTGGACGTAATTGGACAGCCCCACGCGAGGCACAGACAGACTGCAGGGGTGTAATCAGAGGCAGGGCAAATACTTGGCACCCGACACTAGGTTTTCCCATTAAAGGAAGTCGGTCCCTTCTTACTCAGTGGTATTGGCCCCAATTTTATAAACTACCACCACAGGAGGTGGGGGCCCGGGTTGGTTCTGCGCGGAGCTCTAGGGCAGCGAGTTGACCCTGGCTGGGGATCCTGTTTGGTGAAGTAGAGGCTGTTTCCCCAGGACCACGGCCACTGGACGATTAATGGTGACGTGGTGCAGCCGCTGCAGTGAAGTGCGGAGAGTAGCTGCTGCCTGATTTCAGTGTCTAATTCCTCTGCTGTGCGCCGTGGAGGTGGAGACTATTAACACTTGAACCCAGCTTTGCATTCCAACTCCTTGAGCTGCACACACGGCGGCACGATGGCAAAAGACAAAGGAGGCATGTCAGCTCAAACTAACAAGATATCCAATTATGCCCAGCCGCTCGCCGTGGACCACGGGGCCTCAGCGATGCCAGTGCACACAGAAACGGAAGATTCGCCGCAAGCCGCTGACTGACCCCCGTATATAAAAGAAATAATTACGGCTATCCATGCTACAAGCGATGAATTGAAAACTAAGATTGAATCTGTCGCTATAGATGTTAATCTGCTACGCTGCGACTTGCGAAAAATCTTGGAGAGGGTTACGACCACGGAACAGACGGTGGACACAATGCACACGGAATTGCACGGCCTGAGAGACACTGTGATTACCCTCCAGAAAAAACTAGTGCGCTTGGATGAGCATGCTGAAGACGCGGAGGGAAGGTCCCGGAGGAATAATCTCCGTTTTATTGGCTTCCCCAAAAAGGCAGAAGGTCCATCTGCGGAGTTGCTCCTCGAAAAATGGCTGGTGGACGTGTCAGCCCCTCGAGGGCTTTCAAAGTTCTTTACAGTGGAGAGGGCACATAGGGCGCTCGTTCCTCCCCCAAAACCGGGGGCGCCTCCCAGAGCCATCATAGCCCGCTTTCTCAATTTCCGGGATAGGGACTCCATACTGCAATGATCTCATAATAACGGACAGCGAAACTATAAGGGACACCAAATCTCGATTTACCCGGATTACACTCAGAGGGTGCAGGAACAAAGACGATCCTTTTTGGCTGTGAAGCGCCGTCTATGGTACCTGAATTTTAAATACAGTCTCTTTTACCCAGCAAAACTGAGAGTGGAATATGGAGGCAAGGCACTGTTTTTTTTTACAGCAGGAGAAGCAACCGATTGGCTGGACACACATGGCTCGCCGATACCCTGTCTGGTCCCGTCCACGGTAACGCCCGGAAAACCCGGAATACATCTAGGAGTCGTCGACAGCAGAAGCACTCTCAGGAAGATGCCAGGAGTCGCAGCCCTGGCAGGATCAGGGTCTGCCCAGATGGTACCTTGCAGGCCTCCGACATCGTCCCAGACTCGAGGGCCTCGTCACCGGACGTCCATCGAACAGTAAAGTGAGCGAAGACACAGATGCCTGATAAGGACCTGTAATGGGGACATTTGGTGTGAATCATTTGCAGACACTACCTTTTGGTAAGATCGACCTATTAAGCGGTTTGGAGAGTGAGAGGGAAGGTTGATTACATCATGGACTTTACCACACGCATTGCATTGAATGATGGGGGCTTACCCCCCTAGTGACTGGTGCCTGTCGATGGAGTTGGAGGCTAGCCCTCACACCTCGGCGGCTCACCACTCACTTTTTTGGAACGGGGTGGGGTGGGTGGGAATGTGTGCGACTGTGCGGTTGTTTCTTATAGTTGTATAAGTTTAACCTTGTTGGGGTCATATTACAGGGAAATGGGGCAGCATCTACATGCCTTCACCGAGCGAGGGATTGTCGGGGAGGGAAATGTGATACTGCCCAAGGGGAGGGGGGTTGTTGAGGCAGTTCAAAGTTGGGATAAACACACCTTCCTTCATAAGGAACAGCTCGAATATTGCCAATTGTTGTACGGGTGGGGGCCACTGTTCACAATTTCAAGAGATGGGTGGGATTATCCTGGGTGGAGTAATGACTGGGTTGTGCTTTGGCGTCCACCATGACTAAGTTAATCACGTGGAATGTACGCTGCATCGCTGCATTCGACAAACGTAGACAAATATTCACCTATTTAAAAAGGTATAAGGTGTCGGTGGCATGTCTCCAAGAAACTCACATTTGGGGTGACTCAATTAAATGTTTGAGGAAAAGATGGCAGGGGCAACTTTACGCTACTTCCTACTCTGGGTTTGTGCATGGTGCCCTCATATGGGTAGCACCGGGGGTCCCGTTCCAACGTTTTCATCATGTGGTTGATGCTGAGGGGAGATATGTTATATTGCACGGGAGACTCGACGGCACAGAGATCTGTATTGTCAATGTCTATGCCCCGAATGATGACAATTCCTCCTTTTTTGGTGATCTATTTGAGGCGGCCTCCCCGTATTTAGGGGCTCCAATAATGTTAACTGGGGATTTCAATTGTGAAATGGACGGTACACTGGATAGGGAGCCCCCTAGATTGCAGACTAAGCCAAAGATGACAACTGCGCTCCAGGGGATACTGCAAGGGCTGCAACTTCGTGATCTGTGGCGGTAACGTCACCCTACCATGAAACAGTTCTCCTGTTATACACCAGCCACGGGTACTTCCAGCAGGCTAGATTACTGGTTTTTATCTTCGGATTTGGGTAGGACTGTAGGAGGGATAACGTATCAACCGAGATATTTGTCGGATCATTCCTTGTCTTGTTGGAATTGGGAGCTAAGTGGGTTAGGTCTGAGATACCTCTGTGGCGGCTAAAAAGTGAGGCGCTGACAGACCCCCCCCTTTTGAGCTACAGGATCCACAGAATTAGGTAACTACTTCCGGGAAAACTGGGAGTCAACCTCGAGTCTTGCCACTGAATGGGAGGCAATGAAAGTTGTTGTCCGGGGCATATGCATCAAAACTATGTATGGCGTGCGGACTCAGTTAGAACGAGATGTGGCTGCCCATGAATGCAAGCTGGGGAAACTACAGACAGAACTCAGTACAGACCCTCAGAAACTGAAAGAGTGGACTGATGCAAAAGAGTTACTTATGACGGACCTCCGTAGACTGGAAAAATATGTATACACGACATATCAACAACGACTCTATAGGGAGGGTGATAGGACCGGAGTTTTATTGGCATGACTGCTAAGGCAGGAAACACCAAGCACTCAAATACTATAGATACGTACTACGGAGGGAACATTACAATATACACAGAGCGCCATTGCAGACACCCTAGCGACTCATCTAGAGAATGTATACACCAGTCGCGCAGAGTCAGAGCCGAACCACATGATGCACTACCATTATCTAGTATTACAACGGAGGAACAGGAAGCACTAAGTTCCCCAATTACTAAAGAGGAAATAAATGGGGCCATAGGGCGCCTTAAACCAGAGAAGAGTCTGGGCTCTGACGGACTCCCTGCAGAGTTTTATAAGTGTTTTGCACCACTACTGGTGGACAGATTGTTAGAAGTTTATAATGAAGCATTACATAAGGGTTCTCTCCTGACCACCATGAGCGAAGCCCTAGTCGCTATGATCTCAAAAAAAGATAAAGATCCTGATTTACCAGGTTCCTATAGACCCATATCGCTGTTAAATATAGACGTAAAGATATTAAATGGTATCATAGCTGAACGCCTTCTTCCATTGATGAGACATCTGATCCACTCCGATTAGGCAGGGTTTATCCCTAGGCGGAACACTTCATATAATGTAAGGCGACTGGCGCACGTATGGCACGCTCCGAGCTTGGTGGAGACCGATAATGTGATCGTGTCGCTCGATATTGAACAAGCATTTGACTCAGTGGAGTGGCCCTATATGTGGCAGGTCCTTGGGCGTATAGGGGTAGGCGATCAATAGCTTAAGTGGGCTCAATTGCTTTATGCGGCCCCTGTGGCCAGGGTACGGGTGGGCAGGACTGTGTCGAGCCAGATCAAATTAAGACATGGAACACGGCAGGGATGCCCGCTGTCACCCTTGTTTTTTTCAATCGCTCTGCAACCAATGGCAATTCGTATAAGAACGGTCATGGATAACTGGGGAATAAGACTAGGGGCCACTAATCATGTAATCTCAATGTGGCCAGAGAGTTCCATTCCGGTGCTATTGCAGGAAATGCGACAGTTTGGCAAAATCTCGGGGTTACAAATTAACCCCGATAAATCTAGAGTGATACCGATGGGTAGGCTGGCCATGCTCCAGCCGGACCTGCGACCGACCATAGACCTGTGAAAGATACTTGGGTGACCGCTCAGCCCTCCACAGGGCTTGGTCGCCCCACTCACTGCTGCCGCTCCTGCCTGCCTTGCCGCCTCCTGCCTGGAGATTCCCTCGCTCGCTGCCCGCTGCTCCTGGGACTTTCCCGCTGCCCGCTGCTCCTGGGACTTTCCCGCTGCTCCTGGGACTTTCCCGCTGCCCGCTGCTCCTGGGACTTTCCCGCTGCTCCTGGGACTTTCCCGCTGCCCGCTGCTCCTGGGACTTCCCGCCACTGCCTCCCTGCGGCCCCGCCCCCCGTGATTCCATTCGCCGCCCCGCTCCCGCCACCCAGCTGCTCCTCCCTCCAGGCTCCTTACTTAAGGGGACCGTAGGGGACCACAGAGTGTGACCGCTCAGCCCTCCACAGGGCTTGGTCGCCCCACTCACTGCTGCCGCTCCTGCCTGCCTTGCCGCCTCCTGCCTGGAGATTCCTTCGCTCGCTGCCCGCTGCTCCTGGGACTTTCCCGCTGCCCGCTGCTCCTGGGACTTTCCCGCTGCTCCTGGGACTTTCCCGCTGCCCGCTGCTCCTGGGACTTTCCCGCTGCTCCTGGGACTTTCCCGCTGCCCGCTGCTCCTGGGACTTCCCGCCACTGCCTCCCTGCGGCCCCGCCCCCGTGATTCCATTCGCCGCCCCGCTCCCGCCACCCAGCTGCTCCTCCCTCCAGGCTCCTTACTTATGACGCCCCCTGAGCGACCGCGCAGCGGCCGCGCACAGCGGGAGCACCGACGGAGCGCCGACGGAGCGCCGAAGGTGCGCCAAAGGTAAGCTCGCCTGCGCCCGTCCGCGCCTGGCCCGCGCCCAGCGCCAGGACCCCTGGATCCCACCGATGCAACACTACTCGACGGACCTACGACGCCGCCACCCTCACCGCACTCAATGCCGGCCGGAACCCTGCCTGCTACCGAGCCTCACCGAGACGCACCCACGGACCCTTCACCTGCCAAGCCTGCCGATTCACCTGCCCCCGGACGTGCACCACCTCCGCCAAGTCGAGCACCAGCAGCAACCACCTGAAATGCATCCTGTTGAACACCCGCTCCGTCCACAGGCACGCCGTGGAACTCTGGGACCTGCTCGACGCAACAGCACCGGACGTCGCCTTCCTCACCGAAACCTGGATGAACGCCTCCTCAGCGCCCGACATCGCCATAGCCATCCCGGATGGATACAAGATCACCCGGAAGGACCGCGTCAACCAGACGGGAGGAGGCATCGCCATCGTACACAAGAACACCATCCGCATCTCGACTAACTCCGATGAGACCTTCACCGCCGCCGAACACCTACACTTCCAGATACACACTGACCCCAAGACCACCCTCCGAGGCACCCTCATCTACAGACCCCCGGGACCACGCACACTATTCAGCGAAGACATCGCAGACTTCATCAGCCCGCACGCCATGCCCTCCGCCGACTACATCCTTCTAGGGGACCTCAACTTCCACCTGGAGAACAACAACGACAGAAACACCACCGCCCTGCTGGACAACCTCGCCAACCTCGGACTCAAGCAACTGGTGAACACGCCCACCCACTACGCCGGCCACACGCTTGACCCCGTCTTCTCTTCCAGCAAGCACATCTCCTTCAGCCACGCCACCGGACTCCACTGGACCGACCACAGCTGCGTCCACTTCAGCTTCAGAAAGACTGCGACCCACCACCACCCGCAACAGGCTCCCCGCCGGAGCTGGAGCAAGATCACCGCCGAGCAGCTCACCGCCTCCCTCAGCCAGAACACACCCACCAACACAACGGACCCAAATGAAGCAGCCAGCAACCTCGCCAAGTGGCTGACCGCCTGCGCCGATGACCTCGCACCACTAAAAACCCTCCCAGCAGACCCGGAAGCAAGAAAACCCCTTGGTTCACCAACGAACTCAAGGAATCCAAGAAGAACTGCCGCACTCTCGAGAAAGCCTGGCGACTCGACCAGACCACAGACAACAGGACCGCCCTCAAGCACGCCACCCGCAAACACCACCAGCTGATCCGTGCCACCAAGAAGTCGGCACTCAAAGAACGACTGGACAACAACGCCCACGACAGCAAGGAACTTTTCAGCATCGTCAAAGAGTTCTCCAACCCCAGCGCCGGAAACAACGACATCACCCCCTCGCAAGACCTCTGCAACTCACTCGCCGCGTTCTTCCACCGCAAGATCACCGACATACATAACAGCTTCGACGCACAGACCACGCACCCTACCGCCGAACCAACGCCCGCCACCACCACCCTCTGCAACTGGACCCCGATCAGCACCGAAGACACCACCCGCACGATGAACTCCATCCACTCCGGATCACCAACCGACCCCTGCCCACACCACGTCTTCAACAAAGCCGACGCCACCATCGCACCCCATCTCCGGGACATCATCAACTCCTCCTTCCACACCGCCACCTTCCCGAAGACACCACCCGCACGATGAACTCCATCCACTCCGGATCACCAACCGACCCCTGCCCACACCACGTCTTCAACAAAGCCGACGCCACCATCGCAGCCCATCTCCGGGACATCATCAACTCCTCCTTCCACACCGCCACCTTCCCGGAGAGCTGGAAGCACGCCGAGCTTACCGCCCTCCTGAAGAAACCAACGGCGGACCGAACCGACCTCAAGAACTACCGTCCCATCTCGCTCCTTCCGTTTCCGGCCAAAGTCATCGAGAAGACCGTCAACAGACAGCTTGCCGCCTTCCTCGAGACGAATGGATCCCTCGACCCCTCGCAGTCCGGGTTTCGGGCCAACCACAGCACCGAGACCGCCCTTATCGCAGCCACCGACGACATCAGAACCCTAACCGACAACGGGGAAACAGCAGCCCTCATCCTCTTGGACCTCTCCGCGGCGTTCGACACCGTCTGCCACCGCACCCTAGTGAAGCGCCTCAGCAACATCGGAATCCGAGAGAAAGCACTGGAATGGATCATCTCGTTCCTCGCCGGAAGAACCCAGAGAGTCCGCCTCCCCCGTTCAGATCCGAGGCCACCGAAGTCATCTGCGGCGTTCCACAAGGATCTTCACTCAGTCCAACCCTCTTCAACGTCTACATGAGCCCCCTCGCAGCCATCGCACGCCAACACAACCTCAACATCATCTCCTACGCCGACGACACCCAGCTGATCCTCTCCCTCACCAACGACCCCACCACCGCCAGAGCCAACCTACACGACGGGATGAGAGACGTCGCCGACTGGATGAGGAACAGCCACCTTAAACTGAACTCAGACAAGACGGAAGTCCTCATCCTGGGCTCATCACCCTCCGCCTGGGATGACTCTTGGTGGCCCCCGGCCCTGGGCACCGCGCCCAAGCCAACGGACCACGCACGCAACCTGGGCTTCATCCTGGACTCCTCCCTGTCGATGACCAGACAAGTCAACGCCGTCTCATCTTCGTGCTTCAACACCCTGCGCATGCTCCGCAAGATCTTCAGATGGATCCCCACTGAAACCAGGAAGACCGTCACCCAGGCACTCGTCACCAGCCGACTGGACTATGGGAACACCCTCTACGCCGGAACCACAGCCAAACTTCAAAAAAGACTCCAGCGCATCCAGAACGCCTCCGCACGACTCATCCTGGACATCCCCCGACACAGCCACATCACCGGACACCTGAAAGACCTGCACTGGCTCCCCGTCAGCAAGAGAATCACGTTCAGACTCCTCACCCACGCACACAAGGCCCTCCACGACCTGGGCCCCAAGTACCTCAACGACCGCATGACCTTCTACACGCCCACCCGCCAGCTACGATCAACCAGCCACGCCCTCGCCACCGTACCACGCATCCGCAGAGCCACCGCCGGAGGAAGATCCTTCTCCTACCTGGCAGCCAAGACCTGGAACTCCCTCCCCACTCACCTTCGGCGAACCCAGGACCATCTCTCCTTCAGGAAGCAGCTCAAGACCTGGCTGTTCGAGCAGTAACTTACCCCCTCCCCCAGCGCCTTGAGACCCTCCCGGGTGAGTAGCGCGCTCTATAAATGCTGTGATTGATTGATTGATTGATACGCCTGGCCAACTCCGCTGACACCTTTCATGCAGCCAATATGGGTCGTGTGCTAGAGGGATTGCAGGGCTCGGTTCGCTTCTGGGCTGACCTGCCGCTCTCACTTATGGAAGGCATTTTGATCATAAAAATGATTATTCTTCCGCAGTGCTTATATGTACTGCAGCACTCATTCAATGTGATACAGAGATCGTACTTTGCTACCCTGGAAGCTCTAATTGGCACTCTCCTGTGGGGGAAGAAACAGCGGAGAGTCCGATTAACGACATTGCAAAGGACATGGGAGGGGTGTGGGCTAGAGGTCCCACAATTGGATCTGTACTACATGGCGTCCCAACTCCAGTACGCGTTCCACTGGCTGGATGACGAGGACAATTGGGAGAAGGCCCTACTGGCCGGGACATATGGTAAGGACACGTTGCAGGAACTGTTGATGATGGGGTCATCGGTCCCCGACAAACGTCTGTATGTGATACGGCATGTGGCAATAATGTGGGAACAAGCAGTAAGACGAGTAGTCCGGCACGCCCCATATGCACCAGATAGGTCTCTGTGGGCAATTTGACCATTTGCCGCGATTGCAGATTCCATGTCGGTCAGCCGCTGGAGGGAGGGGGGCTATCAACTGATGGGGGACCTTTATAAAGAAGGACAATTTTTAACACGCGAAGATGCACAAAACGAATTTGGGCTGGGACCCGGCCAATTTTTACAATATTGTAAAATATCAAGTGTCGCACGGGAGCTCTGGCATAATTTTCCAGATGAGCCACCTGTTACTAACGTCCTAAAGACGATGATAGAGATGGTACAGGGAAGGCGACTCGTTTCCCATCTGTACAGAGCGCTAAGAGAAGACCTCCAGAGGGAGCCGCTGGGTCTTCAGCAGAAATGGGATGCCATATTGGACGAACCTCTGATGGAGGCTGAGTGGCGAAAGGTACACGTAGGGGTACATAAAGTTAGTGCAAATTCCCGCTTCAAATTACTTCATTACAACATTATACATCAGGTATATTTAACCCCGCGCACACTACATACAATATACCCAAATCGGGTGTAAAGCAGCCCTCGGTGCATCACTCAGGGAGCGGACTTCATCCATATGATCTGGCAGTGTCACACGTTGCAACCCTACTGGGAAAGAATCCTAGTGAGACTGAGAGAGGCCACGGGGTGGACCATCCCACGGGAAATAAAAATAGTACTGTTGGGCCTGTTACCTGCACCAAAAAATAAAAAGCTGAGCAGACGCTTTGTGAACTTGGGACTGGTGTTGACCAAAAGACGAATTGTAATTACGTGGATGCAACCACGTCCTCCGAAATACCTAGACTGGCTGAGGGACACTAATGAGTGGGCGACAGCGGAACTAGTCTGGATGAGACTGGTGAGGAAGGACGAAAAAGCTGAGGATGACAGACTAGCCTGGACATCCATGATAACAGACCTACAGCGGGACCAGGGACAGTCTACCCAACAAAATAATGTGAGGGACAATACTCCGTCCATAATCCCCTTTGGTATCGCTTTGTTCGCCCTAAGTTGGCAGGGTATGCCCAGACGTGGGTCCCTTGCTCACTTTGCCACTGGATTCAAGCTAGCCTGGCTGATGACGGCTGAGTTAATGTTAATGTTAAATTGGACTTGTAGAGCACTTATTACCAGCAGGTCTCTAAGCGCTTCAAGAAGAACAACGTCAGTTCCAAGGAGAATACTGTCAGATCCAGAAGTGTCAAGCCCATGCTTCCGTAAATAAAAGGGTTTTGAGTTCTTTTCTGAATGGAAGGAGACATCTTTCTGCCCGAAGCTGGACCGGCAACCTGTTCCAGAGTGGTGGTAATAGGACAGAAAATGCCCGGCCACCTTTGGTAGTGTAATTGAATCGCGGGCATTTTAAGAGGCCTTCCGTGGAGGACCTTAGTGAGCGGCCGGGGACGTATTTCTCCAGGCGTTCCTTGATGTAAATGGGTGCCTGACCGAATAGGGCCTTATGTGGGATGCAGAGGCCTTTAAATTTAGCCCTCTGCTTAATTGGCAGCCAATGAAGTTGTTGCAATAGGGGTGATGCCCGCGTGCGCCTCGGTAGTTTGAAAATTAACCTGGCAGCATCGTTCATCACCACCTGAAGTTTGCTCACCAGTGAGTCTGGTAGACCGATATAGAGCGCATTTCCGTAGTCCAGCCGAGTCAGGATCAAAGCGGACACGACCGTCTTCATGGATGAGAAGGAGAGAATAGGGGAGAGTCTCCTCAGCTGCCTTAGTAGGCCAACACAAGTTCCAAACACGGTGGAAACTTGATTGGCCAGTGAAAGTTTGGCATCAATTTTGATTCCCAGACTTTTTACCACCGGAACTGGGGCTGGATTGTCACCCAGTTCGTGCGGCCAGAACAGGGAATTCCAAGGGTTAC
Source organism: Calotriton arnoldi (assembly GCA_963921515.1). Lineage (NCBI taxonomy): Eukaryota > Metazoa > Chordata > Amphibia > Caudata > Salamandridae > Calotriton > Calotriton arnoldi. The sequence goes on along the minus strand of CAWUFW010007894.1, from coordinate 100,436 downwards.
TCTCAGTGGTGATGGCCAAAACCTCAGTCTTGTCCGGGTTAATCTTGTGTGAGTTGGCCGTCATCCACTTAACCGTGAATCGCAATATGTCTTGCGCCCGGGAGTGGGCCTGCGGCGTGTTTTCTATTTGAAATATGATTTGCGTGTCATCCGCATAATTGAATACCTGGCAGTCCATCAAAGCCAGGGCCTTTATCAAAGGTCTGAGGTATATGTTAAACAAGAGGGGGGATAGCGCTGACCCTTGTGGGACTCCACAGGGGGTGGACCCCCTCTCTGAGACCCAATCGCCCATCTGAATTTTTTGGGTGCGGTCGGTCAAGAATGAGGCAATCCATTGAAGTATTGGGCCACCAATCCCAATATTATGTATTCTTTCCAGGAGAAGAGGGTGGCTGACCGTGTCGAACGCTGCCGACAGGTCTAGGAGGACTAGGGCACATGGCTTCCTGTTGTCTGATGAGATCCTCATAACGTCAAGCACTGACAGCATCACCAGTTCAGTACTATGGTGAGCGCGGAAGCCAGCCTGCCTGTCTCCCAAAAGATGGTGGTCCTCCATGAATCTAGATAGAGTCTGCAGGACATATTGTTCAATGATTTTGGCCAGAAATGGAAGCTGAGATATTGGTCTGTAATTTTTCATATTGGAGGCGTCCGCTCCTGTCTTCTTAAGTAGCGGGATTACTCTGGCTTCCTTAAAATAACTGGGAACCTTCCCGGTTTCCAGCGAGAGGTTGAGCAAGGTAAGGATATCGCCCTCAATCTCTGGGAGGGCTAGTTTAAAAATCTTAGGGGGCAGGGATCTGCGGGTGAGCCGGATTTGATTTTAGATGCAATGTGACGTAAGGTCTCTATATCAAGCGCTTGAAAGGAAGAGATCAGCTCCACCCTCTTACCCGAAGTCTTCACCACTTCACTGAAGGATTGCTTAAAAGGGGAATTGTCGATATCTGCCAAGATATCTTGTATTTTATCGGAGAAGTAGGAAAAAAATTTGTTGCATTGATCCTGGTTAGATGGTGTCTCCAGTGATTGTTTTTGACAAAGTTCCTTGAGGATTTTAAACGTTTCTTTTTGTTTGTTAGATGCCATCAAGATTCTATTTTCATAATATTCAGCTTTCCTGGTAAGAAGGGCCTTTTTGTAAATGGCAACTCTTGCCCTGTACTCTACTAGGGCCTGTGGCTCGTACGTTTTACGCCACCGTCGTTCGTGGAGGCGGAGCGTGCGCTTCAGGGCCCTAAGCTCCTCCGTGAACCAGGGTGCTCCCCTCCCTTGCCAGAAACCGGTCCCAGGATGCTTGTTTCCGGTCCAGGGAAGACATGGCTTGGCAGTTCGGGCTGGACTGTTCCCATGAGGCACAGGGTCAGACTGATTTGCATATGGCCATGTCTGAACTGGGGTGGTGGAGTCAGCTAAAGAATGGTGATGGATTAAACCCAGATCAGTTGACTGGGGGTGAGTGTTTGATTTGCTCAAACGCTCCGTCCATAATCCCCTTTGGTATCGCTTTGTTCGCCCTAAGTTGGCAGGGTATGCCCAGACGTGAGTCCCTTGCTCACTTTGCCACTGGATTCAAGCTAGCCTGGCTGATGACGGCTGAGTAGCCAGAAACCGGTCCCAGGATGCTTGTTTCCGGTCCAGGGAAGACATGGCTTGGCAGTTCGGGCTGGACTGTTCCCATGAGGCACAGGGTCAGACTGATTTGCATATGGCCATGTCTGAACTGGGGTGGTGGAGTGAGCTAAAGAATGGTGATGGATTAAACCCAGATCAGTTGACTGGGGGTGAGTGTTTGATTTGCTCAAACGCTCCGTCCATAATCCCCTTTGGTATTGCTTCAAGAGGAGACTCAGACCGGCAGACCCCGCCACCTGAATAATATAGTTATGACGGAATTATTGGCAATCATAGTGAGTGGAACTGACTCGCCTTGAAGGAAGGGACGGGAGGGGGGTCACGTTTAGTGTTTTTTTTCTTATTTCTCTAGATTGTTACACGACATGATGGCAAGATACAACGGGATATTATATATTATACAATGTTATATGATACAGATGTTTGAATTTAAAAGGACATGGAACGTTATTTTGTTTAAGCTGGATTACGACATGTGTTCAATGCTATATATTGTGATTAAAAGTCATGATGCGTTCTGTATACAATTTTAAATGCCAATAAAAATAAACAAAAAAAGGATTACAAAAGGGCTCCATGTTATCAGAATACCTCTTTTTCTGCAGCAAATCAGTGCATTCTGGTATTAGTGATTCTGTTCAGTTCAATTAAACAAATCATACTAAAACACCTGAAAACAATGATTTGTAAAAGCAAAAATAAGAAGAACTGGAAATATTGCATCCCTGTGACACAGATCCATCTAATATTTGGGGTGATTTGATCAAAATAGAAACAGTTGCGCAGGGCTCCTTATGAAGAGACCAACACAGTGTAATTGAGAGGCTTCATTCCAATCTCATGACAGAAAAAAGAAAACTATGGGCTTGATTTGGAGTTTCGAGGACGGGTTTAACTATATCAGAATAGCAGAGGACAATACCTCAGTCATCCTGAGGCACCTCTGCTTGCCAAATGAGTGTGGTCTGAGAAGGATGGCCGGAAGGGTTGAGAAACTCAAATGGCAAAAGTCAGGAAAATGTCATCACCAAGGGGAAGCAATCAGTAACCTTTCTAACATTCAAGTGCATGCTTCATATTAATCTCTGGGACCAAGATCACTGATTAAAAACATCAATAAAACACAATAAATGAATAACCACCATCAAAATGCTTCCATTGGCACATTAAAAGAATAATCAAACATAAAACCAGCTAAAACAGCATTGACTTCCTCCTTTTGATAGAACATTTTAAGAAAGAGCAGATGTTCACACAATTCAAGGGACAATCCAATGTTTGCAGGTATTCCAAAGCAACCAGAGAAGTCTGAATGTCCCACCTCCTAACAATAGGAAGCAAATACACCCTACTATATTCCTGATAATATATGCACACACAAAAAAACACCTTGTCCTTTGTATCCCATGTGTCCTGTTTCTCAGGCTCCTGGTCATGGACCTTTTCACCCCTCACACCCTAATTTTCATCCAACAGTGCTCCTGGTTCTGTTCCCCTGGTTTATCTATTCCCCTGGTTTGCCTGTTCCTAATCATCCTACTCCTGGTTCTCCTGATCCATGTAGTCCTGGTCTTAGTTATGGTACTCCTTTGTCTGGTCCTCGTGTATCAGGTCCTCTGGTGCTGTTCTCACTGGCCTTGGTTTCCCCGCTCTCTCAGTAGCCCAGTCCTTCTTCCCCATCCTAGTGCTACTGGTCTTTTTGCTCTCCTGCTGGTATGCCTGTTCCACCTTGCTCTGGTCAATTTGACCCCAGTCCCCTCTGTCATGGTCCTCCTGGTAATGGTCCTCCTGGGTCTGGTCTCCCTCATTCCTCTGACACTGCTCTTCCTAGTTCCCATGTTGTGGGTCACCCTGTTATAGCACCCCCTGAGTCTGATCCTCCTGAACCTTCTGATCCTCGTCCCACTGGGCCTAGACTTCCTATATTTCCCTTAGTCATTCTAATCCACAGTCTCTAGGTCCTGTTAGCCCGGGTCCTTTCTGGTCATAGTCTTCCTGGTACTGGTCCATTGGTCCTCCTTGATCTAATCTCTGTGGTCTTGGTCCTCCTGTCTCTGGGTCCTTCTTTACATTGGTCTCCTGGTACTGGTCATCTTTGGTCTGTTTACCTTGGTCTGTTACTACTGGCCCTGGTCGTCCTCATTTCTCTGGTCCTGGTCGGTGCTCCCAGGCCCTCCTAGTCCTCCTCTTAGCTATTGCCCTTGGCCTTCTGTTCCTTCTACCCCTGGTATTTCTGTTCCTTCTGGTCCTTGTCCAATTGGGCAAGATCCCTGTTCCACATCCGCTTGGCCCCACTGATCCTCCTCATCCTGGTCCAGGTGTCCTTAGCCCTGTTCTTCATTGACCCAGTGGACAAGACCTGAAAGAGCTCTCAAAGTGGTGGGGCGCAATCCATACTCCAAAATGCAAGTAGAAAATGTATGTGGTGGTCCCACCATACCCTACCCCACACTCCCTTCTTTAGCGATCAGGGAAACGTTAACTTTTTAAAATAATGGGCAGTGTATTTTTCAGTATATTTTCTTTGTGAAACTACACAATTTCTGGTTTTGCCAAGCAAGTTTGAACTTCTCCAGTGATGTGATCACCTCACTGTGAAATACTGCAGAGTGGCGAGAGTAATATGGGACAGATATAGCAAAGAGATCAGAGAGTGATACAGGAAAAGGACAGATAAGAGACCGGAAAATAGAGTGAGACGTTCATGAGAGTAGGAAAACCTCAAGGAGGACAATCCAGACAATAGTATAAGAATAACACGGAATGGGGCACTGGAGAGTGGCACATATAGGGTATAGAGGTGGAACATAAGGCACATGAGTGACATAGAGAACAGAAATCAGATTATAACACATTGATACTAGGGAGGGTTGAGTCAGAGAAGAAAAATTGAAGGAGAGAAGAAAAGTGGCCGAAAATGGAGGGTGGAAATCTGGTGACATGGAAGGGACAACTGTAGAGAGGAAGAGAGGATGGTAAGTGAGAAATTGCAGTGAGTATATAGTAAGGAAAATAGTACATGGATAAAGAGGAGATCAGAATGACATAGCAATAAGAGGGGAAGAGCTAGGTAAAAGAGAGTATAAAGTTACAGAAGTGCTTTGGTGAGAGGACCGATGGGAGGGAGAGGAGAAACAATATGTAGATTGGAAAACGTGTCAAAATGAATAAAAGTTGTAGACAAGGAAAAGAAAACAACAATGGAGGGGAGACACTGGGATAAGAAAAGCTTGGGAGAGAGTCAGGGAAGACATTGTAGTGAAAAGGGTAGCAAGAGACAGGAAAGAGACCAGACGTGACCCCAAGTAATCCAATTACACCACATTACATGGCCAAAACTAGTGCTGCTTCACTTCCCCAGCTAGTTATTTCAGTATAAAAAGCTTTTTAAAGCAATGTGTCATAGCTGTAATTCCCAAACACTAATTATGATAATTTCTGTGGGAGTAAGATCCAAGGTTTCAGACAGTAGTATATTTTACTTGTTACTCGTTGAGAAATTAAATGTAAGCAATGAGAGGCAACCCTAGCACAAATGTAATTATTGAAGTGATAGGGGAGATGTCAGCCCTGTCCCACCTCTTGTATTACCGTGCAACAAACAAACATGCATTCCCTTCTCTTCAAAATGTATCTGTGCAATGCGCTGGATAAGAAAAATTGAGAACAGAACCAGAATTTCCACTCTCAGTCCAATTGTATCATTTGACAGTTTCCTGGTTTTTGGCTGAAGGTGAAAGATGTTACCTTTTATGTGCTCGGATTGAAAATAAACCACGATCGCTAATGCAGAGCAAGCTGCCTTGCCAATTAAGGTGCACCAATGTTTAGATAACTGTCTGCACTACTGCATTTTCCGTCCCAGAACTGTAGACGGAACTATGGTAGCCGGGACACTCAATCAAGGCAGGCCTTAGAAGATATAGGACTTGGCATCAGGATCACACCATCACGGTCATGCAGGATTACATGTCTACCCTGTGATTACTCAGATAGGGTCGGATTTGCATAGGAATATTGATGTGACGTGCAGCCTCAGAGCGGGCTTTGTGTGGAAACGCCCAGGGGTTGCAAAATATCAGCACGGAGGAGCTGAGTGCATTCCAGCTCCACTTACATTGCACTGAGGGCTGTGAAATGGTAAGCCTTGCGTCATTGGCATCATTCTTAGAGCACCATGCATGCACACTTTTGTTTGTGCTGCCATACTGTGCCTGGCTGCCTGGCCGTCTCTCGGGGAGAGAGAAGCCAGCCACTGACAATAATGATTGTAAAAATACATGTTTAATCTGTATGGTGACCGATTGCAAACTTTTACTTTGGGATGCACATTAGAGCAGGGGCAGAGCCCCAGCGCCCTAATAGAGAAATCGCCTCTGTTAGTATATGCACTTACATTCAAATGCCTCACACATATTGCATCCCCATTACAAGAAGGCCACCACCCTACCATTGCTTATTGGCCATTTCTCTTAATGGCCGGCTAAATTAGGACCTCCTTCACACTATTTATCCGGCTGCCAGTCAACTTGTACATCATCTCTACTATTTAGCCTATGGCCAACTAAACACCAAGAATTATGTACTATTTTGACGTCCACCGGGTAAATAGCAGAGATTATGTGCTATTTAGCCGACAACTGGGTAAATAAACACTTCCTTTTATAAGCTCTTTGTATAAGTGTACTAGCCAGACCTAGCTCTGAGGTACAGCTCCACAATCAGAGCTTGGTTTAGACAAAAGGAAAAAGGCAAAAAGCATTGCACAACACTTGGCAGGTAATAGAAATATGCAATCAGTCACTTCTAAGGCGACTACAGGGCTTTACGTTGGGATGAAAAAAGTGGAGAGTCTCTAAAAGGGGTGTGACATAAACACATAAGCTACATTTCTAGGATTCCAATAGTGTGCCATCCAACTGTTATTTTGGTTTCCCTGAGCTTTCTATTGCATTGAGATATATAACACAACTAACATACACCAAAAACAAGCCTGGAGTATTGGATGTGTCAATGGTTGGTAGCGAGGAGCAGTAAGACACGCCTCTGCTGCTATTTTTACTCATTTTACTAATCAGGCTGCTTTAATGTTTTAATGTTTTAACCTGCTTTACTGCAAGTGCTCCTATTCTTTGGGGGCATGAGGTTTTACATTAGTTCGCCTTACCTAATCTTCACGGTGTGGCATTTCGCTTTCCCCCTCGCTTCTGGAGATTCCTTCCTCTCTTTCCTTCTGTGACTCTCCGGTCCGCCACGGATTTTCCAGTTTGTGCGGAGAGAGTCCCCTGCACCGGAACTTTCCACTTTCCCCTAGCTGGCCACCATTTTTGAGGTTGGCGGTCCAGCTCGCACACACTTCCGGGCTGAGGCATTAAATGCAGATGCAACACTAAGCGTACAGCGGATGCACGCAGTGGGTGCGCCGCTGGCGCACCAAAGGCAAGCCCCTCTAAGCCCGTTTGCGCCTGGATGGCGCCAGGGACTAGGCACGCTGCCCGTTTATTCCCAGGAGAAAAGGGTGCCCTGGTAAGAACCTACTCCAGGACACAACTCCTCGAGCTGCGTCCCAAGCTACACCATGTGGGGTGCGCTGACATGCTGGACCCTACAACAGGGGAGATTGAACACTGTCAGCACTGTAACTTCAGCCCTACCAATGGTCAGGCTTCCGTCACTGGCTCCCTTAGGTGGCCCCAGGAACTAGGGGTGGAGAAGAAGATAGGGACCAAAACCAAGGCCGGTCTCAAGCACAGTTCTATGTGGGGGGGGATTAATAAATGCACGTTCCATGCCCAAACATAAAACCGAAATTGCCCTGATTATTCAAACACTCAATCTGGACTTCCTCTTTGTCACCGAGACGTGGGCTAGGGACAATTCGGGTCCCGACTTGACAGACGCTGTCCAACCTGGTTATACCATTCTCAGATGTGACCGCCCAGTCCGCAGAGGTGGCTCGGGACTCCCTTAAATGCACCCTTAGCTCTGTGGATGGTGACCCTGACTCTTTACTGAAAGTAGCCTCATTCAGGATCAAGCTATCCGATAATTATAACTTCTCAGGCCTTCTGGTATACCGCCCACCAGGCCCAAGAGCCAAGTATACGGAGACATGCTGTAAAACATTGGAATCATTTGTTACCACCACTCACTTCACCATCCTAGGGGATTTTAATTTTAATTTAGAAAATAAACAGGACAATGACCCAGTGCACCTGTTAGAGCTCATGACATCTTTGGGATTTAAGCAACTGGTTCATGCTCCAACCCACACTGCCGGTCGCACCCAGGATGGCATTTTTACCAACCACAACAATTTAGTGATCAAGTCAGTTCAGCCCCTTTGTTGGGTCGACCATTGTTGATTGAGTTCAAAGTTTGTCCCACTCTCCCCATCGTGGTGAAGGAGGGCTCCTCACCGAGGCGCATACGTTGTAGGGGACTGAACAAGATCACAGCCAAAAAATGGGAGGCCGCCTTGGCTATGATTTGTGAAGGGAGGCACATCATGCACCCTCCCACGGAGGAGGGTTTCCGTGACGGGATCAATAAGGCCCTTGACGCTGTTGCCCCTTTAAAAAACTGTGTCATTAGAAGAGCTAAACCATCTGCCCTGTGGTTCTCAGAAGAGCTCATATCCCTTAGGCGGGAGTGTCGCAGACAAGATTGCAAATGGCGCGCGGACCCCTGCCCAAGGGAAAAAGACAAGCAGAAATCTCTGCTGCAGAAATACAAACATGCCATCTCCCAGGCCAATTCCCGTTTCCTAGCCGAGAAGATCCTGTCAGCAAATAATTCCTCTAGCATGCTATTCAAAGTCATCAAGGAAATCTCTGAGCCACCAGGGACACAGCTGCTGACCCCCTCCCAAGATTTCTGTGACAGAATAGCTACCTACTTTCAGGACAAGGTCCTCAAGATCTCTCAGGAGCTCAGTTCTACGGAAGGTGATGAACCTGATATTGAGGGGCTCACCCAGGACCCCGAGAAGGATGCCCTTACCTCCTTCCCACAAATTACGGCTCTGCAAACCAAAAAACTCCTATTAGGCCTTAAATCCAGCGCACCGTCGGATCCTTGTGTGCCCTCCTTAGTCAAACTGGTTCCTGACCCTGTAGCTAACTTCCTGTGTAAGGTGTTTAACAACATACTTCCATCCGTTAGCTATTCGACCACCTGGGAGGAAGCCATCATCTCACCACTCCTTAAAAAACCTAACGCTGACCCCCTCAGAGTTGAACATTTTTCGACCTATCTCCCTTCTCCCCGCCCCTGCTAAAATCTTGGAAAAGTTCATCAACATTGAATTAATTAAATATGTTGAATCCCAGGAGATCTTAGACCACTCGCAGAACGGGTTCCGTGCCGGTCACATCACCGAGTCTGCCCTTATTGCGGCCACTGACCACATTCGCAAGCAGGTGGATCAGGGTGGATCTGCGGTGCTGATTATGCTCGACCTATCGGCAGCATTCGACACTATCTACCCGGTGCAAATGGTTCAGCGTTTGCAGGAAGTGGGAGTCATGAGTAAGGCTTTGCAGCTTCTCCACTCTTTCATGTCAGGGAGAATGAACATTGTCTGCTGCGGAGGTTTCAGAGCAAGGGATTTTAGCCTTCCATGTGGGGTCCCCCAAGGTTCTTCCTTGAGCCCCACCCTCTTTAACCTTTATGTGACCCCTTTGGCTGAGTTGGTGAGATCATTCGGGTTCCAGGTGCTTTCCTATGCAAGACCTCTGACCTCCTGGTCAGGGAAACTGCTCTCCCCTCGCGCAGCTCCGTCATTGCATCCCTGCCCCATGCACCTCTCTGCTTCCAGGTAGGTGTCGAGGCCGTCCTCCACCCACAGGCTCCTGCCTGCGCCTCATCTCTGGTGGACCAGTGGGAGAGCCTTGCTCTTCTGCTGGTCCAATCTGTCACTCTGGTCCTCCTGTCTGTTTTTCTGTTGTTTTTCTGTCTTTCCATTTTTTGTCTATCTGTGCCTGCTTTTTTATATCTCTTTGTGCAATTTTTGTCTGTTTGTTGCTTTTTTGTCTCTTTGTGCCTATTTTGTACAGTTTCTTCTATTTTCCTGTTTTGCCTTCGCTCCCTCTTCCCGCTGCTGCTGCCCCCGCAGCCCCTCCCCCCCACGTGTTTCCACTCCCACCTCCCAGCTGCTCTCCCTCACCCCGACCCCTACTTAATGGCGGTCGCTGCACGGACGCACCGCTGGCGCGCCAAATGAAAGCTCGTCTGCGTCCATCCGCATTCCGACCGCGACCAGCACCAGGGACCCTGGTCCTCCGACTACCCACCTCTACGACTCACCTCTCCTCCACAAACTCAACCCCAGAAGAAACAACAACCGCCAGCTGTCGACGCCGAACACCACCCATGGCCAGTTCTCCTGCCGACACTGCTGCCACACCTTCACCCACCTCCGGACGCCCACGGCTACTTCCAACCCACCAGACGCCAGCGAGCCCAAACCCCTGAGCTGCATCCTCCTCAACATTCGCTCCCTACACAGACATGCAGTAGAGATCTGGGACCTCCTTGACACCCTATCGCCCGAAGTCACCTTCCTCACAGAGACCTGGACCAACACCAGTTCCGCACCCACCATCGCAACTGCCATCCCGGACGGATACAAGATCCAGAGGAAGTACCGCCCCAACCACCCTGGAGGTGGACTCGCCATCGTACACAAAAACTCCCTCTGACTCACTACAGCCAGCACGAACGACTCCACGTCCCCCATGGAACACCTCCATTTCCAGATCCAGATCAACCCCAGGACGACTCTACGCAGCACCCTCACCTACAGACCTCCCAGACCGTGCACCACGTTCACCACAACTATCACAGACCACATTGCGCCCCACGCCCTAGCCTCCATGGACTACGTACTGCTCGGGGACCTGAATTTCCACCTCGACAACCTCAGCGACCCCAACCCCACCGCCCTCCTGGACAACCTCGACAAAATCGGACTGAAACAGCTCATCACCACTCCCACCCACAAGGCAGGACACACCCTCGAACCCATCTTCGCAGGAGGAAACAACATTTGCTTCAGCCACACCACGCAACCCCTCTGGATGGACCACCACTGCTTCCATTTCTCCTTTTCAAAACCCACTGCACAGAAGCCTACATCATGCCCCTCATGCAGGAACCTGAGCATGGTCACCGAAGAGCTCCTCAACTCCACCCTCAACCACGCTCCTCCACCCACCACGACCGATGCCAACGCTGCAGCCAACAAACTCCACAGATGGATCACCGAATGCACAAACACGCTCGCCCTCCTCCAGAACTTCGACAGACAACACCCCACAAAAGCCACCTGGTTCATCACTGACCTCCAAGAATCCAGACGCACGTGCAACGACTCAAAACAGCATGGAGGAACAGCAAAACCTTGGAAGCAAGCACTGCCTACAAAACCACCATGACAGAACACAACCAACTCATGAGATCCACGAAGAGGAACTTCATCCAAGACAGAAGTCTCTCCAACATCCGCAACTCTAAGGAACTCTTCAGCATCATACAAAAATTCACCAGACGCCCCTCCCTCCCAGGACCTCTGTAACAAACTCAGCTCCTACTTCCATCACAATATCAAGACTCTTTACGACAACTTCAACGAACAGAAGCAAGGCACCGACACTACACCTACCACTGGCAACGCTACCCAGCCTACCATCACTGTCTGGACCCCTGTCACCACAGAAGACACCGCTAAGACCATGAGGAGCATTCACTCAGGAGCCCCCACCGACCCGTGCCCGCCGCACATCTTCCACAGAGCCGCAGCCGCCATATTACCCGAACTACGACGTACTATCAACTTCACCTACATAACCGGCACTTTCCCCGACGACTGGAAACGCGCAGAAGTCAAGCCCCTCCTCAAGAAGTTCTCCCCAGACCCTACGGACCTCAAGAACTACAGACCCTTCTCTCTCCTCCCCTCCACAGCCAAAGTCACAGAGAAGATCGTCCACAATCAGCACACAAACTTTCTAGAATCCAACTCGATCCTCGACACCTCCCAATCCGGATTCCACAGTAACCACAGCACCGAGACCGCCCTTCCAGCCACCACAGACGACATCCACACTCTCCTCGACCAGGGCTACACGGTGGCCCTCATCCTGCTAGACCTCTCAGCAGCCTCCAATACCATCTCCCACCGCACACTAACCGCCAGACTCCATGACGCCTGCAAACAGGGAAATGCCCTAAACTGGATCCGCTCCTTCCTCACTGGCCAAACCCAAAGAATCAGACTCCGGCCCTTCCTGTCCGAGCCCACAGAGATCAGCTGAGGAGTACCCCAAGGATCCTCGCTCAGCCTCACGCTCTTCAACATCTACATGGCCCCCCTTGCTACCATCATCAGAAAGCACGGACTCAGCATAGTATCCTACGCCAACGACACCCAGCTCATCCTCTCCCTCACCAAGGAACCTGACATCACCAAACACAGCTTCCAGGAAGGAATGAAAGACGTTGCATCCTGGATGAGCAGCAGCTGCCTGAAGCTCAACTCGGAGAAAACGGAAGTCCTCATCCTCGGATCCACTCCCTCAGCATGGGACAACACCTGGTGGCCCACCGCCCTCTGCAACCCTCCCACACCCTCGGACCACGCCCCGCAACCTCGGCATCATACTCGACTCCTCTCTCACCATGAACCGACAGATCAATGTCGTTTCTTCCATGTGCTTCAATACCCTCCGCATTCTCCGCAAGACCTTCAAATGGATCCCCCCCGAATCCAGAAAGTCCATCACCCATGCACTCATAACCAGCAGACTGGACTACGGGAATGCCCTATACGCCGGGATCAACAAATCTCTACTCCGAAAACTCCAGACCATCCAGAATACCGCAGCCAGACTCGTCCTCGGCATCCCACGACAAGACCATATCACCCAGCACCTGCAAGACCTCCACTGGCTCCCCGTCGAAAAGAGAGTGATCTTCAAGCTGCTCACTCACACCTACAAATCCCTCCAAAACACCGGACCCCAATACCTCAACGAAAGTAGCTCCTTCTACGCACCCAAGAGAAACCTCCACTCCGCCGACCTTGCCCTGGCCGAAATCCCACACATCCGCAGAGCCAGAACAGGAGGAAGAGCCTTCTCATACATCGCGGCCAAGACCTGGAACAAACTCCCCCTCAGCTTCAGATGAACCCCCACACTGCAAGCATTCAGGAAGAGCCTCAAGACCTGGCTCTTCGGATGAGACGGAGCTACTCGTACCCTCCCTCCCCCAGCACCTTGAGACCCTCACGAGTGAGTAGCGTGCTTCACAAATCCCTGATTGATTGATTGATTGATATGCGAATGACACGCAAATCATTGTCTCCATCTCAAATGATTTGCAACTGGTCGCAGAGAAATTCAACCAGTGCATGGCCAGCATTATCTGTTGGATTAAGGGCAACTCACTAAAGATTAATGCTGACAAGACCAAGGTACTGGTATTTGGCTCGCAGAACTCCATCTGGTCAAATGCCTGGTGTTCCGCAGACTGCGGTCCCCTCCCTGTCCTGGTTAGGACAGCGAAAAATCTTGGGGTCACTTTCGACGAGAGTCTGACTTTTGATGCTCAGGTCAGCCGAACTGTCAGCACTTGCTTCTATATTTTAAGAACCCTTAGAAAGGTGCTGCCGTATCTTCCACCTGAATTGCAACGGTCCACCATCATTGCACTAGTGACCTCCCAGCTGGACCCATGCAATGCTCTGTACCTCAACATCAAAGCGGCGTCCCTGGACAAGCTTCAGGTGGTACAGAACGCAGCGGCTAGGCTGATCCTTAACATCCCGATGCACCAATCAGCCAGGGAGGGAATTCGTGCCTTGCACTGGCTCCCCATTAGGAAGCACATTTCCTTCAAGGTCCTGAGTATGGTTTATAAGGCCTTGCACAGTAGAGGCTCATCGCAGTTGAAAACCATGTTCCAATTGTACACCCCCGGGAGGACCTTGAGATCCTCCACTCAGAAAAAACTGGTCTCTCCGAGATATCGCAGGGCCAGCTGGGGCGGTCGCTCTTTTTCAGTAGCGGCTGCCAAACTCTGGAATTTCCTGCCTTCCTCAATTTCCAACGCGGAATCACTTCCAGTTTTTAGAAAACTGCTGAAAACATGGCTATTTTCATCCTAGTTGGTTGTTCCGTGCTTCTCTCTTCTCCGTCTGCCCAGTGCCTTGACACCCTCGGTATAAGTGCGCTTTACAAATTGTATCCTATCCTATCCTTTTTAAGATAAATGAGTAACAACAAAGATTTTGTTGCAAATAATAATGAAAATTCTTCAATTCTGAAATTTTGAGTCTGTAATTAAACATTACTGAAGCCTGTGGAAGGGGTAGTGGTCTTCAGAATGTCTCAATCACTCCTGTTATGTTCACTGTATGTCCAGGCCTTTCATCCTTGTCAGTGACTGCGATTTATGAACGGTTTCAGAATCCTGACAACTAGTTTCCACTGTCTATTGCATACACACAGGACTGCCTTGCAGAATTTCCCTAAATATATCCAACGTCTGGTTAGCAGAGGCTAGACAAGCAAAACACTGTGTTGTCATAATCATGCATGCCAACATTTTGAAACAAGAAAGAGGGAGATTTTGAAAAACAATCGCGGGACTTAATTTTTCCTATTGACGTACTTTGAATCAAAGGCGATTTCAGGTGGGAGACAGCTAAAATCAAGCTATTTTTGGCTTAAAAAACAAGAGTTTCCTGCCTGAATCCATCTGTTGATATTTGTGCATACTTTACACATGCTGTGTCCATGCACCTTTAGTCCCAAATTAATCATCAGAATCAAAGTATTCACACGCTATTGCAGAGAGCAACAGCATAGGCAATCCTAAAAAATCCAAAGATGCCCTTGAACAACCTTTTTATTTTTCATGTGGACTTTAGCACAGGGTTATTAAAGGAATGCAAACAAGGGTGTGATAAAGGGTGTGAGTTGGAGGGTGAGATCAGGTTGCCATAGGTCCTGAAGGTAATTGTGTTTTATTTGCAAAGCTTTATTGGAAGGTTGGTATTTGGTTGGCATAGAGGTATTTGGCACAGATTTTCTCTGTTGGGAAGAAGGACCACATATTGCATGGGCAGCTGTGCCACCCTGTCTTTCTTCCCTTTTCACCTCAGTAAACATATGCTAGAATTAAAGGGGATTTCCCATCTAACCCCTCGAAACCCTCTGCAGAGAATACTCTAAATAGAAAAATGGGATACCATAGGGTTGAATTCATATAAGAAACATTCATACCACAATTAAATAATTAATTTTCCCTGGGATTATGACAACCATTTATTACTTTATCACAATTTTCAGGAGTCTATCTATGCATCTGTACACATCCCATAATGTTTTATAGATCTCTGGTGCAAAGGTAAAAAAAATAAAGAATTAAAATTACATAAGGCATGAACAAGACTCAAACATTCAACACATTCTAAGTGCCCGCTAATGACGGGAGAGCTCATAGTCCATTTGTACGTCCTTGCTTCCTTATTATTAGATACAAAAAGGTGGTTGTGTAATGAGTCCAATTTCCACTCTACCCGGAGGTAGTCACAAAATCAAGGGAGTCCTGGGACACCTGTCCCTTTACTTTCTCCTTATGACTGTAAAAATTAAATATCAATATATCTTGTTCGACTCCTCCTATTGAAAGGTCGACCTGTTTCGGCCGTAGTCATTAAAGGCCTCCTCAGGACTAGGAAGACAAGATAACCTGAGGCTGAATGAAGGTCACATAAACAATAAATGTCCTGCAGACCACTGCTTATACAAGTCTTCACCTAAATGGAGGATGGAAATAAACAACTCGATTCCTTATATCAGTGCAGGACAATGGTGCCTGTTAATTTTTATTTTTTTTAACTTTATTTACCATTTTCATAATAATTACATTCCGCACATGTTACTCACTCTAATTTTGCAATATGAAACAACATGACGGTGACATGCAAATTAACGTACATACATAACAATCTCTGTCCTCAATCGGAACAGCCCATTCTTCTGACTATATACATCTCTGATGTTTATAATTGCATACATCGAAACCTTCCCCAGTTAAACATTCTAACAATGGAGAACATCACAACAGCCCAATACGATAGTATGTATTTGAAAACATGTACGTCGGGTTTTTATTTCCCTGTTGTTTATTTTACCCCACTCCAGTGGGGACAATTCCATCTGGCTGTTGCGAGACGGGGGGAGCGTTCATATCAAGCAAATAATTCTTGAGGGGACCCCAGATATCTTTTGGGCGAGACGCCGGAGGCTGGGTGATGGCGTAAAGTTCACTGTTTGTGTTGCAATATGTTAGGCTTTGGAGCCAGGCCTTTGCTGTAGGAGAGGATCTACAGCCCCATTTAAGAGCTATCTCCCTCTTTGCAAGCAAAAAAGCTATGGCAGTGAATTTGCGTACTCCCTTAGGGAAACCAAGCACATAACCCAACAGTGCAGTCTCAGGTGTAGGTTTAACCTCCAAATTTATCATCTTAGTTATTTCATTGCACACCGATCTCCAATAGGCCCCAATCTTACCGCAGTTCCAGACAAGGTGCGCGAAGTCAGCATGTGGAGCCCCGCATTCACAGCAGGTGTGTGGCCTGTCGGGGTCAATGGTGTGCATTCTTTCCGGGGACATATAAATTCTCCACAGAAATTTGAAGTGTAGTAATTTGTGTCGACTATTTAAGGAGACTTCTTTGTTTTGTGTGCAACAGAAAGCCAAGTGTGAGTCTCGTATTGGATGCCCTAAATCACGCTCCCACGCCTCCCGAATCCTATTATCCCTGCTAGGAACTAGTGCCATGCACGCGCAATACATTTTAGAGATTAGGTGTTCACCCCCGGGGTTCGTGATCACTGTGGTTAACGGGCTAAAGGATGTGGGCTACGAGGGGAACTCGGCAATCTCCGCCCGTAGTGCACAGCGGACCCGGTTAAGGATGAAATGATCCATAAATGTTGCCTCACTGAATCTCCCCTGCTCTCTACTGGAAATGGTGCTTGTTATTTGAACAGCAACAGTGCCTGTGAATTAGAGAATAATTACCTAATAGAGGACAAAATCCTAGTCGCATAGCTTGACTGCCTGAATGAGGTCAATTGGGGCGTCTCAACTTCAATTAGGCAATGTTTCCACTTAGAACATCTTGCATGTGAAAGCCAGTGTCCCAAAGATGCTATAGCACCAAAATCAGGAAGTGTACTGTCGTGACGTGATGTGACTATATCTCCCCTGCCTTTTATGGCCTTGCACTGCTACCATTTACCAGAAGATCCACCTTCAAGCTGCTTTGTATCACACACAAACCAATAAATGGTAAAAGACTACTTTTCATCAGGAAGAAAATCAACAGAAAGATACAACAAAAGTGCCTACGCTCAAGAATGGCTCCCTGCCTCAATGTTCCTGCGTACAAGAAAAAAAACATGGGTGGAAAATGTGGAACATCTTTCTCTGTTCAAGCAGCCACACTATGGAATTCACTACCCACACACATAAGATATGCTGACAACCATTTTAGCTTCGGAAGATTACTCAAGAACTGGCTCTTCACCACATGACAACTATACTCACAACACAACATTATACTCAGACATAACCAATTATGCTTCTCACAGCATAGAGATGAAGTTGTTGCTATACATGTGTCATTGTACATTGAACTATCCCTCCTGTTATAAGCAGATACATTCATATAAGGAGAAACATTTAGATTACACCACAAGATACATGTGTACATCAGATACATGTGCATGTCAGACAACGTCATAATTGCGACTTCTATGTAGATATAGTTACATATATAGAAGAGTTTATGCCTGCTCCTAAAACTTTAAGAAATGGGATAAAAATATTTGCATACTTCACCAAAAGATAAATGTGTACATCAGACAATGTAAATATTACTGCTTCGGTGCACATAAGGGTATTTATATATATGGGTTTTCTCCAGCCAGTACAACCTTACCAAGTGTCATGTTCATATGCGAGTTCATTTCAGTTTTTTGATATAAAAGAAATATAAGAAAAAATGTCCTCCTTTCAACTTTTGACCCATCCCTCCTCTCTGACTCATCCCAAACCTTTCTGACTACTATGATTCCACCAAACATTCTTCTCAATCTTTCCCCTCCTTTTTTAGCATTATCACCCAACTAAAAGGCACACATGACCACTACGTACAAAAACAACGTACTGTTTCCACTTTCAAATTAATTCCGTCATTCTATCCCTACTCTAAATGTTACTAAACACACAATAAATCAAGAGCACAAACCTAGCGCAACTAATGAACAAAGAAAAGAAGATCAAACTACTACTAACCTCTGATCTTGGGTTCCGGAGAAGCATACCACTCGCCGCAAAGCTCTTCACCGCCTTGCCAAGGGTAGTAAGCGCTATATAAATACCTTTACAATTACATGTTGGTGGGAAAACTGATTGGCGGTTTGGCCTCTTCTGTCACTCTCCGCATCTTCCCGCACAAAGTCTCTGAAACTAACTTTTTCAAACCCTCATTTCTGCTCATTGAAGATATTGATATTTTTATCAGCACGTGCTCCTATTATTCCGAAAGTGATTAACTTAATGCTCCATTTTAGATGTAATAAATCTGTTGTCTTAAAAGTTTTTTAACACACTAACTACATTTGCAAACAGCGATTGAAAAACTGTAACTGACATCTAAAGAAGATATTTGTGTGACTTCAAAACCTAATGCATTTTACCTTTACTGCATTTTATTGTCAGCGAATCCAATAAAAAGAATCAAAATGTGGACTGTTTGGATGGTTTAAGCTAGGAAACATTTCAGGAGTTCTTAAATAGGTAAAACGCATTCTTTAGTGTAGATTCTGTATGCAGATTTGGACTTAATAGAAAACTCTTCCAGTGGGTTTAAAAGAGCTAAAAAACGGTGGCACTTTTTAATAAACTTGTCAAACCTCCTACTATCTATAAACCTTTTGAATACAAAATCACGTTTTTAAAATAATTTTTTTTAAAGGCCAGTGAGCCTGTGACGCCTTTAGCACATAATATCTTTTGGCAAGAAGCACATTGTATTCTGGGTCTTGAAGTATTGTTTTTCTCTTTAGAAATACAGGCCCTTTAAATGTCATCAAGCCAAGTACTGTTGGCTAAAAGACCAGGTCTGTTGAAGGTGTAATGTGTAACACGTAAAATTGGGGTCACTTTGCAGTTAGGTTATTTCCTACTTGCTTTTATTTAACACTGACAACCAAATTACTTCAATTTACAGGCTTGGGCTTCAATTGAAAAACCAAATGCAATCTGAGAGTTGCTGACTTGGTTAATTCAATTAATAAATCATGCATGAACCTGGGAATATTGAGAGCTATGTGAAGGCTGGGCAACAGAAGTACTACCGTTCAGAGGCTTTGCCATCCCTACCCAGTCACAACATTCCATGGTACATGCTAAAATCTGGAATCGAAGCAAAATTCAAAATACAGAAAAGGAGAGACAAATTTGGTCAGTAGTTCCTTTTAGCCAATCTTGTCTTATTAGCCAACATAACTTTGCATGCTAGATCTCATAGGTGCATCCATCTAAAGTAAAATAGAAAGTGCAGTTCCCATCATGCAAAGTGTGCTTAAGTAAAGACTGAATAAAAAGTAAAGAGACTCTATATGACCAGAATACAGATTTTCCAACTGAGGAATGTCCTTTTACAAATTATTATTTTCACAAGTTTTAATCCCATTAGTTCAACTGAATTTAGTTAAGACTCCAACTCCCAGAATGCACGGATTTATTCATTGAACACGCCTTCCTTTTTAGGTCGAGCCTGGGCAGCGCATGTGCTGCTCTGCGAAGCATGCTGTATTCAGGTAGGCACTTGAAGCTCCGCCCACTCTCAGCCCATATTTTTCATTGGCTTGTATCATAGTCCACTGTAAACTGTGGCTGTACATTGGTCAATAGGCTTAGTAGTCCCTCCTTAGTACTGCCTTGTCTCAATTTGTAACCTCCCATGGCGACATCCCCTGTTACATGTGTTGTTACTCGGTAGGCTTTGATTACAGCCTCCGAGCACTATTTTCTCAAATAGCTTCGTGCTTCCTGCTGTTGCAGGCAGGACACGCTCTCTCCTAACACTTTTTAAAAATGTTGATAGCACAGGCGCCAAACGCATTTGCAATGCAATAGGTGTTGCATTTGAGAGAGTTTAAGCTATTGGCAATGTAAGTGACAATGTCTTTTATTTATCTGTTTTAAAAAAAGCACATAAAAGAAAGGCATTGTCATTTACAATGTCAATAGCACAAACTCTCGTAAATGCGAGACCTATTGCATTGCAAATGCTTGTTACTAGGTGTTTCAGTGATATGGAGTCACGTGGTATCCATAGGACAATTTTGTTAATGACGTGGAGCTACTTGACAACTCGAGAAATGCAAGGTCCACTTGCTCTTAGTTTTGAAATATTAAAAATATTTAACTAAAAGCAAACGGTGCATATGTGAAATTCTAAGTAAATACCCAACACAGTCCAAAGCCAGTGCTTTCATAATCAGCTACTACTGGCCTTTAGCTCACACCATTGTGCATTCTCGAGCTTGATGTTTCCCTTTAAAAAATGCGGGCTACTAGCAGTAGAGTGCACAATGGCGTGAGCTTCCAGTTCAGGATTGTTTTGTTTTTTTGCAGTTTTATATAGCGCGAAATCAACCCGAAAGTATCAGAGCGCTTTACAAGAGCACCAGTTGCATTACAAACGGACACATTAATTTTTTTAGGCACGGGGAGATGAAGTGATTTGCCCAGAATCACAGGATTCTTCAGCCTCCCGCCAGACTCAAACCCGACTTCCCAAGTACAAGGTCGGCCGCTCTCCATCTGAGAGCTCTTGTGGTCTCTAGGGCAGTACTTTCAGAAGAATTCCATATTTCCAGGTCCATTGCCTTCTATACTGCTGGCCCCTAATTGTACACGTTTGGCTATATGGCAGGATGTCTTAGTCTTCAAATAAAAACTCAGGACTGGAATCATGGAACCATTGTGTCTGCTTGACACAGTCAATATATGGCCAGCGTATACTTAGGCACCATCGAAGACAGCTCGAGGGACACTTAGGGTCTTTCTGAGCTCTCAAGGTTTCCAATTCCACATGATGATTTCACCGAGTCCTGTTTTTGTCGTTTTTTTCTAGTTCCTCTAGTACTGGTGTTCCTGTGCTAAATTCGGTACTACAACTACCAGAATGCAAAATAAAGCAGAAACCCTTATAAGGTATTCAAATTTGGAATCACCCTCTGTCTGACCCATCCTTTGATCCTTCACGAGGAAAGCGCTGTCTCTTTAAGATGCGGAAAGCAAAATGGTGGAGCCTGAAACTTCAAGCAGGCGTTTTGTGTTTGTAAGAATTTAGGGGCATATCTACAAGGCCCGGCGATCAAATTATCGCCGCTTTAGCGTCCGTTTTCGGGCGAAAAGCGGCGATAATTTTATCGCCCTATCAGCATGGACACGCTAACGCGTGAATCCATGCCTTAGCGCCCATTTACTTTGCGCCTCGCCTCGCATCGCTAATGAGATGCGAGGTAGGCGTTCCCGACTGAAATGCAGCGATAATGATCTCTAACACAGCTTCTCCCTATCAACAAGGGAATCGATAACCCGCCTAGCGACATTAAAAGTAGCGCTAACCGGGTTTATCGCCAGTTCCTAACACCTGCTAAATTCCAGACTTACCTATATGTATCATGGGAGGTGGATTGTAAAGCTAAGTCCACATCTCCCTATCAACAATGATTCCCCTATCGCTGTTCTTCATCGTTGGAAATCAAGCGATATTCCCGCTTATCGCCGC
Organism: Calotriton arnoldi; assembly: GCA_963921515.1. NCBI lineage: Eukaryota > Metazoa > Chordata > Amphibia > Caudata > Salamandridae > Calotriton > Calotriton arnoldi. The sequence continues at coordinate 78,910 of CAWUFW010007894.1, read as the reverse complement.
TATTGCCGGGATTCCTATCGCCTCGGCGATGCGCGTTGTTAATAGCGCGCTAACCGGGCGATAGAGTCCGGCGATAGACGGCGATAGCAATGTTCACGCTAAACGCGGCCAGCGATAATTATCGCTGCCGCTTGTAGATATGCCCCTTAATGCTCTATTTGTATCAGGTAAATACATAATACGGCTATGTAGGTGTCTTTTAAAAAAAAAAATTTAACCAGTGACGCTTTGGGTCTTTACTTTTACTGTGTTATTTGTCTCTTGTAAGGTACGAAATGCGAGGTAGCCTTTTATGTGGATCAGATGCATGTTATGGATAACGCGAATGATTGCTCAGGGCTTTGGGCCAATTGCGTCCTTGAACACATTTTACCATTACTCTTTTCCACTCATTTACACATTTTATTTTGTCGGTCGTGTGGGAAGCGATGTTGTAAATTCATGAATCAAACAACTGCCAGAAATGAAGCTTACTTTTGAATCTGAAAGAAACTCTGAAAATGTGTGGTGTTTTTTCCAATATTGAGGCTAAGAAAAATATTCTGTAAAGTTCGCTGAAAAATATTCGCTGGTGTTTTTGTAATTCGTGTGTCTGTGGACATATTTCACATTCTTGCTTTTCATACCACTGCACTTTTTTAGTTAAAAAAATCTGTTTTCTGACTCTTGTAATAAAATAACATTGTTGCAAAATTTCTGATTTAAGCTGTGTAACCGTGTTGGTGGAAAAATTCAGCCGGTTAGATATCTCAGCAAGTTAAGCGTAAAGATATGTGTGCTGCACGTAGTCACAAGTTTGAATTTGGCAAGGCTTTTCATTCTTCCAACACCAGTACATTGGGTAACACTAAGGCCCATATTTATCATATTCATATGATATTTATCAAGGAGTTGCATCGCGCCAGGGTGACGCAAAACCGAAGTGAGATTTATCAAGCCACGCAAGGTGGCCTTGCGTGCCTTGATAAATCTAGAGCAGGGGTCTCCAGCCTTTTCTGTACTGAGAGCTACTTATGTTTAATGAAACTCATTGAGAGCTAGAGTGATGAAAGGCAGCGCAAATCACTTCCTTGTGCTACTCTCCAGCAGGGGGGCGTTCCATGGGTGGAGCGTGGGTGTTCCCACGCATCTACCTGTGGATTTTTGGGCATTACCAGATTTACCATTAGTGGTAGACCTGGAAATGCATCAAACTGGTACGCCTCCCCAGGTGAGGCGTAACAAGGAGAAATATCTTCATTTCTCCTAGTTTTATCCCCCTCTTTCTACATGTGCGCCATTCCGCAAAGAAAGAGGAAAATGCCTCGGGTATTGTTTTTGTGGAGGAAGGCCTCCCGCCCTGCACAAAAACAATCCTGCCTACAATGCAGGCACCCTTGCAACATGACGCAAGGGTGTCTGAGTGCACCAGTGCTTGGAAAGGGCAGGAATGCACTGTATAATGGTAAATACGACACATTCCTGCCCTTTCATGCACTGCAGCGAGGCGGCTTGCTGCGTTGCATGAAAGAATGATAAATCTGCCACTAAGTTTGGTAATCTCAGACTTAACAGAAGTTGATTACAGCGCCTATGGGCAGGAAACTCTATTTCCAGTTCAGAGTGGGAGTATTGCCATCAGGGGAGATTTACCTTCAGATGGTCTGCTCCGTCCTCTTCTGCCTGCCCTGGGTGCAACCATCTGGAGGAAACAGGTCCTCATGTTTTCTTTGCTTGTCCAGCATACATGCGCCCCGTTCTATCTGGGTTACACCTGTATGCATTCAGCTTGGTACGCGCAGCCACTCCACCGCATTGTTCATTCTTGGATATGGCTGCAGTCCCTTATTCACTTGTGTGGTCAATAAGTTTCTAGGGGGAACATGGTTGCCGAGAAGGAAGTGTATTCTTCCCCAGTAGAGTTCGTACTGATTCCTCTGTGCTGTTGCATCCTGCTGCCTCTTCATTATCTGGGGGATATGGCCATGTACAGAATCTGTTTTATGATTTTTATTGTTGTTTTACATGATCACAAGCGATTTTACTTATTTATTATGTATATACTTGTGTTTTATGTGTTCGTTTATGACCCTAGTGGCCAAAATAAAGTTTATTTTGACTTTGACGCAGATATATATATATATATATATATTTATATATATATATATATCTGTGTATGTATGTTTGTATGTATGTGTATTCACGGAGAAATCAAAGGTTAAAGTGACATAGTTTGGTGTAGAAATTAGATAAAATCTTTGGTTTAAAAAAACACTGAAATTCACCAGTCGTGGTTTTGTGAGCTAACTATAACTTTCTCCCCCTCCATGCACTGCTTATGACCTCACATATTACATCACTCATGACATGTTAAATGACATCAGGTCTCCAATGAATACAGGAACGCTGGAACTAAGGGTGCAGCAAGTGCTGTAGCACCCCCGGAATAACCTTGCAGGTGTTCAAAAGTAGCCTACCAATTTTCTTTTTATCTGATTGCATTTTCTATGGATTCAAAGACCGAGGTCAAATGCCAGGCAATGTCTTCTGAAAATTGCTGCTTATTATTTTTCTTTTAACAGACATTTTATTGGACTGTTTCCCTCACCCACCCAAAGGTGGCATGCTTCATCATAGTTCAACCTCCTCGCACTCTGACCTAGTCAGAGTGCGGGCTACAACTCCCTCACTGAGAGGGAGGAGCTCAGGGATGTTTTTATTCAATTTGGAAGAGTTATGCTAAATACCCTATGTGAAACCGGTGTGGTGGCGAATAGGAAAAAATAAATGTGAATTAGAACTAGTTCCGAGGTATGCACATTATTTATTCAGGGATCCTCTGACCAGGATTAAAAACAACTAAGACCGAGTGTAATTAAATCTGTCAAAGGCTGCTTTTAAAAGGAGCGCGAATCTAAAGGATAAATTAGTCCACACAAGACCGAGAACCATGAGGGGCCAACAACAAAACACCTTATGGAGTCTACCACCTGTGAGGGGACACTTCCCATGTGGTTCATGCTCAGTTTGTCCTCAGACATCACACTCCACACATATTGATATAGGCATGACTAGACCTTGGGAGCAGAAATATCACTCCAACTGCAATAGTGAATGAGTGATATGTCTTATTTCCTGTCCCTGTGGTTTGAATTATGTGGGGATGACTATGCGTAAGGTTAAGATCTGCATAATAGAGCACAAAAGCACCATTAGGTGCAACAAACAGGCTACTAAGTTGACTTCACATTTTTTAGAGAAGGAGCACCAGGCTGATGATCTCACCTGGACTGTACTAGACAAGCCTCTTATCCCTCAATCTGTCCCTGACATTTCCCAGTACTTATTTAGAATGGAACAGAAATAGGTTTTTAAAATTGGCAGCGTCAAACGGGGACTAAATTATGATATCCCTTGGGCTTCACTTACTTAGCTGTATACAGCAGGCTTGTTTTTGAGGAGCACCCTTTGGATCTGTAATGCCTTGTACTAGTATATACACTTCACCGACATCATCTGTACTGGTGTCTCTGGGCTTTTATATCTAAAGCAGCCTATATATGACATATGTACAGTACCATGGGTTTTAGATATATATACACCCTTAGGCAACTACACCTACAGTACTGTGATTTGAGGTGTAATGTCTTGCGCAAATAAGATGAGCAAAGCCATGATAAACCATCACAAGACAGAGGATTGCCTCTCTCCTTCTCTGTTATGAATAGCGATGGAGTTCTAATGAGAAATGATTTCACTTTTTTTACGGCGCATAGAACTACAATTCTTATCCCTTTGGAAGTTCTTGTTGACCTGGACGTCTTGTGACGTCGTACGCTAGACGTACTGGTTGGCATCTCCTTATGTCTTCCAGGTCACGTTGGGACCATAATGCAATTTCTACCACGGTGCACAGCATGTAGCTTGACACCATTCCGATAAGGTATGCGGGCCTATATGTTTTTTTTAAACCACGTGACTCCGGTGGCTATGGGGGCATTGGCTGAATTTAAAGGTTACCCGCTGATATTTTTGTATATTTATGTAGCCGCACTCACAAACAATATGTAATGATAAATGAGACTGTTATAGCTCCCGCCTACTGATTTTTGCCGATATAGGCGCCAGCAGGGTGTGATAGCGAGCATAGCTCCTAAAGAAAGAGTTGTGCAGTAAACAAGAGACAGTGGAGTGTGTAATCTAAAAACTAACCGCGGAGATATCTTCTATCAAACTTTATTCCTAGGTTCCCTGGTTAGGGTTTCAAATATAAATAGGCGGAGAAGGTCTAGGGGAAATTAGGACCCCCTTCTTCTCCTGTACTGCTTTTATGTTGACATGTTTCAGCAGTCTTAGTCGCCCATAAAGGGTCGTGCAGGTGTTCCTCAGGACTAGCGATCCTTGGTGTGTGACACTCCCTTTCCTGGTTAATTACCAAATCTTCAAGGGAATGTATGTGGTTTGATGTGATAAGTGAAATTACAAATAATGACCTGGCTTGTCATTTTCTGTGTAGACAATCGTGTGTGTTACTGAAAAGATAAATACATGGCATAACTACAAAACCATAATCAATCAGGGGTTTGTTAAGCGCGACTACTCACCCATAAGGGTCTCAAGGCGCTGGGGGTAGAGGGGGCGTCATCCATTCCATCAAGGAGGGTGTCTGTCGAAGAGCCAGGTTTTGAGGTTTCTTGCGAAGATGGGGAGCGATGTTGTGTGTCTGAGGTGGTACAATATAGAATGATCCCAGTAAACTAGAACTAACTGGACATAATATAAAACATTGTAATCGCATTAAATTAATAACACTACAAAACAAAAATGCGTAGCAAGTGTTATTTAATCACACTGCTGCATAGAAAAAATGCTTTGTACATATATCAAAATTCAAGTCAATACACAGATAGGTGCCCAAAAGGACAGGGAAAAGGGGGTGAAAAGGTAAGTGATTCTCGTGAGGGTAAGAGATTGTGAAGGAAGTATGGAAATCGTGAATGCATAAAAATGCCCAATTCAAATAAATTCTGGCCTAAATATTTTGCCAGTAATACATGAATTATTCATTAATTCAAATAGCTAGACCACATTTGTGAAACACAATTGAGTATTCTCTGTTGTTTCTGGGGGCTGGCACAAAGGAAAGAGTGTCGACGTTTCGACCCCAAGGTATATCGTAGGCCAATTAACACCTTACACGGGGGTCTTCCTCAGGACTGTGATGAAGGGAGGGCACCATAGTGAGCACCATAGTGAGTCCTACAATGAGGGCTCCGATGTAAGAAAAACGGGCACACTGGCTCCAAAATGTGTAGAGCGACACCAAAATGTGTAGAGCGACACCAACACACAAAACGCGGAAACTTCCAGCGTGTCCCTTCCAAACCGCAAAATTAATGAAGTAAATAAATTCCTGCCCCAAATATAACGGCTAGAACCAATTCAGCAAACGTATCTGAAAACGTTCTTCGGTGAAGAAACACCTCAATGGGAGAGCGGGGCTGAATCACTACGCGCTGGCCACATTTGCATAATGTAATTTTAACGTAAATATGGCTCCAAGGTTACACGACAACACGGAAAGGCGGAACTGCAAATACCATAATGCAATAGTTGGACTTAACAGGAAGTTAGGTCATGATTGTTTAAATATAACTGAAAGAGAATGGCGCCCTGTGTTGATCGATTGTTCCCCGTGAGCAAGGTCTCGGCTGAGACCGAAACGCGTTGGGGTTGTGTGTTGGCAGCGTTTTGAAAAATAAAAACACCCTGGAACCAGCAATGGATGACGTGATGATTTATACTTGCATCTAACTTTGAAAGGAGTTGCGAGTGCGGTGAGGAAATCCCTGTTCAAAGGGATACTGTGGCGATATATATATACACACATCTCTGGATTCATGATCATAGGGATATCTGACTCTCTGGATTGTCCATTGGTCTCCTGTGTTCAATCGTAGAGTCGAGGAAATATCCCGCCTTCTACTTGCCACAGTTATAATCCCACACCACTCAATCTCCATACCGTGTGAATGAGAAAGACACTGTCGTAAATAATTCTATTCAAAATGAGAGTAAGGGCAGATTTTTTCTCTTCTTACCAAGTTTCATCTGTGTAGTTGCTCGCAATGGAGCGCAAGCAGGAGCATCCCCCTGTAGTAACACTCTGTGTAAATAACCAAGAAGAAACATTATATCAGGCTTATTTCCCCTCTCTGTATTGCACTCGAAGATGGAGTGTGCTCTTCCTCTATGCGTGCACTATTCCAACATAGAATCATTTAGTTTTTTCACTGGTCGGGTTGCTTATTGGTTAACCCTACCATTCATCACCCTCGGCAAAGATGGTGTGAGAGTGAAAAAAATATGCTCTCGTTGTGTGAGTGCATCAATCAGACACTCAGTATATTCATCAATCGAATTGTTTGGTCGTTCCACATACTTTCACTCGCTCTTGAGTAAGATCAGGCAATCAACAAATGAGGCGGTCAACAGTCGTGCTGTCCAGTAGTGAAGAATCACCTCTTTGTCATACCCCCTTCATACAACCTGCTTACTTCATCAAGGGTCCGGATGCCACTTTAGTCAGTGCCTCTTGCCGCTACGTGTAGATACGCCAGAGGGGTTTGCACTGCATTTTACCTCCTTCGCGGTCCCGCGGAGTTCAAAATGCTTCTGTGTTCTGGTTGAGACAGTTCTGTTTTCCGGACTCTGAAAACTAGACTGTCAACCTTGTGAAAGGCAGCGAGTCTTCTAAGACCCTCAATGCTGCCCGGTGCAGGGTTCCACCTCTAATTCACTTTGGGTTCGCTATCAAAATAATGAGGCAAGGCGCTGGAAACTGGAAGACAAGAAGAAGGTTTATTTCTCATGAGGAGATCGCGTCAACTGAGACACCGGGATGTCTCAGTGAGGTGTTCTGCTGGCAATGCTTTTGGCTCTTCCTTTTATACAGGTTTTACACAATGTATTTGTTTCATTTATCATGGTTACAAGCTTGGAGTCTCCGCCCGGGCAGGTTGTCACACAAGCCCGACATTGTTTCATCAACATGGTTACACAAGCCCAACATTAACTCTCCTCCCGCCCGGGTCAAAAACAGACAATTTAATTGCAGCTGGACCTTGCTTCAGGGTCTAAAAACGAGTGAGACCGGCCAGATCTAAGAGTCCGTTCTGTTGATAAAAACAGGTCCCATTGTTGGCTAAAACAAGTCTTGCTGTGTGCAGTGCAATAAACCATGTTTGCAAGAGTCTGTTTGGTGTTTGTAACCTGTTTGTGCAGGGATGAGAGGAAAGACGAGTTTGAGGCAGCAGGTGATGTTGATGTTTGTCGTGGAGATAGTTTATAGCCCCCAGCACACATATCAGGTTTGGTCAGAGAGTCAGAAGGCTGAGAGGACAGGGTGAAATGAAGGTGACCAACAGAGTACAAAATGGCTGTGGTCAATCAGAATGACTGTAGTTTATGTGCACGTAGGAACTTTCATCAGACAAGATGGCGCAGAATGTTCATGATTGTTATTTTGTTCTTAACAGTCGCCCCTTTGAACATAACTAGCCAGCTTGTCAGTCTATTTCGATCTCCATAATGTCCTGTATCTCTTGATCATACATTACTCTCATTTTTGTTAGCTGAGTGTCCATAGTCTTAGGGTGCAAGGTAGTTATGCAAAGATAACACAAAGGTGGTATACAGTGTATACCCAAACAACAACCACATATTGTCAATACTGGGATCAAGAGAATCATTGATATTTTCCAACCCCACTCCTTCAAGATGCCCCAAAGCCAACTTCCAATTGTCCAAGTCTCTGATCCTTGATGAATTTCTGAAGATAGTCTATGGAGATGTTCGATTGCTTCATAGACAGAAGGTGAATTATCAGGCTGCGTCGAGGAACTGTGATGAGGCAGAGTCTGTTTGATCAATGTCTTTAGAACGCTTTTCTTGATGATGCTCTGCAGGGGCTGTGTAGGTTGGTGGTAGAACAAAGGCGATGTAGCACGTGCCCCCTAGTTTCCTGGGAGCCAGGTGTAGGCTTTGGTTCCACAAACAAAGTACATATTGGGTGATGCAACAAGCGCTGGGGGTTGGCAGTGTTCAAAGTCCTTACAATGTTACAAGTGCTGTGACCCACATTCTTAGTCCCACGGCCTTCAATGCATACAAGGCCTGAGACGTTCACCACAGATAGGGCCACAGTCAGTGTTGCAGCAGTTCTTTTCTTCAGGTAGGAAAATGTGGCTCTGACAGGATTATTGAACACTTGTATTTCCACTCGTTCTTTGGAGGGGACATTCATTGGGAATGTCATATTGGAGGTGTGAGGGCAAAAGGGAGCTGCTGTTCTTCCTGTTTGGTTTAGCCAGAACTCGTTGTAGAACTGAGCGATTGTCCCATCGGAAGTGGCATTGTCTTTGTAACTTTCTTGTAGGAGCATCATCCAGGCAAGGTCCATGAACAGAAAAGGGTGAAGGGATGAAAGGGATGGAATGTTAAGTGGCATGTGGTAGCAGCCCACAGACCCAACAGTTAGTGGCATTGGTGGCAAGATTGTGCTGGTGCAGCATCTGTACGAAAGAATTATTCCAGAATTCTTTGCGTCGTTCTCGGAGATGTGGCGGTAGTGATACCAGGTAGTGTTCTTTCTTTGTGATTGGTTGCATGGTTGGTGACAATGTTCTGTATGCAGGTGCATTCTCTTCAATGATCCAGAGTGTGACCATTAGCAGGAGGCAGGTGAGAAATGCAGCTACAAGTGCAATTGTCTTTGTACTGTGCAGTTCAAAAGTCTTGGTGTCTTTGCGGTGGCTTTGCAGGTGTTCCGTTTCTTCCATCATCTTCGAGGAGCTCACCAACTGTTAGGACCACAGACTTTTGTCTGGTGTTTTTCCTGGTAGCGTTGTTTGGCTGTGCTACCGATCTGAGACTCTGACTCAGTTAGTGGCCTGGTTGTTGGAGCTCCCCTTTCGTCGATCTTAGGTTGTACCCTTTCCTGGATGGCACCGTGGGGTCGGGAAATTCTGATAGTTCAAGGGTATCTTCTTGTGGGTAGCAACTCAGAGCTGGTCGGTCTCTCGCGAGTACTTCCTCTTGCACCTTCACCCCTTCACAGGTTGCCAGGGTTGGAGGGACTCGTTTGCAATGGAGCGTGCAGTCAGTTTCATTTTATTTCCACTCGGAGGGCAGTTCGGGTGGTGCTCAGGACTTGCCAGGGGCCCGTCCACCTAGGCTCCAGATTCTTCGTTCTTTGGAAGTTGCAGATCAAACATGGTTGCCTGGCTTTATTTCATGTCCCGGGCCCCTGGATAGTCAGGCAAGGCTTGCTGCACCTGTTGGTGGATAATTGTTAGCTCGTTTGTCAATTTATGCAAGTAATCTGCATAGTTCTGTCTCCTGCCGTGGCTCAGGCAGTAACGTCTGCTAGTGCATTTCCCTGTCCAATGAGATCAGTCACTTTCCTATGTGCTTGGCATTTTATCACTGCTAACTTCTTGGGGAGGAGGACTGCTTGCGTCAAGGCGGAGACTAAATCTCCATGCAGGATGGGTGTACCGTGTGAAGTCAGGAACCCTCTTTCTTTCCATAAGATTCCAAAATGGTGAACCACCCTGAAGGCATATTGTCTGTCGGTGTATATGTTAACTGTCGTGTCAGTCGCTAAGATCGGTCGGGACAAAGGGTTGGTGGAGGGCGTACCGTCAAATCCTATTGAGGTCACATTTGAGCCTGACAAGGGTGCCCTTGAAATCAGTCGTTTGGATAGTGCACTACGTGTTGCTCCCGTGTCTACCAGAAATGGCGACTTTGTGCCCAGGACCACAGCGGTAACATAAGGGCCTTGCTGATCAACATAGAGCTCGACTGGATCCCTCCCTTGCCCCTGGCTGTCCTATGCAAAGTCGTACGTATTGTCATCTGTCTGTTGGTACTGATTCTGTTTGGTATGGTCAAATGTGTTCACTCTTCCTGGCCTTTCCTTGCTTGCTTCACTCGTGTACCCTCTCCTACGTCCTCTTCCTCTCTGTCCACTTGCTATTTCCCTCGCCCTCTGCCCCTACCAGCTCCTAACAAAGCCGGGCATTGGGTTTTCCAGTGTCCATATTCTTTGCAAAATGCACATTGATCCTGTCCTAGGTCTTGGCGTCCTACATATGATGTCGATGAATTGTTACTAGGTGGCTGTACTCTAGGGGTATTCTGCTGGTATCCTCCCCTATATTGCTCCCTTCCTGTATTCGCCCCCTGGAGTTGTGCTATCATTACCCTTTCCTTCAAGTCCTTCTTTTTCCTTTCTGTAGCCCTGTCATTTTCGTTTTTCTGATGCTCATAGTACTGGGCCATTTGGAGAATGGCCGCCGGTTTAGATGCTGCCCAACTACTTTAGCTGGCTTGTAATTTCTGGGATACATCTGGCAGTAGTCCTTTGACATAGTTCTGCACAAATAAGTGGTGTCCGGTTGCGGTGGACATGTCTTGTCCACTGTAATCGGAGAACACTGTTTCAAATCTGGAGAAATACTCTGAGACATCCTCTTGTGGTTTCTGGCGGCACGCGATTACTATGGACCAGTCTATCTTTTTCTCTGGGATCAGCGTTTTCACTTTCTGCACTATTTTGTCAGGGAGGTCCAATATTGCTTTAACCGGTTTTTGACCAGGGTTCCGCTGTTTATCTAGTGTGTTAAGTTGTTCCCAGGTATGACCAAGCAGTTCGATATGGTCTATTTTCCTAATCTGTTTCCACACATCTGCTGGCAAACATAACCCGAAGAACAAGTCTATGTCGGCAAGTGTCATTATTGTTGATCCCAGAGCGGTACCTAGCTCGGTGTAAAAGGCGGTGGGGTTCTTTCGTAAATCCGGTAGAGATTTACGGAACGTCAAAATGTCCTGTCTGTCCCATGGTTGATACACCCAATTGTAGACCACCCTTCCTCTAGCGTCTTGATGGTTTATATCGTCATTAGTCCCTTGTCCTCTAGGAGGTACCCAGTAAGGGGCAGCTTCTTTTATTGGCATCATGCTATCTGTTTTTTCCACTGGGGGTCCTGCTACCTTAGTTGTCCTGTCCCTATCTATCTGTCCTTGTTCTATGAGGTGACGCAATACTTCTAGTGTGGATGAAAATAGTTCTGCAACATCGTTGTCGTCTTCATCTCCGATGTCTACCTTCCTGTAGAGAGCCACTAATCGCTCGGGCCCTACGTCTTGGTACTTCTCTTCATATGCAGTAAGGGTGTGGTAACAGAGACGTACAATAAAGTATCGTTTGCGGTTTTCAACATAGGAGTCGCATATGTCAGTTACGTATTCTTCTGTTTCTTTCCTATCTATGAGGGTTTTAACTATTTTATCAATGCCTGCTCGCTCATTTTTACTTAATCGCGGGACCCTGGGCGCTCCTTTTTCTTTTGATCCTACCTCTACTACTGTATCCTTTGATGAGGCATTTGGTGTGGGTGACTCGGCGGGAGCAGAGGCGGTGGAGACTGAGGCGATCGTGCCATCTCCAGCTATACTTTGGTGGTCCTGTCGTTGTACTACGGGATGAGTAGGGGCGTAAGGGGGTGGCATGTATATGATTGGGGGACCTAACAATAAATCATCATCTACCCTTTGTTTTGCTGGTAACTTGGGGTAAAGAGTCGAGGGCGTTCTAACAGGGCATTGACCTGATATTTTTGATTCCTGTTCCTTTTTATCGATTTCCTTTTCTTTTAGTTTTTCTTCTAATCTTTTACAGGCTTGGTAAGCTGATTTTCGCGTTTCTTTATCTTGTCTAGCTTCGTCCCTTTTCTTTCTTTGAGCTGCCTCTTTTCGCCATAAGCCAAAACTGTCAAACATGGCTGGTCTAGTTTTCTTTTTGTGGAGAGCTAATTCTAACATTTCTATTTTAGCGGGATGGAAAGATCCCGTCAGTGGCCACTGATTTACCCGGTCCTTCCTAGTGTATTTATGCCATAGTTTGCTATAACGCCATTTAAACAACAAGAGAGAGAGGGAAAGGAGCCGGTATTGAACACTCTTAGCCCCCCAAAATCAATAATCTAAACAACAAAAGAGTGTAAAAATGCCTTGGATGTAACCAATAACTTTATTCGCCGGCCAACCAGGCACGGATAAAAACAAAGTAAGTGATGAAAAGCTGAAATAGGTATAAACAGCTAAATCTCACTACTAGTGAATGGTCAACATGTTTCTGCCACTGTCAAGCAAATAGCTGGGCATTCGTCAGGACCGAGGTGCGTAGACCCCGGTGGTATGAACACGCTAAGGCTCACCCAACCGTGAGTCAAATGTGAAAACAAAGAAACAGGGTGTATGGTTACAACCTGCTGTCAACGAAGGAATCCAACCTCATTTCGGAGGATTCCACATGTATACACTGGGTGAAAGCTCATCACACCATGGGTCTCGGGAGGGGGGTGGTGGCTAGTAGGCACACCGCCAGCAAAGCCAAGCACCCGCTTGGTACCTGTACAACCCTCTGATCACCGGACCCCGTCGATTTCAGCTTTTCATCACTTACTTTGTTTTTATCCGTGCCTGGTTGGCCGGCGAATAAAGTTATTGGTTACATCCAAGGCATTTTTAACACTCACTTTTCCCTATCACGTCACTTTTTTACCAGCTCCGCAGTAATTCTGGCGTCGAAGCACACCTGGGAGGTATTCGACCTTCCGGGTGGGGCCCTATGATGAAGCATGTCACCAACCAGGTTGGTGAGTGAGGGCTTTTTATAGAATCAAATTTTGATTCCCCCCCCCTTTTTGCCTGCTCTCTTGTTCAAGGGTTACACTCTTTTGTTGTTTAGATTATAGTTTGCTATAAGCTACGCTGGCTAATCCATACTTTACGTACATGTCCTTGTTAGGGGTGCCTTCCGGCGGTGCCGGCTGACTGACCTCTAACAAACGGTCTGGTCCAAAACAATTACAATCAAACAATCTAGAGAAAACAGGCATGACGTATTTATCGGTCAAAATGAATATCTCAATCAATCAATTTAGACAAAAAGTCTGCACTACCTGTCCTTCGCTGTCTGCAAAGAGAGAATATTCCTATTCTATGTTGTTTGCAAGCAGGGAATGTCTCAAATAACTCGATATCAAAAAAGGAATACTAGTATTTCAATCAAACTATTCAATCAATCAATCAATCAATCAATTTAAGTCGTTATTTTTTCACGACCTTACCCGGACCGTATGGACAGATCTTAGTCTTCCCCTTCCAGCGCCTGGTTGTCCTCTCACTCCAACAATCAATGCGGCGTTCCTCTAAGGTCCCAGTCAGGACCGCAGGTCACTCGAGAGAGGTCCGTTCGGAACCGGTGAAGTTCAGTCGATCGGCAGCCAGACAAGGGTCTTCTCAGGCAGGTATACCCCAATCGTTTAGTTGTTCACTCCGTCATTAGGACCTTTCTACTGGACCCACGCGTCGCTGATGGGCCCCAACGATTGGGCGCCAATTTGTGAAAGGCAGCGAGTCTTCTAAGACCCTCAATGCTGCCCGGTGCAGGGTTCCACCTCTAATTCACTTTGGGTTCGCTATCAAAATAATGAGGCAAGGCGCTGGAAACTGGAAGACAAGAAGAAGGTTTATTTCTCATGAGGAGATCGCGTCAACTGAGACACCGGGATGTCTCATTGAGGTGTTCTGCTGGCAATGCTTTTGGCTCTTCCTTTTATACAGGTTTTACACAATGTATTTGTTTCATTTATCATGGTTACAAGCTTGGAGTCTCCGCCCCGGGCAGGTTGTCACACAAGCCTGACATTGTTTCATCAACATGGTTACACAAGCCCAACATTAACTCTCCTCCCGCCCGGGTCAAAAACAGACAATTTAATTGCAGCTGGACCTTGCTTCAGGGTCTAAAAACGAGTGAGACCGGCCAGATCTAAGAGTCCGTTCTGTTGATAAAAACAGGTCCCATTGTTGGCTAAAACAAGTCTTGCTGTGTGCAGTGCAATAAACCATGTTTGCAAGAGTCTGTTTGGTGTTTGTAACCTGTTTGTGCAGGGATGAGAGGAAAGACGAGTTTGAGGCAGCAGGTGATGTTGATGTTTGTCGTGGAGATAGTTTATAGCCCCCAGCACACATATCAGGTTTGGTCAGAGAGTCAGAAGGCTGAGAGGACAGGGTGAAATGAAGGTGACCAACAGAGTACAAAATGGCTGTGGTCAATCAGAATGACTGTAGTTTATGTGCACGTAGGAACTTTCATCAGACAAGATGGCGCAGAATGTTCATGATTGTTATTTTGTTCTTAACAACCTGACTATGCTTCTTTCACTGATTTCCTCACTTACTTCCAGGCTCTGCTTAAAATTCTGGCATAAACCTCACAATGGTTCTTATCACTGATATGTTTACTGCCTACTGTAAGAGTTAGTCTATTGTGGTGCGACCCCTACAGTGGAGTACAAGACATACACCTACATTTATGTCTATTGAATTGCTTTGTCGCTTGGAGTACTTGTATTGGCGATAGGGTAACAAGCCATTTCATAGACCTGCTACTGGTCTGGAAATTAAAATTCTAATTAGGGCTCCCGGTTTTATGGTATTTATTTTTTTGCCATTTCCGTCTGTATTTATCCATATTTATTTTTTGCTAATTTTATCTGTATTTATCCATATTTATTTTGGGTATTGTGGAAAAATTAAGCTGAAATTAGTATATTTCCACATTTATTTAACCAATAAATATGCACTCATGCTTGAATGTCTGCCAGGTTTCAATGTTGTGAACACCCGCAGAACATAAATCAGTGCACTTATATGAAAATATGCAAATTTCAGTATTAATCGTGTGCATTTCTACTGCTGCTAAAGCATCTTTACTAAAATTCTTTTCTTTTTAACCCTCTTATATATCAATCCACACATCTATTGGCCTGGCAGTCATGGCAGACAGTATTGAGAATTACTCAAAAAGCAACCCAATTTCCGTTTTTATCCACATTTAAAAATAAATACAGACCAGAAAATGAATGTTTTCTGTCTGTATTTATCTGTAAAAATCAGTAAAGACGGAAGACAGGGAGCCTTAATTATAATTATTGGCCTGATACTCTACCGTCAAGGAGAGGTCCTACAAAGGCTACCCACCATATTTAGCTCCTATGTCCCGAAGTAATGGCAGGAAGGGGATAGATATCCCTGTTGCCCAGTCTTAGTTTAGAGATTGCTCAGTTGGTGCCAGGGAATTTCATCATTAAGGCCATTTATGTCACTTCGGATTCTATAGACCCATTTTTGCTCTCTTAGGAGTAATAGTCTTAATATTTCCAGCATTTGGGGGAATGAATGGTTTGTCCAATACCGTCCAATGGATATCTCCGACTTTGTGATTTGCTTCTACAAAGTGTGTAGTTAGTTTTATCGTAGTTTTTTTGCACTTGATGTTACTTTTGTGCTCTGTGATATGTATTTTTACCCTGTCGGTAGTCATCCCTACATACAGAAGGTTACATGGACACCGAATAAGATAAATGACATTCTCCGAATTACAGTTAGTATGTCTGGTTTGGACCCAACGATATTTGAGTCCCACATCTACTGTTTTTGAGCTACATACAGGGAACACCCTCCGCAAGGAGTGTGGCGTGACACTGGGGGTAGGTTCCATATTCATGGTTGTTGTATATTTTCTTTAAATTGAGGTCTCGTATGTACCACCATGTCTTTGATGCTCGCACTTTTCTTGAATGAGAACATTGGTGTGGTGACGTGTAGCCCATTTGAGTTGATAATCCGCCAGTTCTTTGTAATTATTTTTTTCATGTGGTTGGAGGCTGTATTGAAGGTGGTTACACAAATTATCTTGTCCACCTCCTTCTTTTCTTTGTCTTCCAGTAGGGCCTCTCTGTTAGAATTCCTAGCCCTACGTTGGGCTCGATCTACGACCCTCTCAGGATAGTCCTTGTTTCTCAATTTTTTTCCCTTTTGGATCCATTATCCCAGTTTATTGATTTTTTTTCTTGCCGCCCCTAGTGCACGAAATGCCAACTTTTCTGCAGAATACAAAGGATTTATTGGGCCTGGTCTATGGGATCCAATTCAACATAGAAACAGACTTTTTAGTCTCTCTTGATGTAGGATCCCTCTACATCTGTAGTCCACAGGACAAGAACCTTTCTACGGTTGAAGATCTCTTAAGATCTAAAGACCTTGAAACCCTGACACCGGTATCATTCATAATGCAATGTGCTGCATTGGCTTTGAAAGAAAACTTTTTTCAATTTGAGAATGATCTTTATCTACAAGTCTCGGGGACTTCGATGGGCAGTACATATGCCCCCAGCTTAGCTAATCTTTACATGCATTCTTTTGAGATGGGAGAAGTCTTGATGCCAAATAACCCTTACCATCCCAACATCTTGCTATGGAAGATTTATATCGACAACATTCTGGTCATTTGGCGAGGAGACGCTGGATCCATCATTGCCTTCCACAACTGGCTGAACTCGTGACATTTTTTCCTGAGGTTCACTTGTGAGTATAGTAAAGAACGTCTTTCCTTCCTAGACCTGTGGATATATTCCACCCCTGCTGGAACACTACAGACTGAGCAAAATAAAAAACCAACGGCTAGGAATGCTCTACTTTCATACACTAGTTTCCACCCCAAGTCCCTTAGGGATAACCTCCCTTTTGGCCAGTTCCTTAGAGTACGATGGAATTGCTCGGACATACAGAGGTTTGAGACCCTAGTGACCAAACTTCTTCCCAAACCTTGGATCGCCAATACCCGCCATCATTAATACGAAAGTCAGCCAAAATGGCTAGGAACAATAATCTGGAAGCCCTGCTTGAGCCGCGTCCACCTAAGGAACCTTCCGGACGACTGGTGTTTGTCAACACGTTCTGTAATGCCTCTGGTAGGATCCAGAAATCTATTAACAAAAATTGGCATATCCTGAACAAAGGGATAGCGACTCTTCCAAAACCACTTTTTGCTTTTAAAAGCAGCACAAATCTAAAGGATAAATGTATCCACACAAGACCGAGAACCATGAGGGGCCAACAACAAAACACCTTATAGAGTCTACCACCTGTGAGGGGACACTTCCCATGTGGTTCCTGCTCAGTTTGTCCTCAGACATCACACTCCACACACATTGATATAGGCATGACTAGACCTTGGGAGCAGAAATTGTTATATGGGGTTATGTGGCCCTAAGATACATTGTCGACATTGCTAAGTTAGCATGAGTTTTGCTTGCCCTATGCTGCTGCTTTTGCGCACGCCTCTGCTAAGTGTTTGTTTTCGCGACACTTTGCCTCTGCCCTGTACATGATAATAGATTGTTTTTCACGTTCTCAGCTTTCCCTTCAATTCTGTCTGAACATAATGTGCAAGGTCGATCAACAATGTCTCTTGTTATTCTGTTCTGGTCAGTCCCTATTACCTAGACAAAACATGTTGCCAACAGCTGCAGTATGGAAGAATCGAGCTTTGATATAGCGTTGTTGCATGTTTTTGAAACACTCTCAAAGAAAGCCGTTCCATGGAGCTGAGCTCTGCTGTTCCTATGATGTAAACCTTTGCGTTTAAGCTTTGAGGTAGGGGTCTGCTAATAACGCCTAGAGATCTTCTGTTATATAAAATAACTTCTTACTACCAAGGGGAGGGTGATTAGGCCCAGTTATTTTGCCTTTTTCACGGTCTTTATAAAATGACGACTCCTTTTGTATTCTATGGTATTGTAACAATGCTAATGATGCTTGCCTTATGCATTTTGCTGCTGGTTGTAGTTTGCATACTGTTTTATGAATCACTATAGTCAAAATAAACATTTTGAACTTATTTAGTGACTCTGATTGTTTTTATTGTGGAAAAGTACGTGAGAGCGAAAGAGTGTCTTGTTCCCGCGACTCTGAGGTGAGTCGGGAGTGCTCGTGTTCTGGCTTGCCTAAACATTCGTAGCTTCTTGATATTTGTAGGAGACCGAATGAGACACTATTGCTAGTCGGTTGGGATTTTGGGTACTAAGGTGATAGGAGGTACACCCCTATTTACTGAGGTCCTGTTTTCTTGTGCATAGTTCTGTGTATGAGCAGAATCCCCGCAACATGGCGCCACCAACATTTGGTTTGGTTCTTATCTGCGGGACGCTTGAGTAGTGCTCGTGCTGGTCCACAATACCCTCACTTCTGTTTCCGGAGACAGCTGTGACGGAGTAGCCTCCTATATTGACATTTTTATAGGTTTATTCAAGCTTGAAGTTTTAAAAGGTCTTTCTTTTCTTATAACCCGAGTTTGCGCTGCCACTCTTTGAGTTGTTCTACTGTCTTCTCTGTAATGGCTGTTGATATTCTGGCTCATAGCAGGGCCGCGCTGAGGGCGCACTTGACTCGTTATGCAGTCCCTGATGCTGGGGCCGCGCTTATTTTCGTGGTGGAAGCCGATCGGGCTCACCAGTTTGAAGTTTTTTACTCTTGGGTCACCTTACCGGCGGTGGATGGAACTGATGATATGTTTCACACATATACTCCCACTGCCGTTCCTCAGCAATATCAGCCTTATAGAGCTCTTGAGATTCCGCTTACAGCTTGGCAACACCGTATTTGGTTTAATGGCGCCCTTCCTCACCCATTAACGGCAGTCCGTTTAGGCCCTTTATCTATAGATGGGGCCACGTGGCCCGTTTTGGCTGGGTTTACCCCGCACCCACGTGCTTTTACAACTGCGACTCTGACAGAGCTCCGCGTCTTACATACATCGTTAGTGCGCGTATATAGAGCGGTAATACAGTACGTGACACACACCGTCCAGGTGGGACCACCTGGCGCTGCTGTACAACCTACGGGTCCTGGTGGCGTGACCATCAGTCCCGTTCTAGTTAATTCTGTCATGGGCAAGCGCCCACAGAATAAGGATGAATTTCCTTATTGGCTTGCTGAGAAATTTGGACAGATAGAAGCTGTCTTTCCTAATACCACTTCTGTGGAGAAACTCAGGATCTTAACTATTAGTTTACCCAAAGACTTAATTCCCGAATTGGCTGATTGTAACACCTGGCGCAGGGTGTTTGCAGGGGTATATTCTATGTGTTTCGGCACTCCCTCCATGACCGTACTCCCCTCTGTTATTAAACGCGTTCAAGATGAACACGGGGCAGAAGCGGCTCTCGAGCTGGGGATGAGACTGGTGGGAGTGTTCGTGGTTGCTGATTTGATCCTTGCAAATGTGAAGGGCGATGCCGTTAGCTTTCAAGTAGCAAACCGCTTAGAAGCGGTCGCGGAGGCTGACAGACCGCGAGAATTACCAAAGATTATTGCGAAGGCATATAAAACAATAGGCCGCAAAAGTCTGGGAAATAAGCCTACAAATCAAACACAAACGCAGTCTCAAAGTCAACAGAAAGCCCAACCTGATAAGGATGGACGCCCTTTTTTTCCTAAAAAGAATTGGCAAAGAAATAAGAAACAGGGTTCCCAACAGCAGAAGCAGGATTCGTGTGCCAGTTCACCGACCCCTGATGCTTCTGAACGTACTTATGACTTGCGTGATCGCGCTAAAACTAAGTCTCCTGATAGATATCAGGTTCCTGATCAGCGTTCTCCTCGTTCTTTACAGGAAACATCAGGCTCACAAGACGGTGGAGGTGATCGCCAGGATCGGGGTAGAAGTCAACCTACCTCACAACTTCGTGAACAGCCTCGACAGTTTGAAGTCCAGGACAAGCAGGGTGATTTTGCTCGTACCCGACCTCCTTTTCAAAAGAAAAACGTTGCTGCTTTAACGGCGAGATATGCCACAGACGGTGAGGACGCGACTCCTGGATTGGACTTGGGCAGTGACTCTGCTCGACAGCGCGGCGGAAGTTACCATAGTCAGGGAGGCTCTGCGTCCCCGTCTGGATGTGACAGCAACTGACACCTTTGTTACTATTGAGACTGCAGATACCCGGGTTGCCCCCCCGGATAGACTATACAAAGTCATTTTCCAAATTGAAGGTGATATCCTGCGTCCCATTAAGGTTGTTTTCTGGGAGAATCTAACCGCTACATATGACATTTTGTTGGCGGAGAAGGATTGGCCTCCACCCTTTGTGTTAGCCTCTTCTAAAGGGGAAGATGTGATACTTTCGAGTTTTTCACGTTGTGTCCCTGAGGAACAAGTGCAGGCTTTCGCAGAGGAATGGGGTTTGGCCTTAGCCCCAGCAGTGTATCGCAATCAGGTAGGTTGGGACGTTGATTCACCAGCTCATAAAATACCATTTCGCTCTATGCCTCAACCTCCACCTCAATATCCCATCAAACGAGAAGCGAAGGCTTCGGTTTGTGACATTCTAAGACAATTGGAGTATCGGGGGGTAATTGAGTCATGTACATCACCTATGAATAATCCTCTCTTTACTGTCCCTAAACCTGATGGTTCTTTTCGAATTGTATTGGATTATAGAAATTTGAACAGTTATTGCCGCACCTTTGCGGTGCAAAACACACGCAGTTCAGCGCTGGTGAATAATATTGTTCGTAAAAAATACAAAACAACACTTGACATTTCCAATGGTTTCTACAGTCACAATCTCGACCGTGCGAGTGGTGACCTGACAGCATTCAGTGCCGTCGGAAATCAGAAAAAATTTACACGATTGCCTATGGGGTATAAAAATAGCCCCTGGGCATTTGCGGCGCGCATTGCGTCTTTGTTGCATGACATTGACCCTGAGGCCATGTCGTACGTTGATGACCTCTATTTGACTGATGACGACCTCGCCCCGCATCTTGACCGAGTCGACCATATAATATTGTCTTTTGCCGACTACGGTTATAAGTTCAATTTTGCAAAGTCGCACATTGCCCATCTGGCAGTGCTCTTTTTGGGCTATGAGCTCAATAATGAGGGAAAGGGTTTAGCACCTCACTTCCTGGAGAAATGTGCACACTTGCAACCACCTTCTTCTTTGAAAAAGTTACAATCTCTGCTGGGTTTTTTAAACTTCGAGAGGACTTACATTCCCGATTATGCCCAGCGCATCAAACCGCTTTATGCATTGATACAACCTAAGTTTTCATCTGCCAGCTGGCTTCCGGAACATACTTCCGTTCTGCAGTCTTTGCAGGCAGATTTGCTTGCGACTAACTTCCTAATGACTCGTGATAACACCACCAACCTGGTAATACGTATCGTTTCAGGGGCAGTGGGTTTCACGTACTTAACATTCAATGAAGGAGACACAATACCTATTGCGTACAAATCACACTTGTGCACTGCGGCTGAAATGCGTTTTTCCTCTGTTGAGAAAATCTTGACTGCAGTGCAGATGGCGATTCTAAAGGAACGCTCACTGGCGCAGGGCAAACACATTCTTATGGTCACCCCCTTCCCTGCTTTGGAAGCGGTGACTAAAGCTAGTGTGCCTAACTCGAAGGCATTGCACCCACGTTGGATTCAGTGGGCTACTTCCTTGACATCTTCAGGTGTGACATTTGTCTTTGATCCATCACTTCAGACTCAGGACTATTTGCAGTATGAATTTGTTCATCCTCCTCCTTTGTCGCTTCTTCCTCTGAGTGAATACAAATGCATCATTTATACCGATGGCTCGGCGCAACCGGCCACGGGTTCCAAACATGCTTATTCTGCGGCTTGCGCTATTTTGGCTGGCTCCATTGAGGATGGAGAGTTTAAGTCTTCCATTGTGCACACTCAGGCACTAGGTGACTGTACGGCGCAATTGGTGGAGCTGCGTGCTCTTGTATTTGCTCTTGAGTTTGCTGATCCTCTTGTGAATACTCTTATTGTTTGCGATTCTTACCATTGTGTCCAGTCGTTCAATGACAACTTATTCTTTTGGTCTCAAAATGATTACCGCGATTCAGGCAGCGCAATTAGGCATAAAACGCTTTGGGTTCGAGTCGCAGATCTTAAACAACGTCTGCCTCTCACACATGTTATTCACACTCTTGGCCACCAGCGTGTCGGAACTCACGCTCTTGGTAATACTTTGGCTGATGAAGCAGCCAAGTCTGCAGTAGCCACGTGTTCCGTAGCAGCAGTTACAAGATCTATGACTAAGATTGATAATGAGATTCTGGCAGAGGTCGCTGCAACTAGGGAGGGAGGTAATTATCCTGCGGGTTTCCCTTCTAAGTACTCTTATCATGTATCTCCCAAACAGGTTCCTTATGCTACCATTCCTTCGGTTGGGGATCGGCTGATTCCCAACTCTGACCGCAGACAAGCTTTGATCAAGGTCGCACACAAAGGCATTGCTTCGGCCCATGCTGGTGTGTCGGCAACAGTCTCTATTCTTCAGCAACGTTACTGGTGGCGTGGTTTATATAAACAGACTCGTAACTATGTTCTTTGCTGCGATGTTTGTCAACAAATCAAACCTTCTACGGTCCCACGTCCGCCACAAACTCAGTTATGTATTTCTAATAGACCTTTTGGCTGTGTATATCTTGATTACTGCGGTCCTCTTTCTTCTGATACTGCATACAAGTATATCTTGGTTGCGGTTGATTCGTGCACTAGATTCCTGTGGGTCTGGCCACAACGTAGTGCTGACGCTCGAAATGTCATCAGGGATTTGCGTGTCTTTATTGGGATGTTTGCCTGTGGTACCTTCCATTCTGACCAAGGTCCAGCGTTTGCCTCTAAGGCTTACAAGGATGCGATGAAGTCGTTGGGGGTACAGGTGCAGTTTTCGTCTCCATACACGCCTGAGGGCAATTCGGTTGTGGAGCGAATGAACCGTGACTTAAAGCAATCCTTGACAGCTAGAGTCTTGGGTACTGGCAGGGACTGGCTGTCCCACTTGTATGGGGTCCAACGTGCACTAAATAATCTCTCTAGAAGATCTCTGGGTGGGCGGACCCCTTACGAAATGCTCTTTGGCTTTCACATGTTTGTTCCTGACCTTGATGGTCTGGACATTGTGGCGGCTGCCTCTCAGTTTGACGTAGATGATCATTCTGCTATGTTACAGGATCTACAAAAGACACGTGATACTCTGGCAACTGAGCATTTACCATCTTCGCCTGCTGATGCACTACTGAATCCTGTTACCAGTTGGCTTCCTAAAATTGGGGATCTGGTGAGAGAGAAGATTGAAAATAAAAAAGAATTTGGTCCCTCTTACCGTGCTCCTGTTTCAGTACTTGGACTGAAGGGTACTCGTACAGTCATTTTACCACCGTTGCCAGGTCGCAAAGACAACAGGTACATCTCAGTGGACAATGTCAAGTTACACCGTGTGGCCGATTCTGAATAGTGTGACACCTGCAGTTTCGTGCAACGCAATATCCTTAGCACCGTTAACTTTGTCGTCACCTGCTGCCACAAGAATGTCTGCTCATATGATGGACACTGTAATTGATCTTCAGCCTTTGCGACAATCCTCTTCTGCAATGGATATTGTGTGCCCTTTTCCGGGAATTGATTCCGTGAGTGAGATGCCATCAAGCCCACGAGTACGAATGGACGATTCGACGCTTTCACCTTTAGCTTGCAAGTCCAGTGAGTGCCTGTGATGGAGAACCGGCACACCTTTCTTCTGCCTCGTCCTCCTCATCCTCCAGTTTGTCTGATGCACCTAAGTCTAAGTTGCGTATGTTTTACTCCTGGTTCATAAAGACATACTTCGTTCCCCCATGGACCTACATTTGGTTGGTGCTTATCCTGATATTCCTCTTCATGTCAATTGGTTTTGTGACAGTATTCTTTTTACTTATAAATGGCCATTATCTCCCTGAACGCTCTGCAGTTAAAATGGTCGATGGAACTTTGGCTCCTCACACATCGTCCCATATCATGAAACGTGACAAGTCTTTTGTGAATATTTCAGCTTTCCCAGTTCCTGATGGCATCGTTTGGGACAAAGTAGCTTATGAAATCCATGGTCCAACTGAGGTCCTTCGAGTTCCTTACGTGTTTCGCGTCTCCTTAGGAGATGTGGTGACACGGGACATACATTCGGATGATTGGGATGTGCAGGCAGTTCATGCATTGTTTTCAGATTTAAAATATTATGCTGCCTTTGATGCTGAAGATTTGTATTTAAATTCTGCCAATTATGGTGATCTCTTTTGCTATCAACATTATGGGCATCATTTTTTACACAAATCAAACACCATGAGACCTGTTTTTAATTTTACCCAATGGGAACATTGTCCAACTCCCTTACAGGGGAGTTCTAAAACTCTTAGGAATAAGTTCACCTATTTTTCCAATTATGATTTGGCTAATCCTGAATCCTATTATTTTAAGCTTCAAAAATCCCCTGCATCTAAGTACCTGTTATCCCACACTAAACTAATTTACGCCGACTTGTTTAGAACACAGTTGGCCACACACGGTTATGACCATTGGAAACAGACTATAGATTTAAAATCAATTTGGGTCACAAAGCCATGGCAGGTTCAGGGCACTGAGGCATTACATCGTGCCTGCCTGATCCCGACTCAATTGCTGTTTTTAAATAAAACCATTTATCAAACATCCTGTTAGGGCCTTGCAACTGTCAAAAACCTAAATACCCCCTCCATTCCTTCATTAGCTCAATATGACAATTGGCGGTTACATAATAACTACACCATTGAGGCTTTGCAGGCTCGCCTTCAAAATGCCTTCTTTAATGTTTCTGAGATTGATTCATTAAGATGGTTGTTGTGGCAAACTAATGCTAATGCATGCCAGTTGCGTTTCTATATTGTTACACCTGGTTTCATTCAGACTAAGCCTGATCCTCGTTACCCACCTCATCATTCTGTGACTACATACTCGGTAGGTAAATTGTGCCAGCAGTGGCTAGAACACTCTACCCTGGCATCTGTCGAACCGCACCTTTCCATCTTATCGAATGATATAGATTGAGCTGATTTTCTCCTAGGCCCACGTAATCCAAGGGCCAAGCGATTTCTTTATGCCTCTTATAATGAAATTTGGAAACTTTCACAGATGGAAGCTGCCTTCCGTCTGCGTCAAATTGACCAGGCAAACTTGGAAAAAGTCCTTGCTGTAGTGGACAACAGCATTAACACGCTTTCTTCACGCATTTACACCTTAGACAATATTGTTTCTTCTGTAATAGATATTGTGCAAAGTGATGTTTCTGTGTTTATATCATGGTCAGAATCAGTTAAGGTCGGTCATGCAATTTGCTTGGACGTTGCAGGCACTGAAAATGGGTAAAGTGCCTTGGGATTATTTGAATGCCACTGCTTTATTTTTGCCTTTTAACCTGACTGATTAACAGAGGTTTATGTCCATGAAAGATGCTGTATACACGCTGTTGCATATTGAACAATTGGAGCCTTTGCCGTTCTCCGTAGCGGAAACGGACTCTGCTGTTTGGTTAATTCATGGCGTTATCACTTTGCCCTTTTCGCTTTTTCAATTTAAATCATGTATGCAACACTTTCCTGTTGGCCGCTTTGAACCGCTTGGTAGTGCTTTTCTGCATGAATTATGGGTCCTGCCCTTTGATTATCGGTGTTTAAGGGAGGAAAAAGAGGTTTTCCTTACTGGGGAGGACTGTGATTCGGTAGTGGGTCACTCTCTAGTGTGCAAACACGTTAAATTACACAGCGAGTGTAACGTGTCAGCGTTCAATCTAGCTTGCTTTTTAAAAGGCACCCCAGTGCCATCCGTCACGCCTGTCTTTACATTGCTTACTAACGGCAGCTATCTCATTTTAAACAATCGACTGCTGTGGCTTGTGGGCTGGTGTCCCATACTTGGTAACTGTTTCCCAGCGCGTAACTTGCTGTAGCAATGTCCTTTTCCCACCCCCGCAGGGGAGTTTAGATTCTTCGCTTTGGCCTTCCATTCCGACTTTGAAAACAGAGTTCAACAAGTTGAGCAGGCTCAATGCCCTTTTATTCCAAAAAGAGGTGGCCCTCACTTCCGCCCGTGAAACATTCAGGTTGCAGGTGGCTCGGACCTCGAGTGAGATACAGTCGCTTCTTAACACTAGCCTCCCACTTCATTTTAGGGAACTAATTCACCAAATATTTAATGCATCTGATTCGACAGGCCTTGCACATTTTTTTAAATGTGTGGGATCTGGCCTTTCAAACTATATTCGGGGTAATACCGGCTTTTATTCATTCTATATTTTTCAGCGTTTTCGGAGGGTTCCCCTTTATATTAGCGCTGGCAGCTGGTGTCCTCCTTGTGCTTCGTAATGGCTGCTCACTTTGTGGCTCTGCACAAACCGGCCCAGCTACAACTGTGCCGTGATCGCCTATATGAGGCTTTTGGATGCTTGCCTTTAGCAACGCTTGGCGTGAGTTACGACTTGATATTCCGCTTTGCCTATTTTACTTGCGTGCAGCCAGTGCTTCATTGCAAAAGATGTCATTTCTCCTGGGCGATGGAACTTTGCTTATCGAACACGTGGTGTCCAATCCCTGATTTCAGCCGGTTGATGGGTCCCTTAGAGGCGCATGACGAGGCTTGTTCTGTGGATGGTCAAATGACGCGTGCAGCTTTACTTGGAATCTTGGATCAATGGGATATCTGTGCGGCTGCGCAGACTTTCCTACAACGAAGTTTCATTGAATATCACGCAAGTTTCCCATTTCTAATTTTAGAATCTCCTGCTTGTGAGGAACATGATTGTTCCTTCGACTTACTAAATTGGATGTCATCGCTTTTTTCTACCAATGACAAAGATGAACTATTGGAGGGAATTGCATTCCTTTGCACCCAACCTTCATGGATTGACTACTTGGGTCGTCCCTGCTCCGCTGTCTGGAATACAGACTCTTTTTTTTCTAGCTTAAAGTGCCTTTAGCTTTTTCTTCGAACTTTCTTTTTTTACTTTTTGATTTGATTTTTTGTTAGAAAGTCCCTCACCAATGTTCTAAGCAATGCCGGACTTTTGAACTCTGTTTAGGTCTCGCCTAGCAGCGCGCATGCGCCTCTCTGCGAGACTTATTGTAAGGGGGCTTCAAAAAGCTGACCACACGCTCGTGCGTGTGTGGCCTATTGCTTGCGGTTACCCGCACAGGCACCATCTGTTTTGAATTATCATGCCCAGACGCGTGCGCGATAATTCAAAACAGATGTTGTGGCGCGCGCGCACGCACCACTCGTTCGTCATTGCTGTAAACAAGGGCTGTGGAGAAGCTTACATATGCCGCGCTGCCGGTGCCGTGCGGTCAGATGCTTTCCAGACCGATCCTGACATGTATTTCACACGCAAGGTATTTGATCTGTGACTTTTAATTTTTCTTGAGACCAGCCCCATTGGTAGAGTTCTCCTTGTACAGGCACAACTTTGTGGGACTTAAATAAAGTGCTTTAAAGCCTTAGGGCAATGTCCAGGCTAAATGCAGTTTATAAATAAATACATTTACTTTGACACATTGTTGTCCGGAGTGTATCTTTTATTCTAGCGGTTCACATGAGATGAGCGTACTACAGCTCCCAAAATGCACTAAAGACCAGCCAAGCCAGCGGCTGCGGCTCGGCTCCAGCGGCGAGATCAGACCTCCATCTGCACCGGTGTCCCCGGTACCCCCCCACACGCACGCTCGCCACAGTACTTCAGGCAAAGGCTGATAGCGGCTGCAGCTAAGGTGGATCCCGGCCCCGACTGTCTCCCGAAGAGTTCCAGGTGGAGGCAGTCACGGCGCCCGTCTCTCGGTTCCCCAGTGCCGAACTGAGCAGCGGAAATCAAGCACCCGGAGCTTGGGGCTCGGCCGGCAAGCTCGGTGTGCCAGTAGTGCGTGTCTCCTGCAATCTACGCACACGCTAGGCACGTCAGGCACACCAGGCACCCCAAGCAGGCTCGGCAGTGGTAGTGGGGTAGCCACGGAGGCGCAGCCAGACAGTGTGTTTCCAGTATTTTCCAGGTCTTCTCAGGTGCCTTTACTTGCCTGCTAGCTATATTGGCCCCCGGCTCCCCTGGCTCCTGCCTCCCGTCTGCATTCCTGCTTTCCTGCAACCCGGTGGTTGCGTTGAGGACGGCCCCCAGCCAGCTCAGTGATTTCCACCATTTTCATCATTGACAGCACCCACTGCAACACAAGCTGATTAAAGCTTTAAGTTCCTCGTGAGTGAGTGCGTGTGTGTGCCTAACATCACAGCCTGCCACAGTCGCTCTAACTGCCCCAGGCAGGGGAGGTACCTAATCAGTGTGTGCTCCTGAGGCACCACAGAGGTACCACTGAGGTATTGGGGCATTGAGGCACTGAGGCATTAAAGGGTCACTGCTGGATACTACCTCACTACCTCACTACAACCCTGCAATGAGGTCAGGGAAAACCAGGAAATTGCAAACCAAACCCCTACCCAAATCTATAAGGCAAGAGTCCCTAAGTGATAACTCGGACATGGCGGAAGCACCATCCTTGGACATACCTCAGCCCAGTGTGGCACATGGACATGCTCAGTCACTATCAACTCATCTTTCGATCCCCCCCGGCACTTTTTCTCCACCCACACTGTCGGGGCCATCACCCTTTGTCAGTTCCAAACCTTCAGATACAAAACTAGGTATGACAGTCCGTGTGGCCACTTCCCCCAAACGGGCGACATTGAGGGATTTCTTTAAAAATGCCGCAGCAACAAAAAAGCCAGGCCTAACCTCAAATACTTTGCACAGCACTGCGCTGGAAACTACAGTCGCCCCTCAGTCCTCAGACCGGAACTTAAACCAAGTAGAGGCTATGATTCACGATGGCCCCCACAAGTCAGGCCTCAGTCTGCCTCAAACCACATTCTCCTCAAGAATTCCAACGAAGGACGAATACTCCGCTCCAAATGTTACCGAGAGCTGCTCACTACCGCCTCTACAGGGATTTAACGTGTTCCAACATGACCAGCCATCAGACAATGTAAAGCCAACTCTAGTCTCGCCTCAAAATACCCCTCTAAGGGAGGACGACCAGCTTTTTATTAATACAAGCTCGCCACCACCGTTAACACCAAATGCACAGACCACGATCACGGCTACGGACGAGCAAGCTGGGAGTAAACCAGCATTAATCGCCAAAAGGGAACTACAAACAGGGCCTACTTTATGCGAGGACCTTCTATCAGCCACAAAATTCATACCGGAGCCATCTGACCAGTACAACCACACGGGCCCCTCAACAGGTAGCCCGATCATTAAAAACTCATTTGACTTGTCTTTTTTTCAACGACGATCACAACAAGCCTCCTGTCACTGAGAGCTGCTACTCGAACAAGGAGAACATTCTTTGGTCTCAACTCTTGCAAACACTCCAATCAACAGTTTCAGCTTTAAACTATCATTCCAATAAATTGGATTTGCAGGTGGAACTCTTAAACACACTTGCCGTGTTCACAGACGGGATTAACCAAAAGCTACAGGGTCTTAACACTCTGATCACAAAAGCACAATCTAAAGCCCACTTGGTGCAGGCGGTATGTTGTTGTTCACCAATAATCGACAGCCTCTCTTCGTTACCTGAGTTCCTTGCGTCAGTTTTAACTGAAGTCAAGAAACTCCCGTTATACTCCTGGATAAACAAGCATTGGCATAGCCAATAGGTCTCACCTTTGGGACCTTATAAGTGTTTAGCCATGCAACAGTTGATGTTGTTGCAGGAAGGATATTGTGCTGCATAACTAAATACTTATAAGGCCCCAAAGGCGAGACCTATTGGCTATGCCAATGCTTGTTTTGTTCTTCTGTCTATGTCCTACTGACTTACCAGGGGGAGGGTGTTATATGGGGTTATGTGGCCCTAAGATACATTGTCGACATTGCTAAGTTAGCATGAGTTTTGCTTGCCCTATGCTGCTGCTTTTGCGCACGCCTCAGCTAAGAGTTTGTTTTCGCGACACTTTACCTCTGCCCTGTACAAGATAAGAGATTGTTTTTCACGTTCTCAGCTTTCCCTTCAATTCTGTCTGAACATAATGTGCAAGCTCGATCAACAATGTCTCTTGTTATTCTGTTCTGGTCAGTCCCTATTACCTAGACAAAACATGTTACCAACAGCTGCAGTATGGAAGAATCGAGCTTTGATCTAGCGTTGTTGCATGTTTTTGAAACACACTCGAAGAAAGCCGTTCCATGGAGCTGAGCTCTGCTGTTCCTATGATGTAAACCTTTGCGTTTAGGCTTTGAGGTAGGGGGTCTGCTAATGACGCCTAGAGATCTTCTGTTATATAAAATAACTTCTTACTACCAAGGGGAGGGTGATTAGGCCCAGTTCTTTTGCCTTTTTCACAGTCTTTATAAAATGACGACTCCTTTTGTATTCTATGGTATTGTAACAATGCTAATGATGCTTGCCTTATGCATTTTGATGCTGGTTGTGGTTCGCATACTGTTTTATGAATCACTATAGTCAAAATAAACATTTTGAACTTATTTAGCGACTCTGATTGTTTTTATTGTGGACAAGTACGTGAGAGCGAAAGAGTGTCTTGTTCCCGCGACTCTGAGGTGAGTCGGGAGTGCTCGTGTTCTGGGTTGTCTAAACATTTGTAGCTTCTTGATATTTGTAGGAGACCGAATGAGACACTATTGTTAGTCGGTTGGGATTTTGGGTACTAAGGTGACAGGAGGTGCACCCCTATTTACTGAGGTCCTGTTTTCTTGTGCATAGTTCTGTGTATGAGCAGAATCCCCGCAACAAAATATCCCTCCAACTGCAATAGTGAACGAGTGATATATCTCATCTCCTGTCCCTGTGGTTTGAAATATGTGGGGATGACTATGCGTAAGGTTAAGATCCGCATAATGGAGCACAAAAGCACCATTAGGTGCAACAAACAGGCTACTAAGTTGACTTCACAAGTTGCTTTTAATCTGAACCACAACTGTAATTTTTCATGCTACAATGAGTCAAGTGTTTCAAAGTTTTGGAATTACAGGCCTCATGGTGTCCCTTGAGCTTTGTGCCAAGGTGTAGATGAGGTTAGTTGCCTGGCTACGGCAGGTAAGCTAATACATTGGTGTTTGACAGACACCACATTGTTTTTGGGTGTATCTAGTTCTGCTACGTATAAAGGGCCCCAGGAGTCTTCTGGGTGGGGCCAACTCCTGTTTTTCCCTCTCTCCCTTTAGGGAAGTAATGCTGTGCTAAGATATATATTGATGTTTCATATGATTGAATACTGTCATTTTCACTTTTCTCTATAGGCAGGACCGACCAGTTGATCACTGACTGAATAGTCTCAAAACTTCAAACACTGGTTTTGTATATTCACTTTTTTCTTTATAATTTTGGTTATCTACACTGGTAGTAACTATCATGTGGTCCTGAAGAAGGCCGCTGCACCTCCTATGAGGGCACCAGGCTGAAACATGTTGACCGATGGCCACCCATGCACTCTTTCACAGATTTAATTACACTCTGTCTTAGTTGTTTTTAATCCTGGTCAGAGGGTGCCTGAATAAATAATGTGCATACCTCAGAACTAGTTTTAATTCACATTTATTTTTTCCTATCCGTCACCACACCGGTTTCACATAGGGTATTTAGTATACCTCTTCCAAATTGAATGAAAACATCCCTGAGCTCCTCCTTCTGAGAGGGGGTTGTAGCCCGCACTCTGACTAGGTCAGAGTGTGAAGAGGTTGCCCTATGATGAAGCATGCCACCTTCGGGTGGGTGAGGGAAAACGTCCTATAAAAGGGATACCCCATTAGCACTAGCTTCTCTACTCTCTCCTTTAGGCCCAGGGTTTCAATTGTGTTTTAAATGTAAATGCATACATTCATTTTAACATTTTCAAGATGCAACAGATCGTCATCTGTTTATAAAATAGGCATAATCAAAACTACACTTTCACATAAATACAATATAATGATTTCCAATATAATCTATATTAAATATAACAAAACTGTATATATGAAATAATCTTTTATCCTTGCAAAACAAGTAAAATATCCCTGAGACACCATTTCTCCTTTCCTCACACAGTCTGACAATCACTAAGGTCATCTTCTTGATCTTTTCTTATCACTAACATCATGTAGTATATTACTTGACGCACTCTTGTTCTGTTGAATGCATTCTATAACCTCATTATCAGCAGATGCCCCTGTTTCATATTGCTGAGTCTCGCCTGTCTCTCCACTTTGCTATTTGTTCCTATTTGCTGAACAGTTTCCTCTTGCACACTCTGTTGAATCTCCAGCGGTTTGTTCCATTATAATTTTATCTTTAACTTCCTGCCTTACTTGAATTATTCTCCTATGTTTCCAACCTGTGAATCTAAATTGAAATCCCAATCATTCTTTGTACTGCCAAATCTACTCTTCTCACACACTTCATTGTTACTTTTTAAAATTGCAATCCTTTTTAAATTACAAACTTTTCCATTGCTTGTTTTTACCGCTTTTTTCAAAACGTTAATAATTTTAATTGGTTCTGAAAATAGACTTTCACCTTTACACACTCTTCGTGATTTTTTTCTTCCACATTATGTCCTTTACAGCCACTCTTAATATCAAGCATCACCTTGTTCATCATATAAGTGTTTACATTGACAGGATTTACAGACTTCCCCTCCCCCTGATGCTGTGCTCATGCCCGCTCACACGTATCACACGCCAGGTAATGCACGGAGTGCTGCACGGAGAGCTATGGACATCGGGTTGGTTTGGCAGCCCTCTCTCACTCTAAGGCCACTTCGTTCTTTGCCACACGCCGCTTGCCTTCACTTTGCCATCTCGTGTCGTGGCACGCTCAGTGGCCCGCATTCAGGGACAACATGGGTTAGTTGAGGCCGACACTGCTGCAGTTATAGGCGGTTACAGATGGGACCGCTCCTGTTGTTGTTGTCCTGTCTGTCCGCTGCCACAATACCTGGCTCGCTTGTGGAGACAGGCAGGTACGGGGGTACAGCAGGGTGGTAGGATGATGGGGGCAGTGGTCAGCGCAATGCCGCTCTTTTTGCTGCAAGAATTTCCACAAAAACTTCCATAACTTCAAACTATTGCTGCAATAATTCCTGCGTCTCCTGGAACTTCAAACTTCAAATTCCAGGTGTGTGGTTGAGGCGGCGGCTCCAGCAAGACTAGGGGGGAGGAGGTAAGTGGATCACCACCACTGCCATTTGCTGCTGTTTTCTGTGTGCTATTGATAAGCAACACCCTTACTGTCCCTCGTGACTGGTGGTCCCCCGTGTATACCATTGACTGCCACTGACCCCCACTGACTATCTGCATTTCCTGTGTTACTTAAACTGCAGGGTAAAGGGCAGGGCTGGGCAGAGGCGCCTTGGCACCCCGTAGGTTGCAGGGGGTGTGGGACAGTTGGAGGCAACCCCACCCTACACATCCTAGATCTTGTGGGCCCAAGGAGGAGGCCCCCCTGTCACACACTATTATACTAGAGGATTAGCATTATTAAGCATTGCATTGTCCTGCTGCCGGTGCCAGCTGGAGGTCGGGCTAGATCACCCTAGACAACCCCCTTGACTTTGCCATAGTCCGATTCAATATCCTATTAGAGCACAATGGGTAAGTGCAAGGCAATGGGGAAGACTTTGCTTCCATATAGGCCCACAAGCATAGATACCATGGTTGAGAGAGCCATTGGGGTAGTTCCTACAGAAATTGCTATGACCAAGCAAAGACTATCCATGGAGGCTGGGAGAAGCATAGGGGGGCCACTGGAAAGTTGCGGGGAGATACCAGCCTGTGGTAGCTTGTTGGGGGACGCTTTCACTGTGACTGGGAAGGATTGTCCAGCAAGGGATACTGACGGGGCGGTTTCCCATAGTACTGCAGGACCTGTAAACGACGTTACGGTGGCAGAGATTAACCCCTGCATTTATATGGCATCCCGAGTCCAGACATTGTTTATTCCTCCCATAACCCGCTAACAAACGTAAAAGGCGTAACATCAAAGTGTCCCGACCACCCCAACAGCTGAAACCAAAAGCTAGTAAGATGAAGAGCGGGGTGGGGAGGGGGAGGTCTGAACCTTGATGAAATTTTTTGTGATTGATCGGGCCCCGTGTGGTGTTGGCGCTCACTCTTGGTGGCATTATCTTAATTTATTGGCAGTTATTATGGTGCTCAATGGAGGGGGAACCACCCAATCCCTCACGTATGCCCCCTAGGGATCTACCTTACAAATAAGACCAAAGTCATTGAAATTACTAGTTCCTTTGACCTGAACCATACTCTGTTTATACTCAGATTGCACAACGATTACCCCACATTTAATTGAGATCAGACTCGCTCGGTCTGATACTCTACACCGTTATGCCTAATTTATGCTCATGGGCAGATTGCGAACAGAAGTAATGAGGGCACATTATCATTCAGATTGCAGATCCTAAGGAGGACTATTACGTGTGCTACTTGGACCAATATTGAGAAACATTTTCCCTACCATCTACTGACCGGGATGGAAGTATAACCGGCACAGAGGTGGGACAAGCTGTATTGATAGCCTTTTTTGACGGTGTTCTCATGAACATATATGAACCCTCACACATGCTTACTCAGCATTTAAATCGCTATTATAGGTTTACCGTGATTTTTTGCTTCGAGGCAGGTATGCTATCTCCTATTTTATTTATAGAGCCTAACCATAGTCACTCTCACCGTGAAGATATAGGATATGAGCACTCTTCCCCCACCTCCTCCACAAGTGAATCTGTGTTCTCACCATTGTTTTGCACTGGCAGTGCTACTGATAAGTGCACCACGAACTTATAGGAGCATATATGGGCATGAAAAGTACTGTATCACAATTCCCGGCTAAATCGTCGGTGTCATAGATACGGATTGAAGTGTGGGTTTCCACCAAATTATATATGTACAATGTCTTGGGCCTTGTACACGATACTATTGTTTGTTCATGTAATTGTCTTTCCAGCCCTGAGGAAGTCGTGGGTTCACTCCCGGACGACGAAACATGTGTTGGCTGGAACAATCCAAAAGAAGAAAACAAAATCACAAGAATCCGAATAGCATTGTGAATACTTTTGTTGCAATTAGCAATAGGATAACTGATATATGTGTGCTTGGGCTTGGTCTTAGATTTTTGGTGAATTTGCTGGAATCCTGCAAGAGCATCTTGCCCCAATTAAGGTAAGTTTGATTGCCATGGAAGCCCAAATGATTAAACTTATTAGAAGCCGAATGTTTGCATGTGTGCACAGTGCACCCATCATGAGTCTACCAAAACACGCTTGCTGATGCGAACCTGTGGGCCAGTTGTGGTGGAGTCAGGTAAGGTAGCCACTTTGCCACAAAAGGAGGGAATAACTCCTCAAGCCCAGACAGGAAGGAGAAATGATGAAGGTGAGAGGACTGTCGAGGTAGCACAGGGGGGGATCAGCCCCTGCCATGGGAAATCGGAGGAAGATGGACACGGTGGTGGGAGAAAATGGCAGTGAGGATGCAGTTACCAGCACTGACATTAAGTCTCCCCCGCCCCTTCCCCTGTACATGCCCGTATGTGCTGGTTCTGACGAGAGTTCCACCATTAAAGCTCACCAATCCAGAGTATGAGGAACAGGCCCGTAACAAAGTCACACATTGGCTCGGGGCACATAAGGACTTTACCCCAGCTAAGACAAATGAGATCCTAACTGTACGTAGGGTTGGCTGGATTGGCCCCTCATCAAAGACTATCCGAGGATATTGCCTGGTAGTGAAATTTTGTCACCCAACAATAGTGAGAAGGCTCCTAAGGCATCATGAGAAGAGGTCGTTAACCCCCACTAAAATATCTGCTTTGCCTCTGGGATATTTTTATAAGCCTCCCGTACAACCACCGTTTGCTTACCTCCCAACACCGTTCATCAGTTGAGACAGTATATGTCAGTCAACAACAGGTTAGCACCTCTTTCTGGCCTCAATGAAATTGATTTACTGTGTGTGTTATGACCCGAGTGAGTAACTGCCCTGCAGTTGACTGGGTGGCTAAACCCGCCCTACCTAATTTTAACAAGGAGTCTGTTAACTTACTTATCCCAATGCTGAACTATGTTGAGGGTCCATCCAACCCTGCGGTCCCCAACTCTAGTCAATGTAATGTATCAATCACACCTATTGGTCTAGAAGTTTCATATCTTCCTGGCCCATCAGTGGCACTTAATGTTCACGCTGTCGGGGAGAATGTCGATTTGTGTCCTAGAATATGTGTGGGCTTTGAAGCAAACTGAACTCCACAGACTGGTGTCGTATTACCCTAGATTTGGATGTAATCTGTATCCAGGAGACCTGGTGCGTGGAACCTATACATGTTGAAGAGTTTGCATCTTTTTTCCTGGGAGCTATACCATCTACTGGAGGGCGGGCCAAAGGGGCATTGCAAATCCTAGTCTCCAACTTACTATCTTTCACCACCAGCAGGGTTCCGACTGTTCTATCCTATGCACAACTACTCTGGTTAGCTTTTAAAAGTATCTCTGATTTGGTAGTGATTCATTTTTACAATAACATTTTTGATACATCTCGAAGCTCAGTTGTGTCTGGCCTAGATGCAGGCCTGGAGGAGTTCTTGCGGAAGATCCACATTAAGTACACAATCCTTTGGTTGATTTATTTTAATATTCAAAAATGCCCCCTACCTGCAAGACAAGTTTGTGGTGTAATTAATGCCTTGGGGGCTGCAACTCCTCACGTTTACCACAATGACTATGGGAAAGTTTTGAATTCCCTGATTTTTAAGTATGACCTTATGCTCCTGGAATGCATTGTGTGGGTATCAGGATATTGATCCCTGCATTTATTGGCAGAGATGCATATACCACCATAGATCAGGTGTTGATATCTGCTATTGATAAGTATGTGGTTTGCTCTGTTAATATATACCAGACAGCTGTGAGTGACCACAACCCTTTAATAATTTCACTCTGTCATGGCCCATGATACCATAAGCAATGCAATTGTTACTAATGTTATTCCAGTTGGGCCTAATGGAGTCCAGATTAAATGCACAGGGATTGACCCAAGTAAAGTACTACAAGGATTATTAACCTTGAACTCCGATGAATTCAGCTACTGTTTAGAAGAGGAGGTAGATCATGTTGGGGTATTGAATGCCTTTGGAAAGACCACTGGGGTTCTAAAATCATTACTTACAAGACCCATTAAATCTGGTACGACAGGAAAACGGGGGTGGTTTGATCATTCATGCACTTGGGTATTGAAACTTTTAAGGGAGGCTTTTCATGCATCTCCTAGGAATAGCTCAGCCATTAGATTCCTATGCAAGAATTACAAGCAGGTTCTTGCAACCAGGAAGAGAGTACTGCAAGAGGAGGCTTGATCAGTCTGGCTCAAGCATCGAAGACTAAGGATTAGGTTTTATGGTGGCGCTCAATTAATGCCTCTTTTTTTAAAAGCTTTTTTAAAAGCTGACACTCTGCCTGAACTCACCTCACTGGTTTCTTGTGATGCACTTAATGGGTATTTTCGTTTCTAATATGTATGCCAAATGTGATTTGCTATCACAGTGGTAACAATTGAGGCTTTCCTATTCCAGTGGCGGCTCCTCCGCTAAGGCGGAGGAGCATCGCCCCACTGCTCGTTGAGCAGTGGAAAATAAAAATAAAATGATAACAAGAGCTTAATTTTTATTTTATTTTCCTGTGCGACTCCGGGAGGGGCGGGGCAGGGCTGGCTCACCGCAGAGGGAGCAGGAGTGGTTTGCACTCCCTCCCTACATGCGCATGACGCTTTGACCGGCCCTGCAGGGCCGGTCAAACAGTCATGCGTAGTTGGCATGTTCTCCATTGGGCTGTGTTGCACAGCCCTGTGGAGAACATGTCCAGCCTTCCCAGGCACTGCCAGAGCGGCCAAACAAACCGCTCAGACCAATCACGGCGCTGCTCCTGCAGCGTCGTGATTGGCTGCAGAGTCGGAAGCCTGGGTGCTTCCGGTGCAGGCTGCAGGCAGCAGCCGGTAAGAAGATGGAGGAGAGGCGTGCAGCGGATGCGGCGGCAAAGCAGGTACGTTTTTTTGTGTGTTTTTTTCTCCATTCCGCCCCACCACCCCGTTCAGAGGCAGCCGCCACTGTCCTGTTCTGTTCTTTTGTCTTCTAGTCC
This sequence comes from Calotriton arnoldi, assembly GCA_963921515.1. NCBI lineage: Eukaryota > Metazoa > Chordata > Amphibia > Caudata > Salamandridae > Calotriton > Calotriton arnoldi. Next base: position 40,956 of record CAWUFW010007894.1, on the reverse strand, counting down.
CTTTTCAGTTGTTTTGAGTAATTAAGTAGTTCTTTGCCTTTCGTCTTACCTATACATTCATTACAGTTCTCTTTGGTCTCTCCTTTTACGGCCTTAGAGCATTTACGCTGTTCTTACTATGACTAATATGTCTTAAAGCCTCGAATCTCTGTTTATCCACAAACTCTCTTTAATAGTTGGATCTCTAGCATGCATCACTGCCTGATCCCTAATACATTCTTCCTGTAAACACCCACACCCAAATTTACAATCAAGGGGTCATTTCTTAACTGCAGATACATATTTATCAATTGGTTTGTTTACTTCATGTTTCCTTTTGAAAACATTTTAATCTGACCATTCCAATACAAACTCGGGGCAAAATAACAAATCAACAATTGCCATTTCAAATACATTCACAGCACAACCCAGTATTTCTTTAAAATTTGGTCATAAACTTTTAAACTTTCTGAGCACTGTGAGTGCAGAAACATAATTTTCTTTTGTTCTGCTGGCATAATTCCCACCGTGTATACAACCACAAGGAGAACCCTATATGCCCAAAGAAACCAGGGTAATACTACATAAACCTATCAATTGTCTCATGGGACTCATTCAGATCTATACCTCGCTTATGATTAAGAGATAATTACGTTAATTGTGTATGCGAGTACCCCCAATAGATTGAGGCATGATGGGAGTACTCGCAGGGTTTCGCCCAACTGACAAACCTCCAATCAAGACAAAGCCTTGGCTGGGTCCAAACTGAGGCGGCATAGTTGGCAAAATAAAAATTAGTTGGAATGCTACCCCAAGCAATTGCTACTAGTTAGGATTCTCTTATTTCAAGCATTCTTATCATCAACTTTTGCATGTTTGATCATTCAAAATATATATAGGATAAAATAACCCCTGCTTACCTTATAAGAAAATTGCATGTTACTGAGGAATTCCATGACTATGTAGAAGAATGAGGAAGGATGCAGAGTTCTTTTTTTAAGGTCATTAAATCCAAGGTGACTTGTGATATAATGTACAGCAGAGAGTATTTTATTCCTTATAATGCATCATCACACTACTTAAATTCATGGTGCTTTGGTCTTTTGTGTTCATTGCAGAAAAGAGAAATTCAAGCAGAATCTGTCTGGAGAAATTAAACTAACCAAAAAGCAGTTAGTATTTTTTTAAAGCTATTAGAATGAATTTAATGTAAGCCAATTTAAAAAATGATGTGCCTCAGATTGTGAGAATACATGCATTGATTCTATCTTTTCTGCAAAAATATATAGCTTGAAAATATATCTGAAGAAGGTACCGTTCCCATTTTCCTTGCTTAGATTGTGACTGTAATTATGCTCTGTGACCCACCTTTCACCATGACTGCTGGCTCTGGTAGCAGACATTGTGACATCAGAACTCAATTGTAATAACTTTGTCATTTCTTTATTATAGTTAACTAAAGATGTCACAACTCGCCATAATAAGGAAAATTAGAGATGTACTTTTACACTGAGGTTGCAGCCTTCGATGTATTATGGTGCTCTTCTGTGGAGTGCTACATATGCCCCACTGCAGTATAGCAGGCCTGCTTATATGTTATGAAAATTCACCCTTAAATATGAGATTCCCTCTCAGCAGAACTGGAACTATCTTGTTTTTGGTTTTTTTAAATCTTTTTTATTAAACAATAATCCGCTTGCATAATTACGATCTTGTTCTTAAATTGGGTTACATACAATTTCAATGGTTTACAAATTCCGCTGTACACAACATGTCATAACATTAGTAGTTCCTCTTAATTCCAGCTGTCAGATCTCCCCCTCCTTGCCTCTCCCCGCCTGACTAGTCTATACCCCCCATAATCTTCCCACCATTGCCAAATTTTCTCCCATTTCTTGGGACATCCCCGGCTATCTTAAATTGTTTTTTCGGCCGCGCAGCACCAGTCCATATTTTTTTCCCACTGGGAGACTCTAGGTGGCTGGATCGCCCGACATCCCCCGGCAATGTTTCTTTTGGCCACCATTGCTGCCACCTGTAGCCATATTCTCTGATATTTAGGCCAGGACAGTTCACCCGACACACACAGTATATGCCACCTGGCATCGAGGGGGACTTCTTGTTCCAACACCCCTGACATAATTCTGACCACTTTCCTCCAATATTTCTGTATGATCGGGCAGTCCCATAATATGTGAAAAAATGTTCCCCTCTGAGTACACCCCCTCTGACCGTTGGGATGCGCCCTAACTTATACATAAGTGTGCTGGTGTAGTAGGACCTATGCAATATCCGCAATTGGACTAATCGAAATCGCGCCCTGATTGCTACCTCTCGGGGACTCTGTACAGCCTCCACCCAGTCATCGTCTTCCAACAGTCCCACTTCGGATTCCCATGCTTCTCTGACCTTAGTTAATAGCTCCGGTGAGTTATTCATAATTTTTTTTATATGTACAAGACAGTGCCTTCTCCGGGATTGGATCCAGTAATAATCTGTCTTCTAGTGGACTATATTCGGGGACCTGATCTCCATCTTTAAGATGGCTGCCCAGCGCATGTTTCAATTGCAAATACTTGTAGTGCTCCGTGGGTGCCAACTGAAATTCTGTCTGTAGCTCTGAAAACGACATCAGCGCCTGTCGTCGCCTCACATCCCCTAAACGTACAATGTCTATCATTTTCCATTTTGCGAAACCCTGCAGTCGACCCACCTCACGAAGCATGTCACTGGTCCATAGAGGAGTCTGCTCCGTCAGCTTTCCAGCCCATCCCAGGAATCGAGTAGCCTTAGTCCATGCCATCTGTACCATTCGGATGTGCTGGGGCAGTCCGTCCTGACACTCCCTATCATATAATACCCGCAAGTAACCTCCATCGCCCAGTGATCAACCCTGTATGCCGGATCATTCCTATCTCCAAAAGCCCAATCGTTAATGACCATGAGCTGTGACGCCCAATAATACTTTTGGAGATCTGGGATAGCTAACCCTCCCTCGTACACCCCTTTCTGCAATTTGGCCAGTGCGATCCGTGCACCTCCCCCCCATCCCCCCGTCCCATAACAACGTCCTTAACTCGCTGTCTATGTCCCTAAAGAATTTTTCTGGTATGTGACAGGGGGTTTTCTGTATGATATACAAAATCCGGGGCAGGGACATCATCTTGAAGAGAACCGCCCTTCCCATCAAGGAGATTGGCAGCTTCCTTGGAACTATCTTGTTGATGGTACAACAGTGCTGCTTTGGCTTGAGGTACTGCTGAGAAGTGCCCATATTTTTCCAAATAAAATACATCAGCCCTGCTAAACAACTAACAATCTATGAAACCTTTTGCAGCTCTGTCTGATGATTGGCATCACAGCCCCTGTTCAGAGGAACCCATACCACTCATCTACAAGTACAGCAGTGCTGCTATAAAGTACTGGTATGGTCAGGTTTTAAGGTGTGGTGTCAAGGCTGAGAATTCATGGCTTTGTCCCATTCAAATGGTGACTGACTTGCTGAACAGTGTTGTTAATGTCCCTTTAAAAGTTCAGCGGTCCTGAAAAGAAGTGGCAGCTTCTCACACCTTTAACAATGTGCATGCTACATGCTTAGATGGGTAGTGTGAAGTTCTGACCATGTCATCACTACTCGGAGTACACACAAAAATAATGTACGCTTACCAGACAGGAGAACAAACACTACGAGACACACCTTAATACTCACACCACCAAACGTGTTGATTATTTATGTCAGCTCTATTGGCTTTCCCATGGTTTGTTTAATATTGGTTCTTCGCACCCAATGCATTTACTTCATGCATAGTTTCACATCAAGCCAATACATTTTTTTTTAAAGTAAATTGTGTCTATTGAAAAAAAGCATGATGAATAGAGCTAAATTTAAAGTTAAGAAGGAGATGAGTGGAGGTAATAGGGGGCTGGGCGTCGGTTCATAGGTACATCATTTCATTTTTTTTCTGCAGGTGGTGCTGTTTGACCCAAACCCAAGCCTAGCAATTGTGGATGGCACCAGGGGCGTAGCTTCAGGGTGGGTGTTTGGTGTGTTACACCACCCTAATAAATGTATTTTCCGATGAATAGTTCGGTACAGGTGCTTTCAGTCGGGTGAGGTGTCTGTTGGATTTCACCTGGGGTTTTTACATGCACGCTCTGACAAAAAAACACACACACTCTCTCTCATCTCTGTTTTGAAAGCCCTAAAAAATTTAATTATTTTACAAAATATTGTGTTTCTCTCATTTAGTACTCCTACCAATCTGCATTCCTCTCCCTTTCCACTGCCTCTTAACCCCTCTCATGCGCCCTGCTTGTCGTAATGTGTTTTAACATTATATGCCAGCGTGATTGTCGGGAAATCCGGAGCTCCCCCAATTTTACTGACCAAGCTACGCCCCTGGATGGCACTGGTGGTTTCAGAGGGCAGTGCCAGCAGAGAGTGGTGATCTCTTCAGAAAATATTCATGTCTTGGCACTTATATTTTGCAAATGAAGTATTACAAATCTTTATTGAATTACTGGCGCTCTGTATGATAAAAACTTCAACGAAGTAGACTTGGCTCATGATTTTTCTTACAATCATTCAAAAATGTTAATACTATACACTTGAACATTAATGTTCTGTAAGTCGTAGAAGAACCCACCATGCTAGTATATAGATACTCTAATAGTCTTCAATCACATTGATCATGCATAGGGAAAAACTCCTATTGAAGTCTGACGTTCGAGTAATTCTTGAGTAATTGGGCACCGGTTTTGAGTTAGGTGCCTTTGCACCATATTGGCTCAACTGTACTATGTTTTAAGGCAAAATGAGATGTCTTAATTCTTTAATAATTTTTTAAGAGTTCATAGAATTACAGTAGTGGTATTCTTTATGCATAAAGTGCACCCTTGGTTATTGTGTGTGACAAGTCGACTTATGGCCACATGTATACGCCTGATGAATTTGCCACCTGCCTTAACACAAATGATTTCCATAGAACTTGAGAACGTCATGTCTATCATATTACACCATTTAACCAACGAACAGTAAAGCTAGGTGGCTACCGATGATAAAGTTTATACATTTTGAACATGGATGTTAAGCATGCCTGAGAAATCTACTATGAGGTATTTGGACAAAATATTGAGTTAAAAATATCGAGATACACAAATATCGTCAGAAAAATATTGCTGCTACAGAAATAGTTTTGCATAATATCGCTATCAAGAACATACATTTTTTGCAACAAATATAGTTTTCAAAAATATTATTGCTTGTAATATTGATTTAATTTACATAGTTGTAAAAAACTTTTTTAATTCAATTTGTTTCACTTTATATGTTTTAGGTGGTAATAATGTTAAAATAATACTTTATTTCATAAATTATAGTTTGTAATTTATTGTATTTTAGTCAGTTATTTTAAAAGTAATTAGTCATTTTAAGTTTAGTAGTGGGTTGTTCGGTTTGTAGGGGAATAGTGTGGGAACATATTTAAATTATAAATAATTAATTTCTATTTGGTAATTTATAATTTAATTGATCAAATATTTTTATTGTTTATTTGTTCACATGTTTTATTTTTAAGGTATATTTTAATTATATTATTTATATTATGTCATAGCTTAGTGGTGTGTTGTTGCGTTTGGGGAGGAAATGGGTGGGAAGTCATTTAAAATAAAAATATAAAAAATGTAATGGTAAATCATTTTTTAATTAGTTGAACATCAATTATGTTTAGTTACAATTTTCTATTTTTTATTTGTTTTATTTTAATGTATATTTACATTTTATTAATAATTAAGGTAACCTGTAAATCAATTATAGCCAAGGCAAAAAGAAGTTGGGAAAGTGAAAAATGGGACAAACTTACAATTGCGCTAGACAACCATGATATGAGGGCATTTTGGAACCTGATTAACACAGGATCCACTGAAGCCAAAACGGCCATCACAGCAAATGTAGGGGAGGAAGCCTGGAGAACCCATTTTAAATCGCTATATGCATTAACTGAGGTGGAGGCTGGGTCGGGGGAAACGACCCCCTCCTTTTTAGAGCCATCTCAACGAGTCACACCCCTGTTCTCCCTAAAAGAGATCTCAGAAGCTTTGGGCAAGACAGTACCTGCAAAAGCGCCTGGGTTAGACAAAATCCCAGGTGATCTTTTTCGCACAGAACCTTCTGTCTGGGTCCCCTACCTGTGGTCCCTGTTTAATGCTATCCTTCAGGGTATGGAAATACCCCCCACCTGGGTTGGGGCAGAAATCATCCCAATATACAACAAGCATTTGCAATGCAATAGGTCTCGCATTACTGAAAGTTTGAGCTATTGGCGTTGCATTATTATTAGCAACGCCAATAGCTCAAACTTTCAGTAATGCGAGACCTATTGCATTGCAAATGCTTGTCTACCCCACATTTGGCACACGTTTTGTAAAAGAACTTTCAGTGATCCGCTCTGCTTTAAAACATATAAATGAAACATGTGTGGAGGTTTAAGTCGAATGGCTGCACCCACTCACTGGGTTAAATGTTTGGAGAAAGCGCCTTGCTAAGTTTGACCAGTTTCTTTGAGGATAGCGTTGCACTAAGGGACCTTTATGTGAAAAGCGCCAGGAAGCCCCGGGGATGTGCGCAGAGTGTAAGTGACTCCGAGAGACAGCCCTGTGCAATGCTAGATTCATACATGTTCAGTGTTTTTATTTCCCATGTTACGGAAGTTTGTGTTCTGACAATGCGCGTCCGTGGACTGCACGAGCGCGCTGTTCAGATGAAAAGATTATGTCTATACTAAAACCAAAAAAACACGAAAGTCATGATAAATACAATGGAAAACATGTAATTAAACTGGAAGCGGCAACTGTGCTGATGCAGAAATGTTGTAATCACGTGGATTTCTGAGAAATGAACGCAGGGAGTGGCGGCGGCTTTAAAAACCAGTGGTGCGCGCGCACCACAGAGGAGGGGGGGTGGGGAAAGGGAGCGCGGCAGCGAGGCGAACGCGCGCTGCTGCGCATGCTAGACACCGGTGAGAATGGGCGCAGCAAAGGCGGGATATGCGCCCGCCTTTGCCCAATTGCGTGCTGTCTTTCTTATAAAGACGCACGCAAAGCCCAATAGCCGGGGGGGAAAACAAAAAGCACACGCACGAGCGTGTGCGATTCCTAAGTCACCTTCTAAACCCCCTACATGAGGTCTCTCGATGCGCGAGCAGGGCTGCGCACTGCAACGCTAGGCGCGAGACCTAATAAGGGCTCACCACTTAGTCCTACCAACTATCGTCCTATCAGCCTCCTAGACGTTAGCCAGAAAATATTTGTGCGCGCAATTCTGGGGCGTTTACAGTCCTGGATAGAAGATTCCAATGTACTCACACCCCTCCAAGCAGGATTTAGGGCCAAGATCTCCACCATCGATCAAATATTTAGATTACAGCTCCTATACTGGAAAACTGTGATCATAGAGGGTGGCAGCCTCTATCTTATATTTGTGGACCTTAAATCCGCTTTTGATTTAGTTTCGAGGGATAAACTGTGGGGAATTCTACTGGATATGGGAGCTCCAGAGTGTCTTTGCCACGAGATGAAACGCTTACATCAAGGCAATTTTGCACAAATAAGGTATGGCAAAAACGGAGAACTCTCAGCCCCCTTTCCAGTTGAGAAAGGTGTACGCCAAGGCTGCGTCCTGGCGCCGACTTTGCTTTCACTTTTTATTAACGGCTTAATAGATTCATTGTTGGATGGAAAAGATATTGATGCACCCAGGCTAGCGAACCGTAAAATACCGGCTCTGATGTTCGCAGATGACACCCTCCTACTTTCAAAATCGCCCATGGGCTTGCAAAGAGTTCTTGAAGTATTCAGTACCTTTTGCAGACAAAGGGGCTTAGAAATTAACCTCCAGAAGACTAAGGGGCCGATTCCGATTCGGGCCGGAAATCTCTCCGACCGAGCCGGACCCGGAGAGATTTCCGACCGAATCGGACCCGTGCAGCCCGTATGCCATCGGACTCGAGTCGGTCGGACTCCCTTTGAAGTCAATGGGAGCCTGTCGTACAACGCGTACGCGGGTTCCCATTGACTGAATGGGTGCGAGGCGAACAAGGGCGCCCCCTACAGCGTGTACGCGGCGAAGCGACTCGCGCCTTACACGCACAGGTAGGGGGGACCCATGGGTCCCCCCTGTGTGCGACTCGCGCGACTACGCGTACAGGGGGGTCCGACACGGACCCCCAAAGTACGGCTCCGACTGCTCTTTCGAGCCGGAGTGCGCGGCTCGGTCGGACTGTTCGCGGCGCGCATCGTACTTACCCGGCCGGGGAACGTCTCCATTGCGCGGTGCGAGTCGTGTCCGAGCGAGTCGGTCGGTGCGGTTCGACCCGAAAACGAGTCGGTCGGAGCGGTCGGGACGCCCGGACGAGTCGGTCGGCGATTTCGCATTGTACTCGCTCGCCCGGACGCGTGTACGAATCGGTCGGGAAATAGGGCTCCGAATCGGATCCGGTTAAGCCGAATCCGATTCGGAGCCTTACCGGCCGAGATCGGAATCGGCCCCTAAGTATATGGTTTTTAACGCAAATAACAGCACTCGCCCAAACCCCCGTATTGATGGAAGTGCCCTAGAGAGGGTGTCCATTTTTGAGTATCTGTGGATCACCTTGACCCAGAAGATGGATTGGGGTGCACAAATAAAAAAAGTCTGGTTGAGGTTGGCACAGTCCACGGGGGGTATCTCAAAGGTCTACAAGAACTGCACACACAAAGTGATAGGCCCTGTGGCTGAACTCTACAAGGTACAGGCTAGGGGCGCCGCCATGTATGGAGCAGAATTATGGGGTCATTGTCCAACTACTCCGCTTTTGCTCATAGAGAACTCCTTTCTGAAGCAATTAGTGGCCCTTCCTTCCAGTTCTCCACTGACACCCCTCAGAATGGACCTCGGGATTAGGCCAATCGCCGATGAAGTAGCCCTAAGACCTCTTCTATATTGGCGACGCCTATGGACTACCCCTGAGTTAGCCCCATATAGGGACGAGTTGAGAGAAGTCATGTGCCTTCAAGGCGCGGGAAAGCTCCCATGGTTGACACTCCCATGGTTGACACATGGTTGACACATATCAGGTTGACACATATCAGGGATACCTGCCAGGCTTTGGGGATGGCAAATTTGTGGAGCACTCCTGAAGAAACTAGTCTTGAGACCCCCAGAAAAGCTCTTCTTGAGTCCTATAGAGAATATAAACTTGACCATTTACGGAGGGGGACTATGTCTGGTCGCTTAACTCTCAGATTTCTGGAAGTTAAAAACCAGTACAGGCTAGTATCGGCGCTAGATGATATCCAGCCGCTCCTAGCGAAGAAGTTGTTCCTCCAATTCAGACACGGGGCACTTCCACTCCGATCATTTACTAATAAGTGGTCGGACGCCCCTTGTCTGAATTGTCCAGTGTGTGAGAACATTGAGGAATCAGAAATTCATGTATTATTCTTTTGCCCTGCCTATAAGAGGTCAAGGTCCCGTTGGCTGCTCCAGCTGTGCAAGAACCTGGGGTCTAGGCATTGTTCTGCGGTGTATAGGCTACTTAAGTATGGTACGGATATGCCCATTGTGTTCTCCATCTCGCGTTTTTTATATTCTATGTGGTGTATACATAGAGCCATTTTAAAGAAAAGACCCTAGCCTAACTTTAGCCTAAACACTACTCAGAGGGTCAATGTGGACCGTTACTCTCCATTTTTCTCCTCTCCTCTTTTCTTTTTTTAACTGGATGAATTTAACTACTGTTTCCCTGATATTTCGTTACCTTGCAAATGAAACAAAAAAAAAAAAACTGTTTTTAATGAAGGGTTTTTATATTTCTATTTTCTATCTTACATTGTCATTGCTGTTGATATTTTTAAATGAAGTTGCCTTTCCTTTTAAAATTTAATCTATTTGTCCATACACGTGCACTTTATGGTTCAGTACTCTGTGGTTAAGATAACAGCCTTCTACCACATGTTTATTGTACATTCAGGAGGGCTTAGATGATCTGATCTCGTTAAAATCGAACTTCGTAGACAGGAATGTATTTTCCCATACAAAGTGTCGTTTGGTTATAGGGCTGCTATAATGTGTACATAATGTATTGTGATTTTTTAATATATGTGCTTTTATGGTCCTAGAGGCCGAAATAAAGATCTTTGACTGACTGATTAATAATAGTATGTTATAAATTAGTGGTGGGTTGTTCGGTTTGTAGAGTATAGGTTGGGAAGATAGTTAAATTATAATTAATGTAAACATAATGGTGAGTATAATTTTATTGTAAATTATTTAATTGATCATTAATCATGTTTTCTAATTGTTAATTTACATTGTTTATTCTATTATTTATATGTTAACATATATTTTAGTGTTAATATTACTAATACTATGTATTATTTTAGTAGTAGGTTGTTGGAATTGGAGGGGAATAGGGTGGAAAGATAATTACATTTTAGTGGTATGTATTTATTTATTGTAAATTAATTATTAAATTGATTAATAGTTATGTTAATTGTATAATTGTTACATTATTTTTATAATTTATTTTGTTACTTTAATTTTACTTTATTTTAGTTTTAAATGTTTTATGTTTTTAAAAATGGTATATTTTAGTGTTTTTTTATTTTTTATAAAGATTTAAGATGTATGTAGTTTCATTTATTATGTTGTATTCTGTATTACAATAGTTTAATACATATTTTGAACTTTTATTGTTATATGTGATTCTTTCACAGTCCTATGCTTACCCTACTGCTCCTTAGATTGGAGTGGGAAAAGCAAATGTAACCCCTCCGAAGACAGATGCTTTCCCTATTGAAGATTTATATACCACGAACTTGACCCGAAGGTATTGGAGCGCTTTACATGAGCAGCAGTTACGTTACACAAGCACACACATTCATTTTTGGTAGGTACAGGGAGATTAAGTGATTTGCCCAGAATCACAGGATGTTGAGCCGACACCGAGGCTCGAACCTGGTTCCCCAGCTCCAAAGTCGGCAGCTCTGGCCGTAAGACCACATCCTCTCCCCATTGTTGATTAGACTGGAATGGGAATAGTAAATGTAACCCATTTGAAGTCCAACGCATTCCCAACTTTAGCTTAGACTGCAATAGAAATAAGTAGTCTAACCCCTCCAAAGTCATTTTCCCTACTGTTGCTTACATTGAAGTAGGAATAGCAAATCTCACCCCTTCAAAATCCAACACCTTCCTATTGTTGGTTAGACTGGAGTGGGGATAGTAAATGCAACCCCATGGAAATCCAATGCTTTCCCTACTGTGGCTTAGAGTGGAGTGGGAATAGTAAATCTAACCCCTCCGAAGTCCAACCCTTGCGCTATTGTTGATTAAAACAGATTTCTGATAGTTAATATAGTGTTTTTCATTATTATTTTTATATTATTTTTAGCAAAGTTTGTTTGTAGAGTATTTTTACTTTATTTGTATACCTAATAAATATTTTAGATATATATCTTATTTACAATATTCTGAAACAATGTAATAAAATATTATTAATATATGTTAAACATGTTTTTTTTTTTAGTGTACAGTATAAGAATATTTTTTTAATACGTTACTTTTAATATTTTATTTAAGGTAAGTAATTTTGTTGTAGTATATATATTTCACTGCTCCTATCACAAATAGAATCGGCACTCTCGGGATGAATTAATTAATTATTTTTTAATGAAAGATGTGCAACAAACGTTTTTCAGCTGTCGCCTTTCTAAATGTTAAAAGGCGCGTCGAGAACAGCATCGTTCTAAACGTCATCACGTGTCTTTTCTTTAGAAATCGACAACGGTTTAAATTGTACCGCTTGATCCAGCTCCATATTGGCATGTCTTACATTTTCATTATCTAATATATATATATATATATATATATATATATATGTTGAATACCAACAATTCATATTTGTTCTCTTCTATACAACATCACTTGTATAATAAAAAGTGTTGGATACAGTATCTTGCCCTGTATGGGCTTTCATACGCTGACAGATATGATCATATAATTTAAATAGCAGCAATTCATGAAGCACATTCCATGTGATTAAAGGTGCTAAGTGCAGTATCTTGCCCTGTATGGGCTTTCATACATTTAACAGCATGGTCATAATCCTCAGATGTCAATGGTACAAGGATTATGCAAGAATCGACACCCCTTCCATATAGTAAATGATCAAAAGGGCTGAGTGCAATATGCTGCCCTGTATGCGCTGATATCCTGCCCTATATGGACTTTTTTCTGCCTTGGCTGTATCTATCAAATACAGTTCCCACTGTCGCATTGATTTTGCGGCAAAACGAAAAAGCGGCACACCAGTTCAATCCACCAATTTTATTCGTGCTCGGAATGACGCATTTTGGCTTCACAGAAGCATTTCTCAAATTGAAGGAAAAAGCGATCTATTTCCCATCAATATACTATCATGGTTAATAGATAGAAAAGAAATACTTTTGCAAATTTCATTATTTGTAAATGGTTCTGTAATTTCATTAATAGGCAAATGCAATTATTCAGACAATTCTAAACCATATAAAAGCATTAAAAAAAATAATTATAACCATAATTCAAAACCATTTCAAATAATAATTTGACATAGAATTCATTAATGTATTGCATCTTCAAAACCATGGGGGTGATTAGGATGGTGGGCGGACTTATGTCCGCCCGCCACCCTATCAGACAACGGGACCGCCTGACTTGCTGTCGGCGGTCCTGTCAGTGTGATTACAATGCAACCGCCTCCAAGCGGTCAAACTGTCTATCTTTTGTATTGCGGCTGGTGCTGCGTGCTGCAGCACACGCCGCAGCGCACAAAATAGACAGGAAACATATCCCTGCACTACGCGGTGCCTGCCACATGGTGCAGCGATATGTAGGGGGGCACCATCGGTGCTCCACAACACCCACATCCAAGGGCCAGTGGGTAAGCGGGGCCGCTACAGGCCCCCAATGTCCCATTCTGCCAGCCTTTTCATGGCGGGTAAACCGCCATGAAACGGCTGGCGGGGAGGGACATCATAATCCTTGAGCCCGTCGGATGTGGGGCGGTCGGGCTTTCCGATCGCCATCCTTCCGCCCGCCATTATTATATGACGGGCGGAAAACATGCACACAATGGCCGTGAGACCACCACAGACAGGCTGTCGGTGGCGGTCTCACCGTCATTGTAATCGGCCCCTTAGTTATCATGTAAAATATAACAGGTTACAGCACCAATAGCTTAAGCAAACTGGAAATACATAGAGCGCATTCTCAAATGAAGTTCTAAAAGGTGCATGTGTGACAAATATTAAAGTGCAAAAGTGTGAAAAGAAATATGATAAAAACAAAATGACAACAATTTAAACCATATGTTCATCTTCACATGGGTGAACCGCGAACGAGAACTGAATGTTCTGCGAAATATATGAATACAGTGAAATAGTAGATTAATGGGCAAGTGTCCTGAGATTTCGTTGTAGAAATACACACAATATGTTGCCCAGTAACCACATGGAAAAAAATGGTAATTAGAAAAATCACTAACATTGGTGATATCAGTTTATCAATGTTGGTGTATCCAAGCAACGAGAGATACACTTAAAAAAAATAAGTACCGATAAAGTTAAGGTTGAAAATTAAATTGACACCATATTGTAATCAAAACACTTAGGCCTTATTACAAGTTCGGCGGTCTTCATCTGGGACCACAGCGGCTCTAGGAAGACCGCCTAGCCCGTGGTGCACCTATCCGCTGGATTGTGGGTTTAATCCAGGGTTAGCGGTGCTGCGACTGTGTCATGGCGGCGGATATGTTAGGCTCATAGAAGAGCCTATACAACATACTGCCACCATGAGAAAGCCTGTTGCACTTATGTGCACTGTGTGGCATGCAGCAAGTTGTGCATACAACACAGTGCATGCATGAAAGTGCAATTGTAGGGGGGCACAACATGTGCTCTCCCCGCACCCACCCCCAGGGGCAGATTTGCCCTCCTTGCCTTTCCACCAGCTTTTTCATGGCAGGATCACCGCCATGAAAGTGCTTGCGGAAGGGCAACTTGTAATATGGACAGCAGCGCCGAGATCGGCACCGCCTCCATTCCTACCCACATTACAAACTGCCGGCACCGCAGGATCCAGGATCCTGGCAGTGCCAGCGGTGATGGAGTGGGCTGGTTGTGGTCCGACCACTGCACTCTTAATACGGTGGTCGGAGCGAGGCGGTCGGACCGCTACCACTAGTACGGCGGTCCCAGGACCGCCGTACTCGTAATATGCCCCTTAGTATGATTAGGCGATCTACGACCACTCCTACAGCATGAAAGGCCAATAGAGCATTGTTGTAGCACTCCGATATATTAGTATCCAATATCTACCTCTATCTCATCATCGCTATTGAGACCATTGGGACATTTGGTATTTAACTCAATAATATATCGTGATTCTAAGACTCTCAGGTGTCTTTCTCTATCACCTGCTCTGACATGTTTAACCACCCTGTCTATGCCAAAGAAAGTGAGCTGTTCATTATCACTTTTATGTGTCTGAGAAAAATGCTTTACCACAGGATAGGTTTGATCAACATTCTTGATAGCAGGTAAGTGCTCCAAAATCCTCTTCTTTAGAGGTAACTTTGTGCTGCCAATATACATCAGTCTGCACAGACATTCCAATGCAAAGACTGTGAAGTCTGATGTGCATATGATAAATTTTGAAATGGACTTGGTCCTTCCAGTGGGGAGTGTGTGTTGGTTGCAGTTTGTGCTGTGTTTGCAAGCTTTGCATGAGCCGCATTTTAAAAAACCTTTTTGTTCATTAAGCCATGTTGATGTTTTGTTGGAATTCAAATGGCTATGTACCAGCATGTCCCTTATAGATCTTGGTTTCTTATAAGTGATGGAAGGCAGAGCCCCCATATTGTTGCCTATAACTGAACCAGCTGTCAACAATTCCCAATGTTTCTTCATTATGTCTCTGATTTTATAAGATCTCCTGTTATAGGTCATAGTGAATCTTGGTGTCTGATTACTGGTCTTTAAGTGTTTGGAATTTTCTTTAAACAGTACGTCTTCCTGTACTGTATTTTGAACTTTTCGTTTGGCTTGCGCAAGAACTTGGCGGGGATACCCTCGTTCAGTAAATTGCTGCATCATGCAAAGCTGTTTCTTTTTTAAGTCAAACTCTGTGCTGCAATTGCGGCATGCCCTCAGGAGCTCCCTATAGGGGATGCTCATTTTAATGAATTTGGGTGGTGCTGCCAGCATTCAACACCCTGTTGCCAGCTGTTACTTTTCTGTGTAGTGAAGTCTTTAGAATATTTTTATCTACACGAATGGCTATGTCTAGATATATTGTGTGTATTTTTATAGCGTAATCTCAGGGCACTTGCCCATGAATCTACTATTGCACTCTATTCATATATTTTGCAGAACATTTAGGGCCTTATTACGAGTTTTGCTGTCAGTGGCGGTGGTGTTCCGACTGTGGAGAGCTTGGTGGTCCGACCGCCATATTACAGGTTGGGTGGATTGGCTTTGCGAAGACCGCGGTTGAACAGCCAAGACCGTCAGCTGACAACTGGGCTCACGGTCGGGGAAAGGCAGCTGCCATAGGGCGGTACAGGGAAGTTACACCGCTGTCCGTATTACGAGTTGCCTTTTCCACGAGCTGACTGCGACGGTCTGAGCACCTGCTTCAAGGTGGCGGTAATGAAGGATTTGGGGTGTGTGCTTACCCCTTTCTTGTTCTTCCACGCAGAGTTCGACGTGGGTCCCTTTCTCCAGGTCCCCCCTTCACAGCAGGATCTTCCCCCCCCCGAGGAATACGACCCTGTTTGCGGAGCTCTAAAGGTAAGTCCTTTTCGTACCATATACCTATTGCCAGGACTGCCCACATATGGGCCCGACTAAGGCAATGGGTAGATGTTTTTTTTTCCCCACATGTATCATGCATATGTGTGCATCCGACACCTATGCAGTCGAAATGCACACGCAGGCATCTATATATTTGTAAAAAGTGCTCACCACTGCCGCTAGATCTCCGTATCCACACCGCTGACACCATGATCAACTCGTAATACGGTGGTCTAAAGACTGCCCGCACTGTGGGCTACTGGCGGGCACGGTTCTCGGGTGATCAGACCGCCAAACTCGTTATATTGCCCTTCATTCTTGTTCGCGGTTCACCCATGTGAAGATGAACATATGGTTTAAATTGTAATTATTATGTTTTTATCATATTTGTTTTCACACTTGTGCACTTTAGTAATATTTGTCACAATTGAACTTTTTGAAATTTAATTTGAGAATGTCCTCTATGTATTTTCAGTTTGCTTATGCTATTTGTGCTGTAATCAGATAACTTGTTACTTAATAACTAGTTTTGGATTGTGCAATACAGTAAAGAATTCTATGTCAAAAAATTATTTTGAATAGTATTTGAATTATGGTTATAATTTTTGTAATGCCTTTATATTATGTAGAATTTTCTGAATAATTGTTTTTGCCTATTAATGAAATTACAGAAGCATTTACGAATAATGAAATTTGCAAAAGTATTTATTTGCTATCTATCAACCATGATAGTATATTAATGGGAAATAGAGCGCTTTTTCCTTCAATTTGAGAGAGTCTTCTGTGAAACCGAAACGCATTGTTCTGAGCACGAATAAAATAGGTGGATTGAACTGGAGTGCCGCTTTTCTGCTTTGCAGTGAAATCAACGCAACAGTGGGAATTGGTAATCGATGAAGACCGGCATCGTCAGGCCGTATGACAACATAACCGTGGCCATTTTGGAGGAAAATATATATTCCTATATTCACATATATATGTGTGTGTGTGTGTGTGTGTGTGTGTTTGAATAATTTTGAATTTATTTTATTGTTACTGCTGAAAAATGTAATATTATAAAATAGTTTGTTTACTGTTTAATTATTTTAAAATTATATATATATTCAATTTAAAATATATAAATATGTAATTTAAGTAAATATACTTTAAATTATTACATTTAAATTATTTTATATTTAAAGAGTGAAATGTTTTAAATACACTACTTTGAACACAATATTTACTTGAAAACGATATTTTTGTCTTTTTGGATGATATTTTTGTAAACAATATTTTGGACACAATATTTTTGTAATTTTTATTTTGAGTATGGGATCACGATATTTTTGACATCGATAATTTTGAAATGATATTTCTATAATCCGATGTTTGTCGACATGATATTCTGTCAGTGAGACGTACTTCGAGCTTTCTGTTCCGAGTTAATCGTAGCCATTTACGCAAAACCTTTTGATTGCCCTGGATTTGAATTATTGGGGATTACGTAAATGATGGGCATTATTCAATAAGACACTGATGTGCATAATTACACTAATAGTGAAGCACCACATCCCTTTTTTAATCCATGTGTTTGCAGAGAGTCTGCTTCCTGGCACTACGCATTTGCAGCATTGGGATAGGAGTTTTGATTAAGGTACTAAGTTTAGAATCACGAATCTTGATGTGCCCCCCTCCCCCCTCTTTTTTTCTAAAGGCTCAAAGTGGTGCATGTCATTATTTGGCCCTGTGACGTCCTATCTTTTTCTAAGGTTTTCTTGTGGTCTGTCATATTTAATAGTTTAAATGACGTGTTGGTGATAATCTGCAGACTAGTGGACTGCTTTCAGAGTTCAATGGGCTGCAGTGACACAAATTTAGAAGTCACTATGACCCCATTCTAGTCGGGGCCTTCTGCACTGTTCAGATGGGTTGCCTGGGCTGATTTTGGTTCTTGTTGCGGCCCTGTGTCTTGCTATGTAGCCTGAAGCTTAAGCTGCAACATCTATTCTTGCTCCACCCTTGGTTTCCTTTAACTCAAACTCTCTGGGGGAGCCTGGCTATGTGTCTTTGTTCCTGATCCCGTGATTGTAGGGAGGGCTTTCACACTACAGTATTCTGGTCCCTACCCTCTACTAACTTTGTACATTATTCCTGGTACTCACCACCCCTTGGGCAATATGTTTCATACTTCACACAACTCTTAGGGCCAGATGTATTAAGAAACTGTTTTGCGATTTCCTAATTGCGAATCCTCGCGATTCGCAATTAAGAAATCGCAAAAGGGCATGCATGAAAGTGTGTTTAACACTTTCTGCGATTCCCAGTGGGTTGTAAATGACCTACCTCATGAATATTAATGAGGCAGCTCTCAATTTTCGACCCATTAGGAATCGCAAAAATCACAGAGTTAGTGGCCTGCTGATGTCAGCAGACCACCATGTCTGTGATTGCTTTTAAATAAAGCAATCTTTTTATTTCGTATAGCAGCCCGTTTTCCTTAAAGTAAAACGGGATGCTTTACAAAAAGAAAAAGTTTTTCTTTCATTTTTTAATGGGACCACAGCCTGCTCTTAAAAAATGCTTTTACAAACATTCCCAAAGGGGAAGGGGTCCCTTGGGGACCTCTTCCCATTTGCGAATGGGTTATATCGCCTACTTGAAGTAGGTGGTAAAATGCGAATGTTTTGCGACTGCATTTCGGTCGCAAAACATTCATACAGACCGATTCGGTATTAGGAAGGGACGCCCTAAACACGCCCCTTCCTAATACCGAATCGCAAACACAAATTGCGATTCGGTAACAGGTTACCGAATCGCAATTTGGGTTCGATACATGTGAAAAGCATTTTTTGCGTTCGTAAACGGTCCGTTTGCGAACTCAAAAAGGCTTCATACATATGGCCCCTATGTATGTTGTTCCCATCTACCCTGTTTCTCAATAAAGAAGGTTTTAAGAAAGGTAATCTTGATGTCCCACACGTACGTCATCGTACCCGGTGTATTTTCTAGCTCTAGAGTTCATACAGTAAATGTGCTCAAAAGTTTTGCCTCAAATCCTCGTCTCGTTATTTTCAGAAGAAAGACAAAATGGACAGGGGGCACAAAAGAGAGTGGCTTAGTTTTGATACAGTATGTGGCCAAGGTGTGAGAGCAAACCACTTGTTTGTGAGCATCTGTGAAACGGAAAAGAAAGCGTCCACATACCCCTGTGAACTATTAAACAAAAGGGCGCCAAAGCTGCCCAGGACCCTTTTCCTCCGTAAGTGGTAGAAGCGCTTTGCACTAAGCCTCTAAATCCCCCTTCTTTCACACATGTGGGACGAGCCATTTGTTGGGAGCTTATGCCCTTCTGCGTGGCCGGGTGCCCTTCATGTATTACACTGCCAGCAGGCTCCTTTCTTCACGTCATTAACGGGGGCAGGGCTCTGCGTGGACCCCCTAGTGCTAAGTACAGGGGACCTCTTCTAGGGCCCATTCAACCCACTTAATGGCTTCCTTTTAGCATGCCTGCGTCATTGCGAGCCGCATTATTGAAAGTTCCAGTGTTATGCCTCAGAGAGGCTGGGCCAGCTCTCCACGAATAGGCATGGACTTTGTTCTTAGGCCCCCTGAGTCTCGCGCCAGCACAGCTGTGTACAGCCGCGGCATCCCTACATGCCAACTCCCCCTATCTCGAGGGAAACTTCCATTTTGAACTCACGGAGGTTTTATTTCCAACTGTATTTTGCATTCTACGCGCTCTCTCTTTAAATATTCATGTTTCCAATTAAAATTAACCGGTAAAGGGCATGCTCCCTAATTTTTATTCTAAAAAACTCTCCCTCGTTTGTGTTTCCAAATGGTGAATATAGGCAATTCACTAGAAACTGCAGTCAGAGATCTTACTGATGTACCCAAATACAAGTTTCCGTTAAAAAAACATAGGTACGAAGAATCCTTTTTAAGGAGCGACGTTTAATTTTAACACTTTAGTTTGTTTTTTTGTCTTCTCTAACTACATATTGAGTCGTTTAAACAACCAAAAAAACTCGGTTTTATTAGGACGATTTGCAGTAGAACATGTTTACAATCAACAACACAGCTCCAAAGGCCATACAGACAGCAGCGTGTTGCTCTTTAACAGCACTACTCCTCAGCATAAGGCGCGTGACTCGGACTGTTCCTCATACTTGTTGCACGACCATCAGTGTGCCAGTGGCAACCAGATGGCACAGTACTATACTATCAGGACCATGCTTTCTAAATCAGTGGAACAACTACACACCGTTGTTCTTGGCTTACTGCATGCTGAATCAAAGCGCACCTGCATTTTCCCAGTCATTGTGTCTACCTCATGGGATAGACTAGGCAACGGGCAGCCATTTGCCTCATACAACATGACACCACATGGGAACTCCCTTCGGGTTCTGTTAGTACACTTGGCCACACACTCATCCACAAGACGTACATAGCGCATATGCAGGTATGGCGCAGAGCCAGCCCGCGTATAACGGTGCTCCTCAGATAAGTAGCACACAAAAATATCTCTACTCTGGAAACTCTATTGATCATTCCTGGGTCGAAACTGATCAACAAATTTGATAACAAACACCTACTACAATCTCACAAGCCACAGCAAACTTCTATGATCCAGGATCTAGTCTTTGCGTAATGCAAAAGTGTCCATTCTGCTCTGCCCTGAGTGCCAAGGGGACATACCAGTGGTGCATGTGTGTTTTACAGATAGCAGTGATGGTGCATACTTCCTTGAACATATACTCGCCACAAAGAACACTCCTCACAACCCCGGCCCGGCCTATTCATTATTATAGGTTCACATCCCAATATCCAGGCCCAAAAGGAATCTCAATGTATCAGAGGTTGTATGGAATTGGGGGAATTTTTATTCTGTACATTTAATAGCTCACACAAGCCTGATTCCTTCCAGTATTATGAGTTACTTTAAATGTTATTCTCTTAAAATTATACAATTCAGCATTAAAATATTCAAAATATTAGCAATTTATGGGTGTACTAAGATGTGTTTGCTATTCTCATCGAAATTTGTGTAAGATTATTTTCCAGTTTGAAAAAGACCAATTAGCATAATGTGGCGTCACAAGAAATTGCATCACATGGCCTTTGACCTGGTTGGCAATGACATCAAGTGACATGTAAATGAGATCAGGTTGCAAGAAGTAACCTTGAGTGCAGTTGACATGGCATATTGCATGAAATTGATTAGTAAAAATCATTATCCTCACCAAGACTTTGGTTTGTCATGAAAAATACAACTGAAAAGAAGTGAAAACAAGCATTGGCAAAGCCATAGGTCTAGTGTTGTCTGCCAACCTTTGACGATTCTTGTTTAGTTTTGCCATGGTTTTTGCAAAACTTTATTGTTCGGAAAGCTGCCAGGTGTTTGTAAATCAAAAAAATTGACTAACGTCAAAAATGTTTTTTTGGTCTCAAAAAAGCACACATTACCTTGGTAGTCCCTGGCACTAAAGGGAACTACTTTATGCGTGGATATGCTCATTGTGAAAGGGCAGCATGCCATAGCTCATAATAATGTCAGCCCATGCATGAAGTGGTCTGATGCATTTCCCTTTAATCAGACCCTCCAGGATTTCGCGATTTGCAAAAAAATCGCGAAATCTGCAGTTTTGTAAAAAGGCAGCGTTTTTTACAAAAGTGCCTGCGAAACCTGGCAACACTGGGCGGGATGCTGCTTGTATTCCAGCTGGTGCCATCCACAATATGGCGGTCACACCCAGCGCTGCCAACCAAACCCCTCCTGGTGTATTGCTTGCCGGGTGCAGGAGACTTTCCAGATTGGGGGGAAGGCAGACAGCCCCGCCATCCTCTGACTTTTTTTTTTACTGACCGAAAACCTCCAGCTCAACAACGAGTTCCTCCAAGGTTTGTATGACACATTACTTTTGCAAAATGATAAAGGGTGTGTTAATATAGCGCTGCGAGGACATACTAATAGTAATAGATATCTGTACAAATCTCTATACCGTGTCATAATATTGACTTGCGGAATGCTCTGCTTATACCACGGCTAATGCAGCGAAGAATTTGGCAGTTTCCCCGATGGCTACAATACGTTCCAGCTAACTCCCAACCTCTTATGTCAAACAGATTTGAGTTTAATTAGAGTTGCAGCTCACTGACTAACACTTAGGGGCCGATTCCGATCTAGGTCGGAGGCGCACCCAATACCATTCGGTCGGGAAAAAAGCCATGCGAATGCCTGTTTCCCGACCGATCCGTACAGCATACCGAACGAGTAAGTACGATGCGCACAACAGCACAGAATCCGGCCGAGTCGTACTCCCCCAATCCAGGTCCTGTCCTCCGACCGAGGTGAATCCGGAAACGCAGAAACGAGTCGCACGGAAGGGAAAATGCAGCCCCGTCCGGCCGAACAAGTACGATGCGCTTTCCGTACGCGCCAAACCCGTCGCTACGCACGGCACGTCAAAGCATCCAGGAGAGGCGCACATAAGCTCCGATTCGCGCCACAACACGATCCACGGCTACGAGGCGAACACGCCAGCGACGAGGACGACGCGAAGCGACGAGGACGACGCGAAGCAACGAGAAAGACGAACGACACGAACCAACCATGAATCCCTTCGTCCCGATCATACCAATATTCTACATTTACTACCGGAACAGGCACGGACGCGTACGGCGCAGAAGGTAAGTCAGACACCAACCACAAAACACATACAACACGTACACGACACATCACACACACACACAGAGGGATGCAGAATTTACTTACACCAGCAACAGCAGCACCATAGGGGCGGGATGCCCATCACCAATGCCACATATGCACACAGGGGCCTGAATGCGCACCACCAACCCTACCCATGGGGGGCCGGATGCCAACCACCACTACCACCCTTAGCCAGGGGGGTGCCAGATGCCCACCACCACTACCACCCTTACCCAGGGGGGCTGGATGCCTACCACTACTACCACCCTTAGCCATGGGGGTGCCAGATGCCTACCACTACTACCACCCTTACCCAGGGGGGGCTGGATGCCTACCACTACTACCACCCTTACCCAGGGGGGGCTGGATGCCTACCACTACTACCACCCTTAGCCAAGGGGGTGCCAGATGCCTACCACTACTACCACCATAAGCCAGGGGGGCTGGATGCCTACCACTACTACCACCCTTAGCCATGGGGGTGCCAGATGCCTACCACTACTACCACCCTAAGCCAGGGGGCTGGATGCCTACCACTACTACCACCCTTAGCCAGGGGGTGCCAGATGCCTACCACCACTACCACCCTTACCCAGGGGGGCTGGATGCCTACCACTACTACCACCCTTACCCAGGGGGTGCCAAATGCCTACCACTACTACCACCCTTACCCAGGGGGGGCTGGATGCCTACCACTACTACCACCCTTAGCCAGGGGGGTGCCAGATGCCCACCACCACTACCACCCTTACCCAGGGGGGGCTGGATGCCTACCACTACTACCACCCTTAACCATGTGGGTGCCAGATGCCTACCACTACTACCACCCTAAGCCAGGGAGGCTGGATGCCTACCACTACTACCACCCTAAGCCAGGGGGGCTGGATGCCTACCACTACTACCACCCTTACCCAGGGGGGGCTGGATGCCTACCACCACTACCACCCTTAGCCAGGGGGGCTGGATGCCTACCACTACTACCACCCTTACCCAGGGGGGGCTGGATGCCTACCACTACTACCACCCTTAGCCAGGGGGGCTGGATGCCTACCACTACTACCACCGTAGCCAGGGGGGTGCCAGATGCCTACCACTACTACCACCCTTACCCAGGGGGGGCTGGATGCCTACCACTACTACCACCCTTAGCCATGGGGGTGCCAGATGCCTACCACTACTACCACCCTAAGCCAGGGGGCTGGATGCCCACCACTACTACCACCCTTAGCCAGGGGGTGCCAGATGCCTACCACCACTACCACCCTTACCCAGGGGGGCTGGATGCCTACCACTACTACCACCCTTACCCAGGGGTGCCAGATGCCTACCACTACTACCACCCTAAGCCAGGGGGCTGGATGCCTACCACTACTACCACCCTAAGCCAGGGGGCTGGATGCCTACCACTACTACCACCCTTAGCCAGGGGGTGCCAGATGCCCACCACCACTACCACCCTTACCCAGGGGGCTGGATGCCTACCACTACTACCACCCTTAGCCATGGGGGTGCCAGATGCCTACCACTACTACCACCCTTAGCCAGGGGGCTGGATGCCTACCACTACTACCACCCTTAGCCAGGGGGTGCCAGATGCCTACCACTACTACCACCCTTACCCAGGGGGCTGGATGCCTGTCACTACTACCACCTCTACCATGGGGGGCTGGATGCCTACCACCAACACCACCCCCACTCATAGGATGGACAATGCATGACACAACCAGCACACCACAACCTAGGGAATGCAAGAAAAAGACATCCCCCCAACACCATGACAAACGTGTGTAGACTGTGTCAAATGCCTACAACACTGAACATGACTTTGAACATACAATGTGACCCCCTATCACATGTGCCACACATATATGTGTGTGGCCCCCACAATGCAAGCAGGCCATGACCATTGTGGCAATGGGGTCCAAACCCCCATCATCACAGTGACCAAAATGTAAGTGTGGGGTCCATAGCTGAAGCACATTTTGAACAGTGTGGCAATGGGGTCCAAACCCCCATCATCACAGTGACCAAAATGTAAGTGTGGGGTCCATAGCTGAAGCACATTTTGAACAGTGTGGCAATGGGGTCCAAACCCCCATCATCACAGTGACCAAAATGTAAGTGTGGGGTCCATAGCTGAAGCACATTTTGAACAGTGTGGCAATGGGGTCCAAACCCCCATCATCACAGTGACCAAAATGTAAGTGTGGGGTCCATAGCTGAAGCACATTTTGAACATTGTGGCAATGGGGTCCAAACCCCCATCATCACAGTGACCAAAATGTACGTGTGGGGTCCATAGCTGAAGCACATTTTGAACAGTGTGGCAATGGGGTCCAAACCCCCATCATCACAGTGACCAAAATGTAAGTGTGGGGTCCATAGCTGAAGCACATTTTGAACATTGTGGCAATGGGGTCCAAACCCCCATCATCACAGTGACCAAAATGTAAGTGTTGACAAAGAAAAAGCTGCAACTGCCAAACTGCATGGATGATTCCTGGTCACAGAACATAAAACACATCAGTGGCAAAGTAGTGCATGTGTCCCATTGCAACATAAATTGGGGGAGGCAAATACTGCAGTGCAAAAAAGACATACCTTTGGCCATGTGCAGACAAACAACACCCATGGGGGCTGACACTGTCAACATTCATCAATGACACAATGACAGAAGTGACCATCAGAATGCAGACCCACATATTTGCACCAATGGGCACACAAATGCAGATACCCTGTGGAGACTGTACATGTGAGGTGAACAGATACCATACCATGGCAGCAATGGGACACACAAACCATGATCATTGTGCTGACCGATGACCTAGGAGTCCCAGGGACAGCAGGGGAAACCCACCAAACTACATACAGCCAATGGCACACCCAAGATATGCCAATGCAGTGGTGCAGATGCACAAACATAAACAGGCAGACCCACACTGCACATCATACACAACAGGTGAGGGGGGGGGGTGCCAGTGTCCCCAGGCAACCACACAACACGTGAGGAGACCTGAATACCAATCATACAGATGTGCATACAGTGCCACACAAAGGTAGCTCATGGATCCAAATCCCCTATGTGGGCAAGCAGGCATTGTCAGATGAGAGGGAGCACAAATCACACATGTCACACAGGCACGTAGGAACAGCAACTGACACAGCAAGACACAGACACACCACAGCACTACCCCCAGGGCCCCCACAATGTGGTGACCCTGGGCTGCATTACAATCCCACTGTGATGACAAAGCTAAATGTCGTTCACACTGTGAACCACAGTCATGTGTCCTGAGCAACAAACTACCATCACACCTACAGAAGCACAAATCAATCAGCACGGCCAGTAAGCCAAGGCCAACATGGAGGCAGGGGCCTAGCCGGGCAACAACTCTCATCTGCACACACTCAACACCACACCCCTCGACCTCCAACAATGTGCAGCAGTGAAGCACACATGCACTGGTGACATTGCACATGCACCCATGACTATTCCAGGGTGGTGGGTGGGAACCAAGGTGCAGAAACACATCACACATGGCCACTCAACAAGACTCCTGAATGTCTGACACACTGCACACTACGCTGTACATGGACATGACGGCAATACCACACCAACCAATGGGATCCCAGCCACAGTCACACACCAATGAAGAAGCCAAGGTCACCGACAAAGAACACACATAGACAACAACCAACATTGCAGCCCGGACCCTGAGGAGTGCCAGCAGTCACACACACAACGTGTCACAATCACTGAAAGATAACACAAACTGGAAATCACATGACAGGGGCAAACAACAAGTGCCAAGGGGAAACCTGACTGTGACCCATCTGCGTCTGCACACAAACTCAGCCCTGACAGCAAACACACCTATGGGTGACACCCTGATGACCAGTAATGTGCCATGCACCCACATCACAGAGAACCCAGGGAGAAGACTTTGGGGGAACATAGGTCAACTCAGCAAGCATCACAAACTGGTACAACACTAGGGATCACAGCATGCACAGCTAAACGGAAGTGAACACACAGACATGCTCATACAACACACACCTTGGGCGCAGGCAATGTCACAGGAGTACACACTGCCATGAGGGGACTCCACTCCTGTGTGAGGAAAGCTGTGCCATATGTTGCCTCAGTAGGGCCCCATCATGTCAGCTGAGCACTTGGTCACACAATCAACAATTAGCACCAAATGAAGGCTCCCGTCACATCAGCCTGGTCATGGAAGTGCCAACGAAATCATCAGCACAGATCCAACACACTTGTATAGCAATGTTGCACTGACAACACAGATGAGTCCTTCCCCATTGATGCCCAAACCTGCATGTCCAGTGGAGATGGCCACATGGTCAGGGAAGTAGACGAATTGAACAATGGCAGGCACAACAGATGTGCAGGGGTGGAAGCCACAGATGTGAAATTGCTAATGTAAGTAGGAAATCCCATTGCCAAATACTGAACACATGACACCCTCAGATGCTGCTATGGATGACATGGATACACCACAGGATAGGACACATTCCCCCTGGACCACATGGGTTCCTGCACAGTAACACTTCATTATCATGAGACCAAATATCACCATCACTGCAGCAAGGGCATGGTTAGCATCATCAACAACATGTACATCAGAAGCATAAGCACTAGAGAACAGAAAGTTGCTTTATTCAGCATATGTGTGTATTGAAAACTGAAAGTCCAGAAAAAACACAAAGGCCAATGGCCAGTCCATTGTCAAAGTCCAAACAGGGTGACAGTGGCAGATGTCACCCTACGCATGCCTGCACTGCACAAAACCAGGGACAATCCACTAGGAGGGGCAACCGGGGGGCAGGCCAGGCACCGCAGGGACAGGATCAGGGCTCACCAGGAGGAAGCAGGGAAGGGGTGGTGGGTGCTGGAGAGCCACTGACAACTGCAGTGGAGGTGTCTGACATGGTGTGTGCCGGCACAACTGGGGGGCATGACTCAGATGTTGTGGGTGCCGGCACGACTGCAGTGGACCCTGCAGATGGAGTGGACAGGTCCGCCACTGCAGTGCCCAAGTCAGACAGGGTGGTAGTGGACTCCACTGCAGTGCCTACCACCAGGGGAGGAGAATGGGGAACAGGCAAGGTGGGCTGGACAGAGGGGGAGGACACCCTCACCACATCAGTGGCACAGACAAGCGCAGCGGGGGGTGTGGTGCCGGGAGAGCAAGTGGCAGGGGGAGAAGGCCGGATCCTCTTGGGGATGGTATATCTGTGGGTGGGGGAACCTGGGGCAGGGTGTGGTGGGGGCACCTGTGGAGTGGGGGCCTGAGGGATGGAGGAAGGAGACCTGGTGCCTGAGCTGCAGGGCGGCGGCGGGGTCTTGCTCTTACGACTCCGGGGGACTTGCGGGTGGGGGCCTCAGTCTGTCTGCGCCTGGGGGAGGGTGTCCGGGGGCGAGGGGCACTCTGCTCCGTGTGGGTGGGCTTCCTCTGCCCCCTGAATGCTGTATCAGCTGGATCGGAGGGGAAGAGGCCGAGGTCACTGAGGAAGAGCCGCTGGGTCTTTGGGGTTGCAGGTGAGGCAAGGGAGGGTGCTTTGGAGGGAGAGGCAACTGAGGACTGCGCAGTGCTCGTGGATGCGTGTGTGTGTTCCAGGGCCCCATCCCCTGTGAGTCTGGTTTCAGTCCCCTGACTGTGTGTGCGTGTGCGTTTTGTTTGTGGCGTGTGTGTCTGTGTGCTGGACGTGTGTGTGCTGGTGTGTGCCTGTGCCGGTGTGTGTGTGCTTGGGACGGGTAAGGTGCTGGGGAGTGTGGATGGAGCAGAGGCAGGAGGGGTGAGGGACTGTCTGAGGAGGGACACTGCTGCCGTCAGGGAGGAGTCCATGGACCTATTGCCCCTCTGTAGGTCAGACATGCCCGATGAGATGCCCTCCATGAACGACACCAGCTGAGTCAACAGAGCGGTGTGCGCATGGAGGACACTCAGCATGGCTGTCTGCCCTACATGGAGCTGGCGAAGGAGGTACACAGACTCCTCACTCAGGGCAGCAGGGGACACAGGGGCAGGGGGTGCGGTGCCTGGCCCAAAGGAGACACGCTCCCGAACATGGGAGCCTCCACGGACCTGGGGAATGGGAGCCGATGGGAGGGCGGTGGTGGTGCTGGTGGTGGCGGGGACAGCAACACTAGCTGGGGTGTGGTGGCTGCTGACACCCGCCTCCATAAGGGAGTCATCCTCCGAGTTGCTCTGGTCCTCAGCTGAGGTGGATGGTGCTGAGGACTCCTCGGTGTGGCTCCCCTCGCCCTCCGTGCCACTGGGTCCCTCCGACCACTCCTCGGCTGCTGACCCAGTCTGGCTCTCCGGCTCCTCCTGGTCCGTGGAGCTGTCCCCTTCCGTGGCCGTGGATGTATCTGCAAACAATGGGGAAACAGACAGACATCAGTCACCTGCACCAAACGCACACACCACTGTGAGCACAGCATATTACAGAGCAAGCCCTGGCATCATTAGTTGAACATTGCTAAAAGTGCCCTAACTGAACAGGAGAAGCCAATTGTCAGCCTGATGCCAACCATGGCACTCACATCCCACATGGCCTTGCACCCATCTGTCTGGTGTCTGTTGGATAGCAACACCCCAGTGTGGACACATGCACCACCTACACAGTAGTTGGACAGTGCAGAGGACACGGTGTAGCATGTGGACATGCACACATCACAACTCTTGCCACTGAGTCAGTACAGGTTTCCGGATGAAAGGGATGCCCAGAGTCAAATAGGAAATGCATGTGATGCATACCAGCGACAGACACCATGATGCACCCATGTCCTGATAGCCATCGCCACAATGGTGTGCATGTAGCACATGTCACTCCCCTGCAGGATCACCAATAAGTAGACACATGCCATGGCGGAGGCATGACTGCTAAGTCATACATCACTGTCTCAGTGATGTATGACTTGGCAGCCAGACAACAACACTCTGCACTGTGTCACAATAGTAGGTCATGGGGAATGCAAGTCCTGGAGCTGCACAAGTGCACATGTACATCCCCCACACAACACATCATCTTAACCCTCATCTGTCCAGGTCATACCGATTGGACATATGGGAGACCTGTGACACTACCCTCTGAACCTGAGCCCCTCACAATCTGCTGTGAATGGGAAACAGCTGCCTGAACTTCACATTCGCATACCCCAGTCTGCACGGGCAGCTGATCAAACACCTATGTGACACACAAGTATCGTCTCCTATGGTCACATCTCCAGTGGCATGCTGAGCCCCTACCGAGAAACACCCCAGCAGTCCTGGCAACAAATCCACAGCACACTGACACAGAGGCAGACACCTGAGGGGTCAAATCACTGTGCACAATGTGTCAGCTGATACACGGGAGTGGGAGTACAGAGTGCATTGCATGGCCTGGAGTAGGCATGACTGTCCTGCCCCACATGAATGAGGGATGAGCCCTGGACAGTGGATAGCTGGCTATGTATGTGTGACACACGTAATCTGCACACTCCTGGGGCCCAAACATTGTTCCCACCCGCTGCATGGGCGTGTGCCACATACCCCAGGCACATGTGGTGGCTCAGCTCAGCAAGTGGACCGCATATCAAAGCAACACGCAGATTACATGTCCGAACACAGGCGTTGTGTGAACAATGGACCCACCCATGATGCCCACAACAGAGTTAGGGAAACAGATGCTGTCCCCCACCTTTAGTGAAGCAAACTGCAAGGACACAGTCCCAAGTGACACAATTCCCTGAATGTAAGGGCCACACCTGGGTATCAGATGAGGAGTGGGCAGTGCACAATAGAGGGACATGGCTCCTGGACAACATGACTGCTGTACTGTGGCAGTTTAACCAGGCCAGAGGAGGGCACACAGCATGTAATACAGAGTTCACAGTGCAGTCTTTGACTCACCCCCTCCTTGCTGCTGTCTGGCCTTCAGCTGCCCATCCAGGTCTGGAAACACCACCGCCAGGATCTGGAGCATGTGGGGGTCAGGGTCCGTGTTCCGCCCCTCCTGCGAGGAGGCGACAGCTTCAGCTGGACCCGTGCAATCCTCCGGGTCCAGCCCCGAAGGTCCTGCCACCTCTTCTGGCAGTTGCGGATCCGGCGCTTGTAGACCCCCACGGACCGGACAGCCCGGACGATGTCCTTCCAGATCTCCTGCTTCCGATGGGCATTAACCTGTCAGGATGACAAAGTGAAAAGGCCATTACTACACATGCAACATATCCGTGCATGACACAGTTGTATATACATGTCTCAATCACAGGGGCACATGATGTACACAGGCAGTGCAACGCTGCCCATGGACAGTTTGCCAGAAGTCACTACATGGTATCATTGCATGGGAAGTAAAACCTTGTTCAAATGCACTGTCACTGCACCATACCTGTCCAGTGCATGTCACTACACACTATGGGGGGTGACAACAACTCAGTGAGCCTGCTAGCCAGTGGCGTGCAGACTTTCAGCCTTGCTAGTCAGACAAAATGCACATTCAGAAAGGCAGTGCACAGAACACTCACCTGCTCCCCTGGTGTCCCATACAGCTTGCTGTACTGTGGAAGTAGGCTGTCCAGCAGGGCCTGGTTCTCCTCAAGGCTGAAGGCTGGGGCTCTCTCCACAGTACGTGCCATTGCAGGGTCCAGAGGGGGCAGAGACAGCAGCAGTGCAGTGGCAGATGTCGTCCTGGAGCTTGTAGTGCAGGCAAGTGAGCTCTCAGGGGAACAGCCAGCAATATATATGTGCTGCAGAGGCAGATACTGTCCCATGTGTCCAAAGTGATAGGTCCAAGTCGTTTGCATCTTCTGAATCTGGCCAATCCATGGAATAGCAGCACCAATACACGCCCACAGCATCCTTCAAATCTTCAACTTCATGACATACATGATTTTGCAACATTGTTGTGGGTGACCAACTGAATTTCCAGCAACCGACTCGTTCGAATTTCGAAAACGCGTCCGTTGCCAGGCTAGGCCATTGTCAATGGGTGCGCACCGATCGGTCCATTGCTGTTCAACGCGTACAGGGGTACAACGCGTACCCGCACACATTGAATGCAATGGGCCGGCCGGGGCACCGATCGGTCCATTGCGGTACAACGCGTACAGGGGTACAACGCGTACCCGCACACATTGAATGCAATGGGCCGGCCGGGGCACCGATCGGTCCATTGCGGTACAACGCATACAGGGGTACAACGCGTACCCGCACACATTGAATGCAATGGGCCGGCCGGGGGCACCGATCGGTCCATTGCGGTACAACGCGTACAGGGGTACAACGCGTACCCGCACACATTGAATGCAATGGGCCGGCCGGGGGCACCGATCGGTCCATTGCGGTACAACGCGTACAGGGGTACAACGCGTACCCGCACACATTGAATGCAATGGGCCGGCCGGGGGCACCGATCGGTCCATTGCTGATCAACGCGTACAGAGGTACAACGCGTGCCCGCACACATTGAATGCAATGGGCCGGCCGGGGGCACCGATCGGTCCATTGCGGTACAACGCGTACAGGGGTACAACGCGTACCCGTACACATTGAATGCAATGGGCCGGCCGGGGGCACCGATCGGTCAATTGCGGTACAACGCGTACAGGGGTACAACGCGTACCCGCATACATTGAATGCAATGGGCCGGCCGGGGGCACCGATCGGTCCATTGCTGATCAACGCATACAGGGGTACAACGCGTACCCGCACACATTGAATGCAATGGGCCGGCCGGGGGCACCGATCGGTCCATTGCTGATCAACGCGTACAGGGGTACAACGCGTGCCCGCACACATTGAATGCAATGGGCCGGCCGGGGCACCGATCGGTCCATTGCTGTTCAACGCATCCCTGTACAAGTGACTGGCATATGTCACCATGCCTGTCTCAGATGAACATATGCCAGCCACAGATAGCTCCCAGGGAGTGAGGGGCACACCTACAACACGACAGCCTGTCCAAACTGTATCATAAGGCATGTAAGGCTGCATTTCCTATTGTGTGTATGTTGGTGTACATGTTGTCCTGTGGGTGTCACCTGGGGGCAGCCACCCCCAGGCTGTGCACGTGTTCATGGGGACAGGATCCTGGGTGTTACGTGTACATGACCACTGTGATGTGCAACTGTTCATATCTGTGCATGTGCCATGGTCACATTTCACGGTGGTGTATGTGTATGTCATGTCACATACCCCGTGAGTCCCATGTGGGACGGTATGTTTGAGCCAGGGTGTCCCAGTGGCACAATAGTGATGGTCCTCCACAGTCTGTGTGCATGTAGTGTTTACAATGTCTCTGATTTCATGTGCACAATGGGAGACAGTCTCCACATCCACGTTGTGTGTGCATGGACTTTGATGTTGTGCGTGTGTGTGTCACAGACGTCCATGTCTGTCCTGCAGTGGCAAGTGGGACCACTACCTGTGGGGGTCATGGTTGTTTTGCTGTGGTGTATACATGATACTCCATGTAATGCCAGTGTCCATGTGGCAATACAGGGTCCCTGGGAATGTACCTGTCGTTGAGCTGTGATGCCTGGGGCACATCTGTCCTCACATGTCACTGTGGGGGGTGATTGTGACACGGCAGCAGGAGATGGGAACTGTGACACGGCCTCATGATATCCAATGGGCCAACCTGGGACTTATTGATGCCACTTGTTGAACCGTGATGACAGATGTTGGCCATGTATGTACCATACATGTCCTTACGGAACTGCACACTTCATGTAGTTGTGCCTCATAATGATGTATGTTGTGATATTGAGTGTGTTCAATGCCGCATATGTGGGGTGACTGACAATCTTGCTTTCTTCTCCTCTGCACTGCAGGAGCTCCTGCTGTCCATCGACCATTCCCAGACCTGGCAACGATGGTGGAACGGGACAGCATCCGACGGTACCGCTTCACCAGGCAGCTGATTGAGGATTTGGCAGTGCAGTTGGCCCCACATTTGCAGCCTGGCCGGCCGTATCCTACAGCGCTGACCCCCAAGGTGAAGGTGATGGCAGCCCTACACTTCTTTGCCACCGGTACCTTCCAACATACTGTGGCGACTGCTGGTGGGATGTCACAGACCATGTTGAGCCGTGTGCTCCGCGATGTTTTGGAGGCAATGTTGCTATTCCTGAACCGGTACATCTATTTCCCTAGACTGCAACGACTCACTGACGTGAAGAGTGACTTCTATGCCCTGGGGAGGATGCCGCATGTCATTGGCTCCATTGATGGGACACATGTGGCTTTGGTACCACCACAGGCCCAGGAGCAGGCCTACCGTAACCGCAAGCACTACCACTCGGTCAATGCACTGGTGGTGTGTCTTGCAGATATGACCATCACACACGTGTGTGCCCGTTTCCCTGGTTCAGCACACGATGCCTTTGTGATGAGGAGTAGTCGCATCCCCAGGATGATGGCACAGATGCAGAACCAGCGTGCCTGGCTTGTCGGTGTGTACTGACTTTGTGCCATTGTGTGTGATCTGATCTGTAGTATTCCGCCCACTTTTCCAAGTCAGCTAATGTGCACTTGTCTGTCCGTAGGTGACTCGGGATACCCCAACATGCCGTGGTTGCTGACACCCCTCAGGAACCCTGTGACACCAGCCCAGATGCGCTACAATGAGGCACATGGTCGGACCAGGAGAGTGATTGAGCGGACATTTGGTCTCCTGAAGAGCCGCTTCCGCTGCCTGGACAAGACAGGAGGGTCCCTCCCATATGCCCCAGCGAAAGTGTGCAAGATTATCATCGTCTGCTGCATGCTCCACAACCTGGCAGTGCGGAAGGAGTTGCCTCTCATCCAGGATGACAATGACCAACATCCGCCACCTGTGGAGGATCCTGGCCTGGACCACGATGCCAGTGATGATGATGATGATGAGGGTGATGTCCGCACACAGCTCATCACCAACTTCTTTAGCTGAATGTGAGTATCCTGAGGTGTCATGTCAATGATGTGAGTTGGCATGATATGTGTAGGTGGTGCTCTGGTGCTGTTGGAGTGTGTCCATGGGCTACTTGACTGGATGTGTGTAGCGATGTGTGCTTACAGGTGGTCTGTACTCCCCAACAGTGTTGACATGCTAACTTGGTTCTGGGTGGGTATCTTGTAACATGTATTGTGCATGAGTTTTGCTGTTCTGTCCTGTTCTCCATTGCTTTTGACTGTGTGTCATTTCTGTCCTTCACAGGGTACTTTCAGATTCGTTTGGTCAACTGTGTCCACCGACGACGTGATTGTACTTCCAGGGTGGTAGCTGTTGTGTCCCTACAGGTGATGTGCACCACACCCATGGACTTCCTTCCTTCTACAGTTGTTGACTGTGTGCCCGCTGCCAGGTGGGATTACCTTGCATCTGTAGTGGTTACGACATGTTGCAACTGTGTAATAAACCTGTGCTTCACTTTGTGATGTGCGTTGTCTGTGGTCACACATTTGACTGCCATTTGCTTACTGCACCTGTGGGCTACTTGACTACAACTGGGAATAGGTGTGGTGTCTGTGCATTGCACCGTCTTCCCTGGCAACATCAGTGTAGGCAATGAGTCAGATGGCCTAGGTGTGTATGTGTTGTGTAGCCCTGGTGGTGTGTCTCCCTCATATGTGTCACGTTGCCTTTACTCACATGCCTGTGTTGTACTTGCTGTTGCAGTTCGCATACACAGTGTAATTTTGCAGTTCATCATCCCCATGACAGCACCCACGTTGGAATCACAACAGAGGCAAGTATGGTGTATTAGTGTGTTTATTGTGATACATTTGTGTGAATAGTGCATAGGATGGTTAGTGCTGTACATATATCTTGCAATCAGAAGTTCCTAGGTGAATTGAAAGTCCTGGTAGACAAAATCCCCAGTATCGGGGCCACAGTTGTCTGAGACATTGGTCCAACTTGTACTCCCCATGTAATGTGTGGGAGTTGTGTTGCCGTCAACAGGGTGAACAGTTTGTGCACAAAGGTGAACATCCAGAACAGGTTCAGGCTTCCTGGGAGTTGCACTTGGCCATCGGCCTCTCACTTGCCCCTCCTCGGACGACCCCTCTTCTTTGGGGGGCCCCTCAAGTACAGGCTGCTGCGGTGCAGGGGACTCTCCGCCAGAGTCATCCTCCCTCCCTGTGGCAGTTGCAGTTTGTTCAGCACCAGATGTCGTTGGCACACAGGGAGGTGTGGACTGGTTGCTGTTCATCTGGCGGAGGCATTGTAGTATGTCCCTGTGCACCGCCGTCATCTCTTGCAGTGCGTCCCACTTGGACTCCACGCGGGACATGTGTGAGTCCAAGCGGGCATGATGGGCAGCCTGCTGCTGTTTCATGTCTCTGAGGAGCCCCACTACCTGGCTGAGATCTCCGGTGCTGGACTGGTACGCATCGGCTATGCGTACCAGTTGTGGGTCATCATGCACACCAGCAACCTCTGCAAGCAGCGACCTCTGTCTCCCACCCCTCCCACCACCCCTGCCGACATGTGCAGTGCGTGCAGTGGCACGCACAGATGACCCTGGTCCCCCTTGGGGGTTGGTGGTGGTGGTGGTGTCCATGGCCCCACGTTGGTCCAGGGTCCCTGTGCTGGTGTTGCTCCTTGTTCTGTCCATGTCGGCAGGGATGGTATTTGTGGTGACAGTCGTTGGAGGGGTGGGTGCAGGGGTGCAGCTGGTGGTCCTGCTGGTGCTGCAGCTGGTGGTCCTGCTGGTGCTGCATGTTGACTTGCACCGGATGTGCCAGGTTGGTCTTCTTCGTCCGAGGAGGGCAGAGGCTGTACGACACCAGTGAGCTCCGCATCCTCTTGAGCCTGGGACTGGGACTCCTCAGCGTCTGCTGCTGTGTCCCCATCATCACCTGTTTTTGGGAGACACACACAATGTATGTTATGTTTCTGCAGGCATCAATGGTTGACACACCTGACAGTTGTGACTGTGCCTCTGGGTGCGGGCCTGTACATTGCATTGTCCTAAGTCGTCACAGTCAGGGGTTGATATTGGTGTAGCACATTGTCCTGCATTATTTGGGCATTTCTATGTATTTGTTGGGGTGTGAACATGGTCTGCATTGGTTGTATTTGGTTGACAGCCGGCCCTCCTTCCCACCCAGCCAGTCAGTTATCCCACCATGGACTGTGCTTGCATTGCAGGGAGTGAAAGTTGTCTTTCAGGATGTCAGTCAGTGGTGTCCTGCTGTTGGTTGTTGCACAGTTGCCAGCAGGGCCTTGTGCTCCCCACAGCAGTAGCCAGTGTCAGCCATCTTGTCAGTCCTTATCCACTCCCTGTGATGTGAGCATGGTTCAGGGTGGTGTTGATGGGACAGTTGTGGGGGTGAGCTATGTCTGTGACTATGACTCCCATCATGCTATTGCCTCCACCCCACTTCCCAGCATTCCCATACTTACTTGCTTTTGTGGGGAGTTCAGTGTGTGTGGGTGTGAGTGCAATGGCAAGATGGCTGACAGTGGTGTCCTGCTGTTGGTTGGTGTGCAGTTCCCAGCATGCCCTTGTGCTCCCCACAGCAGTAGCCAGTGTCAGCCATCTTGTCAGTCCTTATCCACTCCCTGTGATGTGAGCATGGTTCAGGGTGGTGTTGATGGGACAGTTGTGGGGGTGAGCTATGTCTGTGACTATGACTCCCATCATGCTATTGCCTCCACCCCACTTCCCAGCATTCCCATACTTACTTGCTTTTGTGGGGAGTTCAGTGTGTGTGGGTGTGAGTGCAATGGCAAGATGGCTGACAGTGGTGTCCTGCTGTTGGTTGGTGTGCAGTTCCCAGCATGCCCTTGTGCTCCCCACAGCAGTAGCCAGTGTCAGCCATCTTGTCAGTCCTTATCCACTCCCTGTGATGTGAGCATGGTTCAGGGTGGTGTTGATGGGACAGTTGTGGGGGTGAGCTATGTCTGTGACTATGACTCCCATCATGCTATTGCCTCCACCCCACTTCCCAGCATTCCCATACTTACTTGCTTTTGTGGGGAGTTCAGTGTGTGTGGGTGTGAGAGCAATGGCAAGATGGCTGACAGTGGTGTCCTGCTGTTGGTTGGTGTGCAGTTCCCAGCAGGGCCTTGTGCTCCCCACAGCAGTAGCCAGTGTCAGCCATCTTGTCAGTCCTTATCCACTCCCTGTGATGTGAGCATGGTTCAGGGTGGTGTTGATGGGACAGTTGTGGGGGTGAGCTATGTCTGTGACTATGACTCCCATCATGCTATTGCCTCCACCCCACTTCCCAGCATTCCCATACTTACTTGCTTTTGTGGGGAGTTCAGTGTGTGTGGGTGTGAGAGCAATGGCAAGATGGCTGACAGTGGTGTCCTGCTGTTGGTTGGTGTGCAGTTCCCAGCATGCCCTTGTGCTCCCCACGACACAGCAACAGTGTCAGACATCTTTGATGGGCCTTTCCACTCTCTGTGGGATGTGCATGCGTGAGTGTGAGCTTGCTGGGCCATGTGGTGGGGGATGTAGAGCTGTGCCTACGACTCCCATCATGCTATTGCCTCCACCCCCTTCCCAGCATGCCCATGCTTCCTTCCTTTTGACTCTGCTTCCCTGTGGGGTGGGCTGCCTGTGCTGACAGGATGGCTGGGAGTGTTGTCCTGGCAGTTGTTTGGCTAAAAGTCCAAAGAGTGTCCCTGTGCTTCACACAACATAACCCAGGGTGGTGGTTCTTTGTGGGATCTTCAGTTAGGATGTGAGGCATTGCATTCTCCCAGGTGGGTTCTGTGGAGTATGTGTTGAGGGGGTGTGTGAGGGGAGGTGCTTGTGACTATGGTCAGTGCTGCAAGTCCTCCTTCCCACCCAGCCAGATATCCCACCATGGAACGTGCTTGCATTGCAGAGAGTGCAAGTTGGCTTTCAGGATGTCAGGCAGTGGTGTTGTGCTGTTTGTTGGTGCACAGTTGCCAGCAGGGCCTTGTGCTCCCCACAGCAGTAGCCAGTGTCAGCCATCTTGTGAGTCCTTATCCACTCCCTGTGATGTGAGCATGGTTCAGGGTGGTGTTGATGGGCCAGTTGTGAGGCTGAGCGATATCTGTGCCTACTACTCCCATCATGCTATTGCCTCCACCCCCTTCCCAGCATGCCCATGCTTCCTTCCTTTGACTCTGCTTCCCTGTGGGGTGGGCTGCCTGTGCTGACAGGATGGCTGGGAGTGTTGTCCTGGCAGTTGTTTGGCTAAAAGTCCCAAGAGTGTCCCTGTGCTTCACACTACATTACCCAGGGTGGAGGTTCTTTGTGGGATCTTGAGTTAGGATGTGAGGCATTGCATTCTCCCAGGTGGGTTCTGTGGAGTTTGTGTTGAGGGGGGTGTGAGGGGAGGTGCTTGTGACTATGGTCAGTGCTGCGAGTCCTCCTTCCCACCCAGCCAGATATCCCACCATGGAACGTGCTTCCATTGCAGGGAGTGGAAGTTGTCCCTCAGGATGTCAGTCAGTGGTGTTGTGCTGTTTGTTGGTGCACAGTTGCCAGCAGGGCCTTGTGCTCCCCACAGCAGTAGCCAGTGTCAGCCATCTTGTGAGTCCTTATCCACTCCCTGTGATGTGAGCATGGTTCAGGGTGGTGTTGATGGGCCAGTTGTGAGGCTGAGCGATATCTGTGCCTACTACTCCCATCATGCTATTGCCTCCACCCCCTTCCCAGCATGCCCATGCTTCCTTCCTTTTGACTCTGCTTCCCTGTGGGGTGGGCTGCCTGTGCTGACAGGATGGCTGGGAGTGTTGTCCTGGCAGTTGTTTGGCTAAAAGTCCCAAGAGTGTCCCTGTGCTTCACACAACATTACCCAGGGTGGAGGTTCTTTGTGGGATCTTGAGTTAGGATGTGAGGCATTGCATTCTCCCAGGTGGGTTCTGTGGAGTTTGTGTTGAGGGGGTGTGTGAGGGGAGGTGCTTGTGACTATGGTCAGTGCTGCGAGTCCTCCTTCCCACCCAGCCAGCCAGATATCCCACCATGGAACGTGCTTCCATTGCAGGGAGTGGAAGTTGTCTCTCAGGATGTCAGTCAGTGGTGTCCTGCTGTTGGTTGTTGCACAGTTGCCAGCAGGGCCTTGTGCTCCCCACAGCAGTAGCCAGTGTCAGCCATCTTGTGAGTCCTTTTCCACTCCCTGTGATGTGCGCATGGTTCATGGTGGTGTTGATGGGACAGTTGTGGGGGTGAGCAATATGTGTGACTACGACTCCCATGATGCTATTGGCTACACTGACTTGCCCAGCATACACAGAATTCCTTCCTTTCAGTGGTCTTCACTGTGTGTTGGTGTTGTAGTGGTGGCTACATGTCTGGATGTGTTTGTTAGTTCTATTTGTGCCACTGCCTAGCTGTAGTTGTAGTTGTGTTTGTACATGTGATGACACGGTTAAATGTAACTTTGAGATGGCATGTGTTGTGTTTATCTGACTGACATACACATTTTGGGATGATTCTGTTCTGGTTGCTGTGTAATTGCTATGAGTGCATGGTTTGACTCTCCCCTTGACAGTGATGTGTGTGTGTATTGTGGCAGAATATTGTGTACATTTGTTGTGTACTCACCAGGCTCTGGGATGTTCTCTAGTCCATAGACGCTCACTGGCGGAAGGATGGCCCGCACCTTCTCCTCCCAGGGCCTGAGGTATACTGGCTTGGCAGGAGGGCCACTGCCGGTGTATTGGCTCAGGAGGTAGTCCTTCTTGAGCAGCTCCCGTACCCTCCTGCGCACGTCATACCACCTGTTCTGGATGTCAGTCTTTGTGCGCAGACATGGTGATTGTGCGTTCACCCTGTTGATGATCCTCTCCCACATCTTGGTTTTCTGGGAGATGGGGGTCTGTTGGACCAGTGTGCCAAACAGCTGTGGCTCTACCCTGAGGATCTCGTCTACCAGGACTTCCAATTCACAATCTAGGAACTTGTGATTCTTCTTGGGGGCATGGTGATGGGTGGTGATGGTGAGTGATGTGTGTGTTGGTGTGCAGGTGAGGGTGTGTGAGTGTGTGTTTTGCTGGGTGTATGTGAGGTAGCTATTTGTTGGTGTGCTGATGGTGTGTGGCTTGTGTGAGGGATGAGCTGTGGGTGTGTGGTTGCTGTCTGTTGAGTGCTGGCAGTAGAATGGCATTTGCAAAGGATCATGGTTGGGATTTGTGTCCTTTATATGGGTGGAGTTGTGGGTGTGTCTTTGTTCTCTGTCCCCACCCCCCCAGTATTTATTGGCTTTGTAATTGCTTGTTTGGCCTTTTTTGTGTATTTTTCCTTAGTACTTTTTGTGCATGTTGGAAACGTTCTTGTGACCGAGTCGGACCCTGCATTTGTCTCGTACGGTCTTCTCCGTTTCGTTCACGCTGTGTTTGTGCAGTTTTCTATGCTGCGTACGCGTCGGTCGCGGTGTTTTGTGTTACTTCGGCTCGCAGTTTTGTATGCGTGTCGGTCGTACGGCTTGTCCTCCGTTCGACTCGGT